>OZ019968.1:50417574-51152574 GCA_963970395.1 Ephialtes manifestator
TTTCCTTCTCTAAAAAGTATGTTGCGAGATTTTATCGAATTGCGAGTTGGTCCATTGTTGTCACGTTATTCGCGCTGTGATTGGTCGAAATTGGCGCGAGATCAGATCGAGACCGAGACCGAGTTCGTGTTTAACACGTTTGACAGTTGCAATTCTGACAGTTTTGTCAAGCATATCGGGCGCGTGAGGTTTGAATTCTCAAGTTGGTTGACTTTACAATATTTCGGGGTTTCCGGATTATGTGTTAATTGCGAATATTAAGGGGAGGGAGTCAGGTAAAAAAAAATTGATTTTGGAAATTCAATATCATCCAAATCCTATTGCATATAAAAATGCCCAAAGCACTATATTGTTGGTACTCGTTGAAAGGATTTTTTACTGTCGTCTGACTTGCATATGATTTTCAATATTATCTTAAGCAAAGTTCTTGGGTTTTCCATTCTGCGCATGATTCAGATCAAACTACTAGGCAGATTGCAATGGTTGACGTCTCATTTTATTCTTCATGAAAAGATACACCGGCTAAATGGAGCAAACTGTTTTTTTTTATTCTGAAAGCAAAGTTAATCACTGATTTAGAAAATAGCATAACATTTATTTATTAATAATTATGTCACTTAAAAAATATTACCTTTTATTAACATTTGCTCCATTTAGCCGGTGTATCTTGGATGGATGATCCATCCAAGTTATGACCGCAAATAATGCCGCTTAAGGAGGTTGGAGCGCTCCACACTAGTCAAATCAGTGATAAATTTTTAAAAGCGTTTCTACAATTTCAGATAGTTTAATAATCTGTTCCGAGGTGTTAATCACATAGCAGCATTAGTTCTGGATATTCAAATACATTCACGGCTGTCATATGAACAGTAAATCGATCAATATCTCCAAATTTCCGATGTCATGTTTTTTCATCCAGTTTTGTAAAAGGGTAAACCGTAATATCAGTCCGATTATGACAAAACATAGCTCATTTTGATCAGTGGAAGATCCTTAATCGATTGACCGTCCGGATTTTCTATAGTATCAGGCGTTCAAAAGTTACAGCCATTTGTATACTTGATGTTAGGTTATGATAGGATAAACAAACGCTTGTATCTTTTGAACTACTAATACGATTTTAAAAAATAGACGGCCAATTTTGAACTACTAATACGATTTTAAAAAATAGACGGCCAATCGGTAGAATATCTTTTAGTAAACAAAATGAGCTATTGGTCACGCTTGTATGTGGGTATATATGCAGTAACTTTCATATTTTTTAGTTTGTTTTATTATTTGTATTTTTAAATTTTAGTATAGTTTTATTGTGGGTTAATGTTTAGTGTTTTTTTCTTGATGATTTGTGATTTTGCAATTTGCGAGTTATTCAATTTGAGTCACTGCTTCACTTTCAGTTGATATCACGTAATTTTCTATAATGTAAATATAGTGTGTTCATTTTTTTTAATTTATTTCATTTTTTAATATTTTCTACTATACTATAGTCTTTAGCTATAGTAAAATTATAGCGTAATTTAGTTCGATATGGATGTCGAGGTCAACTCGGCAATCAAGCGGCGAATTGTTCTCCGAAACGCATAAATTACAAATGTAGTCAATCAAAGACTGATGAACATTGTTGGATCTAACGGTATAACTATAGCCGATAATAAATTATATTGGAATTCATTTATTATTCTAGAGTCTCTGCGTATAGACTGAACCAATTAGGTTGTAAATCCCTACAAGGGAGTTAATTAAACTACGGTTCTAGCTAAATTAGGGCAAACGCAATTGGAAACCTTTAAAAAAAGGGCCATATTTTTTTTGTAAAATTGAAGCCTCGAAAAAAAAATCTATACTTGACGTTCTTTGTTTGCAGAAAAAAACCATAGGAGTTTCTTTTCAAGTACTTATTTACCCAATTTATGCTATTTAAAAATTTCTCGATCATTTGTATGAATAAATAACATTTGTGTATAACGAAAGAAATTTTCAGTGAAGTTAATTTTATTATGACACAAGGCAAAGTATTAGCAAATATATGTCAACGAAAACGATGATGAAGAATAAAATATTAAAAGAGAAACTAATTAATCCCAAGTCCGGGCTGCGGCAGATAATTGTGGGGTTATTACAGAAAGTGCAAAAAAAAAGATTATTCCATAGCGTTGAAATTCCGTGAACGACGCAGAAAGAAGGAACCATCGGTTAATTTCGCCGTGCCATTGATAGACGCCGGAAAAGAATATAAAGCGAACGGTGAAAGAGTGTCTGGTCGAGAGGGGTTGCAGCAGCAGTAGCAGCAGCAGCACACGACGAAAGGGAGCGCAAAAAAAAACAGAGGGAGGGAGGGGTGAAAGCAGCTCGGGAGGGCTCTGAGGGAAATCGATAGGAAACCGACGAGCAGACTCTGTGCTCTCTTAGTCTATCTCGCTCTTTTCCTCGCTTCTGTGTTTTCTCAAGCCTCTGGCTCTCTTTTCAGCGCGGCAAAAACAATCTAACCCCCAACCGACGACGTATACGACTTGTCCCTCGACCTCGAAACTGATGCCATTTCTGCTGGCCTCCCAGAATCGCAATGATTTTTATTTATTTTTCTTTTATTTTTTTTTACCATAGAGCACGAAATTTCTCTCATAATTTTGAAGAAGATTTTTAGAATATAATAGAATAGTGTTTATTTGCTTTCAGGGAAATTCCCTATTACAAATTGGATTATAATAATCACTCGACTTTGAGACTTAAGGAGGTTGGAGCGCTCCACACTAGTCAAATCAGTGCTAAATTTTTAAAAGCGTTTCTACTATTTCAGATGGTTTAATAATCTGTTCCAAGGTGTTAATCACATAGCAGCATTAGTTCTTGATATTCAAATACATTCACAACTGTCATATGAACAGTAAATCGATCAATAACTCCAAATTTCCGATGGCATGTTTTTTCATCCAGTTTTGTAAAAGGGTAAACCGTAATATCAGTCTGATTATGACGAAACATAGCTCATTTTGATCAGTGGAAAATCCTTAATCGATTGACCGTCCGGATTTTCTGTAGTATCAGGCGTTCAAAAGTTACAGCCATTAGTATACTTGATGTTAGGTTATGATAGGATAAACAAACGGTTGTATCTTTTGAACTACTAATACGATTTTAAAAAATAGTCGGCCAATCGATAGAATATCTTTTAGTAAACAAAATGAGCTATTGTTCGTCATAATCGGACTTATATTACGGTTTACCCTTTTAAAAAACTGGATGAAAAAACATAACATCGGAAATTTGCAGATATTGATCGATTTACTGTTGATATCACAGCTGTGAATGTATTTGAATATCAAGAACTAATGCTGCTATGTGATTAACACCTTGGAACAGATTATTAAACCATCTGAAATTGTAGAAACGCTTTTAAAAATTTAGCACTGATTTGACTAGTGTGGAGCGCTCCAACCTCCTTAATTCTACATGATATAATTTGGTTTCCCGCGCAAAAAGAAAAGTATTAAAACAGTATTAAAAGTATAATATCTCAAGTATGATCTATTGGACTGAATTAATACTAAAAAGTATTATACCGTATTATTAGTTTTCAGGGTCCGGATTGATATGTCCATGGTTTTCAGTTTCCAGGTCGATATTTCCATCGCTTTCGATGTCCAGGTCGACCGACCCATAGTTTTAGTTGTCTAGATTGATTGCTCCACAGTTTTAGGTGTCCAGGTTGATATCTTCATAGTTTTCGGTATCCAGGTTGATATCTTCATAGTTCTCGGAGTCCAGATAGATCGAATCATAATGTTTGTTGTAAAAATTATATTCGTTTACAGTTTTTGAGCTGTAGGTTAATCGCACCTCAATTTCCAGTATCCAGTCCGGTCTAGATACTTAAAAAACAAGTGAGAGTATAACTAGACATCGAAAACTATGAAAAAATCGATCTGATCACTGAAAACTATGACAAAATTGACCTGGACACCAAAAGCTATAGAGATATCCACCTGGACATCAAAAACCATGGAGATATCGACCTGGACACGAAAAACCATGGAAATATCGACCTGGACACCAAAAACAATGGAGATATCGACCTGGACACCAAAAACCATGGAAATATCGACCTGGATACCAAAAATCATGGAGATATCGACCTGGATACCGAAAACCGTGGACATATCGAGCCGGACCCTTAAAACTAATAATACGGTCTAATACTTTCTAGTATTAATTCAGTCCAATAGATCATACTTGAGATATCATACTTTTGATACTTTTTTCATACTTTCCTTTTTGCGCGGGTTGTTACAATAGGAACATGTTTTCTTATAACGATTGTATAAAACGCTCGCATTTTTCTCGACGCATTTTCAGTTCATCTAAAACTATCGGAAAAAAGGCTGATCCTAGTTATCGAGATCTGAGTGGGGCATATCTTGGGCAGTCTGATAATATATGTCTTAACGTCTCAGGTTCTCTAAGGTTGCATACAAGACATATTTCGCTTTCCTCTATCTTATACATTAGTTTCTTTATTTTCAATACAACCATATTTCTACCAGCGAGTCTACATTGTGCAACTAATCTTATGAAAGGTAGTGGAACGTTTGTTCTTAGGTATTCTTCACTTTTTAATTCGTTTAACTGTTTAATATTCTTGTAAGTCAGACTATACCCAGATAACAACGCTCTGACGACATCGGCCCTGAATTGTTTATTCGTTATGGCTACTTGCAACCGTTCAATGACATTGTTTATTGTGCCAGAGTTTAAAGTAACGAGAGAATTGTCTAAATCGTATTCATTCATTATATTTTTGATACACGTAAACCAATTATATTTTTTGCGTTGTTTTCAAGAGATGCATCAAGAGCAACCAGTCTGTCAAGACAAATTCTGGGAAAACGATTCTGGCGTATGTCAAGAATTTTCGTTAGTAGCCTTATAGCTCGTTTAAAGAAGATTTTTCATTCATATTTTTGCAAAAATTGCGTTGTTGCTAATGATACAAAAAAAGAAAAAAAAATTAGTCCTAATAGCAGCTTTTTTTCATATTTATTAAAAAAATGTCTACTCTTCTTTGTAATTTATTGAATGTATTGTTATGACAATATTTGAAGCGGAAACATAAATTTAAAAAATAGGCACATGAACCAACTTATCATACTTATATAGAACTATTAAGTTATCACTTAATAAATAAATATAACTGGGAGAAACTATTAAGTGATAACTTAATAGTTATCAGAGGAACTATTAAGTGATACTTTAATTGTTTCACAGTATCTCTTTCAACCGATTTGTTTTCTAAAGCTCTGGTTCTCTTTCCAGCGCGATAAAAACAATCTAACCCCCAACCGACGACGTATACGACTTGTCCCTCGACCTCGAAACTGATGCCACACCGAGAGAAAAAGTTTCAGTGATTTACGGAAATCTTTGCGAATGAAATGAAATACTTGAATTTCAATACTATCTTTTATTTGAATGATCTCAAACTCAATGAAAAGTAGTGACATTGATTCGACGAAACATTTCTTTAAACCAATGAACCTTTTTCATTGATTATAAAGATATCGTCTCTGATTCAATGAAACCTTCTTTTTACCACCTCAAAATTTCGAAACCTATTTTTTCCTGAAGTACGCGGCAGATAAAGCTCAATTTTTGTGAGTATGTAAGGAAGTACGGCAGAAATAGGCTAAGCTTCTGGCTCCTCGAAACTCGAAGCCGTTCGTTCGGGAGTACCGGAAAACAAAAAAGTGAGGTTACACCGAGAGAAAAGGTTTCATTGATTCACGGAAATCTTTGCCAATGAAATGAAATACTTGAATTTCAATACTATCTTTTCTTTGAATGATCTCAAACTCAATGAAAAGTAGTGACATTGATTCGAAGAAACATTTCGTTAAACCAATGAACCTTTTTCATTGATTTCAAAGATATCGTCTCTGATTCAATGAAACCTTCTTCTTACCAGCTCAAAATTTCGAAACCTATTTTTTCCTGAAGTACGCGGCAAATAAAGCTCAAATTTTGTGAGTATGTAAGGAAGTACGGCAGAAATAGGCTAAGCTTCTGGCTCCTCGAAACTCGAAGCCGTTCGTTCGGGAGAACCGGAAAACAAAAAAGTGAGGTTAGGTGCGAGCGAGAGATCAATGAAAACGTTTCTTTGATCCAATGAAAACGTCTCTTTAAAACAATGAAACTGTTTCTTTATTATATGCTCACTAAGTAAATCTTTATTTACAGCCAATGAAATGTTCTCTTTGAAATTCAAATGCTCTATTTCATTGAAATCAAAGAAATATTTCGTTGTAATCAATGGAAAAAAATCAATCCACCCATTTCTTTGGCGTCAATGAAATCTTTTCTCTCGGTGCATTTCTCTTGGCCTCCTAGAATCGCAATATTTTTTTTTTTCCTTAGAGCACGAAATTTCTCTCATAATTTCAATGAAGATTTTTCATTCGTATTTTTGCAATGATTGCGTTATTGCTAATAATACGAAAAAAGAAAAAAAAAAAAAGTTTGTCCTAATAGCAACTATTTTAATATTTATATCATATTTTTCTACTATTCTCGTAACTAATTGAATGAATTGTTATGACAATATTTGAAGCGGAAACATGAATTTAAAAAATAGACACATGAACCAACTTATCATACTTATATGCAACTATTAAGTTGTCACTTAAATAAATAAATATAACTGGGAGGATCTATTAAGTGATAACTTAATTAATAACTTAAGTTATCACTTTATTAATAACTTAATTAATAACTTAAGTTATCACTTAATAGTTGGAAACTATTAAGTGATAAGTGATTTATATAATATTTTTCTACTATTCTCGTAACTAATTGAATGAATTGTTATGACAATATTTGAAGCGGAAACATGAATTTAAAAAATAGACACATGAACCAACTTATCATACTTATATGCAACTATTAAGTTGTCACTTAAATAAATAAATATAACTGGAAGGATCTATTAAGTGATAACTTAATAGTTAGAGTTTCTAATTATTAAATGATAACTTAATAGTTATCAGAGGAATTATTAAGTGATACCTTAATTAATTATTTCCCAGTATCTCTTTCAACCGATTTGTTTTCTAAAGCTCTGGTTCTCTTTCCAGCGCGACAAAAACATTCTAACCCCCAAGCGACGACGTATACGACTTGTCCCGCGACCTCGAAACTGATGCCGTTTCTCCTGGCCTCCCAGAATCGCAATGATATGTTTTTTTTTTCTTTCTTTCATTCTTTCACCTTAGCGCACGAAAGCGCAGAGGTCGTGGTCGTTCTCCTTAGCATATTCGCCCCATCGCAAAGACCCAGAGCCAGCCAAGGCGGCAGGTACCTACTACCTTCGACTTTATAACTTTTGTAGCAGGCGTCGGCGCACGTGAACGTTTACCTCCAGCACATTTAATATAAATCATGGCTTTTATAGCGTATATGGGACATTTCAAGTTAACTCGAACGAGGTTTGACCTTTCATATTTGTACTTGGACTTATTTTTATTTCACTGGCTTGTATCACTGCAAAAACGAGCAAAAATATATTTTTATACCTGTGAATACTGTGTGATGAAAAAATTTGAAAACATCTCGTAAATAAAAAAAATTTAAATAAAATTTGATCCTAAAAAAACATTTTTTTACGTTCGGAATATTTTTTTACAGAAAAAATTTGTACAATATTATTTCCTTTCCGAGTGAATGGAAATAATATGGATGAAAAAAATATTCCACAATTTCCCGAGAATAACCATTGAATCCATTTTTAAGGGTGCATAAAAAAAATTGAATAAAAATATTTTTTAGCTTTTAAAATTGACAAAACTCGACGTAAGGTATAAAAAATATGATTATAATTTACTTTTGACCTTTTCTGGGGTGATATAAACCAGTAAAATAGGAATAAGTCGAGAAAATATGAAGGATCAAAGTTTTATGGAGTTGGCTTGGAATGCCCCATATATGAATATATATATATAAATAGATTAGCTTTGCTGAGACTTCGTATACACGTTTGTCGAGCAACTCGTAATTCTTAGGTATGCATCGCGTGATTCAGCAGACTTCTCTAATATAACATAAAGTCGAAATATAAACAGGGTGAACATTTGTGAGAACGAAACATTTCTCAACGGTCGAGAAACTCCCAAGATAGCCACGATCAGATATACCGAAATTTCATTCTCGTTGACGCAACGAATTTATGAATTTGTTATAATTATAATGTAGCGTTCACTGCTGTTTATTTTTTTTTAATTTCACAGTAAATTAATCATTCGATAATTATATCAGAGCCGCAAAGCAGAAATTTTCAAATGGCTGGCTTATTACTTCGAATCTGTGACAAAGACCACTTTGTGTGAAAGTAAATTGATCAATTTTGTATTTCGCATAAACGATGCTTTGTCAACGTTATAAAATAATGAGAATGCAATTTGCAAAATTAGACTTTGTCGGTTTGTTTATGCACCGGTAAATTAGCTATGTTTAATTAATTCAAATTATCCTCGATCAACAACCAAATTTTAACAAATTTTCAAACCATTTTTAAAATTTTTCCTTCCTCACAGAGGAATTTTTGTTTTTCGCGATTTTCATGTCAGGATACTCAGAATGGTCCAAAACGTCGAGAAAAATGGTTTTAAAAAAATGTCCAGATGTATTTATGTGTGGCACGCTTGCAAAATTCAAACTGCTGTATCTAGAAAACGGCTTTAACAATCAAGCTGAAATTTGGCACGCTGGTAGAGGAGCAACGCCCCTTCCTATGTATAAATTTTCGAAAAAATTGAAAAAAAAATTCAGATTTTATAAGCCTTTCAATTTTTCAAAAAATGTCTGTATGTTCTCTAGCTTCTGCAATTTTTCAGCTAATGAGCTAAATAGTTCTGGACAAATAGAGAAATGAAAAATGAAGGTCGGTATTGAATTTGAGCGTAATCCATAAAGCGGTTTAGATTTTATAAAATTTTGAAATTTCGAAAAAATTTTGTTTTCGTTCTTATTCAAGTTAATTTCGACCAAAACTGCTCAAATCTTTTGCAAGGTAAAATTAACATCCTGTTGTAGTAGATATCAAATTTGGTGAAGATTGGTAAAGGGGTTCAGATTTTATAAGACATTGAATTTTTCAAAAAATCTCTGTATGTTTTCTAGCTGCCACAATTTTTTAGATAATGAGCTTAAACAGTTTTTGACGAATAAAGCTATGAAAAATGACGATCGGTATTGAATTTAAGCGAAATCCATAAAGCGGTTTAGATTTTATAAAATTTTGAATTTTTCAAAAAATCTCTGTATGTTCTGTAGCTGCCACAATTTTTTAGATAATGAGCTCAAAAAATTTTTGACGAATAAAGCAATGAAAAATGACGATCGGTATTGAATTTAAGCGACATCCATAAAGCGGTTCAGATTTTATAAAATTTTGAATTTTTCAAAAAATCTCTGTATGTTCTGTAGCTGCCACAATTTTTTAGATAATGAGCTCAAAAAATTTTTGACGAATAAAGCAATGAAAAATGACGATCGGTATTGAATTTAAGCGAAATCCATAAAGCGGTTCAGATTTTATAAAATTTTGAATTTTTGAAAAAATTTTGTTTTCGTTCTTATTCATTTTAAGTTCGACCAAACCTGTTCAAATCTTTTGGAAGGTAAAATTATCATCCAGTTGTAGTAGATATCGAATTTGGTGACGATTGGTAAAGTGGTTCAGATTTTATAAGACATTGAATTTTTCAAAAAATCTCTGTATGTTTTCTAGCTGCCACAATTTTTTAGATAATGAGCTTAGACAGTTTTTGACGAATAAAGCTATGAAAAATGACGATCGGTATTGAATTTAAGCGAAATACATAAAGCGGTTTAGATTTTACAGAATTTTGAACTGATGAACATTTTTGTTTTCGTACTTCTTTAATTTGTATTCAAAATAAGGATGCAAAGTAGAACTTTGCACATTGCTTCGTCAATAATTTTCATCTCTCGCAAAACTCCTCTATGAGGAAGCCAAAAATAAAATAAAGAAACTTCCTCATAGAGGCGGCTTTGCGAAAGATGAAAATTAATGAGGAAACAATGTGCAAAGTTCCACTTTGCATCCTTTTTTTATTTATAATTTGCACAAAAATTACACTTTTTCATACCATGAAAAATGCCATAAAATTGCAATCTTTCGACCGATTCAGGCTAAGCCAATCATCGATCAATTATCGTCTATTTGCGTAATACATTGCAGTCTGATAACTCCGAATTTAACAACCAAAGTGTTATATAAATTTAATAATTAATCAATTAAATAAATATAATTGAATAAAATAAGTTTTAAAGTAAAAATAAACTTAATTGAATAAAGTCATAAACGGTGAGCGACTTTATAAATTCGCTCGAAATTTTATAACACTCGCTACTCAATAATATTGATCCATTTTTGTAGACAATTTAAGCCCGATCTGTCCAAATTTGCAAGAATCAAAATAACATTGTAAAATTCATATCCGTCGACAAAATTATACTTGAGATAACCAAATTGAATAATTTTTAATTATTTTAATTATAATAAACCCGAACCAAATTGAATAATTTTTAAACGAAAACTTTCTCTATGAGTAAGTAAAAAAAAAACCGATTCGTGAAGATCATAATGCAATTAGTACTTCAGGACTATAGAAACATTTAGTGCATGATGATAAAGATTCGACATAATCGAAAAACATTATTGACATAAAAATTTAACACAATTAACTGCGAAAAAAAATTTCTCGTTTAGGACAACTAAATGTTTAGTTTCTTCAATAATTATTTGATTAAGTTGACTAAAATATATTTGCGGTAACCAAAATATTTGTTATAACAAACAAAAATTCATTTAAACGAGGATCAACGCCGATTTAGTTCATTCTAACATTTTTTCTTTCTCAGTGTACGCATAAATAGATATAAAACAATATGATAAACATAGCGATAAATAATGGCATAAATTTAATAACACACCTATATATGTATATTCCCTTGTTATCAATCCTTTTATTCTTTAACTGTATGTGAATCGTGAAGCTCTCGCCGGTAAAATATATTTTTTTATGTAGAGCATGAAAAAGCGTAGAGAAAGAGTGTCAAACAAAGAGCGTAATAATCCAGAAACGTGATATGAAAGAGAAGAGTAAAAAAAAAAAGTCATGCAAAAGCCTCTTTCAGTGTGCACTCGATAACAGCACCAACGTATCGTCATTTTTTTCCATGTTTGTTCCGCATATGAATTCAATCTCCCGCAGTTTCAACTATTAAAAATATATGGAGATGTATAATAATCCGACGGCATCAAATCTTAGTTAACGTTGTGAACGGATAAAAAGTTTTTTTTTTTCCTATGCTCCTCGCTTAAGATACTTCAATGAACAAAAGAGTCCAGAGCGAGAGATTTATAATAAAATTTAGATGCAACAATTTGAGACAAAAATTAAAACAAACCTACAAAGTTTGTCTTTATGAGTTTATTAATTTTGACTTCCTCATTTAAAAAAAAAACTTTAATTTTAGTCCATTTGATATCTCGTAATTTACTAAAGTTGGACCATTCGAAATTTTCAAAAGACTCCCGCGTATAAATAATTATGTCGAATTGAAATCACAAATTGACGTATGTCAAAAAGTGCCATTTTTTAGATGCGTCAAGACGAAATATCTTAGAAAATTTCATAGCGATTTTGAGATCGATTTATTATCATGTTTACGGAATCAAATTACGGATATCGGTAAATAAAGTAAATGTACAATTGATTTCCATCTTTCAAATGTACGATTGAATTTCAGCGCAATTATTGCGCTCGAATTGGTAAAAAAAAATTGGTATCAAAATGAAGTTTGAACTTTTCTAAGATTTTACGTCTTAACGCGTCTCAAAAAATGGCACTTTTTCAGATATGTCAATTTATGAGCACAATTTGACATAATTATTTTTACGCGAGCTCTGATTAACATTTTATCAATTATATTTGCATTTAAGGGGATGCTGGAGTAGATTTTATTTCTTTTTTTTTTATTTTATTTTATTTAAAGTCGCCTCAACATCGGAGGTTATTAGCGACTACTTCATATCATAAATATTTACATTTGGTTTGTTTGTTTGTACATCAAGTTTGTCTTATTTTATAGTTTATCTAGTATATCAATTGCTTTAGCGAATTTTAGAGTTTGGGTGGCCTCAGTCTTGTTATTGAGGCAATGTTTCAGGGTTTGTGGAATCCGGAAGGTGGTCCTTTGCGATTGATATTTGGGACATTCCATTATGATGTGTTGGACAGAAAGTTGGGTGTTGCATAGATTGCACATTTCAGCTTCGGATTTCTTGAATAGGTGGACGTGCGTGAGGTTTGTGTGGCCGATTCTCAGCCGTATTATGGCACTTTGCTCTTTCCTCTTTCTGAAATCAGGGGGTTTCTCCCAGATGGTTTCCCTTAAGTCGTGTAGTTTCGTCAGACGGTTTGTGGACCAGAGCGCGTTCCATTTATGTAGGACGGCTTGTCGTATTACGCTTTTGAGTTCACGTAGTGAAATTTTGATGTCGTTTTCGTAGTTCGGCGCCTCTGACACAGCTGTTTTCGCAGCGCTGTCCGCTTTCTCAATAGGCGATTTCGTAGTATACACTATTCATCGAAAATATGCTACAAATATACGTCAAATTTTGCAGGGATGTAATAAAAACATTCATGCTTGGGTGTCCGGTCGAATTACTGTTCAAAACATACAAGAAATGTAAGAAAAATTGTATATTACTGAACCTCTCAAAAACCAATATGGCCGCTCGAAATGTCAACAGGTCCTTTGAGGTAAGATATAAACGTTTCTGGAACTCAGAGGTGTTAAATCAGACCGGACACCCATTCTTTGATTATTCCTGAACCTTTCAAAACCGTCGGAATGTCGATTACACAAACCAAATCCACGAATAGTGTATGCTACGATTGCAAAGACTGTTTGCTTTTCGCACAGGCTCAGCCCGACTAGAAATTCAGTTATGGGGAATATCAGGGCCGGACCTGGTAACCGGATTCTAAATCCAGGGCCCCTGTCTGGCTACCTTATACGGCCCTGATTGGAAATGTAACGCTTTGGCACATCCGGGCCAGGTCAAGTTTACCTCATAAGGACCTGATAAAAATAACCATTTAAGGGCCTGATAAATATAATCATTGATATAAATACATATACTTTATATTAAATAAAAAAATTAATTATTAATTTTAGGGCATTATGCCGCAATATCAACAATAATATTCTATTAATATTACAAAAAAAAAAAACAATTCGTCTTCAGATACGGTTTTTCGTAACTTCATTCGAGAAGTGATGGACGCGGGATTTGAACCTAAGACCTACGGGACCTACCTATTTACCTAACTACCTAACCGAGCACGCTAACCACTAGACCAAACCGACTATGTGGATATCTCGTACAGTATTTCCATAATAGTTCAATTTACTATTTATTTAAAATAATAGTTCAGTTTTTAATATAGCTAATTACGAATTTGAACTTAAAATTTGTAAATTCAAAATGACGGGTTTAAAATGAAAAACATATTGAATGCGATATTTTGATTTTATAAATGATATTTTTAATTCCACCAATATTTCGATCGGGTCTACCTTATCTATGCCAGATCTGAGCCTGAATATGGAATACCTTATCAGGTCTACGTTAATTTTTCCCGATCTGGCCCTGAATAAGATATACCTTATCAGGTCTACCTTAATATTTCCCGATCTGGCCCTGAATAAGATGCACCTTATCAGGTCAACCTTCCCTTTGCCAGATCCGGTCCTAATAAGGTACACCTTATCAGGTCAAACTTATCCATGCCAGATCAGGCCCATATGTGACGGCAGGGCTGCCCTACCAGATTTCTAGTCGGGAGAGCTGGTAAAGAGCATGAATATAGTTCCGTCATTAGGAGACAGGTGGCGCTGTTTACTTTTGGCAAAAGCTCCGAGACTTTGCAATGCGACCGTAATATACACTATATATGGATTTGACTTGTGTAGTTAACATTCTGATGGTTTTGGAATATTTCGAAATCATCACAGAATTGACGTCCGGTCTGATTTTACATATCTGATTTTCAGAAATAATTATATCTTACAGCAAAGGTCTGTTGACATATGGTGTGCGGCCATTTTGCTTTCGGTATCTTTTGCCAAAAGTAATAAGCAGACTACTCGGCGCCATTTGTGTCCTAGTCAGGAAACTTACCGACCGAAGTCGGTATCAAAATCTACACCGATCTAAATCTGGAGTAGATTTTTTTACCGACTTTGGTCGGTAAAAACGTTCGGTTTCCTAGTTTACAAACTGCGTTGTTAATATATTACAAATATGTTTCAAATTGCACAGGATTATAATATCAACATAAGCGCATCGGCGCCCACTCGAATTTTGGATGAAAACACTTGAAAAATAAAGAAAATCGTAATTTTGTAAGCCTACCGAAAACCAATATGGCCGCTCGAACTGTCAACATCACCTATTTCGTCCTATATAAATATTTCTAGACATCACATTCAAAAGAAGAGCGTGGACGCCGATTCTATGAGGTTCTTCGCATTTTTTAAGACTGTTGGATTGGCGATAGCACAAAAGAAGCGCACGTAGTTTGTAAAGTACGTTTACGCAGTTTGTTCGCGATCAGAGTAGGTCGAGAAGAGCGTGAATGAAGTTTCCCCATTAGGACACAGGTGGCGCCGACGTAGTCTGTTTACTTTTGGAAAAGCTCCGAGCCTTTGCAACGCAAACGTAGTATCCACTATATATGGATTTGGCTTGTGTAGTTGACATTCTGATGGTTTTGGAATATTCAGCAATCATCACAGAATTGACGTCCGGTCTGATTTTACATATCTAATTTCCAGAAACAATTATATCTAACAGCAAAGGTCTGTTGCCATATCGTGTGCGGCCATATTGAATTTCGAGAGATTCAGTATCCTTTACCAAAAGTAAACAGACTCCGTCGGCGCCATCTGTGTCATAATCGAAAAACTTACCGACCAAAGTCGATTAAAAAAATCTACTCCAGCATCCACTTAAACCTAAATTGGCAATGAGATAATTTTTTGTTCCTTAACCAATTTATCCATTTACCACCATTGACTTCCCGTTGGCCTTCTGCGCGTTTTAAGCGAAAAGTCACGCCAGGAAAACACTGTTTGACGAATAAAAATAGGGGGGGAAAAATAGTAATCCAGAAGAGTGATAGGATTGAGGAAAGCGCGAAACACACAACCTTTTCAACTGAGGCTGCAATGCAGCTTGACTATGCCATCGATTCCTAGAATTTCCTCTCCGTTTTCAGTCGACTGTCCCGCTCACTCGGTCTCGTCACGATATTGCATCGCACAGAGAGACGAGGCATATCGGAAAAATGTAACGAAAAAAAAAAAAAAAAAAAAAAAAAAAAAAAAAAATAACCCGAGAAATAACACAGAAATAGAAGAGGCGGGAGAGGGTCGAGGATGAGGAGGATGGAACTCTGTATGGATCGACGAGTGACTACGACGTCAAGTAACAATGATACTCCCCGGCGCGTTGCAACATATACCAAAGTACGTATACACGTTTGAGCGAACATATACGGTAGGCGGGATAGAGAGCCGAGGCGACGTTACGAAAGATGACAAAAGGAGCGAGCGAGAAAGAGGCGAAAATCCAACACGCGAAAATAGGTATTGGTGTTAAGGTGCAATACATGTATTCCTAGAAACTATTTTGCTTTCCTAATAGAGAAAGCTCTGTTTTCGTGAAATTTTTTTTTGCTTCCTCATAGAGGAAGCTTTGTTTTCGTAAAAAAATTTTTTTTCGAGATTTTCATGCCAGGACACTCAGAATGGTCCAAAACGTCGAGAAAAGTGGTTTAGCAAAAATGTCCAGATGTATGTGTATGTGTGTGTGTGTGGCACGCTTGCAAAATTCAAACCGCTGTATCTCGAAAACGGCTTTAACAATCAAGCTGAAATTTGGCACGCTGGTAGAGGAGCAACGCCCCTTCCTATGTATAAATTTTCGAAAAAATTGAAAAAAAAATTCAGATTTTATAAGCCTTTCAATTTTTCGAAAAATGTCTGTATGTTCTCTAGCTTCCGCAATTTTTTACCTACTGAGCTAAATATTTCTGGACAAATGGAGAAATGAAAAATGATGGTCGGTATTGAATTTGAGCGAAATCCATAAAGCGGTTCAGATTTGATAAAATTTTGAATTTTTGAAAAAATGATGTTTTCGTTATTATTCAAGTTAAGTTCGACCAAACCTGCTCAAATCTTTTGCAAGATAAAATTAACATCCAGTTGTAGTAGATATCGAATTTGGTGACGATTGGTAAAGTGGTACAGATTTTATAAGACATTGAATTTTTCAAAAAATCTCTGTATGTTCTGTAGCTGACACCATTTTTTAGATAACGAGCTTAAACAGTTTTTGACGAATAAAGCAATGAAAAATGACGATCGATATTGAATTTAAGCGAAATACATAAAGCGGTTTAGATTTTATAGAATTTTGAATTTATGAAAATTGTTGTTTTCGTACTTCTTTAATTTGTATTTAAAATAAGGATGCAAAGTAGAACTTTGCACATTGCTTCGTCAATAATTTTCATTTTCGCAAAGCTTCCTCTATGAGGAAGCCAAAAATAAAATAAAGAAACTTCCTCATAGAGGCGGTGTTGCAAAAGATAAAAATTAATGAGGAAGCAGTGTGCAAAGTTCTACTTTACATCCTTTTTTTTCTACAGTTTCGCGTCAAATTACTCAAAATGGTCTAAAATATTGAGAGTAGTGGTTCGGAAAAAATGTTCGGCGAATGTAATAGTCAGCAACAATTATAAAATTATGTATGTAAAACGTGAACTAATATTCAGCAATACTAGAAATCAAATTTTGTAAAGACCGTTAAAGAGGTTCGGATTTTACAGAATTTTGAATTTTCGAAAAATTGACATTGTCGTTGTAAATGGTGTCAATTTCGTCAAATCCGGTTTAAAATGGCTGCACTAATTCTCTGAACTAATATTCAGTATTATTAGATATCAAATTTGGTGAAGATCGATAAAGATCTTGAGATTTTACAGCAATTTGAATTATACAACTTAGTACCATTTTTGCTTTTGACACAAATGACAAAACGAGCTGATACTTAAAAAATGTACGTAGTAACGTGCAATGATATTTGGTACCGAATTTACTTGAAAAAACCCACTGAGACTTCAGAATTTTTCAGAACATTAAAATATCGAAATTTATATTGTTTAAAAAAAAAGTTTGTCCAGTTCATATTTGGTCAGCAAATTTTCTCATGCAGATGTAGTTCTGGGAAAGGTGAAAAATGGGGAAGCAAGGCTCGACTTTCTTAAAATGTATTTTCTAGTAGCCATCACTTTGACCTGCTATTCGTACTTCGCTAGAAGAAAAATGAACTATCGACAAATTTTACGAGCTTGGACTAAAATTGTCCAAAAGTACACCTTTGAGTGAAGCACGTACACTTTCAACTACAGAGTCGCTTTTCCATCACAGAGTTTTACAACTGGATATACACGATAACCTTCTGACTCCGAGCATTTCACAAAATATTCATTACTGTTTGTGCCCTATACGTGGCCTCCATAAAATCCACGAAATGGAATTACTTTTCTTTTTTACGACACGTTTTTTTTTTTATCGCCAATAAAAATTTGTAATTCGAGTATTGCAATTGCATCAATATTATTTTTTTTTTTTTGTTCAGAAGTGTATGACCCTTGACTTTTATACACTTCGATAAAAATCGGGTCAATATGACATTAAATCGACAATACGTATATAAAATTAATTTTACGTTTTTTTTTTACAAAGTCGAACACCTGTTTTATTGATAATGACAATGTTTATGTTTGACGACGCGATTTCATAACTCTTATTAACCTTCGAATTATTATTATTACTGTAATTTTTAATAACTCTTCGATGTGATATAAATTATATCACAGAATGAAAGATATTTCAGAAAAAAATAGATGATGGGCAGAAATTTATCTGAGATAGTTATTATTTTATGAATAAATTAAGCTACTGACTTTACGATATTTGAAAATATCACGAGCGTAGAATATTCCTTTTTTTTAAAACAGTTTCATTGGTATAATTAAAAACAAGATTTCCCATCTACCTCATAAGTTTTTTAAACTGATGAAAAGAAAAACGTTTTTCATGTAATACTGTTATTCATAAGGTTATCCAAAGTTCAGAATATGGTTATCTTTAAGTTTTCCTCGTCCCGTGAGGATGCGATGGAGTGAAAAAGGCGGCTGAAGTCGCAAGGGAGGAAAATTGTCGGAGAGTGTAAAAATTTATCTAGTTGTAGAATTTATAATTGTGTATCTTTTGATCCTTTTACTGATCCTTTCGTAGCATATTTGCAACGTTAAAAAAAATATCTATTTTTTTCAAAACATTGTTATTAATTTGTCAAAAAATTCTGTATAAATTTGACAATTGGTCGAATTCTATTAGGAGTGAATCGTATATTTTTATTTTATGAAAGGAAAACGCTTTCACTGATCCTTTCGTAGCATATCTGCTACATTAGAAAAATATCTATTATTTCAAAACATTATTGTTAGTTTCTGTCAAAAAATTCTGTATAAATTTGACAATTAATCGAATTCTATTAGGAGTGAATCGTATATTTTTATTTTATGAAAGGAAAACGCTTTCACTGATCCTTTCGTAGAATATTTGCTACATTAGAAAAATATCTACTTTTTCAAAACATTATTGTTAGCTTCTGTCAAAAAATTCTGTATAAATTTGACAATTAGTCGAATTCTATTAGGCGTCAATCGTATATTTTTATTTTATGAAAGGAAATCGTTTTCACTGATCCTTTCGTAGCATATTTGCTACATTACAAAAATATCTATTTTTTCAAAATATTATTGTTAGTTTCTGTCAAAAAATTCTGTATAAATTTGACAATTAGTCGAATTCTATTAGGAGTCAATCGTATATTTTTATTTTATGAAAGGAAAACGCTTTCACTGATCCTTTCGTAGAATATTTGCTACATCAGAAAAATATCTATTTTTTCAAAACATTATTGTTAGTTTCTGTCAAAAAATTCTGTATAAATTTGACAATTAGTCGAATTTTATTAAGAGTGCATCATATATTTTTATTTTATGAAAGGAAAATGCTTTCACTGATCCTTTCGTAGCATATTTGCTACATTAGAATAATATCTATTTTTTCAAAACATTATTGTTAGTTTCTGTCAAAAAATTCTGTATAAATTTGACAATTAGTCGAATTCTATTAGAAGTGAATCGTATATTTTTATTTTATGAAAGGAAAACGCTCTCACTGATCCTTTCGTAGCATATTTGCTACATTAGAAAAATATCTATTTTTTCAAAATATTATTGTTAG
This sequence comes from Ephialtes manifestator, assembly GCA_963970395.1. Taxonomy (NCBI): domain Eukaryota; kingdom Metazoa; phylum Arthropoda; class Insecta; order Hymenoptera; family Ichneumonidae; genus Ephialtes; species Ephialtes manifestator. The sequence continues at coordinate 50,437,045 of OZ019968.1, forward strand.
TTTCTGTCAAAAAATTCTGTATAAATTTGACAATTAGTCGAATTCTATTAAGAGTGAATCGTATATTTTTATTTTATGAATAGAAAATGCTTTCACTGATCCTTTCGTAGAATATTTGCTACATCAGAAAAATATCTATTTTTTCAAAACATTATTGTTAATTTCTGTCAAAAAATTCTGTATAAATTTGACAATTAGTCGAATTCTATTATGAGTGAATCATATATTTTTATTTTATGAAAGGAAAACGTTTTCACTGATCCTTTCGTAGAATATTTGCTACATCAGAAAAATATATATTTTTTCAAAACATTATTGTTAGTTTCTGTCAAAAAATTCTGTATAAATTTGACAATTAGTCGAATTCTATTAGGAGTCAATCGTATATTTTTATTTTATGAAAAGAAAACGCTTTCACTGATCCTTTCGTAGCATATTTGCTACATTAAAAAAATATCTCTTTTTTCAAAATATTATTGTTAATTTCTGTCAAAAAATTCTGTATAAATTTGACAATTAGTCGAATTCTATTAAGAGTGAATCGTATATTTTTATTTTATGAAAGGAAAACGTTTTCACTGATCCTTTCGTAGAATATTTGCTACATCAGAAAAATATCTATTTTTTCAAAACATTATTGTTAATTTCTGTCAAAAAATTCTGTATAAATTTGACAATTAGTCGAATTCTATTAGGAGTGAATCGTATATTTTTATTTTATGAAAGGAAAACGCTTTCACTGATCCTTTCGTAGAATATTTGCTACATTAGAAAAATATATATTTTTTCAAAACATTATTGTTAGTTTCTGTCAAAAAATTCTGTATAAATTTGACAATTAGTCGAATTATATTAAGAGTGAATCGTATATTTTTATTTTATGAAAGGAAAACGCTTTCACTGATCCTTTCGTAGAATATTTGCTACATTAGAAAAATATATATTTTTTCAAAACATTATTGTTAGTTTCTGTCAAAAAATTCTGTATAAAATTGACAATTAGTCGAATTCTATTAGAAGTGAATCGTATATTTTTATTTTATGAAAGGAAAACGCTTTCACTGATCCTTTCATAGTATATTTGCTACATTAGAAAAATATCTATTTTTTCAAAACATTATTGTTAATTTCTGTCAAAAATTCTGTATAAATTTGACAATTAGTCGAATTCTATTAGGAGTCAATCGTATATTTTTATTTTATGAAAGGAAAAAGCTTTCACTGATCCTTTCGTAGAATATTTGCTACATCAGAAAAATATCTATTTTTTCAAAACATTATTGTTAATTTCTGTCAAAAAATTCTGTATAAATTTGACAATTAGTCGAATTCTATTAAGAGTGAATCGTATATTTTTATTTTATGAAAGGAAAACGCTTTCACTGATCCTTTCGTAGCATATTTGCTACATTAGAAAAATATCTATTTTTTCAAAATATTATTGTTAGTTTCTGTCAAAAAATTCTGTATAAAATTGACAATTAGTCGAATTCTATTAGAAGTGAATCGTATATTTTTATTTTATGAATAGAAAATGCTTTCACTGATCCTTTCGTAGAATATTTGCTACATTAGAAAAATATCTATTTTTTCAAAACATTATTGTTAGTTTCTGTCAAAAAATTCTGTATAAATTTGACAATTAGTTGAATTCTATTAGGAGTCAATCGTATATTTTTATTTTATGAAAGGAAAACGCTTTCACTGATCCTGTCGTATGAATATTTGCAACATTAGAAAAATATCTATTTTTTCAAAACATTATTGTTAGTTTCTGTCAAAAAATTCTGTATAAATTTGACAATTAGTCGAATTCTATTAAGAGTGAATCGTATATTTTTATTTTATGAAAGGAAAACGTTTTCACTGATCCTTTCATAGCATATCTGCTACATTAGAAAAATATCTATTTTTTCAAAACATTATTGTTAATTTCTGTCAAAGAATTCTGTATTAATTTGACAATTAGTCGAATTCTATTAGGAGTGAATCGTATATTTTTATTTTATGAAAGGAAAACGCTTTCACTGATCCTTTCGTAGCATATTTGCTACATTAGAAAAATATCTATTATTTCAAAACATTATTGTTAATTTCTGTCAAAAAATTCTGTATAAATTTGACAATTAGTCGAATTCTATTATGAGTGAATCATATATTTTTATTTTATGAAAGGAAAACGTTTTCACTGATCCTTTCGTAGAATATTTGCTACATCAGAAAAATATCTATTTTTTCAAAATATTATTGTTAATTTCTGTCAAAAAATTCTGTATAAATTTGACAATTAGTCGAATTCTATTAGGAGTGAATCGTATATATTTATTTTATGAAAGGAAAACGCTTTCACTGATTCTATCGTAGCATATTTGCTACATTAGAAAAATATCTATTTTTTCAAATCATTATTGTTAGTTTCTGTCAAAAAATTCTGTATAAATTTGACAATTAGTCGAATTCTATTAGGAGTCAATCGTATATTTTTATTTTATGAAAGGAAAACGCTTTCACTGATTCTTTCGTAGAATATTTGCTACATTAGAAAAATATCTATTTTTTCAAAACATTATTGTTAGTTTCTGTCAAAAAATTCTGTATAAATTTGACAATTAGTCGAATTATATTGAGGAATGCATTGTATATTTTTATTTTATGATATCAAAACGCATAAATACGTTAAAAAATAAAGTATTCATTAAAAGTTTAATTTTTTCACCATTTCGATTTTAAAAAGTTTACAAGATTAAAAAAAATAGCTCATTGTTTGATTAAGTTTTTGCATCGTTCCGTATTGTAATATTTTCAGGGTCTCATACTACTTATAGAGAGTACCTACTAATCTCATCCGCGTCAAGTCAGTAGAGCGCGGCGGGACGGGAAACAGCGAATAATCAGTATATCATTTATGGTTACCACGCCTGTTCACTCGCCCACGTATTTGACCGCGTGTCTACATATAGGTGGAGAAACGCGTGAGATAAAAGCGCCAACTGCAAATAAATTATGTATAGTTATATATTGTATACGCAACGATTGTTATTTATAATCATTTATAGGTGTGTGCATATATGAGAGTGGAGGTCGATCGGTAAATAAAACTGGCCGTTTTGTAATTGCAATCGCAAGACATTCTGATACAGGGACAGCAACTGTGCTAACAGTTTTAAAAATAACTATAAATAATTATACAAAAAATTGAGAATTTATTTCTGTCTTTTGATAAATTTTTATCATTATGTTATTATTGAAAACTCCCGAATCAAAAAAAAAGATTTAATTTTGTCTTTTAGTTTTCGTTTTATTAACAAATAATTTGGATAAACAAGAAATTGTGAAATAATAATCATTCTATTTACGTAGATTGTAAAAATATAATTATATTCCTCCGAACAAGGTTAATTGAACAATCAATTAGTTCGGCCAACCAATAGAGGAGTACGGCCTCTTTCTATGGATACATTTTCGAAAAAACTGAAAACGAAATTCAAATTTTATAAGCTTTTTAATTTTTCGAAAAATGTCTGTATGTTCTCTAGCTTCCGTATTTTTCAGCTAATGAGCTAAATAGTTCTGGACAAATAGAGAAATGAAAAATGAAGGTCGGTATTGAATTTAAGCGAAATCCATAAAGCGGTTTAGATTTTATAAAATTTTGAATTTCCTAAAAAAATTTTGTTTTCGTTCTTATTCAAGTTAAGTTCGACCAAACCTGCTCAAATCTTTTGCAAGGTAAAATAAACATCCAGTTGTAGTAGATATCGAATTTGGTGAAGATTGGTAAAGTGGTTCCGATTTTATAAGACATTGAATTTTTCAAAAATTCTCGATATGTTCTCTAGCTGCCACAATTTTTTAGATAATGAGCTTAAACATTTTTTGACGAATAAAGCAATGAAAAATGACGATCGGTAATGAATTTAAGCGAAATACTTAAAGCGGTTTAGATTTTATAAAATTTCGAATTTTCGAAAACATCTTGTTTTCGTTCTTATTCAAATTAAGTTCGATCAAACCTGCTCAAATCTTTTGCAAGCTAAAATTAACATCCAGTTGTAGTAGATACCGAATTTGGTGAAGATCGGTAAAGTGGTTCAGATTTTATAAGACATTGAATTTTTCAAAAATTCTCGGTACGTTCTCTAGCTGCCACAATTTTTTCGATAATGAGCTTAAACAGTTTTTGACGAATAAAGCAATGAAAAATAACGATCGGTATTGAATTTAAGCGAAATCCATAAAGCGGTTTAGATTTTATAAAATTTTGAATTTTCGAAAAAATGTTGTTTTCATTCTTATTCAAATTAAGTTCGACCAAACCTGCTCAAATCTTTTGCAAGCTAAAATTAACATCCAGTTGGAATAGATACCGAATTTGGTGAAGATCGGTAAAGTGGTTTAGATTTTATAAGACATTGAATTTTTCAAAAATTCTCGATATGTTCTCTAGCTGTCACAATTTTTTCGATAATGAGCTTAAACAGTTTTTGACGAATAAAGCAATGAAAAATGACGATCGGTATTGAATTTAAGCGAAATCCATAAAGCGGTTTAGATTTTATAAAATTTTGAATTTTCGAAAAAATGTTGTTTTCATTCTTATTCAAATTAAGTTCGACCAAACCTGCTCAAATCTTTTGCAAGCTAAAATTAACATCCAGTTGGAATAGATACCGAATTTGGTGAAGATCGGTAAAGTGGTTTAGATTTTATAAGACATTGAATTTTTCAAAAATTCTCGATATGTTCTCTAGCTGCCTCAATTTTTTTGATAATGAGTTTAAACAGTTTTTGACGAATAAAGCAATGAAAAATGACGATCGGTATTGAATTTAAGCAGCATCCATAAAACGGTTTAGATTTTATAAAATTTGGAATTTTCGAAAAAATCTTGTTTTCGTTCTTATTCAAATTAAGTTCGACCAAACCTGCTTAAATCTTTTGCAAGGTAAAATTAACATCCAGTTGTAGTAGATATCGAATTTGGTGAAGATCGGTAAAGTGGTTCAGATTTTATAAGACATAGAATTTTTTAAAAATTCTCGATATGTTCTGTAGCTGCCACAATTTTTTCGATAATGAGCTTAAACAATTTTTGACGAATAAAGCAATGAAAAATGACGATTGGTATTGAATTTAAGCGAAATCCATAACGCAGTTTAGATTTTATAAAATTTTGAACTTACGAAAAAATGTTATTTTCGTTCTTATTCAAATTAAGTTCGACCAAACCTGCTCAAATTTTTTGCAAGGTAAAATTAACATCCAGTTGTAGTAGATATCGAATTTGGTGAAGATTAGTAAAGTGGTTTAGATTTTATAAGAAATTGAATTTTTAAAAAATTCTCGATATGTTATCTAGCTGCCTCAATTTTTTTGATAATGAGTTTAAACAGTTTTTGACAAATAAAGCAATGAAAAATGACGATCGGTATTGAATTTAAGCGACATCCATAAAGCGATTTAGATTTTATAAAATTTTGAATTTTCGAAAAAATATTATTTTCGTTCTTATTCAAATTAAGTTCGACCAAACCTGCTGAAATCTTTTGCAAGGTAAAATTAACATCCAATTGTAGTAGATATCGAATTTGGTGAAGATCGGTAAAATGGTTCAGATTTTAAAAGACATTGAATTTTTAAAAAATTCTCGGTATGTTCTCTAGCTGCCTCAATTTTTTTGATAATGAGTTTAAACAGTTTTTGACGAATAAAGCAATAAAAATTACGATCGGTATTGTATTTAAGCGAAATCCATAAAGCGATTTAGATTTTATAAAATTTTGAATTTTCGAAAAAATATTATTTTCGTTCTTATGCAAATTAAGTTCGACCAAACCTACTTAAATCTTTTGCAAGGTAAAATTAACGTTCAGTTGTAGTAGATATCGAATTTGGTGAAGATCAGTAACATCGTTCAGATTTTATAAGACATTGAATTTTTCAAAAATTCTCGATATGTTCTCTAGCTGCCACAATTTTTTCGATAATGAGCTTAAACAGTTTTTGACGAATAAAGGAATGAAAAATGACGATCGGTATTGAATTTAAGCGAAATCCATAAAGCGATTTAGATTTTATAAAATTTTGAATTTTCCAAAAAATCTTGTTTTCGTACTTCTTTAATTTGTATTTAAAATAAGAATGCAAAGTTGAACTTTGCACAATGCTTCGTCAATAATTTTCATCTTTCGCAAATCTTCCTCTACGAGTAAGCCAAAAATAAAATAAAGAAACTTCCTCATAGAGGCGTCGTTGCGAAAGATGAAAATTAATGAGAAAGCAATGCGCAAAGTTCGACTTTGCATCCTTTTTTTTTTTTTTCATCGCCAATTTCTTACCGATCCTTATCACAGTTTCGTGATCGGTATCACAATTTCATAACTATCAACCGATTTTCGTTATCTTCATTCCCTCCTGCATGAACAAACTCACTAGCTTAACTCTGATCCCAGTACAGGGTTCCCCTGTACGTATGGAACAGGTTTTTTTCGGGCAGGCCAAGAATGCAGCGAGAGCGCGAGCACGAGCGCGCTTCGACTTTTGTTTTATTTATGGACGTTTCCTTTTTCTTCTTCGAAAATTTTGCCTTCTTCTTGCGCTGCTGCGCTACAGATTGCGGAGAAAAAAAAAATCTCCTAGCCCGAAGGAGTTTCGGTAGATTTGCCTGGAAAATAAATATTATGGAGTTTTTAGTTGCCGGGCTATAAATTTAGCCGATCGTCAAATCGCGGGAACACAATAGTTGATTCGATCCTGTAGAATGTACAGTAAATGTAGCGTCGAAAACGATTGGATTATAAGCGGAATGCGGGCAATGTATTCGTCGATGCACGGATGCGTCGACGCTTTCCCGGGGTTTTGTTACTACAGGTATGAAACCCACACAGTTCTATCGCGATCGCCTATATCGAATCGTAAAACTCTCGTGAACCATTTAAAACTCGTTCGGTTTAATTGGAAAACGATAGAGAACGATTTCGAAGAGAACTGAGGTGTGTTACGCGTCTATCTCCCGTATATATATCCTACTATCTTCTATACCGTTATGTCCTGATACTCTTTAAGGTAGAAAAATAAATTTTAAGTGTTTTATTTAACGTCGTACTCGGAAAATTAAATCGGAGATTTAAAAAAAAAAATTTCAATCGATTTCAATGCGCATAAAGTTCGTTGGAATAAAATTTACGCACTTTCGTCGATGAACAAAAATTTATATGTTAAAACTTAGTACCTAAATAAAAAAAGAAATTCTGTACAATTAAAAGAGTATTTAGTGTGAAAAATCGCACGGTTCGAGTTTTATTTTCCTAAAAAAATGATGTACTTATTTGTATATTCTATGACACATTAACAACCAGAGTTGTAAATGCCTAATACTTGTAGAAATAAAGATAATGATGTGATCAGCTCTGTAAATATGATTTCATAATAATAACATGTAGCGATTGTAAAACAATGACTAAACTTTCGAATAGCTGCTAATATTATTATTTTGTAATAAAATTTCAGGGTATTTTTTTTTAAAAAAAGAAGAAACATAATTAATGTATTTTCCTATGTTTCTTCTAATATTTAAGCGAAAATTAGTATTTTTTTGCAGCTATTAAAATGTTTACACTCTATTTTATAATCAATACATATTATTATTATGAAATTATAAATACAAAACAAACTATACTGTAAACTAGATTTCATGAGTTAATGGGGTTTTACAACTCTGTTAACAACCCAGTCCTTAAGGATGTTCGACTGTTTCACATTAGTCAAATCAGTGCCAAATTTTTGTAATTGTTTCATTAAAGTTTAATGCATTGAATAAAAATAGTACAGAGTAGTTTGAATTGAAGCACGTATACTTAACTCAGAGAAAGATTAATAGTGCCGAATTTGCATACAGATTAACTAATTAACGCTACATTCCAATGGGATACATTTTCGTTCAGTTTTTTCCAAGACTAATCTATAATTTTTTGCCAATTTTAATGACTAATGGCTCATTCTCTTTCTTGAAAGATGCTCTACAAATTGACTGGCTGGATATTTGATATTATTTATTAATTAATAATTATAGCCTGTTGTTTAACAATAATCAAAATATTTTCATAAACAAATAGCTATAATTATTAAACGATCAATAATATCAAATATCCAGCTGGTCAATTTGTAGACCATCTTTTAACAAAGAGAATGAGCTATCACTCATCAAAATTGACAAAAAATTGTAGATTATTCTTGGAAAAAACTGAACGAAAATATATCTTATCGGAAAATAAATTGCTTCCTCATTATTTTTCGCTTTTTATATAGCCACCTCTATGAGGAAGTATGTTAATTGATTTTGGCTTCCTCATAGAGGAAACTTTGTAAAAAGCGAAAAATAATGAGGAAGCAATTTGCAAAGTTCTACTTTGCAGGCTTGTTTATGCTCTAGACATTTTTCTAAAAATTTAAAGTGTCGAAGAATTTTAACCGTGTAACCGATTTTTTTCAAATTTGTACTGAAACCTTGTACCATAGTAGTCCATATGTGGACCAAATTAGAACCCGGTATCTCGTAATTTGCACGAGCCAGCGCGAGAATAAGATTTTTCGAAAAATTCAAAATACCATAAAATTTGAACGGCTGGACAGATCTGCGTCAAATTTGTACTCAAATGTTTCTTGATGATAGTCCGTATGTGAACAAAACCTTATACCATAGTAGTCCATATGTGGACCAAATTAGAACCCGGTATCTCGTAATTTGCACGAGCCAGCGCGAGAATAAGATTTTTCGAAAAATTCAAAATACCATAAAATTTGAACGGCTGGACATATTTGCGTCAAATTTGTACTCAAATGTTTTTCGATGATAGTCCATATGTGAACAAAATTTAAGATAAATCTGTGAAAAATTTCAAAAATTTTTTTTCACGCCGGCATTTTCTTTTTCATATTCACCAAAATCGAAATTTACCGACATATCGATAGATCCTTTGACTAAATTCATTATTAACAATCAATAATCGTGAAATCATGTCGAAAATTGCAGCCGGATATCTCAGAATTTACAGAGATGAAGCCTTTGAAGACATTTTTAAAAAAATTGAAATTGCAATAAAATTATAACCACCCTATCGATTCTCGCCAAATTTGGCACACATCATATTTTGATGGTAGTCCTTTTGTGTACAAAATTTCAGCCCGATATCTCTTAAATTGCGAAAGTTATAGCGTGAAAACGATATTTTCAAAATTTTCAAAATGCTGTAAAATTTGAATTTTTCAACCGATTCGCGTCAACTACAATCCCAAGCGTCGTTGTATGACAGCCCACTTTCGTGCCAAATTTGACGAAGATACATCTAAAATTGCGACAGTTATCGTGCTTACACGGAATCTGCACACACACACACACACACACACACACACACATTTTTTCTAAACCACTTTTTTCGACGTTTTAGACCATTCTCAGTGTCCTGACATAAAAATCTCAAAAAAAAAAAAAAAATTTCCACGAAAACAAATCTTCCTCTATGAGGAAACAAAATTTAGCACTGATTTAACTACTGTGAAACATTCGAACAAACATCCTTAAAGTAATATTAGATAATAGCGATTGAGCAAAAGAATTGTCAAGTTCAAGTACGGGGTAAAACATCGTGTGGTCTTAATTAATCATGAGTCGAAGGATTAAATCAATTTCTCTCTCGAGACAGGTAAAACTCGTGAATTTACCAATGAGTCCGAGGTAAGCCAAGATGCTCTTAAGAATGTTCTTGAGACGAGCTAAGAAGGTCTTGACGGGCTTTTTTATCCCGCGGGAGGTATTAGCATCTGTGAGGAAGAGCCGGAGAGAAGAGGAAAGGTGAAGAGCCGAGAGGGAGGAGCGAAATTAAGGTGTCTGTATACATCTTTATATATATGCCCAAGAAAAGTTATAATAGGCACTGGCCGTCTCACTTATTTAGTATCAACCGAGAGTTGCCACTTGAGTTTTTGTGGCCACTTTACCTTAATACAGATAGTCTTAATATTCTTTGCGGAAAGACACTAAATGAAGAAGTAGAGTAATAAGGAAAACAAAACAATGAAAAAGATACATATCAAAAAAATAGTATAAATAAAAACATATATGTATAAAAACAAAACAATGAAAAAAATACATATAAAAAAATATGTATAAATAAAAACATATACAAAGTAAAAAAAAGATATGTATAAATAAAAACATATACAAAATAAAAAAAGATATGTATAAAAACAAAACAATGAAAAAGATACATATAAAAAAATATGTATTAATAAAAACATATATAAAATTAAAAAAAGATATGTATAAAAACAAAACAATGAAAAAGATACATATAAAAAAATATGTATAAATAAAAAAATATATAAAATTAAAAAAAGATATGTATAAAAACAAAACAATGAAAAAGATGCATATAAAAAAATATGTATAAATAAAAACATATATAAAATAAAAAAAGATATGTATAAAAACAAAACAATGAAAAAGATACATGTAAAAAAAATATGTATAAATAAAAACATATATAAAATAAAAAAAGATATGTATAAAAACAAAACAATGAAAAAGATACATATAAAAAAAATATGTATAAATAAAAACATATATAAAATAAAAAAAGATATGTATAAAAACAAAACAATGAAAAAGATACATATAAAAAAATATGTATTAATAAAAACATATATAAAATAAAAAAGATATGTATAAAAACAAAACAATGAAAAAAATACATATAAAAAAAAATAGTATAAATCAAAACATATATAAAATAAAAAAGATATGTATAAAAACAAAACAATGAAAAAGATACATATAAAAAAAATATGTATAAATAAAAACATATATAAAATAAAAAAAGATATGTATTAAAACAAAACAATGAAAAAGATACATATTAAAAAAATATGTATAAATAAAAACATATATAAAATAAAAAAAGATATGTATAAAAACAAAACAATGAAAAAGATACATATAAAAAAAATATGTATAAATAAAAACATATATAAAATAAAAAAGATATGTATAAAAACAAAACAATGAAAAAGATACATATAAAAAAATATGTATAAATAAAAACATATACAAAATAAAAAAAGATATGTATAAAAACAAAACAATGAAAAAAAACATATAAAAAAAATGTATAAATAAAAACATATATAAAATTAAAAAAAGATATGTATAAAAACAAAACAATGAAAAAGATACATATAAAAAAATATGTATAAATAAAAACATATATAAAATAAAAAAAGATATGTATAAAAACAAAACAATGAAAAAGATACATATAAAAAAATAGTATAAATAAAAACATATATAAAATAAAGATATGTATAAAAACATATTTTAAAAAGTATATGCGAAAATATATTTTCCAAGTATATTAAATTTACAAAAAAAAAACTCTATCGATTAAATCGAAAAATTCATTAAAAAGCTGATATTTGTAATGACCCAAATACACTTCTTTCTATGAGGAAATATAGGATGAATTCCAAGTTAAAAAAAATTATTGTCGTGTTTTAGTATCGATCTAAATAATTTTGTTTATTTTTATTAAATAATCAGACAATGAAGTTTGAGACGAAACATAAATAATCGAATAAAATCGGAAATCGATATACAGTAAATGTCAATTGTTCACTTAAAATAAACGAAGTAATAGTTAGCTTTTTTTTTTTTTAGAAGAACCGAGAATAAACGAAAATCGTAATAAATTCTGTTACGTAAATATCTACATCTGTATTCACAATCCAACGTATCAGATATGAGTATTTAATGGTCCGATAACTAGGTAATCAATTTTGTCGGGAATCTATATCAGACTTCCCCGATATATAATGTCAGTACCATCAGAGGATTAAGTACCTTAAGCTAAGTGAGTTAGTGACAAATCTGTTACATTTATTGATGGATATCTTTATGGCTTTTGGAATTATATAACAACAACAAAAAAACAGGTGCTAAACCCTTAAACATAGAATTTTTACCATGTGGCAAAAAAAACGATCACCTGAATTTTTTTTTAATTTTTCCAGTCTGATTCTCAGTTCTGCATATGATGTAACTTTTGCGTATAAATTTAACTTTTTTTTCGTCGAAAAAAAAACTTATTTATTTACGATTTTTTTTTAACAAATCACTATTTAAATTCACGGCATTTATTCGATTTTAAGTCTATCTTAAGACGACGAACTTAAATCGGAAGGATTGATTTTTCGTACAACAGAAAATTATTTGAGAACATTTAACCTAATGGTTTTTTTTATAAATATGGGCGAAGTGTGGAGATTGAAAAAAAAATTTATTGTAGGTGACACAAAATATCTAGATACTTTTGCAATCTAGCAAAAAATTCTTTGCTTAAGAGATCAACAGTACGTATTTTTTTATATAACACCAGCAACGAAATAAGTGAAAAAAAAATCGGAAGGATTGATTTTTCGTACAACAGAAAATTATTTGAGAACATTTAACCTACTGGTTTTTTTTATAAATACAGGCGAAGTGTAGAGATTGAAAAAAAAATCTATTGTACGTGACACAAAATATCTAGATACTTTTGCCATCTAGCAAAAAATTATTTGCTTAAGAGATCAACAGCACTTATTTTTTTATATAACACCAGCAACGAAATAAGTGAAAAAAAAAATCGGAAGGATTGATTTTTCGTACAACAGAAAATTATTTGAGAACATTTAACCTGCTGGTTTTTTTTATAAATACGGTCGAAATGTAGAGATTGAAAAAAAAATCTATTGTAGGTGACACAGAATATCTAGATACTTTTGCCATCTAGCAAAAAATTCTTTGCTTAAGAAATCAACAGCACATATTTTTTATACAACATCAGCAACGAAATAAGTGAAAAAAAAAATCGGAAGGATTGATTTTTCGTACAACAGAAAATTATTTGAGAACATTTAACCTACTGGTTTTTTTTATAAATACGGTCGAAGTGTAGAGATTGAAAAAAAAATCTATTGTAGGTGATACAGAATAGCCAGATACGTTTGCCATCTAGCAAAAAATTCTTTGCTTAAGAAATCAACAGTACGTATTTTTTTATATAACACCAGCAACGAAATAAGTGAACAAAAAATCGAAAGGATTGATTTTTCGTACAACAGAAAATTATTTGAGAACATTTAACCTACTGGTTTTTTTTATAAATACAGGCGAAGTGTAGAGATTGAAAAAAAAATCTATTGTACGTGACACAAAATATCTAGCAAAAAATTCTTTGCTTAAGAAATCAACTGCACATATTTTTTTATATAACACCAGCAACGAAATAAGTGAAAAAAAAATCGGAAGGATTGTTTTTTCGTACAACAGAAAATTATTTGAGAACATTTGACCTACTGGTTTTTTTATAAATATGCGCGAAGTATAGAGATTAAAAAAAATCTATTGCGGGTGACATAGAATATCTAGATACTTTTGCCATCTAGCAAAAAATTCTTTGCTTAAGAGATCAACAGCACGAATTTTTTTATATAACACCAGCAACGAAATAAGTGAAAAAAAATCGGAAGGATTGTTTTTTCGTACAACAGAAAATTATTTCAGAACATTTAACCTACTGGTTTTTTTAGAAATACGGTCGAAGTGTAGAGATTGAAAAAAAAATCTATTATAGTTGACACAGAATATCCAGATACTTTTGCCATCTGGCAAAAAATTCTTTGCTTAAGAGATCAACAACACATATTTTTTTATATAACACCAGCAACGAAATAAGTGAAAAAAAATCGGAAGGATTGTTTTTTCGTACAACAGAAAATTATTTGAGAACATTTGACCTACTGGTTTTTTTTATAAATACGGTCGAAGTGTGGAGATTGAAAAAAAAATTTATTGTACGTGACACAGAATAGCCAGATACTTTTGCAATCTAGCAAAAAATTCTTTGCTTAAGAGATCAACAGCACGTATTTTTTTTATATAACACCAGCAACGAAATAAGTGAAAAAAAAATGGGAAGGATTGATTTTTCGTACAACAGAAAATTATTTGAGAACATATAACCTACTGGTTTTTTTATAAATACGGTCGAAGTGTAGAGATTGAAAAAAAATCTATTGTAGGTGACACAGAATATCCAGATACTTTTGCCATCTAGCAAAAAATTCTTTGTTTAAGAAATCAACAGCACGTATTTTTTTATATAACACCAGCAACGAAATAAGTGAAAAAAAATCGGAAGGATTGTTTTTTCGTACAACAGAAAATTATTTGAGAACATTTGACCTACTGGTTTTTTTATAAATATGCGCGAAGTGTAGAGATTGAAAAAAAATCTATTGTGGGTGACACAGAATAGTCAGATACTTTTGCCATCTAGCAAAAAATTCTTTGCTTAAGAAATCAACAGCACATATTTTTTTATATAACACCAGCAACGAAATAAGTGAAAAAAAAATCGGAAGGATTGTTTTTTCGTACAACAGAAAATTATTTGAGAACATTTGACCAATTGGTTTTTTTATAAATATGCGCGAAGTGTAAAGATTGAAATAAAATCTATTGAAGGTGGCCATCTAGCAAAAAATTCTTTGCTTAAGAAATCAACAGCACATATTTTTTTATATAACACCAGCAACGAAATAAGTGAGAAATGTGGCGATGAATGTCACTGATTTTATCCGGATTCTCGTCCCACTTGAACTTATCCAATTTCATTGATGAATAAGTGAAAAGCTGTTACTATTTCAAGTCCACTACTGCATGCAACGGATTGCCGGTCGATTTCCTATTCACGTTCGAACACAAATTCCCTTGCAATCCTCTCTCCAATTTAAATCTAAACATATGATAATTCAACCGAGCGAAAATATTGGCGTATCCCATAAATCATTAATTACACGAGTGAGATCGTATAAATCTTCGTTTCGACGCTAAAATCCTATATTTTTCTATACCAACGACAATGAAACGTCGAATAAAAAATAAGCTTGAAAGCAACGAACGTTCGATGTTTCAAAAAAGAAAGTATAATTATCGTACGATAACCAATAAAATTCCAACCGTATTCTCATTCCCTTCTTCCCATCGGAATTTCCACGCAAATTCGTTGCAACGAATTCGTAAATAATCGGTAAATAATGTCAAAACCAATCGACATTTCAATTCACATTGCATCGTTTTTATATTCGATCGCAAAACCGGCGAAATTATCTACCGAATGTTTGCGGAAATCGCGTAAACATTAAAAATCTGAGTTTCGATAGTAGCAAAACGATTGACATTTCAAAAAGCCTTAAATATACATTCCAAAAACATACGATGAATAATTTCGTTTATTCCCAATCGACTTTTTCCTTAATTGAAGCTACAATAAAAAGAAAAAGTAACGGAAAACAGTGGAAATAATAAAATATACAGCAAAAATGTAAAACCTAAAAGATTAATAATCGTGAGAACGTAGTTATCGTGAAAAAACTTACCTCTTCGGCAAATTCAAAGTCACCATCAAACTTCCTCTTGCACTCGGCCACGGTGATAACGACGATTAACAAAGTGGCGAGTATCACCCACGAGAACCTCATATTGATACAGTAGTCCTTTCTCCTCTTGAATCCAATGAATTCACGAAAAAGCGATTTCCTTGCACGAGCGTAGATACGAAGATTGCTTTAAAATAGCCGGTTGAGGTGGTGTAAAGGGATAGAAATCCCCTGTCTGTCACTTGCACCGTGTATGTAAAACGTAATCTCTCGCCTTGATCTTTGGGAAATCAATTCACGAGGGGTAGAGGGGAGTATTTCCGATCGTATGCAGTGCGCAAAATAGAAAGTGTACAATTCTGTTATAACATACGTATATATATATATATATATATATTACATATACATATATATGTTTTCGTAGAGTAGCGAGGAAAACAGCACAGAGAGAGCGAAGTTACGAGGGCGTCGATATTACCGCAGCGGACACGAGTTAAAACACGACAGCCGCACGCATTTATTTTCCGGAAACTTGTGGTACGCGTTTTTCACGATTTTTTTAAATGACTTATCGGGAGGAAAAAACGGAACAAAAAAGCGCAATGTTGTGCGCGTGTTAAACGCGACGGACACGCACGAGATGTACACGTTTGTGAAAGCGAGTCTCCGGTATTGTCCTGCTCGAGGAGTCGAACGAATAGTGACTGCACGGAGAAGGGTAAACCGACGTAGCGCTACCGACGCACCGACGGCGTAGCTCTAACGCCATTGGTTGGCATAAACGTCAACGTTGGGCGAGGGACGAGGTGGGGTTACTTTGGTGGGGATGAAGGTATACATAGTATACATAGGAGAGGTCCTCCCGTGTGTAACTCCCTTCAACCCGCCGCGCCATTTCACCGGTAGAGTTCCGCGCCGCGCGAGCGCGTGGTCGTACCGCGAGCAATGCGCTAGTCGATATGCCACCTCCACCCCGGATCTCGCTCTTCGCTCCTCTGCTCTCGCTCTCGCTACTTTCTTCTCTCCTCTTCTCGTATTCTCCCGCATTCGAGACGACTGCGATGGAGCGAATGGTGCTTTCGTACTTAGTTTCGTACTCTGTGTGGCTCTGGGTTCGATTCCCGCCAGCATCACTGGATCATTTTGTAACCGTTTTGTTTCCTCGTGGAGGAAACTTTGGTTTCGTGAAATTTTATATTGCGGCCCTTGGGAGGGAAAATATGTTTCTTGCGAGTGTGTGAGTTTACATTCACGAGTCGCGAGTGTGTGATCACACAAGCTGAGAAAATGTTTTCCTCACGAGTATTGCATACGATTTTACGTTATAGGGCGAGGAAAGAGAACTTTTCGTGCGCGAAGCGCAACCTCACTTTCTGTGCCGCAGTGACGTAATAGTACATTACGTACCAAGGGAGGAAAGTGCAACTTTTCACCGAGAGTGAAGTTTCCCAGTAAACACGAAATATTGTTATGTTTGCTGTTCAATTACAATTTCCTACTCAGCAATTTTACTGTAACATAACAACGGTGTTATGTAACAGTTACGTTACCGAGTAGGAAATTGTAATTGAAGAGCAACATAACAGTATTTTATTTCACTCAGTGCGTAGAATGCGGTTTTACGCACGCTTCGCGTGCGTCAAACATCGTTTACACACCTCGTGAAATAAAATTTTGTACGATACTCATGCGAAAAACGTTTTCTTTACTCGTGTGATTGCAACACACGAGTAAAGAGTAAAAGCTCTGGGTTCGACTCCCGCCAGCATCACTGGATCATTTTGTAACCGTTTTGATTCCTCGTGGAGGAAACTTTGGTTTCGTGAAATTGGGTATTACGGCCCTTGGGAGGGAAAACATGTTTCTCGCGAGTGTGTGAGTTTACATTCACTAGTCGCGAGTGTGTATTCACACAAGCTGAGAAAATGTTTTCCTCACGAGTATTGCATACGATTTTACGTTACAAGGCGAGGAAAGAGAACTTTTCGTGCGCGAAGCGCAACCTCACTTTCTGTGCCGCAGTGACGTAATAGTACATTACGTAACAAGGAAAGAAAGTGCAACTTTTCACCGAGAGTGAAGTTTCCCAGTAAACACAAAATATTGTTATGTTTGCTGTTCAATTACAATTTCCTACTCAGCAATGTTACTATAACATAATAACGGTGTTATGTAACAGTTACGTTACCGAGTAGGAAATTGTAATTGAAGAGCAACATAACAGTATTTTATTTCACTCAGTGCGTAGAATGCGGTTTTACGCACGCTTCGCGTGCGTCAAACATCGTTTACACACCTCGTGAAATAAAATTTTGTACGATACTCATGCGAAAAACGTTTTCTTTACTCGTGTGATTGCAACACACGAGTAAAGAGTAAAAGCTCTGGGTTCGATTCCCGCCAGCATCACTGGATCATTTTGTAACCGTTTTGTTTCCTCGTGGAGGAAACTTTGGTTTCGTGAAATTGGGTATTACGGCCCTTGGGAGGGAAAACATGTTTCTCGCGAGTGTGTGAGTTTACATTCACGAGTCGCGAGTGTGTGATCACACAAGCTGAGAAAATGTTTTCCTCACGAGTATTGCATACGATTTTACGTTACAAGGCGAGGAAAGAGAACTTTTCGTGCGCGAAGCGCAACCTCACTTTCTGTGCCGCAGTGACGTAATAGTACATTACGTAACAAGGGAGGAAAGTGCAACTTTTCACCGAAAGTGAAGATTCCCAGTAAACACGAAATATTGTTATGTTTGCTGTTCAATTACAATTTCCTACTCAGCAATGTTACTGTAACATAACAACGGTGTTATGTAATAGTTACGTTACCGAGTAGGAAATTGTAATTGAAGAGCAACATAACAGTATTTTATTTCACTCAGTGCGTAGAATGCGGTTTTACGCACGCTTCGCGTGCGTCAAACATCGTTTACACACCTCGTGAAATAAAATTTTGTACGATACTCATGCGAAAAACGTTTTCTTTACTCGTGTGATTGCAACACACGAGTAAAGAGTAAAAGCTCTGGGTTCGATTCCCGCCAGCATCACTGGATCATTTTGTAACCGTTTTGTTTCCTCGTGGAGGAAACTTTGGTTTCGTGAAATTGGGTATTACGGCCCTTGGGAGGGAAAATATGTTTCTCGCGAGTGTGTGAGTTTACATTCACGAGTCGCGAGTGTGTATCACACAAGCTGAGAAAATGTTTTCCTCACGAGTATTGCATACGATTTTACGTTACAAGGCGAGGAAAGAGAACTTTTCGTGCGCGAAGCGCAACCTCACTTTCTGTGCCGCAGTGACGTAATAGTACATTACGTAACAAGGGAGGAAAGTGCAACTTTTCACCGAGAGTGAAGTTTCCCAGTAAACACGAAATATTGTTATGTTTGCTGTTCAATTACAATTTCCTACTCAGCAATGTTACTGTAACATAACAACGGTGTTATGTAACAGTTACGTTACCGAGTAGGAAATTGTAATTGAAGAGCAACATAACAGTATTTTATTTCACTCAGTGCGTAGAATGCGGTTTTACGCACGCTTCGCGTGCGTCAAACATCGTTTACACACCTCGTGAAATAAAATTTTGTACGATACTCATGCGAAAAACGTTTTCTTTACTCGTGTGATTGCAACACACGAGTAAAGAGTAAAAGCTCTGGGTTCGATTCCCGCCAGCATCACTGGATCATTTTGTAACCGTTTTGTTTCCTCGTGGAGGAAACTTTGGTTTCGTGAAATTGGGTATTACGGCCCTTGGGAGGGAAAACATGTTTCTTGCGAGTGTGTGAGTTTACATTCACGAGTCGCGAGTGTGTATTCACACAAGCTGAGAATATGTTTTCCTCACGAGTATTGCATACGATTTTACGTTACAAGGCGAGGAAAGAGAACTTTTCGTGCGCGAAGCGCAACCTCACTTTCTGTGCCGCAGTGACGTAATAGTACATTACGTTACAAGGGAGGAAAGTGCAACTTTTCACCGAGAGTGAAGTTTCCCAGTAAACACGAAATATTGTTATGTTTGCTGTTCAATTACAATTTCCTACTCAGCAATTTTACTGTAACATAACAACGGTGTTATGTAACAGTTACGTTACCGAGTAGGAAATTGTAATTGAAGAGCAACATAACAGTATTTTATTTCACTCAGTGCGTAGAATGCGGTTTTACGCACGCTTCGCGTGCGTAAAACATCGTTTACACACCTCGTGAAATAAAATTTTGTACGATACTCATGCGAAAAACGTTTTCTTTACTCTTGTGATTGCAACACACGAGTAAAGAGTAAAAGCTCTGGGTTCGATTCCCGCCAGCATCACTGGATCATTTTGTAACCGTTTTGTTTCCTCGTGGAGGAAACTTTGGTTTCGTGAAATTGGGTATTACGGCCCTTGGGAGGGAAAATATGTTTCTCGCGAGTGTGTGAGTTTACATTCACTAGTCGCGAGTGTGTATTCATACAAGCTGAGAAAATGTTTTCCTCACGAGTATTGCATACGATTTTACGTTACAAGGCGAGGAAAGAGAACTTTTCGTGCGCGAAGCGCAACCTCACTTTCTGTGCCGCAGTGACGTAATAGTACATTACGTTACAAGGGAGGAAAGTGCAACTTTTCACCGAGAGTGAAGTTTCCCAGTAAACACGAAATATTGTTATGTTTGCTGTTCAATTACAATTTCCTACTCAGCAATGTTACTGTAACATAACAACGGGGTTATGTAACAGTTACGTTACCGAGTAGGAAATTGTAATTGAAGAGCAACATAACAGTATTTTATTTCACTCAGTGCGTAGAATGCGGTTTTACGCACGCTTCGCGTGCGTCAAACATCGTTTACACACCTCGTGAAATAAAATTTTGTACGATACTCATGCGAAAAACGTTTTCTTTACTCGTGTGATTGCAACGCTCGCTTTCGGCTCGTGCTGCAAATTCACACTCGTCAGAAAAAGTTGTGTTTACTGGGTTGATTTACACGAGAAATTCACACGAGGTGAAAAGTCGCACCCCTCCCATGTAACGTACTATACTTTTCTCCTGATTTCGCTAAAAAATAACCACATTTCGTGTGTGCAACAAGGACGAAGAATAAGCTCATTTTTAATAAATGACGACACGTATACGTAGTACGACGATTACCTCACTTGGGAGGTAATCAAAGCGGACTGCGCATGCGTATGTCATTCGTAACAAATGAGCGATTTCCCGCCCGCGTTGCGCACACGAAATGGGGTTATTTTAGAGAAGTCGGAAGAAATAGTATATTGTGCAACACCACACTTTTTGTAACAAGTGCATGAATAGTGGTGCTTTGAATGGTAGTTTTGCGGGACGAACAGTAAAAAATGAGGTTACCAACTTTCCAAGCTAGGGTCGAAAGTGAAACAGCAGGGTCGAAAGTGAAGAAATCGCGAACTGCGCATGCGCCAACCTATCGTTTCAACACTGCTATGAAACTAGCCACTTTCGGCCCTCAAAACTGCCATGAAAAGCACCGCTGTTCATGCACGTGTTACAAAAACAATTTTTACACGAGATTTTCATGTCAAAACGTTTGTATGTATGTATGTATTTATGTGTATTTATGTGTATTTATATGTATTTATGTGTGTGTGTGTGATGAAAGGCCAAAAATTCATATAACTGTAACTTGTAAAGTATTCGACCGAATCAGCTAAAATTTAAACTACATGTACAGTACTGGCTAATCTTCAATTGGTATAAATTTGACAAAAATCGTTTTTTTAAGTCTAATATCAAACTGGTAGCCAAAGAGATAAGATGAGGATAAACGGAAAACCGCACTGTCCATGCCGCAGTGACGTAAAAAAATTTCTCGAGATTTTCATGTCAATACGTTTAAAATGGTCTGAAATGCCGAGAAAAGTGATTTAGAAAAATTGTCCGGATGTATGTGTGTGTGAGATGAAAGGCCAAAAATTCATATAACTGTAACTTGTAAAGTATTCGACCGAATCAGCTAAAATTTAAACTACATGTACAGTACTTGCTAATCTTCAATTGGTATAAATTTTACAAAAATCGCTTAAGGCATTTCATTTTTATAAGAATTTTGAAATTTTGAAAAAAGTACGTAAATACTCTATCTCGAACGAATTTTTAGCTATCGGGCTAAAACTTCGTATTAAAATTGAACAAAGTGACACGACCTTTGGTATTGAATTTGGGCCAAATCGGTAAAGCGGTTCGGATTTTACGTGATTTTGAATTTTTTAAAAATTTATTGGTGTCGCTCTGGATTTCGTAAAACGTCAGCAATCATCAAATTCGTCAATAATTTTCATCTTTTACAAAGCTTCTTCTATGAGGAAGCCAAAATAAAAATAAAGAAACTTCCTCATAGAGGCGGCTTTGTAAAAAGCGAAAAAGAATGAGGAAGAATGTGCAAAGTTCGACTTCACATCCTTTTTTTTTTTTTTATAAACGAGATAGAATTGGAATGATTCAGAATCTTAAGGTGACGTGTGCCTGCATCTTCGTCAACTATAATTGGTATCAAAAACTGCAGTTCGAATCACTCAGAGACGATGCATGTTTGAATTTACAATTTTTTGACTGTTAGATCTGAATGACGTCACACGAAAGTCAAAGTAAATAATCCTGGAATTATACTGAGCGGTGCAAATGTAACCCGAATGAAGACGAAGGAAATTGACAGTATTACTCCAGCCCTGTTTAAAAAATCCCATTGATCCCATTTAAACTCATAAAGTCCTATTGAAACCGTATCGGTTTTTATCGGTATGAAGGGTGATTTTTGTCCATCCTATTGGTCTAAATAGGATTTTCTAAGCAGGGAAGATTATATAAATATTTATTAATTATTTTAAAAAAAAGGACTGCAGTTCGGTCAGAAATTATAAGCATTACATTAATACGAAATTCGTCTATGGTCCTCACGCATCTATGCCAAATCGGATGCCGATAGTCTACATAATGGATGAGAGAGATATATATATAGAAATAATGGCGCCCACAGCGGAGCGGGATGGAAATGCTCAGAATATTTATCACATCACCTTAAGATTAGATGAGGCTCCTTTAGAAATTGCAATCCGTATTAAAACCTGTAATTTAATTTTGGAATAATCCTAAAGGATCACAAGGACAACTCAATTGGTCCACTTAACTTTGTGAAAGTGATCGATTGAAAAAAAATCACCGAATGTTAAAGGCTGTCAGATAGATAACAGTTTTTTTTATGTACAAGAGAACGTCGATTACCCGAACTAATGGGGACCGATTACCGTTCAGTCAATCGAAAATTCGGGCACCCATTCCAAGCGCTTAAAATAGTAGAATACATATATTTAACGACAATTACCATTTTCAATATGTTATTATTATCATTAATTATATATTTTGATAATGGATTCTATTTAATCTTCTACTTTCTTGAAAAAAAATCGAGATGAAATGTAATCGAGAAAAAAATGTAACTTTCATATAATTCAATAATCTTGGTTTGTTCTTCAGATGTTACTTAATGAAATTTCAAATTTCTTTAGTAATATAATAACGATTTTCCATCGTTTAAAATCGCAACAATACGTTTTCTGCATTCTTCTGACTATGTATAAACCCTTAATAAAAAACCGATATTCCGCTGTCAAAAACTCACGAAATTATTAATAATTAATCATACTTTGAAGCGCTCAGACTTCCTATTCCAACGTAAATATTCTATAAACACTAGTTGGGAATATTGAAATAAAAAATATCGAACTCCGTATAGTTCAATAATGCGTGGCAGTTGGTTGAAATGTCAGTAGTTTCGTCCAGTAGTGACAACTAGGACACGTCAGACATGCTAACTGTTTGTCTGAGGAATACGGTGTAAGTAGAAATATCGGGGTGCGCTCAGACACCGTGAATAATTCGTGCATTTCAGGTTGATGGACGTTCGAGCGACGAGCTAGCGCGTTGCCACCGTCACTGCGCTACATACGACAAGGATGGATGACAGTAACGAATTAAGACACGTATTAATGAGTTTTCGCTTGCTTCATTTACCATCGTTTATCAACCCGGTTTCATCGCCTTACTAGATATATCACAACCTTTTACAATTAGCCAGCTACTATATGCAGTGCATTATTACAAATAGTCGCAGCAACGGAAGATACTTTATTACTAATAGTAGTAGTACGGTGGTGAATTAATTACAATTTAAATTACGCTTTTTTTCCTTCGTGTTATATCGATTCACCGAGTTTATCTAATTCGACAATAAGGTGATGAAGCAACGTGCATTTTTATCAGATACGAAACTCTACTTTGCTATTTTTAAGCGTGAGAAAAAACGACAACTAAAAAACACCAAAGTAGATTTCTCCGGGGAATCAGCCGGAGAAACGGTGCGTTCGGACGCAGGCTTTGTTGACTCTTCACTTCAGATGTATGTAGTGCCACTTATCCACTGAAATCACATGGAGATAAAGGTGCAATCACACGGAATATTCATTTTGTTTTTTTTTTTTTTTTCATAACTTGTGACATTTTACATTGAAGTTAGAATAATTAATTGTTTATCTGGTCAACAGTTTTGGATACTGGAGATTTTTTTTTTTCAATCCCAGTATATGAATTTATTGCTTTTTTTTTTTACTGTTACGCTGTTGTTATTTGTTCATTACTGATTATCGTTTTGTATTATTTTGTTTTGCTTTAATATTGAGTTTTGCTTTAATAAGAATATCGGTCGATCTCCCGGATATTTTTCTAAATTTGTCAGTTTGTTGTACTATTTGAGATGGGTGTTTGTGATTTTTTTCAGATTTTTAAAGGGCGCCGTTCAGGATTTACGTTTTTTTTTAAATATCACTATATCTCAGAAAATATTAGACTCTCAAAAAATTCTTAAGAACATTAACTTTTTCATTTTCCATCTACTTTTGAGTGATGTTAAAATCATAATTTTTCCAACGAAAGAAAGTCAATTTTTTGCAAAAAAAAGCAATAATTTTTTTTTACGAAAAAAAGCATCTTTGCTTTCGGTCTTAATTTTACAAGGTGTTTCGCATTGTATGAAGATTCTGAGGAAAAAAAATCCAAAGTGGCACCTCCAATTCTTAGGCAGTAAAAAATTGAAAAACAACCGAAGAAAGTCAATTTTTCGCAAAAAAAAAGCAATAAATAATTTTTTTTACGAAAAAAACATCTTTGCTTTCGGTCTTAATTTTATAAGGTGTTTCGCATTGTATGAAGATTCTGAGAAAAAAATTCCAAAGTGGCACCTCCAATTCTTAGGCAGTAAAAAATTGAAAATCAACGGAAGAAAGTCAATTTTTCGCAAAAAAAAAAGCAATAAATAATTTTTTTTACGAAAAAAGCATCTTTGCTTTCGGTCTTAATTTTACAAGGTGTTTCGCATTGTATCAAGATTCTGAGGAAAAAAAATCCAAAGTGGCACCTCCAATTCTTAGGCAGTAAAAAATTGAAAATCAAAATAAAAAAATTAATAAATTTTTTCCCGCCTAAGAATCGGAGGTGCCACTTTGGATTTCCTCCCTAGCGGATTTCATCACATTTCCAAAAGATAAAATGAAACTTCTCGGTCGACGGGCTGCGCAAAATAATTCGGAAACAATGGGCAGGAAAAAATTTATTAATTTTTTTATTTTGATTTTCAATTTTTTACTGCCTAAGAATTGGAGGTGCCACTTTGGAATTTTTTCCCAGAATCTTCATAAAATGCGAAACACCTTGTAAAATTAAGACCGGAATCAAAGATGCTTTTTTCGTAAAAAAAATTATTTATTGCTTTTTTTTTGCGAAAAATTGCCTTTCTTCCGTTGGAAAAATTATGATTTTGACATCACTCGAAAGTAGATGGAAAATGAAAAAGTTAATGTTTTGACGAATTTTTTTGAGTCTAAAATTTTCTGAGATATAGTGATATTTAAAAAAAAACGTAAATCCTGAACGGCACCCTTTAAAAATCTGAAAAAATCACAAACACCCATCTTAAATAGTGCAACAGACTGACAAATTTAGAAAAATGTCCGGGAGATCGACCGAAAAAAGTGGCCCAGTTGATAAAGAATGTCTCATATGCTGTATTAAAATATTTGGTGGCAGAGAACAAAGATTGTCCTAGAGCACTAATAAACCTATATGAGGCATTCTCTGTCAATTCAACCACTTTTTATCGACCCTCTCAGATCTATCCCATAATTGGCCAGATTTTAGTACCACTTAAAAGCACTCTTTGAATTTTTTCAGATTTTTGAATTCATCCATTTAGGAAATGTATATTTTTTTGTTATTCATATAACTTCGATGGAGTAAATCTGACAAAAAAATCACACATACAAAAAAAATGTTGTTTTTCACTTAACTTTGTATTGCAATATGTCTAATATTTTTATTCGTGTTGCAAAAGCTATTTACAGCAGAAAAAGAAATGTTAAACAATTTTTTTTACTCATTCGGACAGATTTTTAAAGGGCGGGATAAATCTGAGAGGGTCGAAAAAAAAGTGGTTTAACTAACAGAGATTGCCTCATATATCGATCGTGTAAAACCAAAATTATTTTTCCACAATTTGTCCAAATCACGTAAGCAAAAAAAAAATGTCCAAGTCCATATTTACCTATCGGGTCGACGGGTTGAGGTTCACTGGGTTCCGGTGACGTCTTAAGAGCTTCATCAGCGGCGGCGGTGTCGATTTTAAAGGGGCTATCGTTGACAGTCACGTTCGCGCTGCAAAAAAGAGTCATTAAATGTGAAATCTCAGTAAAGAAAAAAAAATATCATCATGACAATAAAAAAAAAAAATACATGAAACGCACCACGAGATTCCAGCTACTGGGGCTTCGCGTTGCATAAGATTTCGCCAGTGTTCATGCACCTCGCCAATAACATGTAACGCAAAATCTTTGGGTTTCGCCTCGCCGTTGAAAGCAAATTGATTTTCCGGTTTGCCATCAGGAATCTTGTATATTTTAAACCACTCTATGGTGGCTTTCATCAATCCCGGATATATCTTTTCGACGTCCGAGATATCTGCGAAAATAAGAATAACAGAATTTTTGTAACCCGGCAATACGTAACTACTCCGAGCAACGGCATGATTCGTTTGGCCTTGATATAACGTGCATTACGTAATAGAATGTTTCGCCGTTATCACGGAGCTCGGCGTGGTCGAGCCAATTTCCTTAGAGCAACGGTATTGAAAAAATGCAAAGTGCATTTTGCACTTTAATATAGTGCAATACGCGAAAGTCGAATTAATAAAACTTACCATTCATCTGATCGGCCAATGGATCATTAACATCGATTACTATAATCTTCCAGTCGGTTTCGCCTGTAATTTAATGCTTCCTATTAATGTGTAACAAGATAAATGCAATAATTACGTAATACGCGTTATGCGCATGATAAGCGCGTGTCGCTCAGAAAATATAGATATTAACGAGCACGTGTAATCGCTGACGGCTTTACGAGCTCTTACTCACCCTCGTCGATAAGAGCAACTGTTCCCAGAACCTTGACCTTCAATACCTCGCCTCGTTTGGCCACCTGCATTCCAAAGGGTTTTCAGTCACGCGACTTACGTTTTTACACTTATTACGGTTATCTTTGTCCCTTACCCTATATCCAATCTCAAGGACGTCAATGGGATCGTTATCTCCTTTGAAGCCGGTTGCCTCGTCTAATACTTCGGGATTTTCCCAAGTCTAAAAATCGTCCAAACAATAATGCAACTTTACATTATATGTAATTGGAAAAATTCTAGATTAGATTAGATTAGATTATTTATTAAAATTCTGAGATGTGACATCCCCTAAGGACCTGAGCATAAAAGAAAATTACAAGAACAAAAAGCAGGAGTGATAAATCTAAACCTAAATGAGATATTAAAATTAAAATCTCTTAAATATCTCTTAATATCTCTTAAAATTCTAGAGATATTAAAAGAGAATGGAATAGAATAAAATAGATTCTATTTTATTCTATTCCATTCTCTTTATACATAATAAACACTATTCTATTTAATAGAATAGTATTAATTTTGCTTTCAGGGAAATTTCCTATTACAAATTGGATTATAATAATCACTCGCCTTTGAGACGTAATTCTACGTGATATAATTTGGTTTGTTACAATAGGAACATGTTTTCTTATAACGATAATATAAACGCTCGTATTTTACACATTTCTTTTAAATATTCAGCAAGATTTCTAGTCTCCTCTATTTTCAGTTCATCTAAAACTATCGGAAAAAAGGCTGATCCTAGGTATCGAGATCTGAGTGGGGCATAACTTGGGCAGTCTGATAATATATGTCTTAACGTCTCAGGTTCTCTAAGGTTGCATACAAGACATATTTCGCTTTCCTCTGTCTTAAACATTAGTTTCTTTATTTTCAATACAACCATATTTCTACCAGCGAGTCTACATTGTGCAACTAATCTTATGAAAGGTAGTGGAAGGTTTGTTCTTAGGTATTCTTCACTTTTTAATATGAGGTTTAAGATTTCTGCATATTCATAATAAAATTTTGGCAAGCTATATCTTTCGAACTATGATATCAAGAAAAAACCTAAAAAGTAGAAAATGTTCGTTTTCGTATTCTCTGATGGACGATTTTTTCATTTTTTTTTTTTTATAAAATTAAGGGAGTTGTTCTTGATTTAGTACTTTGGCAAGCCATATCTTTCGAGCTATGATATCGAGAAAAAAACTGAAACGTAGTAAATTTTTGTCTTCGTATTCTCTGATGGACGATTTTTTTATTTTTTTTTAAGCCCAAAAGTAAGGGAGTTGTTCTTGATTTAGTACTTTGGCAAGCCATATCTTTCGAGCTATGATATCGAGAAAAAAACTATAAAGTAGAAAATGTTCGTTTTCGTATTCTCTAGTGGACGATTTTTTCATTCGAAGTAGTTTACTTCGCGGATAAAAAACTCCCTTAATTTTGGACTTAATTTTTTTTAAATCGTCCATCAGAGAATCCGACAACAAACATATTCTTTTCAGTTTCTTCCGCGGAGCTTGAACTTAAAAGTTATAGCTTGCTAATATATAAAAACCACAACAACACCCTTAATTCTGGACAAAAAAAAATTTAATCGTCTGTTAGAGAATACGACAACGAACATTTACTACTATTCAGTTTTTTCCGCGGAGCTTTTAAGAGTTGTAGCTTGCCAAAATACTAAATCAAAAACAAATTCCTTAATTCTGGACTTAAAAAGAAATAAAAAAATTGTCCATCAGAGAATACGAAAACGAACATTTTCTACTTTTTAGTTTTTTTCTCGATATTATAGTTCGAAAGATATAGCTTGCCAAAGTACTGAATCAAGAACAACTCCCTTAATTTTGGACTTAAAAAAAAATAAAAAAAATCGTCCACCAGAGAATACGAAAACGAACATTTTCTACTTTTTAGTTTTTTTCTCGATATTATAGTTCGAAAGATATAGCTTGCCAAAGTACTGAATCAAGAACAACTCCCTTAATTTTGGACTTAAAAAAAAATAAAAAAAATCGTCCACCAGAGAATACGAAAACGAACATTTTCTACTTTTTAGTTTTTTTCTCGATATTATAGTTCGAAAGATATAGCTTGCCAAAGTACTGAATCAAGAACAACTACCTTAATTTTGGACTTAAAAAAAAATAAAAAAATCGTCCACCAGAGAATACGAAAACGAACATTTTCTACTTTTTAGTTTTTTTCTTGATATCGTAATTTGAAAGATAAAGCTTGCCAAAGTTTTATTTTAAATATGCAGAAATCTTAAACCTCATCTTTTTAATTCGTTTAACTGTTTAATATTCTTGTAAGTCAGACTATACCCAGATAAAAACGCTCTGACGGCATCGGCCCTAAATTGTTTATTCTTTACGGCTACTTCCAACCGTTCAATGACATTGTTTATTGTGCCAGAGTTTAAAGTAACGATAGAATTGTCTAAATCGTATTCATTCATTATATTTTTGATACACGTAAACCATTTATATTTTGCGTTGTTTTCAAGAGATGCAGGGATATTAAAAGAGAAAGCAAAGCAATCGGTTATTTATTAATTTTATTAGAAATACGAACAAAAAAAAATGTAAGAACTCAGTAACTTATATTATAACAATATTAAAGTACAAATAAATAAACTCCGAATTAATAGATGTCATAAACACGCGAGTGGATGAAAACTTGACCTATCGAAGTATAAATACATTAAGCAACCGTTTTTCTTTCACCTTCAGTGTTGCCAATCAAAGTTTATGAGTATAAAGTACGTATATATATACGAATATAAGCCTCACGGCTCAGTCTCTATTTTCTTATACCTTTCCAGCAATCTACTTTTTAAATCGGTAAACAATTGCCTCATTAATCTTGATTATCAATATATCAAAGACAAGAAATCGTTCCGGTGAAACTTTGCACAGAAATCGATCGCGATAAATGTCCGTGTTTGAGTCACAGCTACGGAACGTGAGATCATTGTTCCGTGAATAGAAAGGTCAAATCATTTCCGCGAACGTGTGTATGAAATGTACATACTTATACACATACAAAATTTTGATAGGCTCAAACACAGCCAGAATTGTCTGCAGTTAAATTGCTAAGATAATTCATTCAAATTGGAAAGATAAAACAGAGATAATGATAAAATTGTTCGATTAAAAACAGCCTTTTTATTACCTGAGGTAGAGCTCCATAATTCCAAATATATCCATGATGAGGAAAGCAATTGGCTACAAAACGAATTTTTCCCTTCTTCACATCCTGCTTTATGGGATTAAGGGTTTCCTTAAGATTAATTTCCATTTTGGCGTTGGTCCATCTTGGTACCTCCACTACCATATTGAATACTTTGTTGGGCTCATCGGCATAGAGCGGTATGTCGTGCATAGGCGAAATTGGACCATTATCATTTTCTGCAATAAACCACAGGATCGCATTATTGCTAAATGCAATTAATGGTAAGAACCATGTTCCGAAGAATATAGAACCTAAGTTACGTTATGAATTTATTTTATCTTTTTTAAATCTAATTTACTAAGATATCATTCTGTGCATATCATGAAAAAATGACTGCACAGAATAAAGTTAAGTAAATCATAGAATTTGTATGAATCGGAATGCAGCATTTGAGATATAACATATGGTTGGTTGAAGGTAAATGTTGTTGCAATAGCTACGATTCTAACATATACAAATTTTATCTTTCAGTTATGAAAAATTAATTTTCCAAGCCATTTTTTTACAGTAATATAAAAAATATCTCTAAAAGGACATTTTACGGATCTCTAAAAATAGATTTCCAACATCACAGAAGATATCATTTCAGCAAAGTATTATCAATTTCTAGAATAAATGATCAAAAACACATATCTATGAAGATCGGAGATTTTTTTTTTTAAATCTAATATCAAACTAGCAGACAAAGAGATAAGATGAGGATAAGCAATTCGGCAGTAGATTTTAGTATGATGGAATAATTGAGCATAATTTACAGTCCTTAATACTTTCTCTTTCTACAATAAATGTTACAAGCTGGCATTTAGAAATAGTAATAGTAAATGTTGTTACAATAGCTACGATTCTAACATATACAAATTTTATCTTTCAGTTATCAAAAATTAATTTTCCAAGCCATTTTTTTACAGTAATATAAAAAATATCTCTAAAAGGATAGAAATAAAAAAAATTCTATTTGAACGTCCAGCATCTAAGGACATTGTACGGATGTCTAAAAATAGATTTCCAACATCATAGAAGATATCATTTCTGCAAATTATTATCAATTTCTAGAATAAATCAGCGGAAACATATATCTATGAATATCGGAGATTTTTTTTTTTAAATCTAATATCAAACAAGCAGACAAAGAGATAAGATGAGGATAAGCAATTTGGCAGTAGAATTTAGTATGATGGAATAATTGAGCATATTTTACAGTCCTTAACACTTTCTCTTTCTACAATAAATGTTACAAGCTGACATTTAGAAATAGTAATAGTAAACGTTGTTACAATAGCTACGATTCTAACATATACAAATTTTATCTTTCAGTTATCAAAAATTAATTTTCCAAGCCATTTTTTTACAGTAATATAAAAAATATCTCTAAAAGGATAGAAATAAAAAAAATTCTATTTGAACGTCCAGCATCTAAGGACATTGTACGGATGTCTAAAAATAGATTTCCAACATCGTAGAAGATATCATTTCTGCAAATTATTATCAATTTCTAGAATAAATCAGCGGAAACATATATCTATGAATATCGGAGTTTTTTTTTTTTAAATCTAATAACAAACTACCAGACAAAGAGATAAGATGAGGATAAGCAATTTGGCAGTAGATTTTAGTATGATGAAATAATTGAGCATATTTTACAGTCCTTTTTCTATATAAAATATCTCTAAAAGGATAGAAATTTAAAAAATTCTATTTCAACGTCCAGCATCCAAGGACATTGTACGAAAGTCTAAAAATAGATTTCCAACATCATAGAAGATATCATTTCTGCAAAGTATTATCAATTTCTAGAATAAATGATCAAAAACACATATCTATGAATATCGGAGATTTTTTTTTTAAATCTAATATCAAACTAGCAGACAAAGAGATAAGATGAGGATAAGCAATTTGGCAGTAGATTTTAGTATGATGGAATAATTGAGCATATTTCACAGTCCTTAACACTTTCTCTTTCTACAATAAATGTTACAAGCTGACATTTAGAAATAGAAAATGTTGTTACAATAGCTACGATTCTAACATATACAAATTTTATCTTTCAGTTATCAAAAATTAATTTTCCAAGCCATTTTTTTACAGTAATATAAAAAATATCTCTAAAAGGATAGAAATTAAAAAAATTCTATTTCAACGTCCAGCATCCAAGGACATTGTACGAAAGTCTAAAAATAGATTTCCAACATCACAGAAGATATAATTTCTGCAAATTATTATCAATTTCTAGAATAAATGATCAAAAACATATATCTATGAATATCGGAGATTTTTTTTTTTAAATCTAATATCAAACTAGCAGACAAAGAGATAAGATGAGGATAAGCAATTCGGGAGTAGATTTTAGTATGATGAAATAATTGAGCATATTTCACAGTCCTTAACACTTTCTCTTTCTACAATAAATGTTACAAGCTGACATTTAGAAATAGTAATAATAAATGTTGTTACAATAGCTACGATTCTAACACATACAAATTTTATCTTTCAGTTATCTAAAATTAATTTTCCAAGCCATTTTTTTACAGTAATATAAAAAATATCTCTAAAAGGATAGAAATTTAAAAAATTCTATTTCAACGTCCAGCATCCAAGGACATTGTACGAAAGTCTAAAAATAGATTTCCAACATCATAGAAGATATCATTTCAGCAAAGTATTATCAATTTGTAGAATAAATGATCAAAAACACATATCTATGAATATCGGAGACTTTTTTTTTAATCTAATATCAAACTAGCAGACAAAAAGATAAGATGAGGATAACAAATTCGGCAGTAGATTTTAGTATGATGAAATAATTGAGCATATTTTACAGTCCTTAACACTTTCTCTTTCTACAATAAATGTTACAAGCTGACATTTGGAAATAGTAATAGTAAATGTTGTTACAATAGCTACGATTCTAACATATACAAATTTTATCTTTCAGTTATCAAAAATTAATTTTCCAAGCCATTTTTTTACAGTAATATAAAAAATATCTCTAAAAGGATAGAAATTTAAAAAATTCTATTTCAACGTCCAGCATCTAAGGACATTGTACGGATGTCTAAAAATAGATTTCCAACATCATAGAAGACATCATTTCTGAAAATTATTATCAATTTCTAGAATAAATGGTCGGAAACACATATCTATGAATATCAGAGATTTTTAATATCAAACTAGCAGCCAAAGAGATAAGATGAGGATAAGCAATTTGGCAGTAGATTTTAGTATGATGGAATAATTGAGCATATTTCACAGTCCTTTTTCACTTTCTCTTTCTACAATAAATGTTACAAGCTGACATTTAGATTCTACTGATCCGATAATAATAACAATTTTCCCAAGCAATCTGGGCTGTTTCTTAAAGTGGCGAATCCCTGAACAGTTATCGGCGCACGGGCTTAAAAAAAAAAAGAAGACATCGAGATAAAAATGCAAATTCCACTCGTTGCAAAAAAGAAAAAAAAAAAAAAAGATAAACGTTCGACGAAAGCACAGTGAAAAAGGTTAACTTATGGTAGACATGTGTTACGTCGACGTTTATTTAACGCTGGAACTTGACCGAGGAATAATCGATGGACTATATGCGCAACGTGGTAAACTTTCCAGTAGCATTTTTAATTCAGGATATTACGATCGCGCCGGGCTTCGTCGTCACATTAGACTTCCATTAGAACTCGACCTTTCGAACGCACGAGTTTCACACACATACACATAACAATGAATTATCATTGGTCGAATGCACCCGAGGTTATGAATACTCACTGAAGTATATTCTATAATCCGTCGTATTCGGTGCACCTCGTTCCACCGTGCTGTACGACATTTTACGGCTGATTATTTCGATCGACGAACACTGTCTGAGATTTAACCAACTACGTGCCGCAAGTGAACCCAACGGAATCGAAGAACGGTTCAAACTGAATCGACGAAACACGTGCAACGTTGCCACGGCCATCCTGACATCTGGTATCGGCCGGTTGAACGAACGGCCTATAGTAACTGCTACTGTCGTTCGAACAGTCGATAAGGGCCGGCGAACTATCAAAAAAATTTTAGACGAGACTATGTATAATATGAAAACTGCATGTTGGACTTTGAAGCTGCGGCCCTGCATTTCTTATCATTCTATGATGCATTTATGACGTAACGTTTGGAAGGCTCTAAGAGATTGAGGCGCATTCGAATTGGAATGCGTTGGGGGAAAAACTGTAGTAATGTTTTTAGCGAGATTCTTAGTTAGACGCGAGAACTGTGATACCGGCTATAATATAGCGAGGTCTGTTTGACCATCGAGGTGTGAGCCTAGCCAGACTATCAGGTGCCGGAATTATGTTACATTGATTGGAAATACGAAAGGTCTTCGAAAGTAAAAATCATAATTACGAAATTATTGATAAAATCTCCTGAGACATATCCCTGGTAAAAATATATTATAGAGATTGATAGAGATCGATAGAATTTGAACGGGATTTAATCGTATGAATTCGAATTGGAATGCGTTGGGAGAAAAACTGTAACAATGTTTTTAGCGAGATTCTTAGTTAGACGCGAGAACTGTGATACCGGCTATAATATAGCGAGGTCTGTTTGACCATCGAGGTGTGAGCCTAGCCAGACTATCAGGTGCCGGAATTATGTTACAGTGATTGGAAATACGAAATGTCTTCGAAAGTAAAAATCATAATTACGAAATTATTGATAAAATCTCCTGAGACATATTCCTGGTAAAAATATATTATAGAGATTGATAGAGATCGCATTTGAATGGGATTTAATCGTATGTTATCATCTCAATCTATTCGGACTTTGATCAATTTATACAAATTGACTCGTTATTAGTGTCCTTTAGTTTTCGTTTTCTATTGGTTAAATACGATCGATACGTTATCGGGATGTATGGTACACTAACGGATTTATAATATTTTATAATTTTTTTTAAACTAATTTTGTAATAAATTCTTAGACCTCTTATTCGAAATCAATGCTCTTATCTTGATATACTTGATTATTTATTAGATTTTTCTCGTATCGCGATGTACTCAAATACGGATAAAATAAAACTTTCGGTAAGGATTGTATACGTGAAGCATTCTTAAAGAGTTAATTAACATAAATAATTTAGTAAGAAAGATGCTAAAAAACTGCTCAATTTACTGCTGTTACTTATAAGTACGTGAAGCGGCTTATACACTGTAAAAAAAATCTACTTGAATTTTAATGTACAAGTACTGGAAGTTTTTATGCATAAACTGGTATATTGAATTTAATATACAAGTGTGATGTAAGATTAATGTATGGTACAGCAAATTCAATAATTTCCTTAAATTTTACAGTAAAAGCATTTGAATTTTTATAAATTTCTTCAATTTCGCCACAAAAGTACATTAATTTTATAACACAATTGCACATTAAATTTAGATGACGAGTTTATGCATAAAAAATTCCAGTCTTTTCCAACAGTGTATATTATTGATGTATGTTATCTTACAAGAACAAGTTTGGATGGAATAGTTAGGCAGTCTATCAGAGATCATAAAAGTTAAGCAGCTTGGGCCGCGGTCACTACAAAGATGGGTGACCAGAAAAAAAAACGTAATTATCCGGTCGATTTCTTTTTTTTTTTTCTTGGAATAGTACATCATGGGTATATACGTACAATCGTATATTTTTATTATTAAATTAAATACAAAAATTATATTATTTATAATAATATTGTAGGATATGGACGAAACATATAGGATTTCGATCGTAAATTTATGATAGTACATCGTAAATTCACGAACCAAAGTCCGTATTCGGAACGATGGAATTTTTTATAATCGTTTTCTATCATTTATTTTTACCAGGGATCGTAAGGTACTGCGGTGAAGCAGTACACTCAGAGAAATC
Organism: Ephialtes manifestator; assembly: GCA_963970395.1. NCBI lineage: Eukaryota > Metazoa > Arthropoda > Insecta > Hymenoptera > Ichneumonidae > Ephialtes > Ephialtes manifestator. The sequence continues at coordinate 50,473,148 of OZ019968.1, forward strand.
GTAGTAGTACAGTCAACTATAAAGTGACAACTATTAAGTTTTAGTCCATCCAACTATTTTCATAATGACGATAGCTGTGGAAATAGTTATGGCAACTGTTTGGTAGTTATAGCAACTATTTGATAGTTGTGGCAACTATTAAAAAATTGCTTGTATGAACTAAAAAAGTAGAACCTTGCACATTGCTTCCTCATTATTTTTCGCTTTTTACAAAGCTCCCTCTGTGAGGAAGCAGTATGTTATTCAATTTTGGCTTCCTCATAGAGGAAGCTTTGTAAAAAGCGAAAAATAATGAGGAAGCAATGTGCAAGGTTCTACTTTGCATCTTTTTTTTTTATACCTTGTGTCTCTTTTGCAGAGGTGTTTTATACAGCTATAAATCACCTCTGCAAACACCGTTACATCTAATTTTGATTAGATACAAATTTTTGTCGTACTTTCTCAACTTTTCCGGAAGTTATAGCGAAAATCTACATTTTTTTTTAAATGAAAAATGGTGTAAAATCCGAACGACTTTACCGATCATCACCAAATTTGGTACATGGCATTTCTGAATGTTATTTTTCGTCTGTACAAAATTTCTGTTCATTTGTTGAAATTCGACGTAATTTAGATCAAAATCTATTTTTTTCGAAAAATTCAAAATTCTATAAAATCCGAACCGCTTTACCGATTTCGTCGAAATTCAATACCATACAACATTGAACGTATCTTCAGTTATGAAGAACTATTTAGCCAAATCGGCGAACTTTTACGAAAGTTAGAGCGACCACGCCCTTTTTTCAACAAATTAAAATCAACATAAAATCTTAATGATTTCACATATTTTGGCAAAAATCACAACATTCAAAGAGGGGCAGCTACTCTACTTGCGTGCCAAATTTGAGCCGGATCGCTCGAACGGTTACCGAGTGAGAGGAGATTGAATTTTCGAAGCCCAGCACACACACACACACACACACACACACACACGTACATACATACGGACATTTTTTCTAAACCACTTTTCTCGACGTTTTAGGTGATTCTAAGCATACTGACATGAAAATCTCGAAAAAAAAAATTTCATGAAAACAAAGCTTCCTCTATGAGGAAGCAAAATGAATAACTGTCACTTTATAGTTACAAATACCACAATTTTCCCTCAGTGTAGGAGTGTTTGTGCTGATTATTAGTATTATTATTTGGCGGAATTTTTCACCTGTACTATCGTAGTGGTTATTGTCTTCATTGCCGGCGTTTTTTGACAGCGTCCGACGTGAATATGAACTACTTATTTTTCGTACAAAGTGCGGGGACCACGAGAATATTTGGTTAAGTCATTAGCTATAAAAATCACGTCGAATTTGTTGAATAATTTCTTTTCGACTATTATTATTATTAACCAAAGCCAATGTTCATAATTTCGGAATTAAAAATTAACTCAAAAATAAAAAAGTAGAACTTTGCAAATTGCTTACTCATTATTTTTCGCTTTTTACAAAGCCTTTATGAGGAAGTATGTTAACCGATTTTGGCTTCCTCATAGAGAAGGCTTTGTAAAAAGCGAAAAATAATGAGGAAGCAATTTGGAAAGTTCTACTTTGCAGGCTTGTTTATGCTCTAGACATTTTTCTGAAAATTCAAAGTGTCGAAGAATTTTAACCGTGTTACCGATTTTTTTCAAATTTGTACTAAAACCTTGTACTATAGTAGTACATATGTGGACCAAATTAGGACCCGGAATCTCGTAATTTGCACGAGCCAGCGCGAGAATGAGATTTTTCGAAAAATTCAAAATGCCATAAAATTTGAACGGCTGAACAGATCTGCGTCAAATTTGTACTCAAATGTTTTTCGATGATAGGCCATATGTGAACAAAATTTAAGATAAATCTGTGAAAATTTTCAAATTTTTTTTTTTCGCGCCGGCATTTTTTTTTTTCATATTCACCAAAATCGAAATTTACCGACATATCAATAGTTCCTTTGACTAAATTCATTATTAACAATCAATAATCGTGAAATCATATCGAAAATTGCAGCCGGATATCTCAGAATTTACAGGAGATGAAGTCTTTGTAAATTTTTCAAAAAATTGAAATTGTAATAAAATTATAACCACCCTATCGATTCTCGCCAAATTTGGTACACATAATATTTTTATGGTAGTCCTTTTGTGTACAAAATTTCAGCCCGATATCTCATAAATTGCGAAAGTTATAGCGTAAAAACGATATTTTCAAAATTTTCAAAATGCTGTAAAACTTGAATTTTCCAACCGATTCGCGTCAACTACAATCCCAAGCATCGTTGTGTGACAGCCCACTTGCGTGCCAAATTTGACGAAGATACATCTAAAAATACGACAGTTATCGTACTTACAAGGAATCTGCACACACACACAAACACATACAGACATTTTTTCTAATCCACTTTTCTCGAGATTTTAGACCATTCTGAGTGTCCCGACAAAAAATCTCGAAAAAAAAAATTTCTCGAACACAAAGCGTCCTCTATGAGAAAGTAAAACTCCATATGTGTGTCTATTTTTCAAAAAGTCACCCGTTTGTTTTTATATACCCAGTGTGTCTTTAAGGACCACATGTCTAATTTGATTATTTCATTTATTTGTCAACATATAATATTTACGTATCGTATCCCTTTTGAAAGTTATACTTGCACCATCACGAGTTTCATCCATCACATTATTTCTAACGACTGTGATTCACTGACAGGCTCGCCAAAAGCGTTATAAACGTTGTGCATTGCAACTATGACCAATTTAGGAACACTTGCATTCGCCTAATACGTAGGGAAATCGCAGAAAACCGACTACGAGTTTAGTCTCTTAGCCCGGTTTCGTTTGTGTTGATCTTCAATGTTTACATAAACAGAAAAGCCCAACTTACGACAGTATACACTGTGTATACTATAGCACGCCACGGAACACATAAAACATTTTTCACTCAGCAGGTATCGAACTCGAGCAGTATACTGCAGTTACCGGTCATACCAGTCAGCACGCTAGCAACTACATCACCGGTATCCACCAATCCTTTACAGAGTCAATATTGTTTCTATAAAAAATAACTTAATATCTAACAAACCGCTTATTCCAAATTTCGACAAATTGACAAATTTGTTCCTTGCATTTCTTTGTTTATGATACGAACAATCGAAAAAAAATCTGACAAATTATTTATACGATCTGAATATAACCTAAGTACTTATGTATAAACAAAATCAAAGCTACGAAGATGGAAAGGTCGTTATGACGCGTCTTTAGGTTGAAAACCGGTATTGTTTACGATCTTTACGGCTGTTGTCGAATTTAGGAACATTTGCATTCGCCTAATACATAGGGAAATCGCAGAAAATCGACTACGAGTTTAGTCTCTTAGCCCGGTTTTGTTTGTGTTGATCTTCAATGTTTACATAAACAGAAAAGCCCAACTTACGACAGTATACACTGTGTATACTATAGCACGCCACGGAACACATAAAACATTTTTCACTCAGCAGGTATCGAACTCGAGCAGTATACTGCAGTTACCGGTCATACCAGTCAGCACGCTAGTAACTACATCACCGGTATCCACCAATCCTTTACAGAGTCAATATTGTTTCTATAAAAAATAGCTTAATATCTAACAAACCGCTTATTCCAAATTTCGACAAATTGACAAATTTGTTCCTTGCATTTCTTTGTTTATGATACAAACAATCGAAAAAAAAATCTGACAAATTATTTATACGATCTGAATATAACCTAAGTACTTATGTATAAAAAAAAACAAAGCTACGAAGATGGAAAGGTCGTTATGACGCGTCTTTAGGTTGAAAACCGGTATTGTTTACGATCTTTACGGCTGTTGTCGAATTTAGGAACATTTGCATTCGCCTAATACGTAGGGAAATCGCAGAAAATCGACTACGAGTTTAGTCTCTTAGCCCGGTTTCGTTTGTGTTGATCTTCAATGTTTACATAAACAGAAAAGCCCAACTTACGACAGTATACACTGTGTATACTATAGCACGCCACGGAACACATAAAACATTTTTCACTCAGCAGGTATCGAACTCGAGCAGTATACTGCAATTACCGGTCATACCAGTCAGCACGCTAGCAACTACATCACCGGTATCCACCAATCCTTTACAGAGTCAATATTGTTTCTATAAAAAATAGCTTAATATCTAACAAACCGCTTATTCCAAATTTCGACAAATTGACAAATTTGTTCCTTGCGTTTCTTTGTTTATGATACACAAGCAGTCGAAAAAAAATCTGACAAATTATTTATACGATCTGAATATAACCTAAGTACTTATGTATAAAAAAATCAAAGCTACGAAGATGGAAAGGTCGTTATGACTCGTCTTTAGGTTGAAAACCGGTATTGTTTACGATCTTTACGGCTGTTGTCGAATTTAGGAACACTTGCATTCGCCTAATACGTAGGGAAATCGCAGAAAATCGACTACGAGTTTAGTCTCTTAGCCCGGTTTTGTTTGTGTTGATCTTCAATGTTTACATAAACAGAAAAGCCCAACTTACGACAGTATACACTGTGTATACTATAGCACGCCACGGAACACATAAAAAATTTTTCACTCAGCAGGTATCGAACTCGAGCGGTATACTGCAGTTACCGGTCATACCAGTCAGCACGTTAGCCACTACATCACCGTTATCCACCAATCCTTTACAGAGTCAATATTGTTTCTATAAAAAATAGCTTAATATCTAACAAACCGCTTATTCCAAATTTCGACAAATTGACAAATTTGATCCTTGCTTTTCTTTGTTTATAATACAAGCAGTCGAAAAAAAATCTGACAAATTATTTAAACGATCTGAATATAACCTAAGTACTTATGTATAAACAAAATCAAAGCTACGAAGATGGAAAGGTCGTTAGGACTCGTCTTTAGGTTGAAAACCGGTATTGTTTACGATCTTTACGGCTGTTGTCGAATTTAGGAACATTTGCATTCGCCTAATACGTAGGGAAATCGCAGAAAATCGACTACGAGTTTAGTCTCTCAGCCCGGTTTCGTTTGTGTTGATCTTCAATGTTTACATAAACAGAAAAGCCCAACTTACGACAGTATACACTGTGTATACTATAGCACGCCACGGAACACATAAAACATTTTTCACTCAGCAGGTATCGAACTCGAGCAGTATACTGCAGTTACCGGTCATACCAGTCAGCACGCTAGCAACTACATCACCGGTATCCACCAATCATTTACAGAGTCAATATTGTTTCTATAAAAAATAGCTTAATATCTAACAAACCGCTTATTCCAAATTTCGACAAATTGACAAATTTGTTCCTTGCATTTCTTTGTTTATGATACACAAGCAGTCAAAAAAAAATCTGACAAATTATTTATACGATCTGAATATAACCTAAGTACTTATGTATAAACAAAATCAAAGCTACGAAGATGGAAAGGTCGTTAGGACTCGTCTTTAGGTTGAAAACCGGTATTGTTTACGATCTTTACGGCTGTTGTCGAATTTAGGAACACTTGCATTCGCCTAATACGTAGGGAAATCGCAGAAAACCGACTACGAGTTTAGTCTCTTAGCCCGGTTTCGTTTGTGTTGATCTTCAATGTTTACATAAACAGAAAATCCCAACTTACGACAGTATACACTTTGTATACTATAGCACGCCACGGAACACATAAAACATTTTTCACTCAGCAGGTATCGAACTCGAGCAGTATACTGCAGTTACCGGTCATACCAGTCAGCACGCTAGCAACTACATCACCGGTATTCACCAATCCTTTACAGAGTCAATATTGTTTCTATAAAAAATAACGTAATATCTAACAAACCGCTTATTCGAAACTTCGACAAATTGACAAATTTGTCCCTTACATTTCTTTGTTTATGATACAAACAATCGAAAAAAAATCTGACAAATTATTTATACGATCTGAATATAACCTAAGTACTTATGTATAAAAAAAATCAAAGCTACGAAGATGGAAAGGTCGTTATGACGCGTCTTTAGGTTGAAAACCGGTATTGTTTACGATCTTTACGGCTGTTGTCGAATTTAGGAACACTTGCATTCGCCTAATACGTAGGGAAATCGCAGAAAATCGACTACGAGTTTAGTCTCTTAGCCTGGTTTTGTTTGTGTTGATCTTCAATGTTTACATAAACAGAAAAGCCCAACTTACGACAGTATACACTGTGTATACTATAGCACGCCACGGAACACATAAAACATTTTTCACTCAGCAGGTATCGAACTCGAGTAGTATACTGCAGTTACCGGTCATACCAGTCAGCACGCTAGCAACTACATCACCGGTATCCACCAATCATTTACAGAGTCAATATTGTTTCTATAAAAAATAGCTTAATATCTAACAAACCGCGTATTCGAAATTTCGACAAATTGACAAATTTGTCCCTTACATTTCTTTGCTTATGATACAAACAGTCGAAAAAAAATCTGACAAATTATTTATACGATCTGAATATAACCTAAGTACTTATGTATAAAAAAATCAAAACTACGAAGATGGAAAGGTCGTTATGACTCGTCTTTAGGTTGAAAACGGGTATTGTTTACGATCTTTACGGCTGTTGTCGAAAATCTAACCTTTCCAGTTCAGAAAAATCGTCCCTTCGAAGCCCTTTTTCTTTACCTGTCGAAAATTTCCATTTTATCTGCAGGTAGAATCACTAGTCGAATAGGATGAAAAAAGTTTTCATGGTCGACGAAAAGTGGAAAGAAGAGTGAGTGGCCGAGTGTGTGTGTGTGTGTCTAATGTCGAATAGGATCAAAAAACTTTTCATGGTCGACGAAAAGTGGAAAGAAGAGTGAGTGACCGAGTGTGTGTGTGTGTCTAATGTCGAATAGGATCAAAAAACTTTTCATGGTCGACGAAAAGTGGAAAGAAGAGTGAGTGACCGAGTGTGTGTGTGTGTGTGTGTGTGTGTGTGTGTGTGTGTGTGTGTGTGTGTGTGTGTGTGTGTGTGTGTGTGTGTGTGTGTGTGTGTGTGTGTGTGTGTGTGTGTGTGTGTGTGTGTGTGTGTGTGTGTGTGTGTGTGTGTGTGTGTGTGTGTGTGTGTGTGTGTGTGTGTGTGTGTCTAATGTTTATATACAGTATCCTCGCCCAAGAATGACCAGTTTCTTCATGTTCTCTCGAGGCAACGGGTTGGCCTAAGTTGTCGGTGTTGTGATACTGGCTGTTTCACAGTCTCGACCGCTCAAAGCGATTTTTTTTTTTTCGTTTTCCCTGTAAAGTTAAATTAAACATTGTAACACTAAAAATGTCACATATGCGCTTTTGATGGAATGAGGCGAAACGTGTGATTCTTAATTATCAGAGTGTTGTTGACATTTTTTTAAGTACTCTCGAAGAATGTGGTTCTCAACTCTGATGATACTTGCAGCTGCAATGATGCAGTTACATTATCATCCAGTTTTCGCAGAAGGTTAGAGAATTAATTAAGTGATTACCGTAGTAAATCACTGAAATAAGCCACTAACACGAGAAGAAGCTTGTTTTACGAGTTTCCCGTGGCTTAAATTCGAGGGATCTTATTTTCATTAAACTTCACCGAAAGTTATGCACTTTTGTAGGATAATAACTAAGTAGCTGCAGTGATTAAAATTTTTTTTAAAAGATAAATTAAATACAAAATATTTATTTCTCAAAATAATTGTATAAAAATTAAAATTAAGAAAATTTCTGTAGAACCAAAGAAAAACTAGTTCTACAAACATTTTCCTTTAGTACAATCTAACGAACTGCAGGACAAGGTGAATATTTCAGTCTAAATTAGATACAAAATATTAATTTCTCAAAAAAATTGTACGAAAATTAAAATTAAGAAAATTTCTGTAGAACCAAAGAAAAACTAATTCTACAAAATTTTTCCTTTAATAAGTGCAATCTAACGAACTGCAGGACAAGGTCAATATTTCAGTCTAAATTAGATACAAAATATTAATTTCTCAAAAAAATTGTATGAAAATGAAAATTAAGAAAATTTCTGTAGAACCAAAGAAAAACTAATTCTACAAAATTTTTCCTTTAATAAGTGCAATCTAACGAACTGCAGGACAAGATGAATACTTCAGTCTTCATATGAGTTTTAGATTACTTGGAGGACTTCTGTACCAATCCGCACGGAGAAATAGGACTTTGCAAGAACCTAAAGTCTTGCGAACCGCTCCTACAACTTATTCGTCAGAATGGCAGTAGAGCAACTGACTTTATACGCCAATCGATATGTGGTTTTATCGGTAGCGATTCATTAGTTTGTTGCACGGACCCGAGTGAAAGTGACTACGATTATAACGAGGATAACAACAACAACAACAACAACAACGACAACAATAATAGTAATAATCACAACGACGAAGACAACAACAACAATAATAATAATAGTAGTAATAACAACGACGAAGACCGAAACAATAATATCAAAAACGAAACAATTAGTATTAGAAATAATAATAATAAAAATAATACTAGTAATCGATATGGACCTCTTTTGGCCCCCGAATGTGGGCTACCCGATCCACGTAGACCCGTAAAAGCGTTCATCGTCGGTGGAGTGCCTGCAGGTTTGGGTAAGTAAATTCTTTTTCACATTTTTTTGAAAATTTTTATCTATCGACATAATTCATAATGCATTTGACAATATCCGTAGCAAACGCGGCAACCGCACTAACAACCAGGAAAGCAAATAGTCGTTTTGTGCAAAAATGCAACATTGTTAGCCCCCTGGCGGTAGCGAGACAATTTTTACGTGGTTAGGCCACCGAGAATGCCACGGTGTATCCCACCGCTGCCATTACGCAAACAAAATTTGTTTCGCTACCGCCAGGTGGCTGATGGGCTCGACCGTTTCCCGCAAACGAAAGACAGGGGGCCTTTCGTTCAACATTCTTATATGTAGCGATCTGAATGAATATTTTGATCCTGGCTCACTACAGCAAAAATTACAACTAATTGATAATAAAGTTTTTTAATGACGTATTCGATTGTCGGTGAAGTGCTTACGGCAGTGGAATACATGGTGGCATTCGCGGTGGCACCGCCACGTATGCCACTATCGGCGAGGTACTGGCTGCGGTGGAATACACGGTGGTATTCGCGATGGCCTAGCCACGTATGCCACTATCGGCGAGGTACTGGCAGCGGTGGAATACACGGTGGCATTCGCGGTGGCACAGCCACGTATGCCACTATCGGCGAGGTACTGGCAGCGGTGGAATACACGGTGGCATTCGCGGTGGCACAGCCACGTATGCCACTATCGGCGAGGTACTGGCAGCGGTGGAATACACGGTGGCATTCGCTGTGGCTCAGCTACGTATGCCACTATCGGCGAGGTACTGGCAGCGGTGGAATACACGGTGGCATTCGCGGTGGCCTAGCCATGTATGTCACTATCGGCGAGGTACTGGCTGCGGTGGAATACACGGTGGTATTCGCGGTGGCCTAGCCACGTATGCCACTATCGGCGAGGTACTGGAGGCGGTGGAATACACGGTGGCATTTGCGGTGGCCTAGCCACGTATGCCACTATCGGCGAGGTACTGGCTGCGGTGGAATACACAGTGGTATTCGCGGTGGCCTAGCCACGTATGCCACTATCGGCGAGGTACTGGCAGCGGTGGAATATACGGTAGCATTCGCGGTGGCCTAGCCACGTATGCCACTATCGGCGAGGTACTGGCAGCGGTGGAATACACGATGGCATTCGCGGTGGCACAGCCACGTATACCACTATCGGCGAGGTACTGGCAGCGGTGGAATACACGGTGGCATTCGCGGTGGCCTAGCCATGTATGCCACTATCGGCGAGGTACTGGCAGCGGTGGAATACACGGTGGCATTCGCGGTGGCACAGCCACGTATGCCACTATCGGCGAGGTACTGGCAGCGGTGGAATACACGGTGGCATTCGCGGTGGCACAGCCACGTATGCCACTGTCGGCGAAGTACTGGCAGCGGTGGAATACACGGTGGCATTCGCTGTGGCCCAGCTACGTATGCCACTATCGGCGAGGTACTGGCAGCGGTGGAATACACGATGGCATTCGCGGTGGCCTAGCCCCGTATGCCACTATCGGCGAGGTACTGGCAGCGGTGGAATACACGATGGCATTCGCGGTGGCATAGCCACGTATACCACTATCGGCGAGGTACTGGCAGCGGTGGAATACACGGTGGCATTCGCGGTGGCACAGCCACGTATGCCACTGTCGGCGAAGTACTGGCAGCGGTGGAATACACGGTGGCATTCGCTGTGGCCCAGCTACGTATGCCACTATCGGCGAGGTACTGGCAGCGGTGGAATACACGATGGCATTCGCGGTGGCCTAGCCACGTATGCCACTATCGGCGAGGTACTGGCAGCGGTGGAATACACGATGGCATTCGCGGTGGCACAGCCACGTATACCACTATCGGCGAGGTACTGGCAGCGGTGGAATACACGGTGGCATTCGCGGTGGCCTAGCCACGTATGCCACTATCGGCGAGGTACTGGCAGCGGTGGAATACACGATGGCATTCGCGGTGGCACAGCCACGTATGCCACTATCGGCGAGGTACTGGCAGCGGTGGAATACTCGGTGGCATTCGCGTTGGCATTCGCCGTGACCTAGCCGCGTATGCCACTGTCGGCGAGGTACTGGCAGCGGTGGAATACACGGTGGCATTCGCCGTGACCTAGCCTCGTATGCCACTATCGGCTAGGTACTGGCAGCGGTGGAATACACGGTGGCATTCGCGGTGGCATCGCCACGTATGCCACTATTGGCGAGGTACTGGTGGCGGTGGAATACGCGGTGGCCCAGTCTCGTATGCCACTATCTGCAAGGTACTGGCGGTCGTGGATTACACGGTGGCATTCATCGTGACCTAACCATGTATTCCATCTAGGGCCCATTTTTGGGTCCGTTCAATAATGGTGGCAAACACGGTGAAATAACGGTGGGATACACCAGTATCCCATCATCAACGGGGCCTCATTTCGTGGTAGAATACACGATGGAAAACGCAAAGTCGGCGATGGCAGAATGGCAGGTACACACCTCGTGGAATACATGGTTACTCAGATGGTGGGAATTTTCGCTAGGGTTCGTACGGTTATTTTTCTTATAGCAACCATAGTAATGATACCTTCACTGGTTGTTTAAGCGGTCGCTTGTTCGGTTGCTTCCAACAAAAAAAAAACGACACTGTCACGAGTGGTTGCTTTTCTGATCGTTTGAGTGGTTGCATTTGTGCCCAAAACGACTGATTGCTTTGCCGATTTTGCAACGGTCGTCATTGCAGTTGCCGCGTTTGCTAGGGATGAAAAAAAGACATTTTTATTGTTGTATTGTCGATCCACAATGCTGCTGATGTAGAAGAAAATGGGAATGTTTAATGATTATTGTTTGTCCAAAATACGCGACTAGGTGACTGGCCGTGGATCGCAGCTCTTGGCTACAAAGACAAGCGGAATCCGACTAAACCACTTTGGCTCTGCGGTGGCGGCTTGATTTCTAGTCGCCACGTGCTCACCGCCGCGCATTGTATTCACGGACGAGACGATCTCTTTCTTGTGCGCCTAGGTGAATACGATTTGGACGACGATAAGGATGGAGTTACACCAATCGACGTCGTCATCGAAAAGTCGACTATTCATCCCAAATATAATCCCCACAACTTTACTAACGACGTCGGCGTTTTAAGATTACAACAGGACGTCGAATTTACGAGTAAGCATTCGCTAATTATATATGATGCAATTTTTATATAATTAACATAACTCTTAAAAGTATTCAGATTTTTAAAATCGAAAACGTTTGAATTTTCTAAGAGTTTTGCAAGCAAAAATATCGATCGCCTATCTTAAAAAATCTGAAAAAAAAAGTTACCCCATATATATAAACAATCATTAATAATTCTAATTCTATACAAAATGCAATTTTTGTTTCAGCTTTCATCAGACCGATTTGTCTTCCGGTCACCGACGAAATAAAACAAAAAAATATCGCCAACGCTTTCCCATTCGTCGCAGGTTGGGGCGCTTTTTTCTTTTGTAAGTGACGTTTTATTGAATCGAACATTATGTTGTGTGAAAGGAGAATAGCAAAAGAATCTTATTGAAATTTTAACATAATTATGTGCAGCCGGTCCTAGAAGTACCAAACTCCAACAGGTTCAAGTACCAATCGTCGGTCAAGAAGAGTGCAAAGGTGCTTTTAAAAAATTCAAAAACGTGACTATTGACCATCGTGTGATATGCGGCGGTTTCGCAAGAGGCGGAAAAGGCGCTTGCCAGGTGATACACAATCGATATCAAAATACTATAAAAAATACTACAACAAGAAAATAACTTTCGTTACAAATTGTTTTTTTTTTTTACAAAAAAAGTTCATTTATGCTATCAAAATGTTTTTGTAATAACTGTCCCGCTATCCGATGATTTTTTACAATATTTCTAATCAAAATAGGCGAGTTGTTTTATAAAATGGTGGTTTATTACAAGTTTATTTTTAAAAGTTATTTATACGTCGTACCAAAAATTCGATATAAGTAGAAAAGTTATCGAAGATGGAACGTAAAATGATTATTACAATATTTTGTATGCTTTTTTTTTTCAGGGCGATAGCGGTGGACCCGTTATGCTCAGATATGGTTCAGCTTACTACGCAATCGCTGTAATATCGTATGGATTTAAATGCGCTACGCCGGACATTCCTGGCGTTTATTCAAATACTACCTCCTTCCTTGATTTCATAGTGCCACTATTGAATTGAATCTCCTGTCAAAGTCTCGTTGCACAAAAACGCGATCTTATAGATCTTATAGATCAGCCAATACAAAAACAAACGATCAAATTAATTTTTTCATGATCGGATGTTTCACATTCACATTGTAATAAAATTTTAAATGTAGTAAAATTTTATTTTTTTATTTGAGTAAAATATTGTGTAAAAATTTAGTTAATTGATGAAATATTAATTTGAAATTTCGAATAACTGTAATAAATGAATTTATACTGGAATACTACTTGCATAATGTAAAAAATTATTAATATAAATAGGAGCGGGATTTCAACGTGGACTTGATAAGGCATAATAATATTATTGACTCAATTTCTAGTATTCCAACTCTATATAATTTGTACTATTATTTGATTTTATAATTTTAGCCTATTCACAATAATTTAATATTAACATTCATCGACTAACATTCAGATTGTCATAAAAAAAATCATTAGACACATTTTTCATTCTTCCATACATCGAGTATAAATAATATTTTAACTGATTATAATTTTATATAATATCTTGTTCTTCAAATAGAATGACGAGCTCGATTGTCCCGGACAGTTCGATTGAGTTGATCGATCGTTACAGATGTAAAATTAAGAAGTTTACTCATCTTGGAAATTATGTACGATGTTTGGATGTAGAAGAAATCAGGCCTGGTTATTATTGAAGATTATAATGTCCATCCATGAAGATTCCAATTGTCGAATAGATGTAAACTCCCAATATTTCTCGGGAAGGCCTTCCACTCGTAACGATTGTTGATACGATCTGCTTCGCTTGACTGTCCGGAGAGAAGAGACCGATCGTTTCGCACGCGTGCTCGATATAACCGAATTTCATGAATGTTTCGGTAATGATCGGTCGTTTTCGTAAAAGTATTTCGACTATTCATGCGCATCATTCGAATTCAAATTATAATTTCACACAACATATAGCGTTCAATATTAGAACGTTGTATATTCGTGTTTACGTCGCTGATGAACGCAAACCGTGACGATACAATAAACTTGTATTATTTTATATGAAAATAAATGCAAAAGTTGTTTTTAAAGATTTTCAGCGAAAACCATATTAATTGTTTCCAAGCGCGCAATAAGAAAAAAAATCATGTTAATATCTTATCGAGCCTAAGAAATATTAAGGAATTGGTAAAAATACTTTTCACTTAATTTCATCTCCTTGGGGGTTGATTAGGAGAGAATACTAAGTTATAGAATAGAATAGAATAGAATAGTGTTTATTTGCTTTCAGGGAAATTCCCTATTACAAATTGGATTATCATAATCACTCGCTTTTGAGACTTATTTCTACGTGATATAATTTGGTTTGTTACAATAGGAACATGTTTTCTTATAACGATAATATAAACGCTTGCATTTTACACATCTCTTTTAAATATTGAGCAAGATTTCTAGCCTCCTCTATTTTCAGTTCATCTAAAACTATCGGAAAAAAAGGCTGGTCCTAGGTATCGAGATCTGAGTGGGGCATAACTTGGGCAGTCTGATAATATATGTCTTAACGTCTCAAGTTTTCTAAGGTTGCATCCCGTGCAGAAATTAGTTCGGGCAGTCCCGATTGAATAAGGGGCCTTTTTAGGTGTAAACGTGGTATCCACAATAGGGAATCTACTCTAGAACCCTACTAGGCTCAACAGAGACGGCCACGACAAACTTCGGGGCCTAATCAGGCTTAAATATGGAACCCTCACTAGGGTCGCCCATATTGAGCCTCTAAAGGGTCGTACTTTCAAGCGTGACTAGCCTAGTAGGGCCCCTACTACAATTAGGGCAATCTAGAAAGGGCCAAGTTAGAGCCCCAATTATATTTCTGCACGGGATACAAGACATATTTCGCTTTCCTCTATATTATACATTAGTTTCTTTATTTTCAATACAACCATATTTCTACCAGCGAGTCTACATTGTGCAACTAGTCTTATGAAAGGTAGGGGAAGGTTTGTTCTTAGGTATTCTTCACTTTTTAATTCGTTTAACTGTTTAAGGTAGTTCTGTCGGTACGCCGGAGTCATAAATCTCAGAGTCTATATGACATTAAAAAATAATCATACGCATCACTTTGACTGCCTCAATAATAATATCAAAAATAATCGAGAATCCTTCGAAATTGTCGTAATTAAATAAAAACGATTATTTGTAAATAGTTGATATGTTTAGTACGGATTTGACTTCATTTTTACGATAATTAGGTTAGGAAACGTCATTTGGCCCGGTATCGTGCACTTTGACCTTGGTTCAATAAAACATTATTCCGGAGACTTTACCTTTTTTCATGATACATCAATTCCTGAATGATTTGCGAATCCGTAGTACTTTTTATTTTTTCTCTATCTTTGATCTAAGTATGTTAATTTTCGATTTAAAGATCAATTTTTTCAGCCCTCCCATAAGCGCCGTGTAAAAAGATCGATTTTCAAATTTTAATTGTTCATTCAAATACTCGGTAAAAGCTTTCAAGATTTTGTGCAAGTTAAATTGAATAGCTAAATTACAACATGTCAAAAATTCATGCATATGAGTTTGGATTGCCTTCACGACAGAACTACCTTAATATTCTTGTAAGTCAGACTATACCCAGATTACAACGCTCTGACGTCATCGGCCCTAAATTGTTTATTCGTTATGGCTACTTCCAACAGTTCAATGACATTGTTTATTGTACCACAGAGTTTAAGGAGGTTGGAGCGCTCCACACTTGTCAAATCAGTGCTAAGTTTTTAAAATCGTTTCTACAATTTCAGATGGTTTAATAATCTGTTCCAAGGTGTTAATCACATAACAGCATTAGTTCTTGATATTCAAATACATTCACAGCTGTGATATCAACAGTAAATCGATCAATATCTGCAAATTTCCGATGTTATGTTTTTTCATCCAGTTTTTCAAAAGGGTAAACCGTAATATCAGTCCGATTATGACGACCAATAGCTCATTTTGTTTACTAAAAGATATTCTATCGATTGGCCGTCTATTTTTTAAAATCGTATTAGTAGTTCAAAAGATACAACCGTTTGTTTATCCTATCATAATCTAACATCAAGTATACAAATGGCTGTAACTTTTGAACGCCTGATACTATAGAAAATCCGGACGGTCAATCGATTAAGGATCTTCCACTGATCAAAATGAGCTATGTTTCGTCATAATCGGACTGATATTACGGTTTATCCTTTTGAAAAACTGGATGAAAAAACATAACATCGGAAATTTGCAGATATTGATCGATTTACTGTTGATATCACAGCTGTGGATGTATTTAAATATCAAGAACTAATGCTGCTATGTGATTAACACCTTGGAACAGATTATTAAACCACCTGAAATTGTAGAAACGCTTTTAAAAATGTATCACTGATTAAAGTAACGAGAGAATTGTCTAAATCGTAGAATACTAAATTATGTTTTAAATCTTTTATATGGACCACCTTTGCAACCAAAAACCAAGTCGATATTTTATCAGGCCTAAGAGATATTGAAGAATCCGTGATAATACATTTTAACCCTTCCACCTGCTTAAAAGTCGAATTTAAAAAAAATTCCTTACATCGAAAAAGAAATGTACTCTCGAAATGTCATGTCTCTAGATTTAAGGGTGTGGGATAGGCTTTAATCAGTGAGTCGATGACGTAATTTCTTTTTATAGATGTAAATTGACTCCAAGCAAGGTGCGACACCATAACCCAGGAATTCTGGTTTATTACGAATAAAAAAAAAGCGGAATTCCCTGACGTGGAATTTCCGTACATGAATAAAAACAAAAATGGTATTCCACCACCCTGATACCATTTTTTCATTGAAGAAATGAGAATATTAATTTATACACATACACAGAGTTACTTTCTCAATGCTGTCTTCGATAAAATTAAAAAAATAAAAATAAAAAACCGGTATTATACATATTAAAGCTGACGTTGCATAATGAAGGTTTACTTAATGTCTGCCATTTGGAATCTACAATCTGGGCTCATTTAGATTCCTACCAAATTTTAACTCCACAAAATACGTGTATTTGAGTAAAATTTAAATTCATTCAAATTTTGACGTACGATTTTTTAAGCTTATGTTATAATTAATTTTAGTAATAAGCTGCTGTATCATTTGCTAGAATTTTTATCTTGTAGAGTTATAATTAGTGAATTTGTGAATATGTTACTAATTTAATGCTAGAACCAGTTAATGCAAAGCGTTTTTGAGTATATGCAGAGAGTTTGCTTGGAGCGAAAAGCGGGACGAGAAGTGAGGATTCGAAACCAAAGAAAGAAAAGAGTACTCAAGGCCTGAGTGCGAATCCTCATTGGATATAAACGGGTTGCAGGTGGAAGGAAAGCCAGTGTCTTGCTTTGCGTTCTTGGCGTCGGGTTGTGTTTTAACCTTCGCGCCATTTTACAACTTAAAATACTTGTGAAGTTGAAATTTTTTTATATTTTACGTCGATAATAATAAAATTATTCTACTATTTTTTATTTTGGAAAATTGAAATAATTTAATAAATATATAAATATTTAACTGTATATAGTATTAAAAAGACTTTGGAGCAATGTGGTCCTCAATTGTGATAGTGTTTGTAGCTGTTGTGATGCAGCTATTGTGCCATTCAACTTTAGCCCAGGGTTAGCATGTTACTCTAGTAATTACTGTAACAAGTGATCGGTCAATAACGTACAAAAACAACAACAAAAAAAGTCGAATTTTGCAAATTGTTTCTTTATTTTTATTGGATTTTTACAAATCTACCTCTATGAGAAAGTATGTTAATCTATTTTGGCTTCCTCATAAAGGAAACTTTGTAAAAATCCAACAATAATGAGGAAGCAATTTGCAAAGTTCTACTTTGCAGCCTTGTTTGAAAAAAATTTAAATGGCGGTAGTTTTGAACCCCTTGACAGATTCTCGCCAGATTCGAACTGATGCTTAATTTACTCACACTCTACTTGTGAACCAAATTTGAGCCCGATATCTTAAAAATTGCGGAAGTTAGAGCACAAACAAAAAATTCAAAATGCCATAAATTTTAAACCGCTTAACGGATTGACGTCAAATTCACTCCCAAACTTTATTTAATAACTGTCCACTTCTGGACCAAATTTGAGCCCGATATTTTAAAAATTGCGAAAGTTAGAGCACAAACAAAAAATTTCAAAAAATTTAAAAATGCCATAAATTGTGAACCCCTTAACGGATTGACACCAAATTTAATCCCAAACATTATTTGATAACAGTCCACTTCTGATCCAAATTTGAGCCGGATATCATAAAAATTGCGGGATTTAGAGCCCGAGCTGACATTCTCCAAAAAATTCAAAATGCCATAAATTTTGAACACCTTGACGGATTAACTCCAAATTCAATCACATACCTCGCTTAACGACAGTTTACTTGTGGTTCAAATTTGAGACCGATATCTTAAAAATTGCGATAGCTATATACAGTTAGAGCACGAACAAAAAATTTCAAAAAATTTAAAAATGCCATAAATTGTGAACCCCTTAACAGATTGACACCAAATTTAATCCCAAACATTATTCGATTATAGTCCACTTCTGGTCCAAATTTGAGCTAGATATCATAAAAATTGCGGGATTTAGAGCTCGAGCTGACATTCTCCAAAAAATTCAAAATGCCATAAATTTTTAACACCTTGACGGATTAACTCCAAATTCAATCACATACCTCGCTTAACGACAGTTTACTTGTGGTTCAAATTTGAGCCCGATATCTTAAAAATTGCGATGGCTATATAAACTTAGAGCACGAACAAAAAATTTCAAAAAATTAAAAAATGCCATAAATTGTGAACCCCTTAACGGATTGACACCAAATTTAATCCCAAACATTATTCGATTATAGTCCACTTCTGGTCCAAATTTGAGCTAGATATCATAAAAATTGCGGGATTTAGAGCCCGAGTTGACATTCTCCAAAAAACTCAAAATGCCTTAAATTTTGAACACCTTGACGGATTAACTCCAATTTCAATCACATACCTAGCTTAACGACAGTTTACTTGTGGTTCAAATTTGAGCCCGATATCTTAAAAATTGCGATAGCTATATACAGTTAGAGCACGAACAAAAAATTTCAAAAAATTTCAAAATGCCATAAATTGTGAACCCCTTAACGGATTGACACCAAATTTAATCCCAAACATTATTCGATTATAGTCCACTTCTGGTCCAAATTTGAGCTAGATATCATAAAAATTGCGGGATTTAGAGCACGAGCTGACATTCTCCAAAAAATTCAAAATGCCTTAAATTTTGAACACCTTGACGGATTAACTCCAAATTCAATCACATACCTCGCTTAACGACAGTTTACTTGTGGTTCAAATTTGAGCCCGATATCTTAAAAATTGCGATAGCTATATACAGTTAGAGCACGATCAAAAAATTTCAAAAAATTTCAAAATGCCATAAATTGTGAACCCCTTAACGGATTGACACCAAATTTAATCCCAAACATTATTCGATTATAGTCCACTTCTGGTCCAAATTTGAGCTAGATATCATAAAAATTGCGGGATTTAGAGCCCGAGCTGACATTTTCCAAAAAATTCAAAATGCCATAAATTTTGAACACCTTGATGGATTAACTCCAAATTCAATCACATACCTCGCTTAACGAGAGTTTACTTGTGGTTCAAATTTGAGCCCGATATCTTAAAAATTGCGATGGCTATATAAAGTTAGAGCAGGAACTAAAAATTTCAAAAAATTAAAAAATGCCATAAATTGTGAACCCCTTAACGGATTGACACCAAATTTAATCCCAAACATTATTCGATTATAGTCCACTTCTGGTCCAAATTTGAGCTAGATATCATAAAAATTGCGGGATTTAGAGCCCGAGTTGACCTTCTCCAAAAAACTCAAAATGCCATAAATTTTGAACACCTTGATGGATTAACTCCAAATTCAATCACATACCTCGCTTAACGACGGTTTACTTGTGGTTCAAATTTGAGCCCGATATCTTAAAAATTGCGATGGCTATATAAAATTAGAGCACGAACAAAAAATTTCAAAAAATTTCAAAATGCCATAAATTGTGAACCCCTTAACGGATTGACACCAAATTTAATCCCAAACATTATTCGATTATAGTCCACTTCTGGTCCAAATTTGAGCTAGATATCATAAAAATTGCGGGATTTAGAGCCCGAGTTGACCTTCTCCAAAAAACTCAAAATGCCATAAATTTTGAACACCTTGATGGATTAACTCCAAATTCAATCACATACCTCGCTTAACGACGGTTTACTTGTGGTTCAAATTTGAGCCCGATATCTTAAAAATTGCGATGGCTATATAAAATTAGAGCACGAACAAAAAATTTCAAAAAATTTAAAAATGCCATAAATTGTGAACCCCTTAACGGATTGACACCAAATTTAATCCCAAACATTATTTGATAACACTCCACTTCTGATCCAAATTTGAGCCGGATATCATAAAAATTGCGGGATTTAGAGCCCGAGTTGACATTCTCCAAAAAATGCAAAATGCCATAAATGTTGAACACCTTGACGGATTAACTCCAAATTCAATCACATACCTCGCTTAAGGACAGTTTACTCGTGGTTCAAATTTAAGCCCGATATCTTAAAAATTGCGACGGCTATATAAAGTTAGAGCAGGAACAAAAAAATTCAAAAAATTTAATAATGCCATAAATTGTGAACCCCTTAACGGATTGACACCAAATTTAATCCCAAACATTATTTGATAACAGTCCACTTCTGATCCAAATTTGAGCCGGATATCATAAAAATTGCGGGATTTAGAGCCCGAGCTGACATTCTCCAAAAAATTCAAAATGCCATAAATTTTGAACACCTTGACGGATTAACTTCAAATTCAATCACATACTTCGCTTAATGAAAGTTTACTCGTGGTTCAAATTTGAGCCCGATATCTTAAAAATTGCGATGGCTATATAAAGTTAGAGCAGGAACTAAAAATTTCAAAAAATTAAAAAATGCCATAAATTGTGAACCCCTTAACGGATTGACACCAAATTTAATCCCAAACATTATTCGATTATAGTCCACTTCTGGTCCAAATTTGAGCTAGATATCATAAAAATTGCGGGATTTAGAGCCCGAGTTGACATTCTCCAAAAAACTCAAAATGCCATAAATTTTGAACACCTTGATGGATTAACTCCAAATTCAATCACATACCTCGCTTAACGAAAGTTTACTCGTGGTTCAAATTTGAGCCCGATATCTTAAAAATTGCGATGGCTATATAAAGTTAGAGCAGGAACAAAAAATTTCAAAAAATTTAAAAATGCCATAAATTGTGAACCCCTTGACGGATTGACACCAAATTTAATCCCAAACATTATTTGATTATAGTCCACTTCTGATTCAAATTTGAGCTGGATATCATAAAAATTGCGGGATTTAGAGCACGAGCTGACATTCTTCAAAAAATTCAAAATGCCATAAACTTTGAACACCTTGACGGATTAACTCCAAATTCAATCACATACCTAGCTTAACGACAGTTTACTCGTGGTTCAAATTTGAGCCTGATATCTTAAAAATTGCGACGGCTATCGTGCTAACAAAAAATTGTACACACACACACATACGGACATTTCGTACAAACCATTTTTCTCTACGTTTTAGATAATTTTAAGTATTTTGACATGAAAATCCGGAATTTTTTTTTTTCATGAAAACAAAGCTTTTTCTATGAGGAAGCAAAACGACAGTTTTCAGTATATTTACATTTTAGATGACTACGACGACGAGAGTCTTACTATTAATAATAGCAGCCAATATGGACCACTCTTGGCTCCCCATTGTGGAGTAAGAGAAGGTGATCCAGACAAAGTCGTAGGTGGATTTCGAGCCAAGTCAAGTAAGTAAAAAATGTCTATGTTCATTTTTTTAATATAAAAAAAAACAAGAGAAACTAACATATCGGTGATTTTTTAAATAACCGACATATACCTCACACCTTATGATATAAGGTAAAATGAATAAAAATTTTGGAATTTTTTTATTCATGGGAACATAAAAAAAAGCCTAATGATTTTTCATTACTTTTATGAGATGATCGAAAGAATTTCATTCCCTGAAATGAAATAATAATAATATATTATACTATACTATTTTATATTAAATATTAAATATTTTAAACGGATGTTTTCAATGTATTATAATAATAATACATTATTATTATTTAATTTCAGGAAATTAAATTATTTCGAACATCTTATAAAAGTAATGAAAAACCATTAGTCTTTTTTTAATGTCCCCATGAATAGTAATATATTGTTATTATTATTATAATCTTTGTGGAATCACCTATATAAATATAGAAAGGACGAAGAAAATGAATTCCGATTAAATGCAAAAGCTTTTGATAATATTAATACCATATGAGTTTTATGATACGATTTTTTAAATGTCGTTTGCTTGTTTAGATTTCTGGCCTTGGCTTGCAGTCCTGGGCTATCGAGGGACGAAGAATCCGAGCGTGACACGATGGAATTGTGGAGGTTCTTTAATTTCTGCTCGCCACGTTCTTACTGCAGCCCACTGCGTTGACCGACTTCCCGATCTCTTTATCGTGCGGATCGGAGATCTCGATCTCGAAAATGATAACGATGGTGTTAACCCCGTCGACGCAGGAATCGAGCGCCGAACCGTACATCCCCAATTCAATCGCCACACTTACTCTAACGATATTGCCGTACTCAAACTCGATCGGGACATCGAATTCAATCGTAAGGATTTAGTAATTAAGGCGGCTACAGCGGTTCACACTATATCGTAAAACAAAAAATTCAGGAATTAATATAAAATTATCGGAAGTTTTTAAGCGTAAACCATCATATTAAATTTAATATACAATTATATGCTAATATCGCAATACTTCTATATTGATTCCATATCTTGAAGAAAATATTTTTTGGATTGGATTGGTCGATTGGAAGTCGGATCCGTGAATTCTGAAATCAGAAACCGACAAAAGTGATATTTTTTTAAATCACAGTAAAAATGTTTGAAATGGGTGTTTTCAGTGGTGCAATATGTGACTTAAGGACAAAAGTGAAGGTCAAAATTCGATATCTTGAAAAGAAAAAAATTTGAGTCGATTTAGCCGACCGGAAGTCGGTTCTGCGAATTCTGATATCAGAAACGCACAAAAATGACTTTTTTTAAAAATCACAGTAAAATTTTTTGTAACGGGTGTTTTCAGTGCTGCAATATGCGACTTAAGAACAATAGGGAAGCTCAAAATTCGATATCTTGAAAAGAAAAAAATTTGAGTCGATTTAGCCGACCGGAAGTCGGTTCTGCGAATTCTGATATCAGAAACGCACAAAAATGACTTTTTTTAAAAATCACAGTAACATTTTTTGTAACGGGTGTTTTCAGTGGTGCAATATGCGACTTAAGAACAATAGTGAAGGTCAAAATTCGATATCTTGAAAAGAAAAAAATTTCAGTCGATTTGGCCGACCGGAAGTTGGATCTGTGAATTCTGATGTCAGAAACGCACAAAAATGACTTTTTTTTAAAATCAAAGTAAAAATGTTTGTAACGGGTGCTTTCAGTGGTGCAATATGCGACTTAAGAACAATAGTGAAGGTCAAAATTCGATATCTTGAAAATAAAAAAATTTGGGTTGATTTGGCCGACCGGAAGTCGGATCTGTGAATTCTGATATCAGAAACGGACAAAAATGACTTTTTTTTTAAATCACAGTAAAAATGTTTGTAACGGGTGTTTTCAGTGGTGTAATATGCGACTTAAGAACAATAGTGAAGGTCAAAATTCGATATCTTGAAAAGAAAAAAATTTGGGTTGATTTGGCCGACCGGAAGTTGGATCTGTGAATTCTGATGTCAGAAACGCACAAAAATGACTTTTTTTAAAAATCAAAGTAAAAATGTTTGTAACGGGTGCTTTCAGTGGTGCAATATGCGACTTAAGAACAATAGTGAAGGTCAAAATTCGATATCTTGAAAATAAAAAAATTTCAGTCGATTTGGCCGACCGGAAGTTGGATCTGTGAATTCTGATATCAGAAACGCACAAAAATGACTTTTTTTTTAAATGACAGTAAAAATGTTTGTAACGGGTGTTTTCAGTGGTGCAATATGCGACTTAAGAACAATAGTGAAGGTCAAAATTCGATATCTTGAAAAGAAAAAAATTTAGGTTGATTTGGCCGACCGGAAGTCGGATCTGTGAATTCTGATATCAGAAACGCACAAAAATGACTTTTTTTAAAAATCACAGTAAAATTTTTTGTAACGGGTGTTTTCAGTGGTGCAATATGCGACTTAAGAACAATAGTGAATGCCAAAATCCGATATCTCGAAAAAAAAAAAAATTTGGGTTGATTTGGCCGACCGGAAGTCGGATCTGTGAATTCTGATATCAGAAACGCACAAAAATGACAGTAAAAATGTTTGTAACGGGTGTTTTCAGTGGTGCAATATGCGACTTAAGAACAATAGTGAAGGTCAAAATCCGATATCTTGAAAAGAAAAAAATTTGGGTTGATTTGGCCGACCGGAAGTCGGATCTGTGAATTCTGATATCAAAAACGCACAAAAATGACTGTTTTTAAAAATGACAGTAAAAATGTTTGTAACGGGTGTTTTCAGTGGTGCAAGGTGGATCTGTGAATTCTGAAATCAGAAACAGACAAAAGTCACTTTTTTTTAAAATCACAGTAAAAAGGTTTGAAACGCGTGTTTTCTGTGGTGCAATATGCGACTTAAGAACAATAGTGAAGATCAAAATTCGATATCTGAAGAAAACGAAATTTGGGTTGGATACCTCGACACTCCTTAAAGATGAAAAGCAATTAATTGCTTGAAACTTTAATCGCGACTATAAATGCACTATTTTTCAGGTTTGCTCAGACCAATTTGTCTTCCAGTCACCCCAGAGTTGCGACAGAAAGATCTCGAAACCTCTTTTCCATTTGTCGCTGGATGGGGTTCCGTCCAATTTGGTAAGAGAGTTTGCCTGTGGCTCGCAAAATTATGCTATTTTAGAGTTTCAAGAAAAGCCTAAGAAATTTCGTATTGTTTTTACAAAACTTCACGCACTCCAACAACCTTCTTCATATCAAAAGATGCTGATTTAAAAAATTTCAATATAATTACGTACAGGAGGCCCCAGAAGTACTCGACTTAAGCACATTCAAATACCAGTCGTCAGTCAAGAAAAATGCAGGAGTGCTTTCGGTAGGTTTAAGGTCCTATCTATTGATGATCGTGTAATTTGTGCCGGTTATGACAAAGGCAGAAGAGATTCTTGTTCGGTAAGTTAAGCTTGATAGAAAAATTCTATTTCAGTATGTGTGCAGAAATATTCAAAAGTATTCAAATGTTTCGAATTCAAAATTTGACTTTTAATAACGCATTAAATTCTGCAATTCATCCAACTGTATGAAATTCGTTAATTTTACGAATATACAATGTAGTTTTCGATCATTTTTAGAATATTATTTTATTTTATACTTATGTAAGTCAGAAATCTTATTCGAATAGTAATTTTTCACTAATTCTGTGAAATTTGTGGCTTTGTGTCAAATTCAAAATTTGGCTTTTAATAACGCATTAAATTTGGCAATTCATCCAAATATATGAAATTCGTTAATTTTACGAATATATGTATTTTTCGATTATTTTTAGAATATTATTTTATTTTATACTTATGTAAGTCAGAAATCTTATTCGAATAGTAATTTTTCACACATTCTTAAATATTAATAACTTGCTAATGAAAGATGTAGCATTTTTGCATTATATTTCTTTATTTTTTCAGGGTGACAGCGGTGGACCCTTAATGAACCGAGAAGGCGAATCGTTTTATGCCATTGCGTTAGTCTCGTATGGTTTCAAATGCGCTGTTCCGGGCTATTATGGTGTTTACACCAAGACGGCCGCATTTCTTGATTTTATTATCCCGCTCTTGAATTGAGCCTTTTTTTTAAACTTCCAGTTACACAGATGGAGTAATTTACTGTGTAAAAAATGTTCATTTCTTAGAAGTTTTCATTCATTATCCAGTAGATTACATTTTTTTTAAACATGATCCTTGTAATGTGCTTAATATACATAGTATATTAATTGTACATTATATTCGTATATTAAATTTAATATAGCGTTTTATGCATTAAAACTACCGATAAATGAACATTACTTGTCGTAATGAATTTTTTTACAGTGTATACACAATAGGGCTATTCAAAAAAACATAATTTCTTTATAATCGGTTGCTCCTGAAATGCTGTATTGATTATTACAAAAAAAAAATATTTTCGTGAAAGCTGGGAGTTCTGCGATGATATTAAATACTGCCGCATCAAGGCCAAAATTCATTAAAAACGGCGATTTTTAGACATTTTTTTTTACTTGCTGAAGCGCTCATGGAGATTGTGGTTGCTTTCGATAAACTATAAAATTGTGTAAAGGCAGAAACATGTTCGATAATGTTTAGTACTGCCGCATCGACATTGAAGTTAACAAAATAAAAAATGAAATCCTTTAAAACATTGAAATATTCATCTGCTCATCGACTATTTCGCGCATTTTCAAATGACAAAACGGCTCATGAAACGGGAGTCCTGTATAATCAAATTTAGTACTGCCGCATTGATATCGCAGTTTCCCAAAATTCGAAAATCGCTTATCATCATCATGATTATGATCATACATGACTCCCGTTTCAAGAGCCACTTTTTTCATTTGAAATCGCACGAAATAGTCGATGAGCAGACGAATATTGCAATGTTTTGATGGATTTCATTTTTTGATTTTGGTAACTTCAATGTCGATGCGGCAGTACTATACATTATCGAACATGTTTCTGCCTTTACACAATTTCATAGTCTATCGAAAGCAACCACAATCTCCATGAGCGCTTCACCACGTAAAAAAAAAAAATTTATAAAAATCGCCGCTTTCCATGAATTTTGGCTTTGATGCGGCAGTACTTAATATCGTCGACCAACTGCCAGCTTTCGTGAAAACATTTTTTTTGTGATAATCAATACAGCATTTCAGGAGCAACGGATTATAAGAAAATTATGTTTTTTTGAACAGCCCTAATACACAATGTACGACCTATTGATACGATGACAAATATTTAGGAAACAATTATGTAATTATAGTTCAATACCTACATAATCACATTAGAACAGATGAATAAACTGCCCTTATTTTTAAGGTACAATTTATTCACAGACTTACCTACAATTAAGTACATGTACAAGTTCTCATATAAATATTATATATTAATTATTTAATATACTATTATCGAACTTAATAAAATATAAACTTTTTAGTAGATCTTTCTATATTTATCATTCCAAATTCATCCAAATTCCTTCCCGCCGTCGAAGCATCCAATTTCCGGGAGACAGAAACAGAAGAGGAAATAATAATAAAAAGAAAAATAAGTATTAGGTAACAGCATCTTTAATAAAATTTCAACGTCCATCGAGTTCGTAAAGCTATATACAAAACGAGCGTATCTGTTGTTCATCACTGTCATCACCGTCGTAGTAGTCTTACAAACTAATAAAAATCGTCAGAAAAATATTTTTTAACGTCTTTAATTGTTTATTGTTTCACGGCAAGCAGCAAATACTTCCTGTTGAATATTTTCAATCTCAGGGGGTCGATTATGCAAACACGATATAGTCGTAGTCTTCGTGTTATTCAATACGTCAAGAGTAGATCCTTGGACGAAAAATCAGTTCAAAAGTGGAATGATAAAATCGAGGAACGATGTTGTTTTGGTATAAACACCGGGGAATCCCGGCTCGGCGCATCTAAAGCCATAGGAAACAACTCCAACGGCGTAGAAAGTTTTTCCTATTGGATACATTAGTGGTCCACCGCTGTCACCCTGAAAAAAGAGACGAAACAAAATTATTTATCAATAATAAAATTATAAATAATTCTTCTAAATATATAAATATATATGTTGACGAATCAGAATCTGATGATTCATATTAATCAATGTTTACTTTGAGAAATAAACTTTACAGTACCGTCTATTTTGTAATTTAGATTTCGTAATGATAACTAATGTAGTGATTATAAAATTATGTGTAAATTTTTCCATTTTTTCAAAATTGTCGCTAAGGAAAATTTTATTGAAAATTAAAATTTTGTATTGTTGTTATTTAACAGTTTATACATAATATTATAATTGCTGCATGTTATTATTACGTAAAAATAATCAGAAAACTATTTATACAGTCAACTCTATTTTTTTCAAAATTGTCGCTAAAGAAAATTTGATTGAAAATAAAAATTTTGTATTGTTGTTATTTAAAAGTTTATACATAATATTATAATTGCTGCATGTTATTATTACGTAAAAATAATCAGAAAACTATTTATACAGTCAACTCTATTTTTTTCAAAATTGTCGCTAAGGAAAATTTGATTGAAAATAAAAATTTTGTATTGTTGTTATTCAAAGGTTTATACATAATATTATAATTGCTGCATGTTATTATTACGTAAAAATAATCAGAAAACTATTTATACAGTCAACTCTATTTTTTTCAAAATTGTCGCTAAGGAAAATTTGATTGCAAATTAAAATTTTGTATTGTTGTTATTTAACAGTTTATACATAATATTATAATTGCTGCATGTTATTATTACGTAAAAATAATCAGAAAACTATTTATACAGTCAACTCTATTTTTTTCAAAATTGTCGCTAAGGAAAATTTGATTGAAAATAAAAATTTTGTATTGTTGTTATTCAAAGGTTTATACATAATATTATAATTGCTGCATGTTATTATTACGTAAAAATAATCAGAAAACTATTTATACAGTCAACTCTATTTTTTTCAAAATTGTCGCTAAGGAAAATTTGATTGAAAATAAAAATTTTGTATTGTTGTTATTTAAAAGTTTATACATAATATTATAATTGCTGCATGTTATTATTACGTAAAAATAATCAGAAAACTATTTATACAGTCAACTCTATTTTTTTCAAAATTGTCGCTAAGGAAAATTTGATTGCAAATTAAAATTTTGTATTGTTGTTATTTAAAGGTTTATATATAATATTATAATTGCTGAATGTTATTATTACGTAAAAATAAGCAGAAAACTATTTATACAGTCAACTCTATTTTTTTCAAAGTTGTCGCTAAGGAAAATTTGATTGAAAATAAAAATTTTGTACTGTTGTTATTTAAAGGTTTATACATAATATTATAATTGCTGCATGTTATTATTACGTAAAAATAATCAGAAAACTATTTATACAGTCAACTCAATTTTTTTCAAAATTGTCGCTAAGGAAAATTTTATTGAAAATAAAAATTTTGTATTGTTGCTGTTTAAAGGTTTATACATAATATTATAATTGCTGCATGTTATTATTACGTAAAAATAATCAGAAAACTATTTATACAGTCAACTCTATTTTTTTCAAAATTGTCGCAAAGGAAAATTTGATTGAAAATAAAAATTTTGTATTGTTGTTATTCAAAGGTTTATACATAATATTATAATTGCTGCATGTTATTATTACGTAAAAATAATCAAAAAACTATTTATACAGTCAACTCAATTTTTTTCAAAATTGTCGCTAAGGAAAATTTGATTGAAGATTAAAATTTTGTATTGTTGCTATTTAAAGGTTTATACATAATATTATAATTGCTGTATGTTATTATTACGTAAAAATAATCAGAAAACTATTTATACAGTCAACTCTATTTTTTTCAAAATTGTCGCTAAGGAAAATTTGATTGAAAATTAAAATTTTGTATTCTTGTTATTTAAAGATTTATACATAATATTATAATTGCTGAATGTTATTATTACGTAAAAATAATCAGAAAACTATTTATACAGTCAACTCTATTTTTTTCAAAATTGTCGCTAAGGAAAATTTGATTGAAAATTAAAATTTTGTATTCTTGTTATTTAAAGGTTTATACATAATATTACAATTGCTGCATGTTACTATTACGTAAAAATAATCAGAAAACTATTTATACAGTCAACTCTATTTTTTTCAAAATTGTCGCTAAGGAAAATTTGATTGAAAATTAAAATTTTGTATTGTTGCTATTTAAAGGTTTATACATAATATTATAATTGCTGCATGTTATTATTATGTAAAAATAGTCAGAAAACTATTTATACAGTCAACTCTATTTCTAAATGCATTAGGGATTTTCTACTGTGATACCAAGTAATATTCTTGGAAATACACGAGACTCGCTAATGACAGTGCAAAAACGGTGCGTGTTCGATCGCATGTTGCACGAATCATGCATGTGAGTCTTGTAGTATTTTTCTACCGAGTCTGACTCACCTGGCAAGCGTCTTTACCGCCTTTCGCGTAACCCGCGCATAATACACGATCATCGATGGTCGCGGTTTTAAAATCTCTGAATGCTGCTTTACATTGATCGGGCGAAACGACCGGCACCTGAAGCTGCTGAAGTGCTGAACTGCTGGGACCATCTGTAAAATGACACACGTTTATTCAGAGCCTTATATTATAAATATTTTAGTAAATCTGTACTATACTACTTATATTTTAACACTCCTGATCCTGAGTCTTTAAATATTAAGAACTGTACAGTATTTATCGATATTTTTACATGTGCAAAAAAATGTAGTTCCTTTATTTATTTTTATGATCATTTTGCTAAAATCTATTGAATTTTGTATAAGATATAGTTGATTATTTTTTTAATCATTCACCCGAATGGATGGAGCATGCTCAATTTTTTTCAAATTTTTCATCGAATAATTCATCGCACTTGTGATTTTTTTAAAATTGCTTTAAAAATTGTGTTTAAAAATTTTCGAATGCACTCATTTTCTTGGATGTAAGTCGTATCGTAAAAAAACCTGCATAAAAGTTTTTCATTTTGAAGTATACTTTTGTGTCAATTTATTTTTAAAATTCTTTAACTCTTCCGAAGCATTGATTTTTCATTAATTAACATAAAAATCGATTGTTCAAAAATTTGGACATTTTTTATTTTTTCCAAATAAATCTCTAAGATGCTACTCATAAAGATGAACATTTTAAGCCTAGACGGGAATTGGGACAATCCTTTTTTCGAATTTCTATGAGAATTTAAACGATCAATAAAAAATGAAAACTCTCATAAAAATATCAGAAAAAATTGTCTCACTGCCAACTTTTTGTCCTAAAATGGGACAATTTTTTCCGATTTTTTATGAGAGTTTTCATTTTTTATTTATCTTTTAAACTCTCATAAAAATTCGAAAAAAGGATTGTCCCACTTCCCGTCCAGGCTTTAAATGTTCGTCTTCATGAGTAGAATTTTAGAGATTTTTTCGAAAAAAATAAAAAATATCCAAGTTTCGGAAAAATCAATTTGTATGTTTATTAATTAAAAATCAATGCTTCGGAGGGGTTGAAGAATTTTTAAAATAAATTTGCATAAAAGTATACTTCAAAATGAAAAGCTTATATAAACGTTTTTTGACGATACGACTTATATCCAAGAAGATACGTGAATTCGAAATTTTTTAAACGCAATTATTCGAGCAATTTTCATAAATTCACAAGTGCGCGAATTATGCGATGAAAAATTTGAAAAAAATTGAGTATGCTCCACCCATTCGGGTGAATGACTATAAAAATAATCAACTATATCAACGACGGTCCTGGTAAAAGGTGGTCCGATCGGTGCACTGAAAAAAAAATGTCATTGATTCAATAAATCCATCGTTTGCCGGCTGCCAAAAGAAGTCTTTTTTAATTAACTCTAGTTCTTATTCGTTCAATCCCATTTAACATTGAAATAATAAAATATTATTTTGATTATTTCAAAGTTATTATTTCGATCTCGTATGGAATTGGACGAATTAGAATTCAAATTAAGTTGATAATTCTTGTTTTCGGCAGCCCGCAACCGATGGATTTATTGAATAAATGACTTTTTTTTCAGTGTGTAGGGGAGATGGGGGCAAAACGGGCAGGGGGGCAAAACGGGCACCGTCTCAACTTTCGTGAAAACGATTTGTCTCAGTTTTTTACGTTCCTTAGATAGGGAAAGTGCGGAAAATACGTCAAATTGGTGATGAAAAAAAAATTGATAATTTTCATCAGATCAGAATTTTTTTAACCATCCGTTCAGAACTTTTTTTCGATACTTTGTTGAGCAAAGAAAAAAAATATAGTCAAATGAATTTTTCAAAAAATTAATAATCAAATTAATTCTTTGAAAAAAAAAGTCGGTATATCATAAAGAAATCAATTAGAACGAAATTCTCATTTTATGATTTGGTGCCAATTTTGACCCCGATACTTATATTTAGCCGAGATGCCTGTTTTGCCTCCCTGCCTGTTTTATTGACATCACCAATTATTTTCCGAAATTTTCAAGTAAGAAATGTCAGAAAATTGATAAAAGTTGTGTTCGAAAAAGTTGAAACGATGCCCGTTTTGCTCCCAATTGTCATTTTCAGTCGTGATGCCCGTTTTGCCCCCATCTCCCCTATAATGATGAGGTTTCAGATTTCTGCATATTCATAATAAAATTTTGGCAAGCTATATCTTTCGAATTACGATATCAAGAAAAAAACTAAAAAGTAGAAAATGTTCGTTTTCGTATTCTTTGGTGGACGATTTTTTCATTTTTTTTTTTAAATATAAAATTAAGGGAGTTGTTCTTGATTTAGTACTTTGGCAAGCCATATCTTTCGAGCTATGATATCGAGAAAAAAACTGAAACGTAGTAAATTTTTGTCTTCGTATTCTCTGATGGACGATTTTTTTTTTTTTTTTTAAGTACAAAATTAAGGGAGTTGTTCTTGATTTAGTACTTTGGCAAGCTATATCTTTCGAACTATGATATCGAGAAAAAGACTAAAAAGTACGAAATGTTCGTTTTCGTATTGTCTGGTGGACAATTTTTTCATTTTTTTTAAGCCCAAAAGTAAGGGAGTGGTTCTTGATTTAGTACTTTGGCAAGCCATATCTTTCGAGCTATGATATCGAGAAAAAAACTAAAAAGTAGAAAATGTTCGTTTTCGTATTCTCTAGTGGACGATTTTTTCATTCGAAGTAGTTCACTTCGCGGATAAAAAACTCCCTTAATTTTGGACTTAATTTTTTTTAAATCGTCCATCAGAGAATCCGACAACAAACATATTCTTTTCAGTTTCTTCCGCGAAGCTTGAACTTAAAAGTTATTGCTTGCTAAAATATAAAAACCACAACAACACCCTTAATTTTGGACAAAAACAAATGTAATCGTCTGTTAGAGAATACGACAACGAACATTTACTACTATTCAGTTTTTTCCGCGGAGCTTTTAAGAGTTGTAGCTTGCCAAAATACTAAATCAAAAACAAATTCCTTAATTCTGGACTTAAAAAGAAATAAAAAAATTGTCCATCAGAGAATACGAAAGCGAACATTTTCTACTTTTTAGTTTTTTTCTCGATATTATAGTTCGAAAGATATAGCTTGCCAAAGTACTGAATCAAGAACAACTACCTTAATTTTGGACTTAAAAAAAATAAAAAAATCGTCCACCAGAGAATACGAAAACGAACATTTTCTTCTTTTTAGTTTTTTTCTCGATATTATAGTTCGAAAGATATAGGTTGCCAAAGTACTGAATCAAGAACAACTACCTTAATTTTGGACTTAAAAAAAAAATAAAAAAATCGTCCACCAGAGAATACGAAAACGAACATTTTCTACGTTTTAGTTTTTTTCTTGATATCGTAATTTGAAAGATATAGCTTGCCAAAGTTTTATTTTGAATATGCAGAAATCTTAAACCTCATCCTATAATGCCCCATAAACTTTCCACTTTCAAATTAAAAACTCAGGTAATACTTACTGAAGTATACGGAACCCCATCCAACGATGAATGGGAAACCTCCAACGAGGTTTTTATTTATAATATTGTCAGTGACCGGAAGGCAAAGTGGTTTGATCAGAGCTGAAAAATAATGGCATTTTATTACAATAATATATTCTTTATTCCTAATTTGAATTTTTTTTAATTTTGGGCAACACTCACGGGTGAATTGAATATCTTGGGCGAGTTTAAGAACGGCGATATCGTTGGTATAAGCCGTGGGACTGTATTTTGGATGAATCGTTCGTCTTTCAATTCCCACGTCGATGGGAGTAGCTCCATCGTAATCGCTCTCCAAATCGAGATCGCCAAGGCGCACGAGGAAAAGATCGTCGCGTCTATGAACGCAATGACCCGCGGTGAGCACATGACGAGCTGAGATCAAGCTACCACCGCATAGCCAACGTGGTTTGTTCGGATTCTGTCTTCCTCGATAACCAAGGACTGCGATCCAAGGCCAGGCGCCTATTTCCAGATCAAACAAACATTATCATTAATTACGGAAATTTTCCATTAATGCACAAACCGGTATTTACAGAATTTTTTTTTTTTTTTACGCAAACGCTAAAATAATAATAAAAATGCATAAATATGATGCATTGAAAAATGTCAATAGTCAGGCGACTATTTTCAGATTAAATAAATATTATCATTAATTATGGAAATTTTCCATTAATGCACAAACCGCTATTTGAGGCATTTTTACACCGAGAAAAAAGATTTCATTGACGCCAAAGAAATGGGTGAATTGATTTTTTTTTCATTGATTTCAATGAAATAGTGTATTTGAATTTCAAAGAGAACATTTCATTGCCTGTAAATAAAGATTTACTTAGTGAGCATATAATAAAGAAACAGTGTCATTGTTTTAAAGAGACGTTTTCATTGGTTCAAAGAAACGTTTTCATTGATCTCTCTCTCGCACCTAACCTCACTTTTTTGTTTTCCGGTTCTCCCGAACGAACTGCTTCGAGTTTCGAGGAGTCAGAAGCTTAGCCTATTTCTGCCGTACTTCCTTACATACTCACAAAATTTGAGCTTTATCTGCCGCGTACTTCAGGAAAAAATAGGTTTCGAAATTTTGAGGTGGTAGGAAGAAGGTTTCATTGAATAAGAGACGATATCTTTGAAATCAATGAAAAAGGTTCATTGGTTTAAAGAAATGTTTCTTCGAATCAATGTCATTACTTTTCATTGAGTTTGACATCATTAAAAAAAAAGATAGTATTGAAATTCAAGTATTTCATTTCATTGGCAAAAATTTCCGTGAACCAATGGAACTTTTTCTCTCGGCGTGGTATTTTATGTATAAATAGAGAAAATGGGACAGAAAATTAAAAAATTAAGAACAAAATACTTGGGACTTTCTGGTTCTTCTCTTTGTAATATATAATTCAGCGATTATCGTTATAGTTAAATCCAGGCCTGGTAATTTCGTCACAAGAATTTCAGCAAAACCAAAAAGCTGAGTATTACATTGTCGATACTGTTTTAATCAATTTGATATCGTGTCTTTATATATATTTTCGAATATCGTAAATTTATTTTAAAAACAGAAAGAAACAGAGAGAATGAGAACGAACATAAGATAATGGTTATATTAAAATTATAAGCGTTAAAGGCGGATTTTCGAGTTTAATTAAACTTTAACTGGATCAAAGTTATAATTATATCTTTATTTTCAATTATTTCAATGCCTGAAATATTAATTCTTCGTATTCCTTTAATAGTAATAATCCTTTGGATTGTATGTTTCTTAATGATGCTAAAACACTATCTTTCCGTTGAACTATATTTATTACTAAAAGTTTCAAATCGTCGTGAAATTTTTAAAAAATATAAAATAAAATAACATATAATAAAATAACGATATCTTTGAAATCAATGAAAAAGGTTCATTGGTTTAAAGAAATGTTTGTTCGAATCAATGTCACTACTTTTCATTGAGTTTGACATCATTAAAAAAAAAGATAGTATTGAAATTCAAGTATTTCATTTCATTGGCAAAAATTTCCGTGAATCAATGAAACTTTTTCTCTCGGTGTATCAACTGGGCCACTGTTTTTGGTCGACCTCTCAGATATTTTTCTAAATTTGTCAGTTTGTTGTACTATTTGAGATGGGTGTTTGTGATTTTTTTCAGATTTTTAAAAGGCGCCGTTCAGGATTTACGTTTTTTTTTAATATCACTATATTTCAGAAAATATTAGACTCTCAAAAAATTCTCAAGAACATTAACTTTTTCATTTTCCATCTACTTTCGAGTAATGTTAAAATTATAATTTTTTTTACGAAAAAAGTATCTTTGATTCCGCTCTTAATTTTACAAGGTGCTTCGCATTGTATGAAGATTCTGAGAAAAAAATTCCAAAGTGGCACCCTCAATTCTTAGGCAGTAAAAAATTGAAAATTGAAATAAAAAAATTAATAAATTTTTTCCTGCCTAAGAATCGGAGGTGCCACTTTGGATTTCCTCCCTAGCGGATTTCATCACATTTCCAAAAGATAAAATGAAACTTCTCGGACAATGGACTGCGCAAAATAATTCGGAAAAAACGGGCAGGAAAAAATTTATTAATTTTTTTATTTTAATTTTCAATTTTTTACTGCCTAAAAATTGGAGGTGCCACTTTGGAATTTTTTTCTCAGAATCTTCATAAAAGGCGAAACACCTTGTAAAATTAAGACCGGAATCAAAGATGCTTTTTTCGTTAAAAAAATTATTTATTACTTTTTTTTGCGAAAAATTGACTTCCTTCCGTTGGAAAAATTATGATTTTAACATCACTCGAAAGTAGATGGAAAATGAAAAAGTTAATGTTCTTAAGAATTTTTTGAGAGTCTAATATTTTCTGAGATATAGTGATATTTAAAAAAAAACGTAAATCCTGAACGGCGACCTTTAAAAATCTGAAAAAAATCACAAACACCCATCTCAAGTAGTACAACAAACTGACAAATTTAGAAAAATATCTGGGCGGTCTACCAAAAAAAGTGGCCCAGTTGATGAAGAATGCCTTATTTACAGCATTTTTTTTAACGCAAACGCAAAAATAATAATAAAAATGCATAAATATGATGCATTGAAAAATGTCAATGGTCAGGCGCCTATTTTCAGATTAAATAAACATTATCATTAATTTCGTAAATCTTCCATTAATGCACAAACCGGTATTTACAGAAATTAGTTTTCTTTTTATTTTGCGAAAAAGAAAGAAAATAATAAAAAAACTATAATTTATTCCGCATATAATTTATTCCCTCTTCAAAATACTGAAGGAATCATGTTGTGTGAATTGTCATCTTGAAATACGTTATTCAAAAATATTTAATAACATAAAAAAAATAAAAAGAAAAATTTTAAAAATTAAAAATCGGTCTCACCCAATTTAGCAGGAACTCCGCCAACGACTCTTGTGTATTTTGCATCAGTTGTTCCACATACTGGCGCCAGTAGAGGACCATATTGCGAATTTCCTGCTCCATTTCCATTATTGTTGTTATTTCCATTGTTATTATTGCCAGTGTTGCCGTTGTTGTTATTGCCATTATTGTTATTATTATTTCCATTGAATGGACAGCAAACTCGAGGATCCGAACCGTCGTATCCGCATACCGATTGCCGTAGAAATTCGCCAACCTGATTTCCGTACTCGCGTAGAAGAGCCAGCAGAGGCTCGCAGGTTTTGATATTCCTGCAGTCTCCTCGTTCGCCACGTGGATTTACGCAGGATACACCATCTGTAAATCACGATACACATTTATTTATTGGACTTTCCCACATGGAAATAGAAATATATGCACGATATATTCGACGTATAGAACTTTTTGGCGCTAAACGTATATGAAATATATTTTCCATACATTCCATACATATATCCCATATATTTTGAATATATTTTTGCACACATATATGCAGAATATATGCAGCATATAGAACTTTTTGGCGCCATATATTTAACGTATATGTTACATATATATTTTTCTATGTGGATTTCAGGATTGCCCAAGTAAAAAAATTATATATAGTCCGACATATGGAATTGGGCATATATAGTTTGTATAAACTCTATATACAATCTATATGCAATTTATTATATATAAGATCACCTGTAAAGTTGGGTTTATGTATAAATTGTATATAGATTTTATAAAAATTATATACGCCCAATTCTATGTTTAAAACTATATATACTTTTTATATACTCTACATATAATTTTTGCTTCCTCATAGAGGATGCTTTGTTTTCATGAAATTTTTTTTTTTCGAGATTTTCATGTCAGTATGCTTAGAATCACCTAAAACGTCGAGAAAAGTGGTTTAGAAAAAATGTCCGTATGTATGTATGTGTGTGTGTGTGTGTGTGTGTGTGTGCTGGGCTTCGAAAATTCAATCTCCTCTCACTCGGTAACCGTTCGAGCGATCCGGCTCAAATTTGGCACGCAAGTAGAGTAGCTGCCCCTCTTTGAATGTTGTGATTTTTGCCAAAATATGTGAAGTCATTAAGATTTTATGTTGATTTTAATTTGTTGAAAAAAAGGGCGTGGTCGCTCTAACTTTCGTAAAAGTTCGCCGATTTG
Source organism: Ephialtes manifestator (assembly GCA_963970395.1). NCBI lineage: Eukaryota > Metazoa > Arthropoda > Insecta > Hymenoptera > Ichneumonidae > Ephialtes > Ephialtes manifestator. The sequence goes on from OZ019968.1 coordinate 50,511,445, forward strand.
GCTAAATAGTTCTTCATAACTGAAGATACGTTCAATGTTGTATGGTATTGAATTTCGACGAAATCGGTAAAGCGGTTCGGATTTTATAGAATTTTGAATTTTTCGAAAAAAATAGATTTTGATCTAAATTACGTCGAATTTCAACAAATGAACAGAAATTTTGTACAGACGAAAAATAACATTCAGAAATGCCATGTACCAAATTTGGTGATGATCGGTAAAGTCGTTCGGATTTTACACCATTTTTCATTTTAAAAAAATGTAGATTTTCGCTATAACTTCCGGAAAAGTTGAGAAAGTACGACAAAAATTTGTATCTAATCAAAATTAGATGTAACGGTGTTTGCAGAGGTGATTTATAGCTGTATAAAACACCTCTGCAAAAGAGACACAGGATATAAAAAAAAAAGATGCAAAGTAGAACCTTGCACATTGCTTCCTCATTATTTTTCGCTTTTTACAAAGCTTTCTCTATGAGGAAGCCAAAATTGAATAACATACTGCTTCCTCACAGAGGGAGCTTTGTAAAAAGCGAAAAATAATGAGGAAGCAATGTGCAAGGTTCTACTTTGCATCTTTTTTTACTCAGGTGTATACCTCATAGTATACGTTTTTATAGTACGTTTCAAAACGCTCGCTTCATCTATTACTGTTATGATTAGCGATGTAAGCGTCATTCATCTTCCTATGCTGCAGAAGTCACGCAATTACTTCACCGCTGGAAATTACGCAATTCGTACAATTATTTTTTTCTTTTTACGTCATTAAAACACCGTTACGAACAATCAAAGCTGTGCATTTTTATTCCAATTTTGCTTCCCTCTGGAGGAAGTTATCGTGAATTTTTTTTTTCTCGCCATTTTCATGACAAAATTTATGTATGTGTATGTGTGTAAATGTGCAGATTTCCTTTTTAGCACGATACTGTCGTAATTTTTCATATATGAAGAGGTACAAATTTTACAACATTTTGAAAATTTAAAAAAAAATCTTTTTATGTTGTAACTTTCGTACATTACGCGATATCAGGCTGAAAATTTCCAAGTGCATTCACGATTAGTCATTATCAATGATTAGTCATTATCTATGTTGCTAAATTTCGATTTTGCTCAAGGAATCTTTCCAGCGTGAAAAAAAAAATCTATTTTTTTTTGCTCTTATCCATTAGTATATACGGTCAAAAACATCCTCTCAAATTTTTAAAGCACAATGCGAAGTACTTCGCTGGCATACTTTATGGATTTGGCATCGGCGATTAGTCGTAAGTACACAATTTAGGTATATGAAATTTCTACACTCGAAACTTTAAACGCGTTTTTCTCGAAACGACATTTTTCAAAACGGTGGACATTCTCCAGGAAACAGTTTTCAAGCGATCGTTTTCAAATTTTAGGAGAACATTCTTCACGCTATTCTCTATCGTGCTATGAAAGCTTTTTTTTTAATCTTCCCATTTTTTTTAAAAGAAAAACTGTCGAAAAAAACGGATAAATTCGGTACTTTTTGTTCAAACTGCCGCCATTTTGTCAATTTTGATTTTAAAAAAAGCCTCCATAGCGCGATAGCCAATCGCATACTAATTAATAATCCTTTGGTTTTTTTTTTTCAGATCAAATTTGCGACCCTTAGGATGTCCACCATGAAGCTATCTTTTTTATCACCATTATTTTCAACAATAAAAAAAAAAATTTAAACAATAAAAATCGTCTTATAAAAAATCATTTTCTGTCATTCATGATTACCTTAATATGTCATAAAAATTTCAGATTGATCGGCTTATAGTAACCGTCCAAAAAAAATCGTTAATATAGGCTATTTTTTGGGCCATCACACTGGAAAGTCCCTTAATAAAAATAGAAAAAAAATCTCGAAATTTTTTTTTTTCATGAAAACAAAGCTTCCTCTATGAGAAAGCAATATTTTATATTTTTACTTCAATTTTGAGAATCCATACTATTTTGATACAATTTTGATAAATAATACTTGGAATACTCAAAAAATTTACTCAACTTACTGAAAATATCTAAGTATTATATTACTAGTATGGCAATTTTTTTTTCTGCATTAAAGAAATCAAGACTCTTAACGATCTTTTAATCCTTTTTGTTATTAATCTATCATACAGATGTACAAAAAAAAAGTGCTTACTCAGAGTTTACGTAAATAGTTTACGTATTCGAGTGAAAAATGTGATTAACGCTTCATCAAATGGAAGGCAAATATTGTTTTGCACACTCTGAAAAGAAACTGCGACACGAGGCAGTCCATTAGTGACTATAGCCGCAGCAATAAGTAGACACTAAATGGTTTAAACAAAGTATGCATACTTCGGTTCACCCGCCCACTTCTTATAGTTATAGCTATAGGAAAATTAGCACCGAATGTCGTCAATCAATTCAAATGGAAACGATAAATCGTGACATAATTCTACGAAATAAGAAAATATATTATTAGCTGCTTCCACATTGAACTGATTTTCCATTTTTTAACTGGTATATACCCAGAAAAATAGTTCATTTGAATTTAAAAAAAAATATAAAAATTTTAACACATTTATTTATGCAATTCTAATTTAATTACAATTTTAATAAAACAGAGTCGTGAATTAATGTTATATTTTTTTCAGATAAACATTTTTCGTCCAATTGATTTAATAATTATTATTCTGCAATAATTATATGCAGATGTTGAATTTGTTAACAATTGTTAAGAAAAAAATAAATTGAATATTCGTCTATTTTATCCACAATTTATTAAAAAAAAAAAAGGAAACGAGTGAAATCACCACTAATGTTGAATTATCCAAGTTATGGCTGTAGGGAAATTAGCACCGAATGTCGTCAATCAATTCAAATGGAAACGATAAATCGTGACATGATTCTACGAAATAAGAAAATATATTATTAGCTGCTTCCACATTGAACTGATTTTCCATTTTTTAACTAGCATAGCCAGAAAAATAGTTCATTTGAATTAAAAAAAAAAAATACAAAAATTTTAACACATTTATTTATGCAATTTTAATTTAATTACAATTTTAATAAAACAGAGTCGTGAATTAATGTTATATTTTTTTCAGATAAACATTTTTCGTCCAATTGATTTAATAATTATTATTCTGCAATAATTATATGCAGATGTTGAATTTGTTAACAATTGTTAAGAAAAAAATTAATTGAACATTCGTCTATTTTATTCACAATTTATTAATCATTTTTTTTTTTCGATGAACGCATTTAAAAAAAAAAGGAAACGAGTGAAATTACCACTAATGTTGAATTATAGAAGTTATGGCTGTAGGGAAATTAGCACCGAATGTCGTCAATCAATTCAAATGGAAACGATAAATCGTGACATGATTCTACGAAATAAGAAAATATATTATTAGCTGCTTCCACATTGAACTGATTTTCCATTTTTTAACTGGTATACCCAGAAAAATAATTCATTTGAATTTAAAAAAAATAGAAAAATTTTAACACATTTATTTATGCATTTCTAATTTAATTACAATTTTAATAAAACAGTGTTGTGAATTAACGTTATATCTTTTTCAGATAAACATTTTTCGTCCAATTGATTTAATAATTATTATTCGGCAATAATTATATGCAGATGTTGAATTTGTTAACAATTGTTAAGAAAAAAATAAATTGAATATTCGTCTATTTTATCCACAATTTATTAATCATTTTTTTTTTTCGATGAACGCATTTAAAAAAAAAAATGAAACGAGTGAAATCACCACTAATGTTGAATTATCCAAGTTATGGCTGTAGGGAAATTAGCACCGAATGTCGTCAATCAATTCAAATGGAAACGATAAATCGTGACATAATTCTACGAAATAAGAAAATATATTATTAGTTGTTTCCACATTGAACTGTTTTTCCATTTTTTAACTGGTATATACCCAGAAAAATAGTTCATTTGAATTTAACAAAATATATAAAAATTTTAACACATTTATTTATGCAATTCTAATTTAATTACAATTTTAATAAAACAGTGTCGTGAATTAATGTTATATTTTTTTCAGATAAACATTTTTCGTCCAATTGATTTAATAATTATTATTCTGCAATAATTATATGCAGATGTTGAATTTGTTAACAATTGTTAAGAAAAAAATAAATTGTATATTCGTCTATTTTATTCACAATTTATTAATCATTTTTTTTTTCGATGAACGCATTTTAAAAAAAAAAGGAAACGAGTGAAATCACCACTAATGTTGAATTATCCAAGTTATGGCTGTAGGGAAATTAGCACCGAATGTCGTTAATCAATTCTAAATGGAAACGATAAATCGTGACATGATTCTACGAAATAAGAAAATATATTATTAGTTGTTTCCACATTGAACTGATTTTCCATTTTTTAACTGGCATACCCAGAAAAATAGTTCATTTGAATTTAAAAAAAATAGAAAAATTTTAACAAATTTATTTATGCAATTCTGATTTAATTACAATTTTAATAAAACAGAGTCGTGAATTAATGTTATATTTTTTTCAGATAAACATTTTTCGTCCAATTGATTTAATAATTATTATTCTGCAATAATTATATGCAGATGTTGAATTTGTTAACAATTGTTAAGAAAAAAATTAATTGAACATTCGTCTATTTTATTCACAATTTATTAATCATTTTTTTTTTCGATGAACGCATTTAAAAAAAAAAAAAGAAACGAGTGAAATCACCACTAATGTTGAATTATCCAAGTTATGGCTGTTGGGAAATTAGCACCGAATACCGTCAATCAATTCAAATGGAAACGATAAATCGTGACATAATTCTACGAAATAAGAAAATATATTATTAGCTGCTTCCACATTGAACTGATTTTCCATTTTTTAACTAGCATAGCCAGAAAAATAGTTCATTTGAATTAAAAAAAAAATAGAAAAATTTTAACACATTTATTTATGCAATTCTAATTTAATTACAATTTTAATAAAACAGAGTCGTGAATTAATGTTATATATTTTTCAGATAAACATTTTTCGTCCAATTGATTTAATAATTATTATTCGGCAATAATTATATGCAGATGTTGAATTTGTTAACAATTGTTAAGAAAAAAATTAATTGAATATTCGTCTATTTTATCCACAATTTATTAAAAAAAAAAAAAGGAAACGAGTGAAATCACCACTAATGTTGAATTATCCAAGTTATGGCTGTAGGGAAATTAGCACCGAATGCCGTCAATCAATTCAAATGGAAATGATAAATCGTGACATGATTCTACGAAATAAGAAAATATATTATTAGCTGCTTCCACATTGAACTGATTTTCCATTTTTTAACTAGCATAGCCAGAAAAATAGTTCATTTGAATTTAAAAAAAAAATACAAAAATTTTAACACATTTATTTATGCAATTCTAATTTAATTACAATTTTAATAAAACAGAGTCGTGAATTAATGTTATATTTTTTTCAGATAAACATTTTTCGTCCAATTGATTTAATAATTATTATTCTGCAATAATTATATGCAGATGTTGAATTTGTTAACAATTGTTAAGAAAAAAATTAATTGAACATTCGTCTATTTTATTCACAATTTATTAATCATTTTTTTTTTTTCGATGAACGCATTTAAAAAAAAAAAGGAAACGAGTGAAATCACCACTAATGTTGAATTATCCAAGTTATGGCTGTAGGGAAATTAGCACCGAATGTCGTCAATCAATTCAAATGGAAACGATAAATCGTGACATGATTCTACGAAATAAGAAAATATATTATTAGCTGCTTCCACATTGAACTGATTTTCCATTTTTTAACTAGCATAGCCAGAAAAATAGTTCATTTGAATTAAAAAAAAAAAATACAAAAATTTTAACACATTTATTTATGCAATTCTAATTTAATTACAATTTTAATAAAACAGAGTGGTGAATTAATGTTATATTTTTTTCAGATAAACATTTTTCGTCCAATTGATTTAATAATTATTATTCTGCAATAATTATATGCAGATGTTGAATTTGTTAACAATTGTTAAGAAAAAAATTAATTGAACATTCGTCTATTTTATTCACAATTTATTAATCATTTTTTTTTTTTCGATGAACGCATTTAAAAAAAAAAAAGGAAACGAGTGAAATCACCACTAATGTTGAATTATCCAAGTTATGGCTGTAGGGAAATTTGCAGAATATGCCATGGTGATTGATATTTAATTTAAGATAAAAAAATCATCAGGAAATCCCTCGCAGAACTGATTAAGCTCAAATCTTGCTAGTCAATCATTTTTTCCCTTGCGTGTTTACGCGATGAATGACAAATTCACGTGTTGCAAATTGGTTGTGTATGACGGACATTCCATCACGACACTTATAGTCCATCGTTTCAATGAACTAACGTCATCGAAGAAATTCCCGCAGTGGAAAAGCCAATTTAAGAACAGGACGCAAAAAAATGTTAACATTCTCCTTCCATATGTAATTTTTGAAAAACTATGCCGTGATCCTCTTCTCAAGTAAAATACAACTAAAAGTCTTAAGATTTATTTTGTTGAATCTCTTTTTTTTACTCTTTCATTTCGGTGAATTTTTAACTTCCTTAAGGTCGTATGATCGAAAGCAACTAAAAACCTAGCAAAATAAAAAAAAATTCTGTTCAATGAACATACGTCATCGAAGAAATTTCCGGAATTGAAATATCAATTTAAAAACAGGAGGGAACAAATTTGTTTCACATTCCTTCGATATGTGAATATGTGTTTATATGTTCATACCAGAGTTGTAAATGCCTAATACTTATAGAAATAATGATGATAATACGATCAGCTCTATAATTATGATTTTATAATGATAACATGTAGCGATTGTACTACGATGATTAAACTTTGGAATGGCTGCAAAAATGATTATTTTTCAATAAAAATTCACGGTAATCCTTTTGAAAAAATGGAAAAAAATAAGTAATGCATTACTTATTTCTCCCATTTTTTCCACTATTTCTTACAATACTAAAGCGAAAAATAGTATTTTTTTCAGCTATTCAAATGTTTACACTCTATTTTATAATCACTACATATCATTATTATGAAATCATAATTACATAACAAATTGAACTGTAAACTATATCTCATGAATTAATGGGGATTTACAACTCTGGTTCATATATACTTTTTGAAAAATTATGCCGTGATCCTCTTCTCAAGTAAAATACAACTAAAAGTCTTGAGATTTATTTTGCTGAATCCCTTTTTTTATTCTTTGATTTCGGTGAATTTTTAACTTCCTTAAGGTAGTATGATCGAAAGCAAATAAAAACCTAGCAAAATTAATTTAAAAAATTCTATTCAATGAACATACGTCATCGAAGAAATTTCCGGAATTGAAATATCAATTTAAAAACAGGAGATAACAAATTTTTTCACATTCCTTCCATATGTGAATATGTGTTTATATGTTCATACATACTTTTTGAAAAATTATACCGTGATCCTCTTCTCAAGTAAAATACAACTAAAAGTCTTAAGATTTATTTTGATGAATCTCTTTTTTTTATTCTTTAATTTCGGTGAATTTTTCACTTCCTTAAGGTAGTATGATCGAAAGCAAATAAAAATCTAGCAAAATTAATAAAAAAAATTCTATTCAATGAACATACGTCATCGAAGAAATTTCCGGAATTGAAATATCAATTTAAAAACAGGAGGTAACAAATTTATTTCACATTCCTTCCACATGATAATATGTGTTTATATGTGCATACCAGAAAATGCCTAATACTTATAGAAATAATGATGATAATACGATCAGCTCTATAATTATGATTTTATAATAATAATAACATGTAGCGATTGTAGTACGATGATTAAACTTTGGAATGGCTGCAAAAATTATTATTTTTCAATAAAAATTCACGCTAATCCTTTTGAAAAAATGGAAAAAAATAAGTAATGCATTAAAAAAGTAATGCATTACTTATTTCTTCCATTTTTTCCACTATTTCTTCCAATATTAAAGCGAAAATTAGTATTTTTTCAGCTATTCAAATGTTCACACTCTATTTTATAATCACTACATATTATTATTATGAAATCGTAATTACAAAACAAATTGTACTGTAAACGATATCTCATGAATTAATGGGGATTTACAACTCTGGTTCATACATACTTTTTGAAAAATTATGCCGTGATCCTCTTCTTAAGTAAAATACAACTAAAAGTCTTGAGATTTATTTTGTTGAATCTCCTTTTTTTATTCTTTGATTTCCGTGAATTTTTAACTTCCTTAAGGGGAGGGAGTCAGGTAAAAAAATTGATTTTGGAAATTCAATATCATCCAAATCCTATTGCATATAAAAATGCCCAATGCACTATATTGTTGGTGCTCGATGAAAGGATTTTTTACTGTCGTCTGACTTGCATATGCTTTTCCATATTTATCTTAAGCAAAATTCTTAGGTTTTCCATTCTGCGCATGATTCAGACCAAACTACCAGGCAGATTGGAATGATTGACGTGTCATTTTCTTCTTCATGAAAAGATACACCGGCTAAATGGAGCAAACTATTTTTTTTCATTCTGAAAGCAAAGTTAATCACTGATTTAGAAAATAGCATACAATTTATTTATTAATAATTATGTCACTTAAAAAATACTACGTTTTATTAACATTTGCTCCATTTAGCCGGTGTATCTTTTCATGAAGAAGAAAACGAGACGTCAACCATTCCAATCTGCCTAGTAGTTTGATCTGAATCATGCGCAGAATGGAAAACCTAAGAACTTTGCTTAAGATAATATTGAAAATCATATGCAAGTCAGACGACAGTAAAAAATCCTTTCATCGAGTACCAAAAATATAGTGCATTGGGTATTTTTATATGCAATAGGATTTGGATGATATTGAATTTCCAAAATCAATTTTTTTTACCTTAAGATTTATTTTGTTGAATCTCTTTTTTTATTCTTTGAATTCGGTGAATTTTTAACTTCCTTAAGGATGTAATGATCGAAAGCAAATAAAAAACCTAGCAAAATAAAATAATTCTATTCAATGAACATACGTCATCGAAAAAAATTCTCGGAATTGATAAGTCAATATAAGAACGGGACGCAAAAAGATTTCTACATTCCTTCCATATGTGAACATGTGTTTACGTTCATGTCCTTGTCGGACGTAGTGGAAATGACGAGGATTGAGTTTCGTCCGTGGACAACGACCGAATTGCTTTCTCGGTTGACCCTCGTTTTGTACCTTGGCCCTCTTGATTCGCAAAGCACTTTAGCTCGCCTCGAGCATGAAGAAATCGGGACTTGTTGATCGGAAGGCAAGTCAGATCGACTTAATTGGACAAAACCAACAAATGCACACAACTCTATTTGATCTTTCGACTTTATATTAGATTTCTTTTTATATACCTTGAAAAATCGCTCTAATGGATTTTAATGGAGAAAAATTAAATTTATTTGAATTAAATAAATATATTTTTTATTTAAATGAATACCAACAAATGCACACAACCCTATTTGATCTTTCGACTCTATATTAGATTTTTTTAATATACCTAGAGAAATCGCTCTAATGGATTTTATTGGAGAAAAATTAAATTTATTTGAATTAAATAAATATCTTTTTTATTTAAATGAATACTTTATTCAATTTGATTATATTTTATTTGAATCAAATAGCAGATATATATATATATTTTTATTTTCAAATTCAATGAGTTTTATTAGATAAAAATGAAATTTATTTGAATTAAATAAATTCATTTTTATTTAAATGGATATTTTATTAAATTCGAATAAATTTTGTTTCAATAAAATATTATGGAGGTTCATGGGAATTAATAATTCGTGGCTTGTGAATAGAAATAAAAACTACCCTAATCAATTTTTTATTGTTTTTACTGTTATAAAATCAGTGACCACAAAAATATTTAAAAATCCTGATAATAATATACATGTTTTTAGGTAATTTTTAAATGAAATGATCGTTGGATTCTAATTTTTAAACTCACCCCAAAATATTTCGCCAATCGCTTATTTTGAGCATAACAAATTTGCGATTATCGGAAATTAACCTAATAGTTAATTGCTTGAAAAAAGTGCTGAGTTAATCGAGCGAATAATTTAGTCGACTTAGTGTTTCTTAATCTTGAAATAAAATTTAGTGGATGATTCAGCGTTTCTTTCGCCGTTAAATTAAATTTAGTAATTGCGTAGACGCCTATTGACAATAGTACGTGCGTCTTGACCCCATATTTTCCCAAGGCATGTTTGAACAGATGCAGCTTTCGTACTATAATACAAAATCACTACTGCTTAAATATATTAATTGTTCGCGTAGTCTTTATTAAACATACACTGATTTTTGGGAAACATTTTATGACGAATTAATCCAGTAAACACAAAATATTGTTATGTTGCTGTTCAATTACAATTTCCTACCCAAGTGAAAATATTACATAAAGATTATATTAAATTTATATATAAAGATTTGTATAGAACCTATATACGAAAGTGGACATATAGAATTAATGGATTATTGCTTCGGACATATAGAATCTTCATATATTTTCTATAGTCAATATGAACTAATAAAATAATCAAATAAATTTCTAAAGAACTATATATGAAAAAATATTTTTTATACAGTATATATTATAGCTTATATTCATATTGTACATAGCGAATGTATTCTATTTATGAATTATATCGATATCATATATTGTTTGTCAGAGATATAACAATATCGATTTCATAAATACATAGGCAAAATTTGTTGATACTATATCAAATATATTTGTTTTCATATGGTCTTTTAGAAATTCATTCTTTAAATTCATATGGACTATACAAAATATACAAAATTTTCATATGTCCACTTTTGTATGTAGCTTCTATAAAAATTTGTATATATAATTTTTATATAATCTGTATGTAATATTTTCACTTGGGATTGCACAATGGCAAAATTAAAATTATTAAAATCCATATAAAGTTTGAAATACATAATGAGGAAAAATAATACTTGAATACTGACCTTGGGCAGAAACTGGGTTATACAGCACCAATAGTGCTGCGAGTACCGCCACACATGTCGACCACATTCCTTATAGTTTTCTGTAAGAAATTAAACAAATTTAAACAATGTAATTGATTCAAATTAACCATCGCGGCTTAGTCAAGGCTTAAGGCCCTCGAACTTGTTTGAACAATTGTTTCCATACCACGTTGTGCACAACATTAACCACAGGCTTAAGACAAGTAGCGAAATAAGCTTAAGCCACTTCACTATTTTACCGTTTAGTTATTTTTTTTTTACTTTTGTCTTAAGACAATTTAAAAAAAAAGGTAGAATAGAAAAAAAAAAATTTTTTTGCTTCCTCACAGAGGAAGCATTGTTTTCATGGAAAATTTTTTTTTCCAGATTTTCATGTCAAAACGTTTAAAATGGTCTGAAACGTCAAGAAAAATGATTTAGAAAAATTGTCCGGATGTATGTATGTGTGTGTGTGTGTGATGAAAGGCCATAAATTCATATAACTGTAACTTATAAAGTATTCGACCGAATCAGTTAAAATTTAAACAACATGTACAGTACTCGTTAATCTTCAATTGGTATAAATTTTGCAAAAATCGCTTAACGCATTTAATTTTTATAAGAATTTTGAAATTTTGAAAAAAGTTTTTTTTTCGGCAAAAATAATTCCTTCGTTTTTCTGAATACTCATAAATTTTTTCAAATTTTTAAATTCTTTTTGAATTTTTCATTTCATGGAGAAAATCCCAAAATTCAAAGTGAATTAAAAAATTTGAAATTGCCGAAAAAAAATTGTTTGAATTTTTTAATTTTGAAAATAGTTTTTTTTTCGGCAAAAATAATTCCTTCATTTTTCTGAATACTCATGAATTTTTTCAAATTTTTAGATTCTTTTTGAATTTTTCATTTCATGGAGAAAATCGCAAAATTCAAAGTGGATTAAAAAATTTGAAATTGCCGAAAAAAAAAATTAGGTTGTCGAACGATTTGTTGATCAATTTTATTTTTCATCAATTTGTTAATAACATTTTGGAATTATTATTATGTAAAATTAATCTTTTCCACACCTTTAATATGCATGATTTTTTTCAGATTTTTGTATTATCGAGAAGTGTTTGCAATTCCCTTTCATTTTTCGAAAATTTATGCGAACTCGATACTATTCGAAAGAACTACCTTAAGGCAAGGTGAAAGCCCTGCTTAATCCCGAATATAGCCTTCAATTTTACTGCCTCACTCTCTATAGATGAGCTAATGATACCTGACCGAAAATATCGGAATCTGTTTCATTTTAATAGCCAGAACGTACGATTACAACATTACATTAGACTAGAAATTATTTTTAGTTCAAGATTCGATTTCACCATCGAAATGATCAATAGTTTTGAAAACATATAACGAAATCTTCTTCTCAAGTAAAATACAACTAAAAGTCGTGAGATTTATTTTTTGGAATTTCTTTTTGCTTCCTCATAGAGGAAGCTTTGTTTTCGTGAAAATTTTCATTAAAAAGACTAATTTCGCATAATAATAATTTCAAAATATTATTAACAAATTGTTAAAAAGAAAATTGTTCATCGAAATATGCGGTAACTCAGCTTTTTTTAATGAAAATAATTCGTTCATTTTTCGGAATACGTATGAATTTTTTCAGATTTTTGTCTTTATTTTTATTTTTGCACATTTTTCCATGTAAATAACAAGAAAAATCAAAATAAAGATAAAAATCTGAAAAAATTCATATGTATTCCGAAAAATGAACGAATCTTTTTCATACAAAAAAAAAGTTGAGTCACCGCATATTTTGATGAACAATTTTCTTTTTAACAATTTGTTAATAACATTTTGAAATTATTATTATGCTAAATTAGTCTTTTGAGTGCCTATAATGAGTATGAATTTTTTCAAATTTTTTTAACATCGGGAAGTGTTTGCAATTCTTGCCCGAATTTCTCGAATTTAGGCGAAATGAATATCTCGCGCCTTAAAAAAATCATGACTTGAAAACTATTGATCTAAACGAAAAATTTGTAAGCACTTTTTCACTTCCGAATGATATGAAGATGACGAAAAAAAATAGACAAACTCCAATATATCGTATCCGTAATTTGGGGACATGAATTTATTAAGAGCCGTATTCATTTACGTGTTAATTAAATGAGAAATCGATACAACGTTTGAGCCACCTCTAAAAAATTTTTTATCGCGCTCAAATTTTCTGACGAGTTGTTTAAAGGCACAAACAATGGTTTGAGACCATGCAATATGAAAAAAAAAAAAAAAATCGACACACCGTAGTGTGTATGTGTGTGAGTGTGTGTATATTACACGCTCAAAAAATGTAAACCTTTATAACTCGGGAACGCCTCGAGATATAGAGCTGAAATTTACACCATAGATAGAGGGGTCAATCCTCATCGTTCATACCAATTTTTGTAAAAATCCCCATGACCATTAAATTCTTACGCGGTTTTGAATTTATTCAAAAATGTCTGTTAACGCGATAACTCTTTTAATTTTCGCGATATTAAGCTCAAAATTGGTATGTACGTGAGCTTTCATACACCGGTGATCCCTATTAAATTTGGTTAAGATCGGTTGAAACGTTAAAATTTTATGAGATTTTGATTTTTTGAATTTTTTGTTTTTTTTTCTTCGATGCGAATTTTGGTATCAAATATCGAGCTGGGAGTCAAATGAGTGCCAAATTCATGATTAACAGAAAAATACGTCAGATATAGCCCAAAAATGTTGAACGATAATATATTTTCATAGCGATGTTGTACAGTCTATATTGCGAAAAGTAGCGATTTATGTCGTATAAACTAGCCATATCCTTGCTTCTCAATGAAATTACGGAAACTACCGATTTCTATCGTGTTCTACAAAAAAAACAGAGTAGAGTAGAGTATTCGAGGTAGTTTCTGGACCGTTTGTCCTTATAATATTTTCACAAATCGAGAGTGTGCGCTTATTTATATTTATTTAAAACAAGGATGCAAAGCAGAACCTTGCACATTGCTTCCTCATTATATTTCGCTTTTTACAAAGCTTCCTCTATGAGGAAGCCAAAATAAATTCCCATACTTCCTCTTAGAGGTTGCTTTGTAAAAAGCGAAATATTCTTAAATTCTTTAGTTTCTGAAAGTTTCTTTTGATTTCTTCAGCTTCAGTGATTTTTCAACTTCCTTAATTTAAGGAAGTACGATTGAAGTGCCTAGTAAAAAAAAAGTGTTTTTTTTTCTTCCACTTATTCCAGTCGATTAAAATTTTTATAATGTTGTGTCTCATTTATTTCATACCAAGTCGTAGATGAATAATATTCGCTTTTTACAAATCTTGCTCTATGAGGAAGCCAAAATCAATCAGAGCTGGGCAGTATTTAAAATACATCATGTATTTTGAGTATTTAAAATACATATTTAAAATACAAAAATACTTCCCAAGTATTTTAAGTACTTTGTGTGTCATAAAATACAAAATACAAAATACTTTTTGTTTTTTTGTATTTTTTGCCCGTATCTATATTCGGAACAATTTTTTATGATTGGAAAAGGTTCATGTTAAATTTGAAACATTTGTCGAAGGAGAATCTCAAATATGGACGAGTACTGGCGAATGCCTGCCTTTGTGGCCTAACAACACGTTTCCAGGACGTCCTCTCGTTTGACGTTAACGCGACTAACGCTGTTATAGCTACGGTATCGCATCCCGCGTTCAAGATGAAGTGGTTTTCGCAAGCTAATGTGCAGTATAAGCTCAAACTGCCATTGGATACGATACGAGACACGTTCCTTGACGGAGCACGATTTTTCGCAGACGACTCTCATCGCGACATTGATGAGCAGCAAAATTCGGGATCAATATCTTCATTTCTTTTGGTCACTTGCAACGATTCTCAACGCGTTGATACTGATAGCGAAGCTAGTTCTCCGAAAGATAGCCATGAGCCCTTCGAGGATGCAGTCCGAGTGCAGTTGCTTTCGTACTTGAGCGATAAAAGAACGAAGCTCTCCATGCTAACCGACTACCCCGTTGTTAAAGCTATGTTTTTGAAGTACAACACTCCACTTACTTCTTCAGCTCCCGTCGAAAGATTGTTTTCATTCGCGAGTATCGCGAATTCACCGAGGCGTCATGCCCTATCGGATAAAAATTTTGAAAGAATCGTCCTGCTCAAAAGTTTTTTGAAGACGGGAACGCCTCTTGAGTGAGAACAATGAACTGCAAAGTTATAGCGTAAAAGCGAAAATGTCTCGAAAACGTTTCTAAAATAATTATGTATCGAATTGATTTAAATAAACAAACAAAAAATATGTATGAAGTGTGTTACACAATATTTAACTATCATTACCAACCCCAATATATGCGCAATGCCTTAGAATTTAATTTTAGAGGTTTTTTAAAAAGTATTTTTCAAAGTATTTTGAGAAGTACTTAAAAATGTATTTTAAGTACCAAAGTATTTTAAGTACAAAAGTATTTTGTATTTTAAAATACTTGAAGTATTTTGTATTTTGTATTTTGAGTATTTTCATGTATTTTGCCCAGCTCTGAAATCAATTCCCATACTTCCTCTTAGAGGTTGCTTTGTAAAAAGCGAAATATTCTTAAATTCTTTAGTTTCTGAAAGTTTCTTTTGATTTCTTCAGCTTCAGTGATTTTTCAACTTCCTTAATTTAAGGAAGTACGATTGAAGTACCTAGTCAAATAAAAGTGTTTTTTTTTCTTCCACTTATTCCAGTCGATTAAAATTTTTATAATTTTGTGTCCCATTTATTTCATACCAAGTCGTAGATGAATAATATAGGTATATGAGTCGAATGTAATTACGGATATATTTGCACAGCTATATTATCGTTTATTGACGAATTATCAATAAATAAATTATTCAACTGAGTACGCAACATACATCAAAAGTGACTATAATAAATGGCCTTGAAGAATGGAAAAAAAGTGTGGCTGTGTTTTTGCAGCTCATTGAATGTAAACATAATTATCCGTTTGAAAGGCTATGCTAAAAATCGTTCGAATTATAGCAAATGCCTCGCGCTTCGTCTGGCGCTATAATTGTGGGATGTTCCGCAGTGATGACGAGTCAAAAATCCATTATTATACATATTTAAATAATGTACTCGGGGTTTTTTTTTTTTCAACCGGAGCTCTTGCAATTTCCGGTATAATGTAGTTAACATTTTGGAATATCTGTGAAGGATGAAAAAACGTCCCTTAATTTCAATGACAAATATTTTGCGAGGTCAGTTGTTTCAAGCGTAAATAATTGAGGCTCATAATTTTCCTTCAAAATTGAATACATCGAGTATGAAAAAATTTATTAACAAATTATTAAACTATATAAAAATGTACAGAAATTTATAAAAATTAAAGGGAGAAAAAAAACCCTTTAGACGCCTGAAAATTTGTCATTTTTTACGAATTTTTTTAAAGGTGTTAAAATAATCTTATCATTCTGAAACTTTAACCTTATTTTATTAGATGTTTTAACATTTGAAAAACATTTTTTTTTTACAACAAAAAATGGCGGCGTTATGAATTCTTCTTTCAGGTTTCTTTTCGGCGGCATCGAAAACTGCTGCATTTACAGTATTTTTTCGAGTGATCTGAATCAGAAAACTATTTTTTTTTCGTTTACTGACAATTGTAGGGGAAGGATAAACCTATAAAATTATTTTAAAAAGTATAAAATTAAATATTTAATGGACTTTTGAATGAAATGCTCCAATTTTCGGCTATTTTTTCGACAATTTTCACCCGAAAAAAATAATTTATTTAAGCGATATCCTTAAAACTTTAGGTATATCCTTCCGGTAATGATATAGACAGAAACCTCCCAAAATTTCAGCTAGATCGGTCGATAACTTTTTGAGCTACAGCACGAGCAGTTTTTGAAAATGTAGTTTCGGGATAATCGCGAGATAAGGCCGCCATTTTGTGTTGTAAAAAAAAATGTTTTTGAAACGCTAAAAAATCTAATAAAATAAGGTTAAAGTTTCAGAATCATAAGATTATTTGAACACATTTTTAAAAAATTCGTACAAAATGACTAATTTTCTCCCCTTAATAGAAATTTCAACCTGTTTTAAGTAAATGAAATTTCATTTCAATTCTATTTGATTGAAATAATAAAATCCTATTAGGGATAATAAATTTTCATTTCAATCAAATAGAATTATATATCATTCAAATCAATCGTATGGATTTCAAATAAGTGTTATTTGATCGAAATAAAATTATTGTTCATTTCAAATGTTCAAGTAATTCTCGTATTGGAATTAAAATAAATTCATCACACCGATTTCTCCAAGTGCAGCGTTATTTTTTGTGGTTTTTCTGTTTTTTTTATTTACATTAAAACTGGCGGCATATTTTTACGCCCTGTCATAGATTATGAGGCGGTACTTGTAATACAAGTTTTCTAATTAACGCGAGGCGAACCATTACCGACGTCACGCGCCGATTATTATTTTAAACTGGCAGCGGGGATTCCCTCGCGCACTTTCAAGCTGTCCTCATATCAAGTTCACGGTCGACCAAGTTCACTGATTTCGCGAGATTTTTTACTTTCACCAAAAGTCTATGTACACCCAAAGAAATTGGTTTGATGGGTTTTTTTAAAATTAAATAATAAATTACAAATAACAAATTAATAATAAATAACAAATTAATAAAATTTTGTGTAATATAATATATATTGTATAATATAAATATAATAAAATCTGGAAATTAGCATAAATTTTATAGCAATATTATTCACTGAGATATGCATATTCGAATAGGAAAATAATTTTTTTCAATTCGCGTTGTGTCTGCAGTTATTAAGCAGCTGATTGCTTTTGAACCCTCATTTACACATATGATTTAACTTCCAATATTCTATCCAAAATAATTTTGTTTCTTATCTGTAATTAAATGACAATTTTTTGTTACCAAATTATAAATCTCTTCTGCAGCTTTTTATAGTGAAATGATTGCTTTTGAACCCTCATCTAGACATATGACTTAACTTTCAATATTTTATCCAAAATAATTTTGTTTCTTATTTGTAATTAAATGACAATTTTTTGTTACTAAATTATGAATCTCTTCTGTAGCTTTTTATAGTGAAATGATTGCTTTTGAACTCTCATCTAGATATATGATTTAACTTCCAATATTCTATCGAAAATAATTTTGTTTCTTATCTGTAATTAAATGACAATTTTTTGTTACTAAATTATAAATCTCTTCTGTAGCTTTTTATAATGAAATGATTGCTTTTAAACCCTCATTTAGATTTATGACTTAACTTTCAATATTTTATCGAAAATAATTTTGTTTCTTATCTGTAATTAAATGACAATTTTTTGTTACTAAATTATGAATCTCTTCTGTAGCTTTTTATAGTGAAATGATTGCTTTTGAACTCTCATCTAGATATATGATTTAACTTCCAATATTCTATCGAAAATAATTTTGTTTCTTATCTGTAATTAAATGACAATTTTTTGTTACTAAATTATAAATCTCTTCTGTAGCTTTTTATAATGAAATGATTGCTTTTAAACCCTCATTTAGATTTATGACTTAACTTTCAATATTTTATCGAAAATAATTTTGTTTCTTATCTGTAATTAAATGACAATTTTTTGTTACTAAATTATGAATCTCTTCTGTAGCTTTTTATAGTGAAATGATTGCTTTTGAACTCTCATCTAGATATATGATTTAACTTCCAATATTCTATCGAAAATAATTTTGTTTCTTATCTGTAATTAAATGACAATTTTTTGTTATTAAATTATGAATCCCTTCTGTAGCTTTTTATAGTGAAATAATTCAGTAGCACAATTTATTGCTTGTTCATAACAAAATTAATTAAGATTGATCAAACCATTTCCATAGAGTTATGATTGTCAATTCCAAAAAATAATGAGAAAGCACTGTGCAAGATTCTACTTTTTAATATCGAGTGTGCACATCTGTACTAAATATATCATGACGATTTATCGGACTCAAAGATAAAAAGAAATCGTCATAAATAATTTTAGGAAATTAATTGTTGTGAATATATGCCATCGAATATTTTTTTTTAAAATGCATTCATCAAATGGATATTACTAATTTATGGATGGAAAAACGATCATCTGCCAGCACATTTTTTTAAATATTGTTTCATTTATATACAAAATTTGAATTTATATACAAAAGTTACATTAGAGCGTCAATAATGTCATTTTTTTTTAAATTCAAAATTCCATAAAATTTGAACCACTTTACCGATTCGAGCCAAATTCAATACCAAACAACATTGAGTGCATCTGCTCTTGTAACCAACTATTTAGCCAAATAGACTAAATTTTACGAAAGTTAGAGCGCGCAACTCCTTTTTTCAAAAAATTCAAAACGGCATAAAATCGAAATTTTCGCCCACATTTTTTCGAAAATTGCTACAATTGAAGAGGGTCTGCTGCTACACTTGTGTGCCAAATTTGAGCTCGATATACAAAACGGTTCTTGAGTTATCGGCGATCGAATTTTCGGAGTTGTATAAATACACACACACACGTACATACGGACATTTTTTCTAGATCACAATTCTAAGTGTCCTGACATGAAAATCTCGAAATTTTTTTTTCACGAAAACAAAACTTCCTTTAAGAGGAAGAAAAATTTAAAAAAAAAATTTTTTTTAAATTTTTCTTATATTGCACAAAATGATCGATGGGTGAAATTTCTTTTTCTATCGATAACAGTCATGATCTAATTACAGATTAAGATATCCTGCACTTTATTTAAACAGTATAATAGATTATTTATTCTTGATATTCCGCGTATAACTCAAGATTTTCGAAATCGACGAAATGAGGAAAAAAGGTGTTGGATATGTACACACATTGAGTCGAGTTACTGGCAGATACTGTAAATATTGTCCTATTAGACGCAGATGTTCGTATCACCTTCGATCCGCGTTCGATTTTTCTTGTCAGCGAATTAACACTTGAATAAAGTACACGCAGCACTTGAGAGACAAAAATTACAAGAGAAATGTAATTAATATATGAGATCTATAGAATTAATTAACGCACCCCCCATGAATATTCAGAATAGTCGAAATAATATATTGACATTTTTAATTTTTTTTCTTTCAAAAATATATTCGAAAAGTATGTGATATATTCTCTATACATATTCATTTTATTTTAAACCATATTTAATGTATGTAAAAATATACACAAAAAATATTTTTCCAAAAATAATATACTTTTATTTTTAAAATAAGTTATATATTATCAATATATTATTTAATATTAAAAATGAAAAAATTTAAATTATATTTATTGTATGTAAAAATATATACGAAAAATATTTTTCTAAAAATAATATACTTTTATTTTTAAAATAAGTTATATATTATCCATATATTATTTAATATTAAAAATAAAAAAATTTAAACTATATTTATTGTATGCAAAAATATATACGAAAAATATTTTTCTAAAAATAATATACTTTTATTTTTAAAATAAGTTATATATTATCCATATATTATTTAATATTTGAAATTTAAAAAATTTAAACTATATTTAATGTATGTAAAAATATATACGAAAAATATTTTTCTAAAAATAATATACTTTTATTTTTTAAATAAGTTATATATTATCCATGTATTTAAAACATGTATAAAATATGTTGTAAAAATTCTATGTAATGTATATAAAAATATATTCTTGTATCCACTTTTTTAATGTGGAAAAAAATGATTGTAGATTTTATAAATTTAATCAATAGACTTTATGCAGGGAAAACGTATACTTTTATTTCTGAAATAAGTTATATATTATCCATATATTATTTAATATTTGAAATTTAAAAAATTTAAACTATATTTAATGTATGTAAAAATATATACGAAAAATATTTTTCTAAAAATAATAAACTTTGATTATTAAATTAAGTTATATATTATCCATATGTTTAAAATATGTATAAAATATGTTGTAAAAATTCTATGTAATGTATATAAAAATATATTCTTGCATCCACTTTTTTTGTGTGGAAAAAAGTTATTGTAGATTTTATAAAAAATAATTAATACACTTTATGCAGGGAAAACGTATACTTTTATTTTTGAAATAAGTTATATATTATCCATATATTATTTAATATTTTAAATTTAAAAAATTTAAACTATATTTAATGTCTGTAAAAATATATACGAAAAATATTTTTCTAAAAACAATATACTTTTATTTTTAAAATAAGTTATATATTATCCATATATTTAAAATATGTTGTAAAAATTCTATGTAATGTATATAAAAATATATTCTTGCATCCACTTTTTTGTGTGGAAAAAAGTTATCGTAGATTTTATAAAAAATAATCAATACATTTTATGCAGGAAAAACGTATACTTTTATTTTTGAAATAAGTTATATATTATCCATATATTATTTAATATTTTAAATACGTTGTAAAAATTCTATGTAATGTATATAAAAATATATTCTTGCATCCACTTTTTTCATGTGAAAAAAAAATGACTGTAGTTTTTATAAAAAAAAAATAATAAATACACCTTATGCAGGGAAAACGCGCTACAATTAGCACTTTTCACGAGAACTCGTATCCAATTCGAAACACGAACAAGATCGAGATGCGTCGCGATTCCGTAGAGGAGCTGCAAGGACACACGTGCGTCTTTCGAACGCGCTAAAACCCGGCAAATCCAACGAGTTTGAATTATTATATTTACAGCACGTTTACTGCAATTACGAGATTGCATTCGCGTTTTAAATTACGTCACAGCAGTAGGTCATCATCACAAAGATCCTTCACAATAAAAATGTTAAGATATCCGAAGTATCCGGTACAACCTTCGGTATTAGTAGCAACAAGCGAGAAACTGGTTCTCGTCGCTATCCAAGTTTGATTTTATTTAAAAACTTCCCATGAAATGTTATTGTTATTATTATTATTTTTTTCACCGTCTCGGAATGGTTTAAACTACTTTGAATTTTGTCCATTAAGAATATTGACAAACTTGTGATTAATTTTTTTTTGCAAGTGAATCAATCGATAATTTTTTTTTTTTTTTTGGAATCGATCGATTAATGCTTAGAAATAGCGGAATTAATTTACCTCTTGTGTCACACACCGAACCGGTCGTGACGTTACAAAATATAAATAATATACAATTCGTAGTACGTATTTACGAATAAATTGAAAAGGCCGCCACTGACGAGAGATGATCGCGACGACAACACGGCTGCAAAGAGACTGAACTACGTTACAGAACGACATTCACTTTATATCCAAGCGCGAATCGCACCTGAATCCCCGTCGGTCATCGACTGTGGATTCGTAGTTGAAGGAAAACACGTGTGTAATCGAGTTGTGTTAAACATTGTACGGTTTAGGTTATAGTAACCAGTGAATGAACAGTTAAGCAGATCGATTTGTGTTTATCTTTGGTTTCCATAAGGTTTAATATTTCCTTTAGTACAAACATTTTAACGTACGACCAGAATGTCGAATTATGCGATGCAACTTAAAAAATATCGTATTTCAATCGGAAATCCAATATAATAATCCGAAAATACCGGTAAATGAACTTGACCAATCTAACCTAAACTTTTAATCGAAAATAAATGACCTTTCGACGGTAAGTTATATTGATTTCAGTGACGAAAAAGTAACTGTCAGATTGTTTTGGTGTGGTCATTTTGAAGGTCATTTTGACAACTTCCGAAACTTTTTTTCTATGCAAAAAACAACTTTTACTCTGGTAAAAATGTATTATAGAGATTGATAGAGATCGATAGAAGTTGAGTGGGATTTAATCGTATATTATCATCTCAATCTATTCGGACTTTGATAAATTTATACAAATTGAATCGTTGTTATTAGTTTCCTTTAGTTTTCGTTTTTTATTGGTTAAATACGATAGATACGTTATCGATATGTATGGATTTATAATATTTTATAATTTTTTTAAAACTAATTTTTTAATAAATTCTTAGACCTCTTATTATCCGAAATCAATGCTGTTATCTTGATATACTTGATTATTTATTAGATTTTTCTCGTATCGCGAAGTACTCAAATACGGATAAAATAAAACTTTCGGTAAGGAATGTATACGCGAAGCATTCTTAAAGAGTTAATTAACATAAATAATTTAGTAAGAAAGATGCTAAAAAACTGCTCAATTTACTGTTTTTACTCATAAGTACGCGAAGCGGCTTATACACTGTAAAAAAAATCTACTTGAATTTTAATGTCCAAGTACTGGAAGTTTTTATGCATAAACTGGTATATTGAATTTAATATACAAGTGTGATGTAAAATTAATGTATGGTACAGCAAATTCAATAATTTCCTCAAATTTTACAGTAAAAGCATTTGAATTTTAATAAATTTCTTCAATTTCGCCACAAAAGTACATTAATTTTATAACACAATTGCACATTAAATTTAGATGACGAGTTTATGCATAAAAAATTCCAGTCTTTTCCAACAGTGTATATTATTGATGTATATTATCTTACAAGAACGAGTTTGGATGGAATAGTTAGGCAGTCTATCAGAGATCATGAAAGTTAAGCAGCTTGGGCCGCGGTCACTACAAAGATGGGTGACCAGAAAAAAAAACGTAATTATCCGGTCGATTTCTTTTTTTTTGGCTTGGAAAAGTACATCATGGGTATATACGTACAATCGTATATTTTTATTATTAAATTAAATACAAAAATTATATTATTTATAATAATATTGTAGGATATGGACGAATCATATAGGATTTCGATCGTAAATTTATGATAGTACATCGTAAATTCACGAACCAAAGTCCGTATTCGGAACTATAGAATTTGTTATAATCGTTTTCTATCATTTATTTTTATCAGGGTATTGAAAGTTACACTGTAAAAAAAATACTTGATATTTAATGTACAAGTACTGGAAGTTTTTATGCATAAACTTGTATATTAAATTTAATATACATTAAATTAAAAACAAAAAAATTAAATTAGATCAAAAAACAATTTTTTTTAAAAATCATTGTTAATAATTAATTATATATTAATAATTATTTAATAAATTTCTTTATTAATATACATATATATATATATATATATATATATATATATATATAAAGATATAATTTAATAATAATCTTGTATATTAAATTTAATATACAAGTGTGATGTAAAATTAATGTATGGTACAGCAAATTCAATAATTTCCTTAAATTTTACAGTAAAAGCATTTGAATTTTAATAAATTTCTTCAATTTCGCCACAAAAGTACATTAATTTTACAACACAATTGCACATTAAATTTAGATGACGAGTTTATGCATAAAAACTTCCAGTCTTTTCCAACAGTGTATATTATTGATGTATATTATGTTACAAGAACGAGTTTGGATGGAATAGTTAGGCAGTCTATCAGAGATCATGAAAGTTAAGCAGCTTGGACCGCGGTCACTACAAAGATGGGTGACCAGAAAAAAAACGTAATTATCCGGTCGATTTCTTTTTTTTTTGCTTGGAAAAGTACATCATGGGTATATACGTACAATCGTATATTGTTATTATTAAATTAAATACAAAAATTATATTATTTATAATAATATTATAGGATATGGACGAAACCATATAGGATTTCGATCGTAAATTTATGATAGTACATCGTAAATTCACGAACCAAAGTCCGTATTCGGAACGATAGAATTTTTTATAATCGTTTTCTATCATTTATTTTTATCAGGGTATTGAAAGTTACACTGTAAAAAAAATCTACTTGATATTTAATGTACAAGTACTGGAAGTTTTTATGCATAAACTTGTATATTAAATTTAATATACATTAAATTAAAAACAAAAAAATTAAATTAAATTAAAAAAGAAATTTTTTTTTTAATTATTGTTAATAATTAATTATATATTAATAATTATTTAATAAATTTCTTTATTAATATATATATATATACATATATACATATATATATATATATATAAAGATATAATTTAATAATAATCTTGTATATTAAATTTAATATACAAGTGTGATGTAGAATTAATGTACGGTGCAACTAATTCAATAATTAACTTAAATTTTACAGTAAAAGTACTTGAATTTTAATAATTTGCCTTAACTTTACTAGAAAAGAACATTAATTTTATAACCCAAGTGCATACTAAATTTCGATGACGAGTTTATGCATAAAAACTTCCCGTCATTTCTAACAGTGTATTTTTATGGTGATTTTGACAGTCGCCGTGATTCTAGGGAATAATTCTGCGACAAAATAATCGCGGTGGATAGCTAAATAATAGAGAAATTAAAAATCTAATCCAAGTCGTCAGAATTTTTCATCAACTCTCAAGAAGCTGTTGTTCATTCACTGGTGATTGTTCAATTACTGGTACATTCACCCTTTATCCTCCCATCGGATTCTTTGAAATGGAATGAGCACAAAAAAAAACGCCAGGATTCTTCCGGCCTGACTGTCATTCTCAGTGATTTATCGAACAAAACGACTCATCAATCATCCGTTTTGACAATGTCAGTGGAAAACTTTGATTGAACCATCATTTTTCTTGGAATTTTTTTAAATCGCCGAAATTATACGTCATGAATTTCAACAGATCTCCTTACGGATGTCCTTTCAAGGTTCTTCTTTAAGCTATTTTTAAACAGCGTTTAATTTCGATGAAACATATGAATTTTTTGTATTAGTAAAAAAAACTTTTCTGGGAATAACCAAACATTGATGGACCTTGATGACCTTGACGAACTTGCGCAAGTACAGATTTATTCTTGCATTCTTGGATTGACGCAATATTACGCGGTTTGACAATAATTGGGAACGGTTTTAGTAAAAAAAAAAACCAGGCGCGTTAAACTTTATTTTTCGGTGATGTTAGTTTTGGCTATACAAATAAAATATCGAAACAAAAAAAACATGTTCGAATCAATATTCTCAGTGTATAGATATATATGGATACAGAAGATAGGCGAGTTAAACTTTTTTTTCAGTACTGTACATATTAAACATAAATAAATACTATATAGCATTTATTTATAAATAAAATATTTATAACATAAATAAATGCTATATAGCATTATTTAACGTTATTTAAATAACGCAAAAGTGATCAACGTTATTTAAATAACGTTGATCACTTTTGCGTTAACAAATTTCATAAGTTAGTTAATATTATAGTAAAAATTAATAAAAATAAAATTAAAATAGTAAAATGAATCAAAAATTAATTTATAAAAAATTGTTATATTAATTTTTAAAAATAAAAATTTAAAATAGAAATTTTTAACAAATTTCATAAGTTAGGAAATACTATAGTAAAAATTAATAAAAATAAAATAAAAATAACAAAATGAATTAAAAATTAAATTATAAAAAAGTGTTATATTAATTTTAAAAAATCAAAATTAAAAATAGAAATTTTTAACAAATGTCATAAGTTAGTTAATATTATAGTAAAAATTGATAAAAATAAAATTGAAATAGTAAAATGAATAAAAAATTAAATTACAAAAAAGTGTTATATTAATTTTAAAAAATTAAAATTAAAAATAGAAATTTTTAACAAATTTCGTAAGTTATAACAAACGTTATTCTCAACGTTAATAAAACGTTAATAAAAGTTCGGCTAGTTCCTGTCCCGATGAAAGTAATGCTGTAAGGTTATGCACGTAGTTCTGTAAAAAAAATAAGTTACGCTTATTATTGCAGAACGACGATATATCTAGTGTATATAACGATTGAAACGATCGATTTCGGTGAAAAATAATCAAACGTGTTTTTATTCTAATGATTTCAGATGCGATCAAGTAAATACCTCAAACTATTCCATGTTTATAATTACCTTATACTTCAAATAGACAATAAAAATAAATATTTACACGGGTGTGAATAGCCCAGCGGTCTAAGGCTCCGTTTCATAATCGTAGGGTTCCGAGTTCGAGTCCCGCCGACGACATAAAAATTTTCAATAATTTTCCGCGATCAAATAGCACCAAACCGGACGAATATATCGAAATTTGAAGATAAATAGTATACTATTTTTCACCATATCTGCAGCGGAAAGTTCGAATTACGTAAAGCCCGTAGGGCGGGAAGTCGAACTTCCCGCGCAGGTATGGTGAAAAAACTAAAATAAAAGCTGTTTAGTTAAAATCCACAGTAAATAATTATTTTCGAAAAAAAAAAGTTCGCTCCTTTTTGTATTTCTGCAACAAGAAAAGGACCATAACCATTAATAGAAACTAACTTTTTTTAAGATTGATCAACGTGACTCTTACGAATAACTATGAGTCACCTAAATTTTGTGTGACTTTTGCAAATAACTACAAGTTACGAGAACTTTGTGTGATTTTAGAAAAAAAAACTGAAAGTCATGTCGAGTGTGTGACTTTAATATTGATACAAATGTCACGATTGTGTGTAACGCTAGACGTAGCTATACTAAATAGCTACATAAATAAAAGCTTAAAAATATCGAAAAACAGAAAATAAAAAAACATGTTCGAATCATCATTTTCAATAAGTATAAATATATATGTATAAATAAGATAATTACCGTCTTAGAGGTGATTCTTATCACTGTTAAATTTGCATACATATTGATAGTCATCAGCCCAAAAATTTTTTATTAATATAAGTCACAATTATTTGAACCGATTGGGAATTCGATTACTCGGTATTGAGTTTCATGTAGTTTTAACGTAAGCGAAACCTTGAAAATGTGGAAAATCCGAAGGGTGACGGGGTCGAAGCCTCCGAACGTGAATACATATATATATATATATGCAATATATCTGTAGTTTCAGTCTGCGATGGGAAGTCTCGATTAAATAGAAAATAGAGCAATCATCAACACGCCATCATCATCATCTTCATCATCATACATCAAGTCAGCCCGAAAAATTTAAACCAGGCGAGTTACACTTTTATTTTTTATTACGTAAATAAAAGCTTAAAAATATCGAAAAAAAACAGGAAAAAAAAACATGTTCGAATCATCGATGTCAATCAGTATAAATATATAAGTATAAAGAAGATCATTATCGTTTTGGAGGTGATTCTTATCACCGTTAAATTTGCATACGTATTGATAGTCATCAGCCCGAAAAATTGTTATCAATATAAGTCACAATTACTTGAACCGATTGGGAATTCGATTACTCGGTATTGAGTTTCATTTAGTTTTACCGAAGTGAAACCTTGAAAATGTGGGAAATCCGTAAAGTTGTCGGGGTCGAAGCCTCCAATCGTGAATACATACATACACATATATGGGGCATTCCACCGTTTATCGATAGGGTTGTGATCATCATATTTAAAAAAAAAAAAAAAATTCCTTTTGAGATGTTGTAGAGCAATATAAAAAAAAACACTAGAATTTTTTTTAGATTTTTAATAAAATTTGTGTTTTTTTAATAACCTAAAATTTGATTTTCTCAAAAAGTACGTCGTCGATTTTTTTTCTTTTTTTGCAGTAAATTCTGTGTTCAAAAACAAAATTTATGAGCCTAGACTCAGAGTGGGGCGAAGCCTAGATTATCAGCTAAAAATAAAACAAAATTTTTAAAAATTGAAAAAAATTCCCCTGTAACGATCAAAAGATCGTTAATTAAATAATTATACACTTTTTGAATATATAATAAGTCTTTATTGGATGCTAAAGCTCGAGGGAGTGCACGTAACACTAGTTCGGGAAGAAGTCAAGAGATGAATGCCCACACGCTGGGTCCGTTGAGTTGGGCCCTTGGGCCCGCTGCGTATCCCTGCGCCAGTGATAAGGCGGCCGTCGCGCGCTTGGATGCTGCGCGGCGGTCGCCCTGAGCGTGGGATCGCTGATGCAGCATTTTATATAAAGAGAGATTGAATATTCAATATTAAGGGACCGTTACACTCCCCCTCTTTAAAGAATCAATGCTCCCGCATTGAAACAGTTACAATAGGTTGGTTATTTGTGACTCGATACAAACTTAAAAAAGAAAAAAAAAATATTCATTTTTCGTCTTAAAAATTTGGTTTGCGTTTTTGTGTGTGTGTATATTTTGGTGTTTTGTGGTTGGTCTTCAAACCGATGATAGTCGGGGGGTTTCTTCTATTCCACTTCCGTGAGATTTATATGATGCATTTTGAATTCCTTCTTATTCGATTTTGCGTCCTTCAGTTAAAAGTTGTTGATGGATATTTATGCTGTAGGGAATGGTTGAGTTTAGAAGTCTTCTCCTTCGTTTTTTTTTTTTTTGGTAATGTCCCCGTTTTGTTTGAGAGTTTGAATATTCTGAAACAGTCTAGAATTCAATTAGTGTCCTGGGAAGTTAGTGGGAAGAAACCTGTTATTTGCTTGGATGGGGTAGAATTGGAATCTGAAAGGCTGAATATTATTCGAAAGCAATTTTAGCGAATAAGCATTTGTAGCGAAAATTGTAATATTGTAAGGTTAGCGAAAATTTTATTGATTAATGGTGAGTCGTGATTTTTTTTTCTTCTTTTTTTTCTCTCCATCTCTTCTTCGTATGCACGCATACGCATTTCTTCAAAGATATGCATTTTTTTTTTTTTTTTTTTTTTCTTTTGGCAGTGAAACGCTATTGTGTGAATTTGGAAATTAACGTGAAAATCTAGAGTTTAATTAGCGGTGGTTAAAAAAAACGCATTTCTTAGAGACTGGTTCCTTATATCGAAAAAATAGTTTGTGGGACTGTTTTGCTCTTTTGTTTCGTTTGGGAGTTAATCGACTATGACTTAATATTTGGCTCATATGTCTACATATATTTATAGAATAACGGTGCAATTATTGTATTTTTATGTGTTCAATCGACCATTTTTTTCCGTCGTTGTCGTTATTATTACTTTCCTATTCTCATATGTATTGTGTATGTGGATACTGAATCTAATAAGCATTTGAATGTGCTGGATAAAAGTATCGCGGTTAAATTCTAAAACAACTTGAGTTGATTTGAGTGTAGTTGTACTTATAATTTTAATTTCGTGGGTTTCTTATTACTATTGATTTCTTTTTTCTCGTTTTATATCTTTTTGCTTTTGTTCGTAATAATGCGAGAGGAAATATCCTAAATCTAAATTCTTATTACTAAAATTATATCTAATTATCATTTATAAAGTTCTTTATTTTTATTTTTATTTTATTTTTTCTGTTATGTCTTATGATTTTGATGTTTTCGCAAATATAAATGAAATTATAACTCCTAAATTCTTAATACTAACTTATATCTATGGGTATTGTTAGGATACGATTAAAATTACTGATTTCTCAATGAAAAGGTCGTTCTTAGCGTTGTAAAAAGAGTGCTCATTTCAGAATTTTGTAATGAAATTATCATATTTCATTCTGTTTCAATGATTTTGACTCTAGAAGATAATTTGATATGCAGGTGTCTTATAGAGTGTTTTTGAGCAGATAAGTTGATAGAGTTCAACTATCATAATAGTGGTAACGAATTGTAAGAAAACATAGAGCATTTTGAGTCCATTGTGAAAAGATCGATCATTTTGCTGAAAAGCAACGTGTAGTGGTGATTGGATATTTGTCGTTTTATCGAACGTTGACGGTGACCGGAAGTTCGGTTGCACCTTAAGTGGCATATGATAGATGTTGACTTCGTTGATACTCTTTCTGTTGGTGTGAAGAGTAGGTGGCCGAAAATGAGGCTCGAAAGATTTTCGCACTATGTTGAAAGTGTCGCTGCATTCAGGGACATGTTGTTTGTGAGGCGTGTCTGGTGATCTAAAGGTTGGTTCTACCGATGGTATGCCATTTTTATTGTTGAGATTTGATAACGTTTGTCCATCGTTTGGTTCTGCTGCGGGATGCGCAGAGTTTCCATGATCGATTTTTAACTCAACTTGCATTAATGGTGATCTGAAGGTTGGTTCGATCGGTGGTTCACCAAAAATTTTTCCAACGGTCACTTCTCCGATCAATGTCGATGGGCATTTGCAGCCGAGTTTGATAGTCTGATTCTCGTTCGCTGTCTCATTTACCGTAGCTTTTTCATCATCGTTTTGGTTTTGACCACTTCGTAGTTGCTGAATTGCGTTGTTTTCAATAATGTTCATTGAGCATATTTGCGTGTGCCTCGTTAGGCTTTTTTCGATGAGCTGCTTTGAGCTATTTTGTTTGTGCCACATTGGGCCTTTTTCGATGAGCTGCGATGAGCTTTTTCCTTCTTCTTCATTGTACATGTATACTCTTGTCATGAACCGTGATGAATTTATTTGCAATTGGTTTTCTACATTGGTCTGTGATGAACTTTGCTTTTGCTGAGGCTGCGTTGAGGTATCCACTACTTTTTCTTGCTGCAATGAAATTGATCTCTCTTGTTGCTCCGATGTATCTATTCCGTCTTCTTTATATTTTCCTTGCGATGAGTGTTTTTCTTCTGTTTTCAATGAGCTTCTTTTTATTTTTCCTGGCTTCGATGAGGGTTCTTCTTTACAATTTTCCTTTGATGAAGTTTCTACTTTATTATTTTCCTTCGATGAAGTTCCTTCTTTATAATTCTCCTTAAATGAAGTTTCTTCCATTTCTTGTGGCTGTGATGAGCTTCGTTTTTTCTTTTGCTTCAATGAGCCTTGTTTTTCTTCTTGCTTCAGTAAACATGGTTTTAATTGTTCTTCCCTCAACAAACTTTTTTCTACTTCTTGTTGCAATGAACATATTGGTTCGTTAGATATGTCTTCTTTTTTCCTTTGAGCTGCTGATTTTTCTTTTTCCTCTGGATTCACTTCCTTTCTTTTTATTGATGCACCTTCTTTCTCTTCGTCTTCTTTTCTTCTTATCACATCTTTTTCTTCTTTTCTTATCATATCTTCTTTTTCTTTTCTTCTTACCATATCTTCTTCCTCTTTTCTTGATCGTTCGTACGACCGATTTTGCGAATTAATTGCATGATATCGGGATTCTTGTAATTGGCTCCCCGTCAAACTGTTCCGTGAACCATCGCCTTGGTTTTTTTGTTTAAGGTATTCGACTGCTTGTTCAATTTCAGCTCTACTATATCCAGGAAATTGTGTTTGTAACCCATCCGAACTACTATATTGTTTGTATTGATTATCAAGAGAACATGGATGGTGTAACGAGTTTTGAGCGAAGTTTCGCCGATTGTTGTTACGATTTCGTGGGCTTGGTGTAAAATTCCGTGAACAATCTTGATAATTCTGAGGATCTTGGTACTTTTGCGGATTTTCATATGTTTGATAATTGTGCGGATTGTGATAATTTTGAGGATTTTGGTCATTTTTATAGTTTTGTGGATTTTTTGAAAAAATGTTGTAATTTTGCGGATTTTGATAGTTTTGCGAATTGTTACAGTACCGCGAATTTTGCGAATTTTGTTGATTGTTTTGTGAGTAGTCTTCACCACGTTGCAAGTTTTGATTCAGAAAATACCTATTGCGGGAAATGTTGTTAAATCTGTTTTCACTGAGTCTTTGGATTGTAGTACATTCTGATGAATTGTGTGTGCTACTTTTATGGTATTCGCAAAACTTCAAGACGGGTACGGTACTCATTTGTGCAAATTGAAATTTTTTTGTTTCCGGAGTTTTTCTTCCATCTTCTACTGCTGCTTGCTTCCTACATTGATCGACGGCCGTCCTTTTTTCTAGTTCATATTCGACGTGTATTGCTTCTAAGATTGCCTGATCTAAAGTTACAATGTTCCTTTGAACTAGCATATTTACTATTTTATCAAAAAGACCGCGGATGAACGATCTTATGATTTCTTGCTTCAACTCATCTCTACGATTAGCTAAGTACTGTTGTTGCGCGTCCGCGTGGTAAACCTCCTCGAGTCTTCTCAAAATTTTCTTTTGAATTTTACGTGCTCGCGTTCCGTAGTCCGCAACCGGCTCATTATATTTTTGCGAAATTCTGTGTAATTCTGCCACAAGGTCGGACAGTTCTACCGGCTTTTCGAAGTTATTTCTGAGGTCTGTTAAAAGCTCTTCCAAGTTCGCGTAGTCTTTAGTGTCTACATACTCCCTAGCCTCTCCTCTTAATTTAAATTTAACCGCTATTAACATCATGTCATCGCAAGTTGCGAGCGGCGCTGCGTCTCTACACATACTTGCAAAACAGTCGATCGAGGGGTTTTTCCCATCAAATTCGGGCAAGAGGCTATGTATGTCGCGAATGGACCAGCCGTTGCGACCGTTGTTAGCATTTTCCGCCATTATTGTAGTGGGAGGTTGTAACTCGATTGGTATAAAACCCGCTATGTCATTCTGTCTAAAATTATGCGATGTTTACGCTACCGACGAAATATTGACAAAAATATATATATATTTTTTTCGTATTCAACAATAATTTTAAAAAAAATGTTCCGCTTACAAAAAAAAAAGAGAAAAAAGAAAGAAATAGAGAGTGACCTTAAAAAAGAGTGAAGACGTTACCTCACGCTTGACAGCAACAAACAATATTCCTTGATTTGAATTTGAGAATAAATATTTTATTTTATTTTATTATTTTTCGTCTGTTATTATTATTCTGAAATTTATTTTTCTCTTTTTTTTTATGAGAGTGAAAAAGTACACATTTTCGGACACCTATGTCCAACGTGCACACGAGGAGAAAGAAAAAAAAAACAAAAACACGAAAATAGTAACAAAAGAGAAGTGAAAAAGAAAATATGCAGTCTTAGCAATGAAAACTACTTACCGGCTCTTTTTAAATTTAATTTTCGGTAACTTCCTTGCTTCCTTCTTTTTATTGATTAGTTTTTGGGTGAACTTCCTTCCTTCGTTTTGTTAGTTGCCTTTTCAGGTAAACGTCCTTCCTTCTTTTTATTAATTGGCGTTTTGGGTAAACTTTCTTCCTTCTCCATTCTTCTTTTCCTCTATAAGCTGGCATTTTGGTGACTTTCTTCCTCCCTTCAACTGAATTCGGGTTTAACAGATGAATTGATGAAGTCCGTGGGAAAATTTGTCAATTGTCTTGTTTGTTTCACGTTTCAATGTTTCCTCTTTTTTTTTTTTTTTTTTTTTGGAAAATTTTTGTCCCTTTGCTCCACTTTTCAATGTTACTTCTTTTTATTTGAAAAACTTTTTGTCTCTTCGTTTCACTTTTCAATGTTTCTTCTTTTTATTTGAAAAACTTTTTGTCACTTCGTTTCACTTTTTAATGATTCTTCTCTTTTTTTTCGAAAAAATGTGGCGCATGGTTTGCATGTTC
Source organism: Ephialtes manifestator (assembly GCA_963970395.1). Classification (NCBI taxonomy): domain Eukaryota; kingdom Metazoa; phylum Arthropoda; class Insecta; order Hymenoptera; family Ichneumonidae; genus Ephialtes; species Ephialtes manifestator. The sequence goes on from OZ019968.1 coordinate 50,545,711, forward strand.
GCGCACTTCTGACACCAAATGTAACGATCAAAAGATCGTTAATTAAATAATTATACACTTTTTGAATATATAATAAGTCTTTATTGGATGCTAAAGCTCGAGGGAGTGCACGTAACACTAGTTCGGGAAGAAGTCAAGAGATGAATGCCCACACGCTGGGTCCGTTGAGTTGGGCCCTTGGGCCCGCTGCGTATCCCTGCGCCAGTGATAAGGCGGCCGTCGCGCGCTTGGATGCTGCGCGGCGGTCGCCCTGAGCGTGGGATCGCTGATGCAGCATTTTATATAAAGAGAGATTGAATATTCAATATTAAGGGACCGTTACACCCCAAACTTGAATCTCTCTAAAAGTACGTCGATGATTTTTTTCAAAATTTTTGTAGTAAATTCTCTGTCCAAAAAACGAAACTTTTGAGACTTAGAACGAAAATGAAGGGTAGTCTAAAATAGCAACTAAAAATAGAATTCTCCCGTAAAATTTTTTTATTTTTTTTTTTAACCTAAAATTTGATTTAAAAAAAAATACGTCGACGATTTTTTTTTCTTTTTTTACAGTAAATTCTGTGTTCAAAAACAAAATTTTTGAGCCTAGACCCAGAGTGGGGCGAGGCCTAGATTATCAGCTAAAAATAAAACAAAATATAAATTTTTTTTTTAAATATCCCAAACTTAAATATCTCTAAAAGTACGTCGATGATTTTTTTCAAAATTTTTGTAATAAATTCTCTGTCCAAAAACGAAACCTTTGAAACTAGAACGAAAATGGGGGGCAGTCTAGAATAGCAACTAAAAATAAAATTCTCCCGTAAAATTTTTTTATTTTTAGTTGCTATTCTAGACTGTCCCCCATTTTCGTTATAGTCTCAAAAGTTTCGTTTTTTGGACAGAGAATTTACTACAAAAAATTTGAAAACAAATTATCGACGTACTTTCAGACACATTCAAGTTTGGGGTATTAAAAAAAAAATTAATTTTGTTTTATTTTTAGCTGATAATTTAGGCCTCGCCTAAATAAAATTTTTAAACACAGAATTTACTGTAAAAAAAATTATCGACGTACTTTTTGAGAAATTCAAATTTTAGGTTATTAAAAAACACAAATTTTTTTAAAAATCTATAAAAAAATTCTAAAGTATTTTTTTATATTGCTCTACAACATCTCAAAAGGAAAAAAAAAATAAAAATATGAGAGTCACGACCCTGTCGATAATCGGTGGAATGCCCCATAGGTATACAATATATCTATAGTTTAAACCGGCGATCGGAAGTCTCGATTAAATGGATAATAGAGCAATCGCGTCAGACACGCATAGGTCATCAGGGAGATCGATATACACGATGTACAAAGAAGATCGTATCATCATACCGCGAATTTGTGTCCGCAATTTCCAGATTACCGGACATTCCTGTTTTGCGGGAATCGCTCGGAGATCTCAAGATGAAAGCATTGAGATAAGCAAGACGCTTCGCTCCAGTCTGCTACTCAAGAACGATAATTTATTCATGAGGTGACGCACCGCAACACTGAGGTTCCCAGCATCCAACCGCAATAACGATTGCAAGTTATTATTGCTACAAAATTGCATTCATCCTCATACAAAATGCTTTAAATATTTTTTTAAACCATGAGGAAAATAAGCTACACACTTAAATTTAATCCTTTAATCGTCAAGCCACTTACTAGTTTTAAATTATATATATTTTTTAAAATCTTGAACTCATTTCTGAATTAATAAAAAAAATTGAACTTCTGAATAATTAACTTGTTCGATTCTGACGTATAAATGCATTTTTTTTAATTTAAATAAAAACGAAGCAAAAATTCCTAATGCAATTGTACTATTTGTCAAAATGTTTAAGAATCTTGAATATATATATATATATATTATATATATTATACATTTATCTCTATATTATAAAAAGATCTCGCCGCCGCCGCCGCCGCCGCCGTGTCAAGAATCAAAATTTTGAAAATCTTTGAAAATTTTGAATATTGTTGGAAATTTTGATTTTTTTTTTAAATTTTGAATTTTTTTGAAAATATTGAATTTTTTTGAAAATTTTGAAATTTTTTGAAAATTATGAAAAATTTGAAATTTTTTGAAAATTTTGAAAATTGTCAATCAAAATGTTTAAGGATCTTGAATATATATACATATATTATGTTTATATTTATATATATATGTATTATATATAAAAATATAAATAATTGATTCTTATGAATATTAAGATTCCTTCGTATGTTTACTCATTTTTATTTGGACGGAATTTGCTACAAAAAAAAACAAGTACAGATACAGAAATAGAATAAAAAAAACTAAATGTAGAATGACCGATTTGTAAAATAAAAGGTATTATTATTATATCCTGATTGTAGATAAACAATTGAGGATTGTAGACAAACAATGATGATTATCATCGAGGACACTTGTCGTTTAGCGACTATGACGATGATTCACTATAGGAAACATTGGTAGTTCCTGTCGCGTGCAGAAAACCCTTTTGTTATTGCACGTTATTAGATCGACGATTATTCCGAATTGTCCACGAGCTAACAATTTGTAATACCCGACTTAATTCGGGTAATTTCGTCACCTCGGATGAGTCGAAGCGAGACCTTGTCTGACGCCATTAACTACAATATACATTGTACAAGTAGGTAACTATTAGACGTGTACAATCTATCATCTCACCTCTATAACTTTAGCGACCTTGCGCGAGTACAGAGTTATTCTTGTATTCCTGGATTGTCGGAATATTACGCCAAGCGAAAATTAGTGGAAAATATTTCCGCAAAATATAAAACAATTATTTTTTTCCAAACATTTGTCTATTATTTATTTGAAAATTTTGTAGATAATTAAATCAATCAAGTTAAATCATTGCCAAATTTTTATAATTGTTTCATTAAAGTTTAATGGATTAAATAACAATAGTAGATAGTAGTTTAAATTGAAGCATGTACATTTAACCCAGAGAAAGATTAATAGTGCCGGATTTGCATACAGATTAACTAATTAACGTTACTTTCCAATGGGATACATTTTCGTTCAGTTTTTTCCAAGAATAATCTATAATTTTTTGCCTATTTTGCTGAGCGACGGCTCATTTTCTTTCTTAAAAGATGCTCTACAAATTGACCGGCTAGATATTTAATATTATTGATCGTTTAATAATTATAGCCTGTTGGTTAACAAAAATCAAAATACTTTCATATACAAATAGCTATACTTTCATAAACAAATAGCTAATGAGTACAGAGTTATTTTTGTATTCCTGGATTGTCGGAATATTACGCCAAGCGAAAATTAGAGGAAAATATTTCCGCAAAATATAAAACAATTATTTTTTTCCAAACATTTGTCTATTATTTATTTGAAAATTTTGTAGATAATTAGTAAGATTTACTTGCCATAAAAATTGTTATTAAAAATACCATAGAATATTGCTACAGCGTTTTCAACATTTTTTTCCCTCAGATATTTAAGGATGTTCGACTGTTTCACACTAGTTAAATCAGTGCTAAATTTTTATAATTGTTTCATTAAAGTTTAATGCATTAAATAACAATAGTAGAGAGTAGTTTGAATTGAAGCATGTACATTTAACCCAGAGAAAGATTAATAGTGCCGGATTTGCATACAGATTAACTAATTAACGTTACTTTCCAATGGGATACATTTTCGTTCAGTTTTTTCCAAGAATAATCTATAATTTTTTGCCAATTTTGCTGAGCGACGGTTCATTTTCTTTCTTAAAAGATGCTCTACAAATTGACCAGTTAGATATTTGATATTATTGATCGTTTAATAATTATAGCCTGTTGATTAACAAAAATCAAAATACTTTCATATACAAATAGCTATACTTTCATAAACAAATAGCTAATGAGTACAGAGTTATTCTTGTATTCCTGGATTGTCGGAATATTACGCCAAGCGAAAATTAGTGGAAAATATTTCCGCAAAATATAAAACAATTCTTTTTTTCCAAACATTTGTCTATTATTTATTTGAAAATTTTGTAGATAATTAGTAAGATTTACTTGCCATAAAAATTGTTATTAAACGATAGAATATTGCTGCAGCGTTTTCAACATTTTTTCCCTCAGATATTTAAAGATGTTCCACTGTTTCACACTAGTTAAATCATTGCTAAATTTTTATAATTGTTTCATTAAAGTTTAATGCATTAAATAACAATAGTAGAGAGTAGTTTGAATTGAAGCATGTACATTTAACCCAGAGAAAGATTAATAGAGCCGGATTTGCATACAGATTAACTAATTAACATTACTTTCCAATGGGATACATTTTCGTTCAGTTTTTTCCAAGAATAATCTATAATTTTTTACCAATTTTGCTGAGCGACGGCTCATTTTCTTTCTTAAAAGATGCTCTACAAATTGACCAGCTAGATATTTGATATTATTGATCGTTTAATAATTATAGCCTGTTGGTTAACAAAAATCAAAATACTTTCATATACAAATAGCTATACTTTCATAAACAAATAGCTAATGAGTACAGAGTTATTCTTGTATTCCTGGATTGTCGGAATATTACGCCAAGCGAAAATTAGAGGAAAATATTTCCGCAAAATATAAAACAATTTTTTTTTTCCAAACATTTGTCTATTATTTATTTGAAAATTTTGTAGATAATTAGTAAGATTTACTTGCCATAAAAATTGTTATTAAACGATAGAATATTGCTGCAGCGTTTTCAACATTTTTTCCCTCAGATATTTAAGGATGTTCGACTGTTTCACACTAGTTAAATCATTGCTAAATTTTTATAATTGTTTCATTAAAGTTTAATGCATTAAATAACAATAGTAGAGAGTAGTTTGAATTGAAGCATGTACATTTAACCCAGAGAAAGATTAATAGTGCCGGATTTGCATCCAGATTAACTAATTAACGTTACTTTCCAATGGGATACATTTTCGTTCAGTTTTTTCCAAGAATAATCTATAATTTTTTGTCAATTTTGCTGAGCGATGGCTCATTTTCTTTCTTGAAAGATGCTCTTTAAATTGACCAGCTAGATATTTGATATTATTGATCGTTTAATAATTATAGCCTGTTGTTTAACAAAAATCAAAATACTTTCATAAACAAATAGCTATAATTATTAAACGATCAATAATATCAAATATCCAGCCGGTCAGTTTGTAGAGCATCATTTGAGAAAGAGAATGAGCCATCACTCATCAAAATTGGCAAAAAATTATTGATTATTCTTGGAAAAAACTGAACGAAAATGTACCCCATTGGAAAGTAACGTTAATCAGTTAATCTTTATGCAAATCCGTCAGTATTCATTTTTCTCTGGGTTAAGTGTACATGCTTCAATACAAATCAACGCTCCAGTTATTTAATGCATTGAACTTTAATGAAACAATTACAAAAATTTAGCACTGATTTGACTAGTGTGAAACACTCGACATCTTTAATTCTCTGATAGTTTATGGCGATTTTGTTTTGCTCGAATATTCACCGCTTAAAAATATATAAAAGTTCTCTCAGTTTTAAAACAATAAGGATACGATTCTGTAAAAGTATAACACTTTGTTTGACCAGAAATAGAATGACGCTTTTTAAAGCAATTCCTAGTAAATTCATCTGCAACGCGATAATTATGTTGTACCTAAAATTTATTGAAAAACCAGTGCATTGCATTTTTCATTCTCTATTAGAAAATTCGAGTAGTAATATGAAATTGACCAAGAAAGGCCCGTCGGTGGGAAAAATAAATAAACAGCTTGCGGTTTGCTTAAAAAAAAAAGTTTTTGTACATTTTAATTTATTTTAATAATTTACGTCGCTTCGCTACGTCGTCTGTGAATAAAATTCAATTGCAAGTATGATGTCAGTAAAATCGTTACTAATTCGTCCTACGACGATTCGTCGTTTAGTTATTATTCCGACAGGCAAGCTCAAAGAGTTCTGCGAGTGACATTTTTTTAAAACAGAACGATGGTAGACTACATCATCAAGTTAAATCGTTTTTTTCTTTTTTTTTTAACTCTGAAATAATTTAAATTCTGTATTCATTCCCAAATGCACCGATGACGCGCCTAATTCGTATGTCAGGCCATGACTAAATTGTATTACAAGTATATTTCCATGTAATACAATAACCACGTATCTTAAAGATCATTAAAATCAGAAATGACGCGATAAACTATGAAACTATGAATAATACTTAACGTTTCGACCGCAAAAGAGTAGCAAATTCCTCACTCATTACGCACAAGGGCAATGAAAAAGCAATTGTATTTTGAATAACGTTTACTTCGATACTCCACTTTAACAATAAACCAGTACAAGTAACTTCACATTACATTCGTAGCATCGTATTTACAGTATAAAGGTTATAATTTACGAGAGTATATAAAATTATGTTTTTCGTTATTCCAAATTAGTTTATAGTTCGTACAAACGGTACGAGAGTAGTGCTCGAAGTTTTCGAGCTAGGTAGGCGAGCCAAGTTAATTTAAACACCGCACTTTCACTCTTTCACTCTTTCTCTCTTTCTCTGTATCTCCTTGCTTCGACATAGGCATAATCGTTAATTTTTCGAAATAGCGCGTGCTATACTTTTCCGTATCTTCGTCGTTTCATCGCGATGCATATGTATTTCGGTTGAACCGTTTACCATGTCATCATGTGAGTAACGCGTTGCCTGAACGCAAAGAAGGAGTTCGTAATTAATTGTTTTTTTCCCCCTAAAAACCCCTGAGGACTTCTACGTCTATTTTTTTCTTCTTCTTCCCTTTAATGTATAAAAAATGATACAGGAGTCCTCGTTCTCGACGTCCAAATTTGCGTTCGGCGAGCGTGTAAAGAAAAATCCGGCAAACGAGAATAAAGAATATTATTCGTGTACGGATCTTTCGTCGAGCTTTTTATCGCGAAGAATGAAAAGTACACCGGTTATAGGATCGTTCATTATTACAATGCTACAAACGGGTAAAGCCGCATCCATAAACCATTGTATCCCGCATTCGTTTAGTTTGGCTTCAGCGTTTGGCAGTAAAAACGATTCGTGATAACGATACGTTTTCGGTGTATCTCTACAGCGTACGACAGCGATTTTCTTTTGTTTTTTTTATTTATTTAAGAAGGGTCTTCTGTTACTTGTCGTGGGGAGGCCGAAGAGCCGTGAGACGTGAGTCGGAGGCGGCAAACTCATGTAACACGAGTTATACTTATCACTTTAATTTCAACAAAACGTTACAGACGAGTGTTTCAAGAATTGGATATGTAGTTCTGGAAAGTACGTCTTTTCAAGCGGTATACGTTTCCAAAAGATTACATCACTCCTTCTATTTATTTAACACGAACGAAAATGCACTATTTTCCATAAGCCCAATGTTAAATCTCTTAACTTTGAGAATTAATATCGTTAAAACGGTGCAGACAAACTCATGAAAACTCTACAGTTTGATGAGAGGATTACTCGTGAACATGCTGTCCAAATTTCAAAACGCTGGCATCACTTCGTGATAACAGAAGACCCTCCTTAACTTTTTCCTTTGGAGTTACACGCGACTTTTGAGATAAAAAAGGAAAGAAAAGTCAAACCGCTGATTGAGTCGGCGTAATTTCGCAAGTTTTACACCCGAGGCTGGCTCTTTAATAGTGTATAAACTTGTTAATGTTTAGATTTGCTTAAACGTTTAGAGTACAGCGATTGCTATAGGCAATCTCGGAACCACCGGAGATTCCCAATTATGGCCCAATTTCTTATTTCCTCAGTAATTTCAATCTATTTAGATTATTTATCAGTGGCTTTGAATAGAATATTAGGTAACTGGCGTAGATACATTACGCGCGATAATTTCCGCTATACTTTGTTTTGTTAACTCGAATTTCAATTCTTCTCCGAGAACTCGTATTCCCTAATCAATTATGATTATTTCTTTTTTTGCTTCTTTTTTTTGTTTGCCTAAAAATAATGTACACCTATCGTATAATAGGATCTCGTCGTGACAGTTTGAATTTCAGCGATCCGTCGACATATCGCAATCAGTCAGCAGAAACGCGATTTATGCTCGAAAATCTTTCGCTACACGAAGCAAATATTTATTTCTCTAAATCTATTTATCATTAATGATATTATCAAAATGTTATGTTAACTTTTTGTCGAATAACTTGTACTATTTTTCAACTTTATTTCATGAAGAAAAATAATAGTCAAAAAATAAACTTTCACGATATTGAGTACAAAAATAGTATTGAATATTCAATTAAAAGTTAAGACGTGTTCTTCACTTTTGTAATATTATTAATTTAAAATAAATCGCGAGGCAAAGAAGAAAATACTGCTTATGTAACGTTTTTCTTTTTTTTTTCAAGCGTGATTGTTGCGAAAATATGCTCATTATTCTAGTACATTATTGCCAAGTTTTTTTTTTCTTGTTATCTCATTGTTTCCGCCGAATTATCGAGCTTGTCTCTTTTTGCACCGTAGCACCGTTCATAAAACCTAACAAGCGACACGTTGATCGATCGATTTCGAGCCAATTATTATCTCACACGATTTTTAAGAGTCATTCGAAGGTGATAACGCTTTTTAAAACTTCCTCGTGATAACGATGCATACCACGGATCGCATTCAGTCAAATTTCCTAGTCAAAAGCGCTTTTGTTTCGAAAACATTTCGCGCCTATTTCCTACAGTCAGATTTCGATCGATCTGTCTCTACAGTGTAATATTTACAATTGTCGATATCTACATTTAAAAAAAAACAAAACGTTGAGGAGCAACGTTAAAAATTATAAATGACGTGTAAGTCACGCAGTGTCGATCTTCGCGGCAATGCGAAAATAAATAATTGTTATCGTAGCACTCGGGATATTTCGTGATAAAGTAAAGCACGAAAACGAAAACACCGGGATGCTCACGATAACGAAGTTTGGGCAGGCAGGGCCTTGAACTACGTAGTCGCCGTCAGTTCCTTGTGAAGGAAAGTCTCGATGTCCACGCGGCAAATCGGACAGCGCTTGTTTGTACACAGCCACTGATCGACGCAGTCTATGTGGAATAAATGCATACACGGCAGCCTCCTGTAATAGAGAAGAGACATATTAAAAAACGTGATATTATTTGATAATTACGGAGGTTTCATTCAAGCACTATAATGTCGAAAATTATTTACATATCTTTAAAAATCAGTAAACGACTTTAATCAAGATAATTAATGAGGATTTACAACTCTGTTCTGAATCATATAATACATAGATGTTTCGTTTAAATACAATATTTGAAGCAGAGATGGGCACATTCAAGTGAAAAAGTATTTAAGTACACGATTTAAATACTGAATGATTTTTCACTCATTATTTATTTTCGCTCGAAATAATTAATGGTTTTAAATAATTAATGGATTTCCACTCATTATCTTTTCGAGGGCAAATAATGAATGGATTTTCACTCATCATTTGAACTCGAAATAAATTACGAGTGGTTTTCCACTCACAATTTAGTTTGACTTTAGATAATGATTTTTTATCCACTCATCATTCATTTTGAGATTAAATGATGAGTGGAATACCGTTTATTATTTATTTCGAGTTTAAATAACGAGTGGTTTTCCCGAACAAGAAAAACGCTATTAATAATTAAATATTAAGTAATTATAATTAAATATTATTGATTATTATTAAATATTATTAATTATTGTTAATACATTTTTAATTATTCATAGCGTTTTTTCTCGTTCTGGTAACCCACTCGTTATTTAATGAGTGGTTTACCACTCATCATTTAAACTTGAAATGAATGATGAGTGGATAAAAAATCATTATCTAAAATCAAACTAAATTGTGAGTGAAAAGCCACTCATAATTAATTTCGAGTTTGAATGATGAGTGGAAATCCACTGATTATTTTCCTTGAAAAAGATAATGAGTGAAAATACATTCATTATTTAAACTTGAAATAATTTATGAATGGAAAACCACTCATTATTTATATCTGAAAAGATAATGAAAGAAAAACCATTCATTATTTCAAGCGAAAATAAATAATGAGTGGAAAAACATTCATTATTTCAAACGACAAGAAATAATGAGTGGAAAAATATTCATTACATTTTTTTCTTTAAATACATTTTGCCCATCCCTGTTCTGAAGTTTGGTATACTAACGTATTTTGACCTTCTAATTCCGAATATGATGATGGAAATTGGTGCAAATGTCATTATCAGTATGACAACCAAAGAGGAAATGTTGCTTCATTTGTGTACCAAATTTCAGCTCAACAGCTAAAACCCTTCTCCAGTTATAGGCGATTAGATTTTTCGAAGCCCTACAACACATACATACACACATACATACATATACACACACACATACATACAGACATTTTTTCAAAACCACTTTTCTCGATGTTTTGGATCATTCAGAGTGTCCTGACATGAAAATCTCGAAAAAAAAAAACAAAAAACATTCATGAAAACAAAGTTTTGCTTCCATGAGGAAGCAAAATAAAAATTGAAAGAATAGATACATTTGAAAATGATATTATGGCATACCTCACGCTCTCACAGTCCTCAAACTCCGACAAGCAGATCGTGCACTTCTCCATCGCATCTTCTCCATGCTCCACTTTCTTTACCTGTTTTAAAAGGCAGATATATATACAATTATCATATTGCGAACTGGTAAAAGTTGGAAAAGTAAAGCATCGTGAAAAGTGTACTCACTCGCTTATATTTATGTGGGAATGTGTGGCTCTCGATCGATTCCTGCGTAGCACCGCAGCTTATGTGAGACATGCGTCGCAGGTCGACGATCCGCATATAATTCTCCAATCGAGCTGATACGTGTCGAGCTTGATGCATCACGTAATCAGGCACTGCCACTGGATATCGCATCATATCGTGTCCTCCAGTATTTTGCTGATGAATATAATCAATATAATTACGCAATTGTGGTTTTTCGGGTGTATTTTAATCTCGACTAATCTTAGCAGTGTCAATATTATTGACATTGAAAAATGTTGCAAAAAAAAACAAAAATGGAACCGAAATACATTTATTTTTTTTACCAATAAAAAAAAAATCGTCGCAATTTGAAGAGATACAAAATTGGTACTAATTCGCGTACAATTGCAAAATTCAGAAAACATTCGTAATTTTTAACGTTAATTTTCGTTGAGTTTGTTTTTTATGATAGAAATTCACAATTTTTTTTCTATTTTAATGCTTATTGGGTTGTGGCCACTTGCTAAAATGCAAATCTTTGGAAAAAGAATTTTTTAGACTCAGCTCTAATGTGATTAGTGCAATATCATTGTAAATTCTATGAAAACTTACCATGTGCGGAGAAAAGCTAAGACGGAAAGGCGACAAGTGAAGATTGGTCAAGTGAATATGAGGAAAGTGGGTATGAAGGGGTTGTCCTGCTATGACGTTCGGAGTATACGTAGGATAATGATACATATGATGATGCACGTGTTGATGAACGGGCATTGAGGGCATTCGTTCAACAGGCGTTGATTCCATCTCTTCGAGGCTCGTCAACGGATTCACCTGATAATTCAAAGGTTAAATTATCATTGCTGTTGAGTTAAGGCATCTTTCCAGTGTGAAAAACAAAAGAAATCGTTTTTTTTGGTCTTATGCATTAGTATATACGATTAAAAACATCCTCTCAAATTTTTAAAGCGAAATTCGAAATATGTATATGAAATTTCTACACTCGAAACTTTAAACCCGTTTTTCTCGAAACGACATTTTTCAAAACGGTGGACATTCTCCAGGGAACAGTTTTCAAGCGATCGTTTTCAAATTTTAGGACAACATTCTTCACGCTACTCTCTATCGTGCTATGGAAGCGTTTGTTTTTGTTTTGAAATTTTCCCATTTTTTTTAAAAGAAAAATTGTCGAAAAAAACGGCTAAATTCGGTACTTTTTGTTCAAACCGCCGCCATTTTGTCAATTTTGATTTTAAAAAAAGCCTCCATAGCGCGATAGCCAATCGCATACTAATTAATAGTCCTTTGGGTTTTTCTTTTCAGATGAAATTTGCGTCCCCTAGGATGTCCACCATGAGGCTATCTTTTTTATCAACATTATTTTCAACAATTAAAAAAATATATTTAAACAATAAAAATCGTCTTATAAAAAATCATTTTCTGTCATTCATGAATACCTTAACCTGTTCTCGCTCAGAATTAAATGTTTTGAACTAATTTCCGACAATAATTTATGTTTCATTTTAGAAACGAAAAATGTATGGCTCAAAGAGTTAATATGTCATAAAAATTTCACATTGATCGGCGTATAGTAACCGTCTGAAAAAAAAATCGTGAAAATAGGCTATTTTTCGGGCCGTCACATTGTAAAGATTCCTTAAGGAGGTTGGAGCGCTCCACACTAGTCAAATCAGTGCTAAATTTTTGAAAGCGTTTCTACAATTTCAGATGGTTTAATAATCTGTTCCAAGGTGTTAATCACATAGCAGCATTAGTTCTTGATATTCAAATACATTCACAACTGTGATATCAACAGTAAATCGATCAATATCTGCAAATTTCCGATGTTATGTTTTTTCATTCAGTTTTTTAAAAGGGTAAACCGTAATATCAATCCGATTATGACGACCAATAGCTGATTTTGTTTACTAAAAGATATTCTATCGATTGGCCGTCTATTTTTTAAAATCGTATTAGTAGTTCAAAAGATACAACCGTTTGTTTAACCTATCATAACCTAACATCAAGTATAAAAATGGCTGTAACTTTCGAACGCCTGATACTATAGAAAATCCGGACGGTCAATCGATTAAGGATCTTCTACTGATAAAAATGAGCTATGCTTCGTCATAATCGGACTGATATTACGGTTCACCCTTTTAAAAAAGTGGATGAAAAAACATGACATCGGAAATTTGGAGATATTGATCGATTTACTGTTGATATCACAGTTGTGAATGTATTTGAATATCAAGAACTAATGCTGCTATGTGATTAATACCTTGGAACAGATTATTAAACCATCTGAAATTGTAGAAACGCTTTTAAAAATTTAGCACTGATTTGACTAGTGTGGAGCGCTCCAACCTCCTTAAGCTTAAAATTCCAGTGAATTTGCGAGCTAAAACGTACGGTAAGTGGCTCCGGACAAGGCGGTGGAATTATATTGAGAGCAGCTGGTCCTCTGGCTTCGGGATGACTGTAGACCGTTGGTTGTTGAGGTGGTGGCAAGACCGTATGGCGAGGATAATTTTCCGCGTGACTTGGATTTTCATTGGCGGTACAACAAGTGCTTGGAGAGCTGGCAGTGCTGCTGCTTCCATTAGGCGCAAATCTTCCTGGTTCATACATATGTGCAGTTGGCGGTGTGCATCTGTCAACACGCATAAATTCATCAAAAATTGTCTTCGAATTAAATACTATTTTATACGAATATTGTTCATTCAATAATTTGATTAATTAATTCGCATATTTTGTTACTTCTATGTTGATCGAAATAGTGCTTCATTTTTTTACCAGCATGTGGGCCTCCTCCCTTTTCGACTATATTTATTCCCTTTTCCACTCAGCGGCCGCAGCCAAATTACTCGTCATTTAGCGCATTTGCGCTAAGAGTTCATTTTCCCAGCGCTGAAGCTCAAAAACACTTTCCAAAATCAATAAGCATAAGTAACTCTTATACAGATATTTATAAAATCTCACGCTTTTGCAATTACCATCAATACCTTTGGATGGTAATTATTTAACAATTGATTTTCTATACGAATTGAACCTATCCGTGGTGTAAAGTGCTTATTTACCGAAATGTTTATCAATCTTCACCGGCAAACATATAGAGTTAGTTGCACTTGCATTCCTTTGGTGCCGTCGAACGAACAAATAACTTTCCGAAATAAATATACAAATTCGATTTACATGCTTTCTTTCGTAATGACAATTGCTCACCCTTGATGCGCCCACGATCTAGCGTAAAGTCTACGACGTTGAGATTCCTGCATGCGCTGTTGATGCATCCATAATCTTTCGTGCAGGGGATGAATCCGCGGATGGGGCATTCCGGCTGGAGCTTCTATAGATACAATTTTACGATAGAAAAAATAACTCTTTATCCGATGTTTCTTGGGAAACGATTGATAGTACCTGTTGTTGCCGGATTGCCTTGGTTTGGAAGTCTGTGATGACCGAGATACATCGGAAGTTGAGCATTAAGGATACGCAGCCTACGGGCTGCCACTTGTCGGTGCATACAGTATGAGGCATTATTTCTACAACAATAATAATTTAAAAAATGATGATTTTTTTTAAAGATTCTGTAAATTATTACGTAAATTATTTCTGCAATTATAACGATTGTAAAAATGTTAAACTTTTGAAATTATACTGTAAATTATTACGTAAATTATTTATACATTAATAATAATTGTAAAAATGTTAATCTTTTGAAAATATTCTGTAAATTATTACATACATTATTTCTACAATAATACAAATTGTAAAAATGTTAATCTTTTGAAATTATTCTGTAAATTATTACATACATTATTTCTACAATAAAAATTAAAAAAATGTTAATCTTTTGAAAATATTCTGTAAATTATTACATACATTATTTCTACAATAATAAAAATTGTAAAAATGTTAATCTTTTGAAATTATTCTGTAAATTATTACATACATGATTTCTACAATAATAAAAATTGTAAAAATGTTGAACTTTTGAAAATATTCTGTAAATTATTACATACATTATTTCTACAATAATAAAAATTGTAAAAATGTTGAACTTTTGAAAATATTCTGTAAATTATTACATACATTATTTCTACAATAATAAAAATTGTAAAAATGTTAATCTTTTGAAAATATTCTGTAAATTATTACATACATTATTTCTACAATAAAAATTTTAAAAATGTTAATCTTTCGAAAATATTCTGTAAATTATTACATACATTATTTCTACAATAATAAAAATTGTAAAAATATTGAACTTCTGAAAATATTCTGTAAATTATTACATACATTATTTCTACAATAATAAAAATTGTAAAAATGTTAATCTTTTGAAATTATTCTGTAAATTATTACATAGATTATTTCTACAATAATAAAAATTGTAAAAATGTTAATCTTTTGAAATTATTCTGTAAATTATTACATACATTATTTGTACAATAATAAAAATTGTAAAAATGTTAATCTTTTGAAAATATTCTGTAAATTATTACATACATTATTTCTACAATAATAAAAATTGTAAAAATGTTAATCTTTTGAAAATATTCTGTAAATTATTACATACATTATTTCTACAATAAAAATTTAAAAAATGTTAATCTTTTGAAAATATTCTGTAAATTATTACATACATTATTTCTACAATAATACAAATTGTAAAAATGTTAATCTTTTGAAAATATTCTGTAAATTATTACATACATTATTTCTACAATAATAAAAATTGTAAAAATGTTAATCTTTTGAAATTATTCTGTAAATTATTACATACATTATTTCTACAATAATAAAAATTGTAAAAATGTTAATCTTTTGAAATCATTCTGTAAATTATTACATACATTATTTCTACATTTATAATTGCCATTATTTATCGAATAATAACAATTTTGCTTCCTCATAGAACAAGCTTTGTTTTCATGAAAATTTTTTTTTTTCAGATTTTCATGTAAAAATGTTTCATCAAATAGTGTGAAACGTCGAGAAAAGTGGTTTTGAAAAATTGTCCGGATGTATGTATGTGTGTGTGTGTGTGATGAAAGGCCAAAATTTCATATAACTGTAACTTATAAAGTCTTCGACCGAATCAGTTAAAATTTAAACAACATGTACAGTACTGGCTAATCTTTCATTGGTATACATTTTACAAAAATCGCTTAATTCATTTCGTTTTTATAAGAATTTTGAAATTTTGAAAAAATTACGTAAATGCTCTAGCTCGAACGAATTTTTAGCTATCGGGCTGAAATTTCGTATTAAAATTGAACAAAGTGATACGACCTATGGTATAGAATTTGGGCCAAATCGGTAAAGCGATTCGGTTTTTATGAGATTTTGAATTTTTCGAAAAATTTTCGTTTTGCTCTAACTTCGGTAAAATTTTAATTAATCGACTGAAATTTTTTACACAGGAAAAATAACATTTAGCCCTGCTACGTACCAAATTTGGTGATGATCGGTAAAGCGGTTCATATTTTACGTGATTTTGAATATTTAAAACATTTATTGGTGTCGCTCTGGATTTTGTAAAACGTCAGTAATCATCAACTCCGTCAATAATTTTCATCTTTCGCAAAGCTTCCTCTATGAGGAAGCCAAAAATAAAAAATAAAAATTCCTCTTAGAGGCGGCTTTATAAAAAGCGAAAAAGAATGAAGAAGCAATGTGCAAGGTTCTAATTTGCATCCTTTTTTAAATTGTCATCTTTTGAATATATGAAGTAAAAGAGTGTAAACAATTAAGGTGAACGTCCCAATCCAGACTTGTCCCAATTGGAACCGGACATACCACGAGTGCAAGACATTTTTTGTTTCTTTTTTAGAGAATTGTTGATTTTTTTCAAGCTGGTTATCTTACCTGTGAACGGATTCGCCTGGATACGGTGAAGTCGGTGGGGCACTTGGTAACGCGGCTGTATGTTCTTCGTCGGATTCGGCAGTCAGGTCCACAACGGTCACTGTGCGATCATTCTGTTCTCCCTCTTGCTCATTAGTCTACGTAGAATAAAAATTATCAAAGCTCTTGGCCAATAGATAAATACTTTTACGAAAAGAAAGATGTGAAAAACAACATTTCGATAAAATATACCAAAGTGAAATTAATTTGTACTCTGTAATATTTCCAAGACAATCCTTTCATATTCATTGATATTATATAGATATAGCCACATGCAATATATGTTGAATATATCGCAATTCAATAAATAATACATGGAATTTTTGATTAGATTTACACAGAACCAATATTCTGAAATATTCTCAGAAGCTTCTAATTGTACGAGAAAATGAGAAAAGATTTTCAATTTCATTTGTTTTTTCGTAAGAGTCTATCATTATTCGCTTACCCTATTACTATTGTTAACAGTTCCCAGAACCTCAACGGAACCGTCTTCGTCGTCGCTCTCGCTACTCGACGACCAGTCTAATTGAAGATCCGGAGCTAATGGAGTATCGTCAGATTCTGTGAGCAACAAATACGTTTTATATAAATATCAAAATCGAAGATAAATAAACACACGTAAAATAATCTTGAAAATGTTTTATTCGTACTTGATGTTGGATTGCGAAGTACTTGTGCCGAGTTTGTAGCGGGTAGCGTTGCCGAAGGATGAGCGCTTTCGGAACTAATGACATTTCCAACATTGCTCAAGTTTCCTTCTATTGCATCTCCGGAATGGCTCGCCGTTCCAGTTATGCTATGGACATTCAATAGATATTGCATTTAAGTCTAAGCTTTTAATCGTCTTATCATTTTTTTCGTGCCTGAATAAAAGCTGAAAATATAAATCGCATAACAGCGACGTTCAGCTGCTGTGGACGTTTTTTTTTTTTTTTAAAGACGCAGAGTTGTATTTTCATCAGAATTACAAGGAGAAATATATAATTTGGCCACAGCATCACTAACATCACATTCAAATCTGGCTATAAACTAGAAAAGTCCATCAGAATTAACATCTTCATCTAACAAGAGGGTACAAATAAAAAATTTCATTTAACAACATCAACATCATCAACGACATCGATCATGGGATCATTTTTTAAGAACATCCAGCGACAATTCGGCAAACGAACACTGAGAGACTATAAATCTTGGAAAAATGAAAGTGAAGCGAAAATGACTTTCTTACAAAAATTTAAATTTCTATTACGGTGTAGACAAGAAGGACTCATACCTAAACACTTAGATAATGCCAAAATACATAGCACAACCAGAGTTGTAAATGCCTAATACTTATAGAAATAATGATGATGATACGATTAGCTCTATAATTATGATTTTATAATAATAACATGTATCGATTGTAATACGATGATTAAACTTTGGAATGGCTGCAAAAATTATTATTTTTCAATAAAAATTCACGGTAATCCTTTTGAAAAAAATGGAAAAAAATAAGTAATGCATTAAGAAAGTAATGCATTACTTATTTCTTCCATTTTTTCCACTATTTCTTGCAATATTAAAGCGAAAATTAGTATTTTTTTCAGCTATTCAAATGTTTACACTCTATTTTATAATCACTACATATTATTATTATGAAATTATAATTACAAAACAAATTGTACCGTAAGCTATATCTCATGAATTAATGGGGATTTACAACTCTGAACACAACGTTTTTCTTACAAAAAAACACAATTAAATTAGAAAAGACACTTAACTTCACATTTAGAAAAATATTAAATTTAGAAAAAAAAAGCCGATAAACCATCGAACTTATATATAATTCGGCCACAGCACCACTAACATCACGTTACAAGCAGAAAGCCTGAGATGTCAAAGCGATTGAAAACCAGAAATGAATGACAAGTAATTCTTTAGAAAAAAAAAACTTAAAAAAAAATACCTGTAATCAACCGGACCATCCGCGAGTCTCGACGGTCCAGCAACACTGAAATTGTCTGGCTGCTGACCGCTCATCATCATGTGTCGCTCATTTTTCATTTCCCTTATTCGCAGTCGCCTGCGTCGAAGATTTTCAATTCCGCCGGATATATTCTCCAGTGGCACCGACATGTACTCTCGTCTTGGCCGGTTTTGGCACAAGTTGCAATTGAGACAGCGCGACTGCCAGCAAGCGCGCGGATTAACGGGCCTCTGAGGAGGCGGCATGTAAGGTCCAAAATCAAAATTAGCCTCGGTAATTGGCTGACCAGCAAACGGTTCGGGACGAGTCTGCGAATCCGTTTCCTCTATATCGCTCTCGGCAAACAAGTGCTCGTACTCCATTTCGTTACCTGAAAATTATTCATTTTTTATTTTAATCTACGTCAAGTGTTAATTTGTTTCAAGAGCATATGAAAAACACTTTTCCCCCCGACCATTCCGGTCTCAATCGGCATCAAAAACTGTAATCAACTTCTTTCATACATACACTGTTAAAAATATTTTGAAAATTAATATATGTATTGGAAATTCTTTTTCAGATACAGTATATTAAATGAAATTTAATATACTGTATCTGTATCTATACTGTATAATATTAAATGCAATTTAATATACTTATTAAATGAAATTTATTAAATGAAATTTAATACACTTATTAAATGAAATTTAATATACTTGGGTTTATAATATAGTTATTGGAATTTTACGACATATCTGTATATTAAATGAAATTTAATATACTGATACAGTAATATACAGATATGTTGTAAAATTCCAAGAATTATATTATAAAGACAAGTTTTATGAAGTATTTAGTATACTGTATATTAATTTTACAAAAATTTTGTTGTACATTAATTAACATTTGTGTATTAAATTTAATGTATCCACAAAAAAAACTTCCAATACTTTATATTAATTTTCATACAAATATTTCTAACAGTGTACTCTCATTTTGCAGCTTCAAAAAGAGTTTTATCGACTGCGAATATCACTGGAGCATTTGATGAAATTCTTTTTGAAGCTATAAAACATCAGAATGCATGAAAAAAGTTGATTACAATTTTTATTACCGACTGCGTTATTTAACATGCTCTTAACTATCAAAATCGAAAATTCATCAGAATTGCAATGTATTTCTCACTACATTGAAGCAGCAACATTTATGTATCTTGCAATTAATTTAATATTAATTATTAGTCGAATTTAAGGTCCTTCGTTTAATGCATTTGATTTGATCCTAATTTACAGTATATTAATGACTATACAATTTGTTTTTTATTTTTTTTTTAATTGCAATGAATTATAATTTTTAATTAAATAATGCTACAACCAGAGTTGTAAATCCCCATTAACTCATGAGATATAGTTTACAGTACAATTTGTTTTGTAATTATGATTTCACAATAATAATATGTAGAGATTATAAAATAGAGTGTAAACATTTGAATAGCTGAAAAAAATACTAATTTTCGCTTTAATATTGCAAGAAATAGTGGAAAAAATGAAAGAAATAAGTAATGCATTACTTATTTTTTTCCATTTTTTCAAAAGGATTACCCTGAATTTTTATTGAAAAATAATTAATTTTGCAGCCAATCCAAAGTTTAATCATCGTATTACAATCGCTACATGTTATTATTATAAAATCATAATTATAGAGTTGATCGTATCATCATCATTATTTCTATAAATACTAGGCATTTACAACTCTGGCTACAACTAAATACCTAATAGAGCAAATAACTATTTATGGAGAACAAATTCTCGGTCTATATTTTCACAATAATTTGTTGTACTCCAAAAATTAATTACTAAGAATTGTAATTACTTGGAATAAAAAATATAATACCAGCAGGACATCTAGGGGGAGAAGGATCGGGTGTCGAAGTGAACGCAGTGTCGAATATATCAGCCAGCGAAGTGGAATTGGCATCCACAGATCCAGTAGCCGAGTCGGTGTTAAACAGGTCGCTCCGATCCTCTGTTTTTTCTTTGCGCCAAACATCCTCCGTGCTCTTACCAGCGTCCATGCTTGCTGAAGAGTACAAACATAATTGAAACTCTGTACGCGCAATCCGCGTATAGATATAAAACGACAGAGTAGGAGAAATCGAAACGCAAGGAGATAAGAAATAGATTATGCTCGTACCGCCGAGCCAGTCTCTGATAATGAATGTAACGTTATGCAGAGCGACTGACTCATATAAAAATATAGAAAGAAAAAAAAAATGAACAGGATCTATCTACAGTTCTTAACCCTGTCATATATACATTCAGAGCCACTAGCGCTGCAACATGATATCATGCAAGTTCATAGTACTGTTGATATAATGATTGCATCGGATTATCAGCGTTTATACGATCGCTATTGCTTCTGTTGCTGCTGTAGATAAGTATGTCACTAGCGGCTTAAAAATTCGTCAAATTTTCATCGAAAATAAAGCTTAATTGTCATATATTTACGGGAGTTCATTAGCGATATTGTAATTTTTCGTCGGAATTTATTAATCGGTGGTTTCAAACAAAATAGCGATAAATGTTTTCGTAATGTTATTGCTCCTCCCACTTGTGCTTTCATTAAACACGTAATGGAGTTACGAGTTTGATCAAGGCCATGATTCACGCCTACTGGAATGTATCGACTTTTGGAACACGGAGAATTTAATGTTTTTTCGAAGATTTCACGATTTAATACTATAATAATGAGGTAGAATGCGAGTAGAAAAACCGGGGACATACTTGGATGCTTCGCTGCTCCCCGAGAGCTTAAACAAGGCGACACTGGGTTTCTTCACCACGTCATTTTTTGGCATGAAATTTATATATCGTCGACATCACTGTCACCGTAGATCCTACTACCGTGGTGTAGTATCATTGGGACTCCGATGAGTCCCGATAACACGGCTTTTCCGAAAACTTTTTTTTTCGTCACTTCGATACACATAAAAATTTGGCTCCGAATATACTTGTGTCAGTAACAACAATAAAACTGGAAAGAGTGCGGATAGATTGTCACCGCGCACGTAAACGAGCAAAGATAAGTCACTGCGGGGCTATTACACGAGGAACTTCGTGACAGCGACATCTTTGTGACAATTCCGCGAACCTACAAGAATTGTTTACATTTGTGCGCGTCGGTAAAACAGGGAACGATATTTTCCCAACTTCACAAGAAAAAGATTAAGATATTCTGCCTAAAGAGATTTCACACTTCTGATATTTAACCGGATAAATACCGATTCTTAAACATAAATTAAATGAACATTTTGTAAAGTAAAATCTCAAGGTTTCAAGATTCCGTGATGGTGATAGTAATAATAATCTGTAATAACAATTAATATCTCACAATGCTAAGTATTTGTTAAGAAATATATGAAATATATTATCGGGACTGGAAATATATTTATGTAGACGCCGATTATTCATGTACCTGACTTACAAGGTTATTTGAAGGGCACCGCAACCGATGTAATTTATGTCGTTCTCTCTCGCACCATCGCAAGCGCCAACAGCGTTATCTCTCTTACACTCATTGCGGCTCAGTCGGTAAAGAAGATTACGTTAAGGCGAGTCGACACCTACTCAGTCGGTAACCGAAACTGTAAACAAAAGTATGGAGACACCGTGGACATTTTGAGAAAAAGGAATATGTCACCGGAATCGCAATTTAATTCTCCGTCCGGTGACATAATGTTTTTTTTTAAAATAACAATGTCCTCCGAATGGCGGTGTTCGGAAATTTTTAGCTATCTCTCTTGCACTCATATGTCACGTGATACATGTTTCACCTCCCCTTAAGAGGCAGTGGTACTTCCCCCACCACCACTCAAAATTTCGAAACCTGTTTTCTCCTAAACTACTCGACAGATAGGGCTCAAATTTTGAGAGAATATACGGAAATACGGCAGAATTGGGCTAAGCTTCTGGCTCCTCAATCGATTCAGTCGTTTTTTTGTGAGAATTAAAAGAAAAATAGTGCGAGAGAGACAGAGCTATGTCCGAAAGAAACAGACCTATAGGCGTTTAACATTGGGCGAAGAAATTCTCACCGGTGTATCATTGTCTCTTAAGAAATAATGTAGTTAGTAACAAAAACAGTAATTTCTGACATTTTGTAATTAATGATTACATATATGCTTATTACGCTAGCGACTCATTAATTTCTTCCTTCTCAAATTCACAATTCCAATCATTACCAGTTATCATCTCTCTGATAAAATTCAAATTTCCCGCGGAAAAGTAACTCTTGGGTGTCGCGCACAGAGTAGACCGCTGATTGGTTGTAAAAGTGAGAAGATTTTTATTTCGCGCAACCTCGAAGAAGAAATATATGTTGGAATATTATAGATATTGTCAAGCCAGTAGTGACTGTATCGACACAGCAGAGCCCCCTTGCTAACCGAGACTCGCCCGTCGTGTTTCCTTTGGGTCTTGCCATCAGACGTCTCCGGCCACAGTAGATAGGACCTTTTGATGGTGATACATCAAAAGTAGCTCGATATTTCAACATTGGTTTTTCGCTCGGAAAACCTATTTTACAAAAATGGCTGTAGCTGCCAGGGCATTGTCAAAATTCACAGGTGAGTCCGAGCGTTCGATGTTTTTGCACATATAACGTCTCGTTCGTACAAGCGATAACAGACTTTAGTACTTTGCACCCGAGAACGTAATTATTCCAGCCCCTGACTGTATACCTCGAGACGTTCGAGTTTCTCCTTCACGCTTCGAATTTCCATCTCCCCTATCTATCACTAATTTCTAAATATAGCTGATACTATTTGCCCTCGTGCACTCATAAAAATATCATTATATAAGAAAGGACAGAGTAATTGTATAAATATGTATAGCACTCGGAAAGAGGGAATTAACGTGTTAAAGATGGTTCGTCAACCTCTTAACTCAATTGTATGTCATTTCTGTGCTTGTGCTTACTCTATATATGTCATATCCACGTAAAATATGTAATACATATGTTGTCCAATGAATTTGGCATCTTTTGGTTCATGGATATTGGCCGACAATTGATTTTCATTGATCCCTGATTCTTCTCATTAACCAATGGGCGAAGGGTATTTATAACGTTCATGACCTGCTTGCCGAGTGGACCTTGACCTCGAAAATGTTGCCCAATTTAACTAGATGCTAGAAAACAATCTTTATTTCAGACATCGTAGACTATTAAAAATCAAGGATGGGCGATATTCAATAAATGTTTGTTATTCTGTGCTTTTATTTGTACCTTTTATTAATATTCAAATTTTCTACTAAATAGCATCTATAGACAATTGGTAATGTTTGAATAACATGCGATAATATGTTATGTATTTAATATAAAATGTTACAAACAAATCATATAAAATAATATTTCTCAAATTAATCCTCTTGCCCTTCACATTTTTCTATGTATTTTTTAAGTATAAATTATTTTTTCTAAATATTTTTTTAAGTATTTTAAGAATAATTAGGTCATTGTTTTTTTTTTAAATTCATTATTCCAGTGAGGACACCAAGCAGTTTATTGCGTAGTCAAGTCAGATTCAATTACACGGAAACGAGGAAAAACTTGAAAATCGATTCAAATACAAAAGTAATATGTCAGGGCTTTACCGGAAAGCAAGGAACGTTTCATTGCCAACAGGCTATTGACTATGGCACAAAGATCGTCGGAGGCGTCAGTCCCAAAAAGGGCGGCACCCAACATCTTGGCCAGCCTGTTTTTAAGTCAGTAAAGGAGGTAAGAAGAAATCCTTTTTTTTTCAATGCTCCTGATAATTTGCAAAATTATAATATCCTGCTTATTTTCAATAGGCAAAAGAGGCCACAGGTGCAACAGCTACCGTTATCTATGTTCCTCCACCTGGAGCAGCTGCAGCAATCATGGAGGCTCTGGATGCAGAAATGCCCCTGATTGTCTGTATCACTGAGGGAATCCCTCAGCACGATATGGTCAAGGTGAAGAGGCGATTACTCGAACAGAACAAATCTCGTCTCATAGGACCCAATTGCCCTGGAATCATTGCACCTGAACAGGTAAGCTCAATTTGCATCTAAAAATAATAGCCTTTATAAAGTACCTTGAAATTAGTATTCATATTTAATGCAAGTTATGCAAATGGGCATAAAAAAAAGAAGTTTTACTTATGAATATACAAGCAAACTGCGCTAGTCACAACATGGATAAAAAGTCACTCAGAAAACGTACTGAAAGAGCTTAAGCTATTCATATAAAATCAAAAGACACAAGTTCTTTTTAGAGAAATCTTTTTACTCTAAATAGCGAAAATCTTTGAAAATTGTTATCCTCTTATATTTTTTTATTATGAGTTATATAGTTTGATATCTGTTTATTCCAGTTGCTATAAAAATCTTCTATTTTACATGAACATATTCTGTTAAACTAATCATATTTTTATATTTTGATATTTTATACTTTATATTTTTATATTATTATTTTTATCATTTGTTTGAGCGACGAGCTCCTTACACCTGCAACTTGCACATTTACCCACGGGCAGTATGTTGCCTTTTGTAAAAATGTACAGTGCAAATTATGGTCTTTTTATTTAAATAATAAATATCAAATACAAATGCAACATATAACATTTTCCTGATTCTTGTGTCAATTGCTCAATTCATGAATTATTCAGTCAGGAAAAAATAATTATCAAGATATTCAAAGAATATGTATATATATATATATTTACCAATGACATAGGGTTAAAAATAAACGATTGTATTCATGAAAATACAGCAAAAAAAAATCATTTTCTAAATTAATCAATAATTCAGAATGCAATCAAAAAATTATAAATTGTTGATTGAAAACAAAATTCTGTAGATATTTCTGTTCTCTGATTTTGTTACGGAACTTACGAATGCATAATTTTTGTCTATCGTCTCAACTTTAATAATGAATCGTAAAAACTGGATAATTTGATAAAGATTTGGATATTATTTTTGCAGTGCAAAATTGGTATTATGCCGGGACACATTCATCAGAAAGGAAACGTTGGTATTGTATCGAGGTCTGGAACCTTGACTTACGAAGCTGTGAATCAGACTAGTTTGGTTTGTATTCTAAATACCAATAAACTCTGCAGCGCCTTGACGCTAAATATATTAATATTTTTTTATGCAATTAATGTTTTTTTTTTTTAAATCTCCAGACCGGTCTTGGACAAACGCTGTGCGTAGGTATCGGTGGCGATCCCTTCAACGGCACCGATTTCATCGACTGTCTCGAAGTGTTCCTGAAAGATCCCGAGTGCGCCGGAATAATAATGATCGGCGAGATTGGCGGTAGCGCTGAGGAATCCGCTGCGGAGTATCTCATCCAGCACAACACTGTCAGTTCCTGTTGTTAATTTTGGTAGACCGAGAAATTGTCCCGCAGCGAAACATCCCACAAAATGATTCCATTTTCAATTGAGCCTCGCCACAATTGATTCATAACTGATTCTTGATATTAATAATGAAATGTAGCAATTCGTATGTGTAAACGTATAAACATTCCGAAGGCCAAGAGCGTAAAAAAAGTTGCTATTTCACAGAAATGTAATTTTTTCAAAAAGTTTACGCTTTCACAGAAATTGTATTTTTCGAAAAGTTTACGAATTTACAGAAATTGTATTTTTCAAAAAGTTTACGAATTTACAGAAATTGTATTTTTCAAAAAGTTTAGGAATTGGCAGAAATTGTATTTTTCAAAAATTTTACGAATTTACAGAAATAGTATTTTTCAAAAAGTTTACGAATTTACAGGAATAGTATTTTTCAAAAAGTTTACGAATTTACAGAAATAGTATTTTTCAAAAAGTTTACGAATTTACAGAAATTATATTTTTCAAAAAGCTTACGAATTTACAGAAATTATATTTTTCCAAAAAAAAAATAGGATTTCACAGAAATTTTATTTTGTGCCCAATTTTTGTGGGATCTCTTTTGACGTAGAATTTTTAATCCTTTAATATTTCGTAGCTAAATCCCAATCTGCACTTTTCCCGTCCCAGTCCATCGAACCTTGTTTTCCGCTGACATCCGAAAAAAAAATGTGTTATGTAAGCGAGCTTGTAAAACAGCCGATATTCGTGAGAATCTTGATCAATTGTAAAGACGATTTATATGAGTACCACGTTAAACGCCAAAATTACTTTCAACGTGATCTGCAATGTCTTTTTTAAAAATGATTTTCAGGGTGCAAAGGCAAAGCCCGTGGTATCGTTTATTGCCGGAATTACCGCCCCTCCCGGCCGTAGAATGGGTCACGCAGGAGCCATAATTTCCGGAGGAAAAGGTGGAGCACAAGATAAAATTCACGCGCTTGAAAAGGTGAGTTAACTATTACTTGGAAATAAAATGATACAGCAACAAAAAAAATCTTTTCATCAAATACTTTTTTCTTTGTAATAATAATAATAATAATAATAATAATAATTGGTGTTTATTGTGGATGCCCGTATATATGGGGCATTCCACCGGTTATCGACAGGGTCGCGACCCTCATATTTTTTATATTTTTTTTCCTTTCGAGATGTTGTAGAGCAATGTAAAAAAACACTCTAGATTTTTTTTTAGATTTTTTAAAAAATTTGTACGGAAGAATTTTATTTTTAATTGCTATTCTAGACTGCCCCCCCCCCCCCATTTTCGTTCTAGTCTCAAAAGTTTCGTTTTTGGACATAGAATTTGCTATAAAAATTTTGAAAAAAATCATGGACGTACTTTTAGAGAGATTCAAGTTTGGTGTATTTAAAAAAAAAATTTAATTTCGTGTTATTTTTAGCTGATAATCTAGGCCTCGCCCCACTCTGGGTCTAGGCTCAAAAATGTTGTTCTTGGACACAGAATTTACTGCAAAAAAAAATAAAAAAATCGTCGACGTACTTTTTGCGAAAATCAAATTTTAGGTAATTAAAATAAACACAAATTTTTTTTTAAATCTAAAAAATGTCGAGTGTTTTTTTATATTGCTCTACAACATCTCAAAAGAAATTTTTTTTTTTAATATGAGAGTCGCGACCCTGTCGATAACCGGTGGAATGCCTCATATACATTAGGGTGTGTCGATTTTTTTTTTTTTTTTTTTTTCGTATTGCATGGTCTTAAACTAGTGTTTGTGCCTTTAAACAACTCGTCAAAAAATTTTAGCGCGATAAAAAAATGTTTAGAGGTGGCTCAAACGATTTCTCGATACATGAATACGGCTCTCGATAAATTCATGTCCCCAAATTACAAATACGATATAATGAAGTTCGCATATTTTTTTTTCGTCATCATCAGATCATTCGGAAAAGAAAAAGTGCTTATAAAATTGTCGTTTAGATCAATAGTTTTCAAGTCATGCACTTTTGAAGCTCACAGTATCGCCCTCTCCGCCCGGTATGATCAATATCAATTCAGATTTCAATTTAAAAACAAAACCGTATGCTATAATATTTTCTACATTTTTCGCAGTTTTCAGCCTAGATATTTTTTTTTTTTTTTTTTTTTTTTGTTTCATATTTTTGATATATTGCAAGGTAATTTTTGGGCCAATCAATAGAACTCAGTTCGATCAAAGTAATTTATTTTCGGAATCGTTTCAACGAGCACATATGTTCGCGTTCGGATATCGCTGTCGATGATTTTTCACAACCTGTAGCAAATACTGCTTCTATTTCGCATAATAATAATTTCAAAATATTATTAACAAATTGTTAAAAAGAAAATTGTTCATCGAAATATGCGGTAACTCAGCTTTTTTTTTCTATGAAAATAATTCGTTCATTTTTCGGAATACGTATGAATTTTTTCAGATTTTTGTCTTTATTTTTATTTTTGCACATTTTTCCATGTAAATAACAAGAAAAATCAAAATAAAGATAAAAATCTGAAAAAATTCATATGTATTCCGAAAAATGAACGAATCTTTTTCATACAAAAAAAAGTTGAGTCACCGCATATTTTGATGAACAATTTTCTTTTTAACAATTTGTTAATAACATTTTGAAATTATTATTATGCGAAATTAGTCTTTTGAGTGCCTATAATGAGTATGAATTTTTTCAAATTTTTTTAACATCGGGAAGTGTTTGCAATTCTTGCCCGAATTTCTCGAATTTAGGCGAAATGAATATCTCGCGCCTTAAAAAAATCATGACTTGAAAACTATTGATCTAAACGAAAAATTTGTAAGCACTTTTTCACTTCCGAATGATATGAAGATGACGAAAAAAAATATACAAACTCCAATATATCGTATCCGTAATTTGGGGACATGAATTTATTAAGAGCCGTATTTATTTACGTGTTAATTAAATGAGAAATCGATACATCGTTTGAGCCACCTCTAAAAAAAATTTTTATCGCGCTCAAATTTTCAGACGAGTTGTTTAAAGACACAAACAATGGTTTGAGACCATGCAATATGAAAAAAAAAAAAAAAAAAAAAATTCGACACACCCTAATATACATACATGTGAATATATGAAATTCTATTGGTATGATAACATAGCAATTTGAGTTTTTATAATTTCTATTTTCTTACGAGACTATCCCTACTCTATGTCCTTTTGCTGTTCCAGCAGCTCAAGGCGCTATAATTAATATAGATTTTTTGCCCACGATAAGCGTTATTACGCTTGGATGTGGGTGTATGTATCACATTTCGATTCATTTTTTTTTCTGTGTGTATTTATTAGTATTTGATTTAATATTCGTTGAATGTTTGGGCTAGTGGTGTGGTTTTTTTACTTCGTGAGTTGGATTATTAAATTAAATCGCGAATTATTCGTTTTTTTTTTTCACAATTAACGTTGACTTTATTCACAACTTTGTTTTTTTTTTCAGGCTGGTGTTATAGTTACGCGGAGCCCTGCACAAATGGGTAACGAATTGTTGAAGGAAATGACCCGTCTCGGCCTCACTACTGTTTGAAAGTAAAAAAAAAAAAAAAGTAACAACAACAATCCTCAAGCAAGAATCTGTAAAATGATGTAGTTCTTCTCCGTGTCTCCGTGTATCCTCAGAAATGATTATTAAACTTATAATCTGTACTGCGATGAGAAAGCTACGATAAAAGGACGTACGTTGAGATTATTTCAAGTCCACTAATAAATTATTGTAACCAACCAAAAAAAAAATGTATTGCAGTATTGACGTGACTCCAACGTGGCGAAAGCTTCGACGATGGATCTTTTATTCGGAACACACAAATTTAATCGATATATGTACAATGTTTGAGACTCATCGGAAACGTTTGTATCGACTCCAATTGAGCCTTCTTCATCCTGAGAGAAAGTAGCTTTTACCGTGCGGAACTTTCAGCTTTTGCTTAACATTGCCAGTCAATTTTTTCATACTCTTACTCGAGAGCATATTTCTATTCACAGTTGTTTAATTACAATACTTACGCTTATTGTAAATCATGTTAATTATTGAATAATAAAGCCGTTATAGTCTAACTCAACAATTCGATTTTAGTATTTACAGCTCTGAATGAACATTTCTTGCTACTCTTTCAGAAATAATGATGATGATACGATCAGCGATCATACGATCAATTATAATTATGATTTCATAATAATAACGTGTAGCGATTATAATCCAATGACAAAACTTTTGAATAGCTGCAAAAATGATTATATTTCGATATAATTTCATGGTTAATCCTTATGAAAAAATGGAAAAACCATTAAGAAAGTAATGCATTAATTATCTCTTCCATCTTTTCCACTATTTCTTCCAATATTTAAGCAAAAATTAGTATTTTTTGAAGCTCTTCAGATGTTTACACTCTATTTTATAATCCCTATATGTAGCATTCTCTGTCAATTCAGCCACTTTTTTTTCGACCCTCTCCGATTTGCCCTATAATTGGTTATATAGGGCAGTATTCTTGCATCACTGTAGATATTGCAAAAAAATCATCAGAGTGTTCCGGTATAAAAAAAAATAATTCCCCCGTTTTTCGAAACTTCCACACGAATAATTTTTTTTAATACCCTAAGTTCGATCCTTGCCACTCTGATGATTTTTTTGCAATATATACAGTCATGCAAGAATACTCTGTAATTTTATTAGCCAAAAAAAAGTAACCTTTTTTTTATCAAAAAAATAATAATGCCCCCGTTTATCGGAACTTTCACACAAATGCATTTTTTAATACCAGAAGATCGATCGGTGCCACTCTGGCGATTTTTTTGTGGTATCAACAGTCATGTAGCAATACTCTGTAATTTTTTCAGTAAAAAAAAAATATCCTTTTTTTAATTAAAAAATAATTCCTCCATTTTTCGGAAAAAAATCATCCTCACAGGAACGTGATAATTATTTGGAATATTCCGCTCGAAAGCTAACAATAAACGACAACTTTTATGTGCAGACATTTTTTTTCAGTAACTTCAAAATTCTGAGATATTTGCACTTGAATAAAAAAAGCCATTTTCTGAAAAATTATTTTTAAAAATCTGAAAAAATTCACATAGAGTGTCTTTTAGAGATACATTCATATAATCAATTATAGGGCAAATCGGAGGGTCGAAAAAAAAAGTGGCTGAATTGACAGAGAATGCTTCATATGTTCATATTATAAAGTCATAATTAAAAAACAAACTGTACTGTAAACAATATTTCATGGATTTACAACTCTGAATGCAACCTTCTTTTTTTAACCTACAGTTTATTTAAAAAATGTTTGCAAAAGTAAATCGACGTCCAGAAATCCGATTGGCATGCAGTTTCAATCCTACCTAAGCTGAGATTGGAAGAAAATATTCATCCGTTTTTTTGCCACAAGCAAATATGATATTACTGAAGGTAAGTTCAATTGGGAAGGTAAAAAAAAAATACACTTGAAACAGAAAAAGGAAGCAAAGTAGAAGTAGAAGCTTTGTAAAACGCGAAAAATAATGAGGAAGCAATGTGCAAGGTTCTACTTTGCATCCTTGTTTTAATTACATAAATATACATGTTGTGGATTCGCTTTTTCTATTTCGCTATTACGTTATTTCGTGATTATTAGAGCGTTTCTGAAAGTGAATGTGATAATGTATATTTTTAAAAATAATTCAACATTCCATAAAATCAAAAATTTCATACCGTTCGTCACTAAATTATACATATATAATGGCTGAATATTGTTTCATTTATATACAAAATTTGAGCTCGCTATCTTAAGTTTTGCAAAAGTTACAATAGAGCGATAATGTCAATTTTTTGAAAAATTCAAAACATCATAAAATTTTAACGGTTCAACCGATTTTAACCAAATTCAATAGCGATCACCGGCGTATGAAAGCTCACATTCATACCAATTTTAAGATCAATATCTTGAAAATTGAAAGAGTTATCGCGTAAATAGACATTTTTCAAAAAATTAAAAAACGCGTAATAATTTAACGATGAAGTGGATTTTAACAAAAATCTGTATGAACGATGAGGCTGGATCCCTCTATATATGGTCCAAATTTCAGCTTGATATCTCAAGGCATTCCCGAGTTATACAGGTTTACATTTTTCAATTTTGTAACATACACACACACACACATACAGACATTTTTTCTAAATCACTTTTCTCAATGTTTTGGCCCATTCTGAGTGGACTGACATGAAAATCTCAAAAAAAAAAATTTTCATGAAAACAAAGCTTCCTCTATGAGGAAGCAAAAACATACATTTGTCAGTGAATATAGAAGATGTATATTGAGTTCTATTGCAATTGTTTCTTTACTGAACTTTATGAAGAAATGCTAGAATAGTACTTAGATGTACTTAATAAAAATGAAAAAGTATTTAAACCTTTTTTTCAGAAATAACAAATATATTCCACAATTTTGACTGAAAATAGTATCAAATCTTTAAAAAAAAGAATGTCAAATGGGAAGAGATTAAGAATTGATTTTTTTTTTTACCAAACATCTATTCTCACACCTGTGAAGTAAAATAATTTATTATTAAAAATTGCTCCAATATCCATAATAAATACAAAAGCAAAAATATATTTTATTTCTGTACAATAATTAGACATATTTATAGAAAATTTTAAAAAAAATTTCAAACATCCTTTCATATCAATAGTACACATTTTAACATTTTAGCAGTTTTACCAGACTAAAATAGAAATACTTTATTTTCAGAGTGTCAAATAATTTAAAAACCCATTATTTTGTCTATACATTCAGCAATGTTTTTGCTCTTGTCGCAGACAAGAGGTTTGAGTTTTTTCAAATTCATTGTTGTCAGTAGATCCAAAAGTGTTGTACATGTGCAGTAAAACAAATGACCGTCATTGAATAATTGCTCTGCAAGTTCGAGTTGGTGATTGTCCATGAGTTGTTCATTAGTGACGACAATTAGAGGTTTTCTTGCTGCCAAAGCTTCTAGACAACTGCCAGCACCTGCATGACTTATCACTAAGTCAGCAGATCTCATATATTCTCGTATAGATGGTTTCAGATGAAATGCTTCGATAACAGCAAAACCCTCACGAGGAGTGCAATCTGGTTCTAAATCTGTATTGCCTATTTGTAAAGTCAAATGATCGTAGCCCCGCCCATTTAGTTCCTGAAACGAAGGAATCCCGATTCAGTCACTCATCGACACATTTATCGATGATAACAATTCTACAAAAGACTGAATCGTCATCGAAATTAAAAAAAAAAAAGGGGTTTTAGCAAAATATCATTACGATAAATTATTCTTATCACCTTCAGTACAGCAGCATCGGTCACAGTATTTATCAAATTGTCAAATTTTGTCGTGCCTACAGTGACAAATATTTTTTTCGACATTGTTGTACTTGCGATGGAGACTCGAGTAGTTAGTTTCTTTCGGCTCTGTATGTATTTACATTGCAGCGAAAAGCACTTTTGCCGCTATAGAGAAACAGAGAGAGAGAGAGAGAGAAGGAAAATGAGTGAGTATTTGCTTCTCACTCACACACATGGCTAATGAGAAGCTAAAAATGATGTGCATACATGTATTGCGGATTCAGG
This sequence comes from Ephialtes manifestator, assembly GCA_963970395.1. Lineage (NCBI taxonomy): Eukaryota > Metazoa > Arthropoda > Insecta > Hymenoptera > Ichneumonidae > Ephialtes > Ephialtes manifestator. The sequence goes on from OZ019968.1 coordinate 50,579,297, forward strand.
TTTTGGCTAACGTAGGCCGGATATCCATAGTTAGTTATAAATTATAATGATTTAACAAGAATATGCGGAATAAATAATTCATTAAGCGAATTTGTGATCGATTTTTTTGTTATTTTTTGAGAAATACAAAAAATAGAAGGAAGATGGCTCTGGGAACTTGTGCCCATTTAGCCGATCAGTCGATATACAAGATTACAACATTACCAACTTAGCTTAACAACAATGTACAAAATTTTTGTTTGAAAATTAATATACAGTATATAAAATTCGGATGCATATATCGTTATATTAATTTTCAGATGCATTCGTCATTGACAAATACGATATTTGTATATTATAAAATAATCACGTACTGTAATTTTCAAATATCAGTATCGGAGAATTCTTATACTATTCTTAAATTTACTATAAAATTATATTAATATGGAATTCATATACCCGTTTCGTAAATCTCATATCATTTGGTATATTAAATTCACTTACATTTTTAATTGTGTAAGACATTTGTTTTTGAAAATTAATATACTGTATATGAAGCTCGGATGCATATATCGTATATTAATTTTCAGATGCATTCGTCATTGACAAATACAATATTTGTATATTAAAATGAAAATTACAATACTCACGTACTGTAATTTTCAAATACTTGTATCAGAGAATTCTCATACTATTCTAAAAATTTTCAATAAAAGTATATTAATGTGGAATTCATAAAACCGTTTCGTAAATCTCATATCGTTTTGTATATTAAATTCTCTTGCATTTTTAACAGTATATATATATATATATACTGTAAAGAATGCAAGAGAATTTAAACAGTATATATATATATAATGAGGTTTAAGCTTTCAGCATATTCATAATAAAATTTTGGCAAGCTATATCTTTCGAATTACGATATCAAGAAAAAAACTAAAAAGTAGAAAATGTTCGTTTTCGTATTCTCTGGTAGACGATTTAAAAATTTTTTTTTAAATTCCAAAATTAAGGGAGTTGTTCTTGATTTAGTACTTTGGCAAGCTATATCTTTCGAACTATGATATCAAGAAAAAACCTAAAAAGTAGAAAATGTTCGTTTTCGTATTCTCTGATGGACGATTTTTTCATTTTTTTTTAAATATAAAATTAAGGGAGTTGTTCTTGATTTAGTACTTTGGCAAGCCATATCTTTCGAGCTATGATATCGAGAAAAAAACTGAAACGTAGTAAATTTTTGTCTTCGTATTCTCTGATGGACGATTTTTTTATTTTTTTTTAAGTACAAAATTAAGGGAGTTGTTCTTGATTTAGTACTTTGGCAAGCTATATCTTTCGAACTATGATATCGAGAAAAAGACTAAAAAGTACGAAATGTTCGTCTTCGTATTGTCTGGTGGACAATTTTTTCATTTTTTTTAAGCCCAAAATTAAGGGAGTTGTTCTTGATTTAGTACTTTGGCAAGCCATATCTTTCGAGCTATGATATCGAGAAAAAAACTAAAAAGTAGAAAATGTTCGTTTTCGTATTCTCTAGTGGACGATTTTTTCATTCGAAGTAGTTTACTTCGCGGATAAAAAACTCCCTTAATTTTGGACTTAATTTTTTTTAAATCGTCCATCAGAGAATCCGACAACAAACATATTCTTTTCAGTTTCTTCCGCGGAGCTTGAACTTAAAAGTTATAGCTTGCTAAAATATAAAAACCACAACAACACCCTTAATTTTGGACAAAAAAAAATTTAATCGTCTGTTAGAGAATACGACAACGAACATTTACTACTATTCAGTTTTTTCCGCGGAGCTTTTAAGAGTTATAGCTTGCCAAAATACTAAATCAAAAACAAATTCCTTAATTCTGGACTTAAAAAGAAATAAAAAAATTGTCCATCAGAGAATACGAAAACGAGCATTTTCTACTTTTTAGTTTTTTTCTCGATATTATAGTTCGAAAGATATAGCTTGCCAAAGTACTGAATCAAGAACAACTCCCTTAATTTTGGACTTAAAAAAAAATAAAAAAATCGTCCACCAGAGAATACGAAAACGAACATTTTCTACTTTTTAGTTTTTTTCTCGATATTATAGTTCGAAAGATATAGCTTGCCAAAATACTGAATCAAGAACAACTACCTTAATTTTGGACTTAAAAAAAAATAAAAAAATCGTCCACCAGAGAATATGAAAACAAACTTTTTCTACTTTTTAGTTTTTTTCTTGATATCGTAATTTGAAAGATATAGCTTGCCAAAGTTTTATTTTGAATATGCAGAAATCTTAAACCTCATATATATATATATATATATACTGTTAAAAATGCAAAAACGCAAAAATGCAAAAAAAAACAGTATATATATTATATTACAGGATATAGGAGCATCGTAATATGTAATAACCTCATGTTAATGAAAAATACGCTACACACTACAAACATAATGCTTAGTCCGCATTTTCTCCCTAAAATCTGTGATCTATGATAGAATTCGCGTACATCGACATCTCGTGGGCATATCGTGAACCAATCAGCGCGAGAAATAAGAGAGTAAAAATTGGTGTTTTCCTTGCGGAATGTTGGCAAACCTGCATCCACACCGGATCACGGATGTGACACGCTATCCCAAGGCCGTTTGTTATATATCGTGTAATCGTCAACGTATTCCACCGACGGAAAGTTCCACTCTGCGTGCGGTACACGGGTGGTTTTGTCGACACAGGAACGAGAAAATCGTGTGCCCTTTTAGCATAGAATCGTATTATGTTGCGCGTTTATCGCGGCTTTTCGTGACCGACATTTTAAAAACGTGAAAACCGATCGAACGCGATTACAACCGGGCGAAAAAGAGGTCCGCGTTGAGCCTAATCGAGTTTGCCAACGAGTATAATGGCCGATACCGAGGGCAAAAAGTTGACCGAACTACGGGTTATCGATCTCAAGACCGAATTGGAACGTCGCGGTCTCGACAAAACCGGCAATAAGGCTGCTCTTCTCGAGCGTCTTTCCAAGGTAATTCTTTTTTATTCATTCTAACCCATCATCGACTACCACGAAAAATCTTTGGCAATTTGTACGTGGGCGTCGCGTGCTTTTGGGACGCCATTTTAACCCTATCGATCCCTCGTCGCTGTCGACGTTGGGGACAGATTCTCTTCGCTATAAGTAAGCGCAAACGACGCGATGTGCGACACGAATAAAAAAAAAAAAATGTTCGGCAACGTTTTCGTCACCAAGCGATAAGGTTGAACGATTGAACATTGAATCGCGATAGTTAAGATAGTAAAAAAATCTTTTTTCGAAAAATTTTAAATAACTCATTTATATACACCTAATCTTAAGCCACTCAATTCTTGTTCCAATTGTCTACAAAAATCAACTACAAGTAAAACTCATTATCAAATAGACATCAATGAAAATTATCTTTTTAGATTATTTCAGATTTCTGGCTCATCCGTGTGCTCCAATTTTCCTTTATGTATTTAGTACGCACATTTATTGTAATATGTAGATAGTAGTGAAGACTTATAGCAATTTGAATCTATTTTTATGATGCTTATTAGCATTAGACCAGAATTTCGGACATAGCAGCGAGAGATGCGCCAAATTTGGATCTAGATAATTTTCTTAAATTATACAATCGCAAATCCTTAAAAAGTCAATTTTTGCTCCAATATTACAATCACAAAATTTTGTTTTATGTGTTTTAATGATATCGGAGCTCAGAATCTGGAACTACGAAAGTTTCATAATCGATAGAATTTCATTAGCTTGTTTGATACGTTTTGATAATTTTTTATCATAATTGATGCATAATCAATGATGACTTAATTGACTAAGAAGAAAATTTTTTTCAGGCAATTACGGATGAAGGGGAGAATCCAGAGGAATTTCTAATAGTACCTTGCATCGGAGTGAACAAGATTAGCCCTCGTAAGAACAGTGGTAAACATGTTTTCTGCACAGTTCGGAGTCGTGTTTTTTTTTGTTTTTTGTTTTTTTTTATTATCCAAATTTCATGACATGTGCACCAATTGTCTTTTATTGACTCGTTATACTGATCGGCGTACTTTGATAGCTACTGGGGCAGCCAATCAGGACGAACCTATGGATACTCAGGATAATTCTAAAGACGAGAGTAACGACAATCAAGAAAACACTGAGACAAAGCCTAAGGAGGAAACGACTTCCTCTGTATCCAATGACGAGATCAATGCAATTAAAAAACGAGTATGCAACTTTTTAACTTCTACAAAAGCATTACTTTAACATTACTTAAAACATATTTCTGAAGTTTCTCTTAGTTACCATTAGCTCTATCTCTCTTTCACCCTCATGCCTAAAATTGTGTCTTGATGCAAGTTTATTAGGAAAGGAAAACTTATTCCTCATCTCATTATTACTTACACAGTAAACTGGTCCACAGTAGAAAACTTAATCATTTTTAGTTGTTCTTATTTTCCAATTTGAGTAAAACATTATTGATTTTTTAAATTCAATAAAACCAACTTTAATCCCTTATTTAGAATGTAATATAGCAAAAATTGTGCATAGCACGTATATGATACTTGCATTACAAAATAATCTGCAGGAGCTGCAGATATGCAACTTTATAACTTCTACAAAAGCTTCACTTTACCATTACTTGAAATATATTTCTAGTGTTTCTCTTACTTATTATTAGCTCTATCTCTCTTCCACCCTCATGTCTAACATTGCGTCTTGATGCAAGTTTATTAGGAAAGATGTTGATTTTTCTTTTACTACACTGTAAAAAAAATCTACTTGAAATTTAATGTATTTTTACTGGAAGTTTTTATGCATAAACTTGTATATTAAATTTAATATCCAAGTGTAATGGAAAATTAATGTATGGTACAGCAAATTCAATAATTTACTTTAATTGTACAGTAGAAATACTTGAATTTTAATAATTTGCTTTCATTTTACTGGAAAAGTACATGAATTTTATAGCACAATTGTATAATAAATTTTGATGGCGAGTTTATGCATAAAAACTTCCAGTCTTTTCTAACAGTATTAATTAGAAAACTTATTCGTCATCTCATTATTATTTACACAGTAAACTAGTCTGCAGTAGAAAAATGAATAATTTTTAATTGTTATTATCCAATTTGAGTACAACATTATTGATTTTTTAAATTCAATAAAACCAACATTTTATAAACCAACTTTAATCTCTTATTTAGAATGTAATATAGCAAAAATTGTGCATAGCACGTATATGATACTTGCATTACAAAATAATCTGCAGGAGCTACAGATATGCAACTTTATAACTTCTACAAAAGCTTCACTTTACCATTACTTGAAATATATTTCTAGTGTTTCTCTTACTTATTATTAGCTCTATCTCTCTTCCACCCTCATGTCTAACATTGCGTCTTGATGCAAGTTTATTAGGAAAGATGTTGATTTTTCTTTTACTACACTGTAAAAAAAATCTACTTGAAATTGAATGTACTTTTACTGGAAGTTTTTATGCATAAACTAGTATATTAAATTTAATATCCAAGTGTAATGGAAAATTAAAGTATGGTACAGCAAATTCAATAATTTACTTTAATTGTACAGTAGAAATACTTGAATTCTAATAATTTGCTTTCATTTTACTGGAAAAGTACATGAATTTTATAGCACAATTGTATAATAAATTTCGATGGTAAGTTTATGCATAAAAACTTCCAGTCTTTTCTAACAGTGTATTTTATGCTCAGTCAATTTTCAGAATATTAATTAGAAAACTTATTCGTCATCTCATTATTACTTACACAGTAGAAAAATAAATAATTTTTAATTGTTCTTATTTTCCAATTTGAGTACATTATTGATTTTTTAAATTCAATAAAACCAACATTTTATAAACCAACTTTAATCTCTTATTTAGAATGTAATATAGCAAAAATTGTGCATAGTACATATATGATACTTGTATTACATAATGATCTGTTCTAGTGTTAATATTTTGAATTTGTCAACTTGCAGGAGCCGCAGATAATTCTACAAGACGCTATGAAGAAACCGTTTAAATCTCAAGATGCCAAGCCAGAGGCTAGTGAGAAAAATAGTAATGAAAACAGCGAAGAAGAGAAGGAACCGGAAAAGAAGAGCGAGACCGAAGCTACGGAAAGTACAGAAAGTAATTCACCTGCTGCTTTGCCTGCACCGGCTCCACCAGCTCCACCGGCTCCACCGTCTGCTCCTGTTACTCCTGCGCCACCCGTTGTGGCTTCTGCTGCTAATGCATCAGCCGAAGCTAATGGAATCGACAACGAGGACTCCATCAATTTGACTATTGGGGAAGATGAAGAAAATCTCCTTGCTGAGGAGGTAATTATTGCAAACATTTCTCTCTACTTTCTTTCTGTTCCTGGTTATAATCTCCAAAAAAAAACAATTATTTTCTATTTTGAAAATAATTGTTTCAACAATCTTTTATATTTCTATCTAAAGATTTTATTACACGATTCGAATACCAAATTAATCGTGTAGGATTCTTGTACGAGTAAATCAAGTCTAGAATCAATCATTATTGTTATTACCAGAGTTGTAAATCCACATTAATTCATGAGATATAGTTTACAGTATGATTTGTTTTGTAATTATGATTTCATAATAATAATATGTAGTGATTATAAAATAGAGTGTAAACATTTGAATAGCTGAAAAAAATACTAATTTTCGCTTTAATGTTGCAAAAAATAGTGGAAAAAATGGAAGAAATAAGTAATGCATTACTTATTTTTTTCCATTTTTTCAAAAAGATTACCGTGAATTTTTATTGAAAAATAATAATTTTTGCAGCCATTCCAAAGTTTAATCATCGTATTACAATCGCTACATGTTATTATTATTTATTTATTTATTTATTTATTTATTTATTAGATAATAGACGGGACAAGTCCCTTGATAACAATATTATTTGGCAGACAATTAGAATAGCAGAAGTACAAACATTACATACAATAATTTATTAAAATTAACATCTAAGTCGTCGCACTCATATTAATGTAACTATTAAGTTGACGAAGAAATATAGACATCGGAGAACAAAAAAAATCAATAAACACTGCTGCGGAATTGCCATCATGTAGCATTCTGGTGATAGGCTCGTTCAACCCGATTATAAAATCATAATTATAGAACTGATCGTATCATCATCATTATTTTTATAAGTATTAGGCATTTACAACTCTGGTTATTACATAGTGTATATATTTTATGTCAATATTTTTTTTTCGGAATTTTGAGGCATAAAATGTTGATTATAAATTTATTTCCTCTTTCGAAATTCGACAGAATCTTAAAATACTCATTTTTGCGATTATTAATTTCCAGACGGAGACTCACGTCAGGCAGAAGGGTAAGTCATCATTGCAAATAAGCGTGTTTACAAAATTTCTAAGTCTAGCCATTAAGTTAAAGCATAAACTCGCGACAACGTTATCAACGTGCAAATACCATTGGTAATGGGGTGAGTAAGCAAAAAAAAAAAAAAAAAAACCACTGCATCAAGAGCCAATAAACGTTCGGAGCTGAACGATCATCCGGCCGAGATATGTGCGGTAATCGCAGCGGCGTTTTCATCCGCCGTGCGATTCGAAGCTCGCAACATTCCTTGGACGTGGACGTGACTTCCCATTCGATTTGGTGCGAGGTGCGGAATCCTTCCTACAGCGGAGACAGTTCGACAGCATCCACGGCAACATCGACGACGACCGAGACGACATTTCGCAGTTTACTCGTAGACGAGGTGTTTCCAGCTAAGGAGAGAATCGCATGTTCTCGAATCGCCTTCACGAGACTGCCGTGCATCCCTCGGAAACGAGCCACATATATAAAAAAAAAAAAAAAAATTTAAAGCTATAAATAAATCGCTATAGTCCTTAAGTTAGTTTACGATAGAATTCACAATTGCCAATTTAAATTAATTATGCCTGCCGCATAGAGCATCGATGGATTTCACACACACAACACAACACGCGCTCTCATTAACGTCGAACCTTTATTAACCGGATTAACGAAGAAAAGTATCAAGTGCATTTCTCTGTCAAGCATTGGGAAGCCAGCCCAGTTATTCGCGTACCGAGGCCGACGTATATGTTAACGCGAGTTCATTCAACTCGACGAATGTGTACGTGACTCGATACGGCTTCGTTACGATCGATATTCTGTCTGCTCAGCTGCTCCGAACGCTCAACACCTGCTGCAAGCTGTGCCATGATTCTCTCGAGCGCTACACGTTAGTGCAACCGAGGGCATTTGAATATAACCATTGCAGGAATCATCGAGACAATACAACGGATTTTTCTCTCAACTGGACAGGGGCAACAATGGTAATCCCTCCGCTCGGCGAAGCTGCTTTACCCCTTTTCCAGTTTCTTTTTTTTCTTTTTTTTTCTTTTTTTTTTTCTCTCATCGCCGCCGCTGAGCTTCAACATCGAGTGGCGCATCCTCTCTTCATCTCTACGAGGTTTCCATACGGCTCGTTTTTTTGGGCTTCCGTCAGCTCCGTTCAACTATTAGGTTTTCGTCGCGTCTTCAACGACGCCCTTGTTAATCACTGTCGCAAGCTTTTCCTCCAAATTTCGGCAAGCCCTGTTTACTCTTGCCGCCTATCAACGAAAAGCGCGACTTTGCCGAGAGCGAGAACAATTTTTATAGGGCCGGAAGGAGAGAAAGAGAGAGAAAGAGAGAGTTTTGAAGCAGGAGAAGGAGGAGGAGGGAGAAATACAGCCTGGCTCGTCAGAGAGTGACCACTGTGCTACCTTGATTGTCCCCGCAGATGGAGGAGCGAAGAAGAGAAACGAAGATAACAAGAAGGGTGACTCGAAAGGTAGCGGCAGAGCGGATGGCGGCGGTTCCGGCAACAAGGATGGCATCTCGTCCAACTCTAACGCTGGGATCAAGAGCAAGCAGGACGGTGGCGATGGAGGCAAGAGGTTGGTCTCACATTGCTAAAAAAAAAACAAAACAAAAAAAAAAAAAATAAAAAACAAAAAGGTTCACGGTGGTACGACGAAAAAAAAAAGTCATGTTACCTCCAACTAGCGATGCGCTGGATACGTCTCACCCGACCTGGATGTAACACAGTTCTCGGACAACGCTTCCCCCCAAGATCGATTAATTCGACTGTTCACACACGCAAGATCACTTTCTTCTTCCACCTTATCCTCCTCACCTTTTTTCTTTTTCTCTTGAATTTTTTTTCAAAAGAGTATCACCAAGTACTCTCGTACTCTTACTCCGTTTACGCTGAGGCTGTAATTCTTAACTCTGGAAAGGTATGTTAAGGGATAAAAGCGAATTGGCTAGCAAACTTTTGGTGTATTAATTTAAAGCGTGGCAATCTCCCGCCTTGTTCGCGATTGTGTCACCGATAATCAAATAAATCAATGAGTTCGGTAAATTTCGGCTTCGGTCAACGTGCACGACAACGAATGCTAATGTTTACGGACTTGGATTTCACGGAAGAGAGACACTGCAACTCTCTGCGAGTAAGCAAGTACCGTTTGTTGCATTGAATGTGAAAAATAATACGAAAGAACAAAAAATAACTATAAAAAAAAAAAACATATATATATTATAATATAAACAGGGGATGGAGTCGCTGAATCGCGGTCTTCTCGCGGCTTGCCACGTTGAGGACTATTCTACAGTGTTACTCGAGGATAACGCGTCATTTCGATGTTGTTAGGCTGAAGTGTGTAAGGATTATGTTGCATTACGAGAAGACGTGCAGATGCGATAACGACGTTTAAACAAAATTTCAACCTGCACGAAACTCTCGATTTCGAGAGTTTTTATCTCTCAATGTGACTGCTACAAATATATACATATATTCACGTTTATATATATGTATGTATGTATGTATGTAAAAACGCACTAACACAAAAAAAAAAAAAAACAAAAAAAATACACACACGCACTGAAGAATTTAATCCAGCCCAGGATACCAGCTGATATATATGTATATATAATTTAATAATTTGTGATACTCGGTGCACCGAAGTGGTTTTTGTTATACATTGTGCTTGGAACGAAAGAAAAACGTAAACGAACTATATATAGATTGACAAGAAAATGAAAAAGTTGCTAGCCAAATTTTGTGATCTTTTAACATAATTACAGAGATATTTATTAAGCCTGGGTACGATAGCGCTTAGACGTTTATTTTATATACAAAAAAGAAAAAAAAATGAAAATATCTGCCAGTTTGTTTGATCTAAATTACGAGGTACTAACGCATACATATTTACAGTGGGGACTCGAACAATAAGGGACAGAAGAGAGATGAAAAGGGTGAGAGAAATTGCAGCTTTTTAATTTAAAAAAACAACAAGAAATTTGGAGAAATTCGTTTGGTCTTTATAGAAGAATTTTTTTGTTCGTTATGTTTTTGTAGACAAGAAAACAACGCAGTCCAGTCCGGCGAACGCTAGTAGCCGTAACTTGTGGGTTTCCGGACTATCATCCACCACTCGTGCCACTGACTTGAAGCAAATATTCTCCAAGTATGGAAAAGTCATTGGCGCTAAAGTTGTGACTAACGCAAGAACACCTGGAGCGAGGTGTTACGGATACGTTACTATGTCGACGAGCGAAGATGCAGCCAAGTGTATACAACACTTGCATCGTACCGAACTTCACGGTCGCGTCATTTCGGTCGAAAAGGTAAAGAGATTATTGAGATCAAAACATATTGGAAGTGTCTATTGGGACCACACCGTAGAATTACGGTATACCGTGAACGAACACACGGTATACCGTGACCCAACGTACGGTATAATTACATTCTTCGAGTAATTATACCGTGCACGGAATAGGTTCCTATGGTATACGGTATTGGCATTTTAAATCAGAATATGCCGTGATACCGTGCACGGTTTTAGATACCTCAGAAAAATGTACGCAGGGTCTCGAGGAGGTAACTGAAATACCGTACACGGTTTAGTAGCACTGTTGTGCCCGAAAAGATAGATAAAATAAAGGGTCTTTCCGATTTAAGGATTAGAATCCACGAGATTCCCAAATTAAACAGATATTTATTCAAATGAAATTAAATGCGATAATTCGTTGTACGAATTATCCCGATATATAGTACTACATTTTTACAAGTGTGCGAGTCTAACTCGAGCTCAACCGTTCGATTCGAATGTTTAATTAAGACTGAATTTACTTCTGATTGATACTCACCAATTTGCCTAAAATTGGTGCGTATGCATTTAATGCTCCCGCGTTAATTGCTCCATCAAACGACACCGATTGCGTGCGCGATATTTCGCGAACTCTTTCGAAATCGTTCGATTGCCGAATTTCTCCAAAAATGTCTGACGGAGTTCCGCAAAAAACTTATCCCAGAGAAAAGTGACAAACCACCGAACAATTTATTAATTAAATTCCTTTTAAAATTCGGGGCGCAACAGCACGGTATCGTCCTAAAAAAAAATGACACGGTCTCGACGTGATAACCGCGATTCCGTGCTCATAGGTTGAAATTGCCATAGGTTTAAGTGAGTGTAGTTTCGTTCATGTAGAGAATACCGTTTATTAATTATTCTGTTGATAATCGTTGATAATTCCAATTTTAAGAGGACTACGTCTTAACATATTATAAGACGACTTCAGCTTAACAAATAATTACAAAATGGGATGTGTATTCCTGCGGACGGTATTCTTGGTATACTACTTCCCCGTCGGATACATCTATTACAACATTAATTACGTATTTGAATAAGTACGATTATCAATAGAATACTTAATAAATCGAAAAAGTAGATAACTAATATGATCGTCGATTACCTACGATCAGGTTGTTGGAGCTGAAACTGTTTGTAATTGTTATATGACGGTATTCACAGCTCATCCACTGTCGATTTGTCATAGTTTATACAAAAAACATTTTTCTTCCATGAAATATTTGTTCCAGGATTGTATTCTCTACATGACCAAAACGACGCTCACTTAGACCTATGGCAGTTTCAACTTGTTTGGTTTTGATTTGAAATATACCGTCTGCGAAACCGTGCACGACATCGCGGTTATCATGTCGAGATCGTGTCCATTTTTTTAGGAGGCTACCGTGCTGTAAAACCGTGTATGGTATCTCAGTTACCTCCTCAAAACCGTGCGTAAATCTTTCTGAGGCATCTAAAACCGTACACGGTTATCACAGCATGTTCTGATTTGAAATGCCAATACCGTATACCGTAGGAACCTATTCCGTGCACGGTATAATTGCTCAAAGAATGTGATTATACCGTGCGTTGGGTCACGGTATACCGTGTGTTCGTTCACGGTATACCGTGATTCTACGGTGTGGTCCCAATAGATACTTCCGAACATATTTTGGTTAGAAACAAACGAACGAGACGTTAAACAAACATTTTTTATTGGTAGGCGAAGGGCGATTCTCAACAAAGTCACATGCGAAAACGAGAATCGAATAATGGAAAACCGGAGAAGAAGGAGGACAAGGATAAGTTGAAAGACGCTCATGAACCGATGGATAAAAAAGATAAAGATCCGAAGAAAGACGTCGAGGAAAAGAGTTTGGAATCCGGTGAGTGAATATTTAAGAAAAAAACAATCATGTGTTTGAAAAAAGAAAATAAGTTAACAAAACTAACAGCGAAAATGATGAAAATATTATAATTCAACAGCGAAGAAAATCGACGGCGAGAAAGGCGAAGGTTTGAACGACGAGAAGAAAATCGAGGCTGCGGAAAAGAAGGAAGACGCGACCAAGGATGCTGACACACGTTCAACCAAATCAACCAGCAAGAAACCTGAGAGTGAGAGAGGAAAACGCGACGACAAGCGCATCAGAAACTGGGAAAATCATCGATCACACTCGAGATCACGCAGCCGGGAACGCAGGAGACGTGATGACGTACTGACTTTTGCAAAAATAAGGGTTAGATATTTCTGTGTCGCTCCGTCGTGACATTTAGGCTGGTCAAAAGTTTGTCTTTATATTTCTTTGCATTATATCTGTTGTCAATCGGAGCTGTGTTGTTCGGGTATTCGCGACTGTTACGTAGAGAAAACTTGGAATCAGAGATGGATGATTTGTATCGTTAAAGCTCAAGTCGATTTTGTTCACTGATATTTATTTTTCACTTTTTTAGTGCCGAATTTAAGTAAAAAAAAAAACAGATATTCCGTTGACTCATTGAACAGAGAGACTTTTACTCATTCCTTTCGGAATAAGTTCGTTTCTTAATACTCACTGATTTTGTTGTGACTCCCTTTCCTTAAAGGATTTTCAAAGAAAAAACAAACACATTAGTTAACTTCAAATTAAGAGTCACAAAGATAAAACAAATTGTCGCGAATCTAGTTAATTTTTCTTACGATTCTATTTATTCCATCCTCAAATTAACGTTAAATTCATTCTGTAAATTCAAATACAAATCTCATTGATATTTATGTTTCACTTGTTTAGTGCCAATGTTGAGTAAGAACAAAAAAAAAACAGATATTCCGTTGACTCCTTGAACAGAGAAATTTTTACTCATTCCTTCCGGAATAAGTTCGTTTCTTAATATACAAATCCATCAACGAATATCACTGATTTTGTCGTGATTCCGTTTCCTTAAAGGATTTTCAAAGAAAAAAACAAACACATTAGTTAACTTCAAATTAAGAGTCACAAAGATAAAACAAATTGTCGCGAATCTAGTTAATTTTTCTTACGATTCTATTTATTCCATCCTCAAATTAACGTTAAATTCATTCTGTAAATTCAAATACAAATCTCATTGATATTTATGTTTCACTTGTTTAGTGCCAATGTTGAGTAAGAACAAAAAAAAAACAGATATTCCGTTGACTCCTTGAACAGAGAAATTTTTACTCATTCCTTCCGGAATAAGTTTGTTTCTTAATATACAAATCCATCAACGAATATCACTGATTTTGTCGTGACTCCCTTTCCTTAAAGGATTTTCAAAGAAAAAAACAAACACATTAGTTAACTTCAAATTAAGAGTCACAAAGATAAAACAAATTGTCGCGAATCTAGTTAATTTTTCTTACGATTCTATTTATTCCATCCTCAAATTAACGTTAAATTCATTCTGTAAATTCAAATACAAATCGTCTGTCGGCTTGAAGTTACTTGTACAAAATTCTTCTGTCATCTCCAAACAAAATGTTAAATAGAATTTCTCGAAATACAGGAAGAACGAGAGCGTCAGAGATTGCGGCAGAGAAAAACAAACATATTAGTTAACTTCAAATTAAAAGTCACAAAGATAAAAAAAAATTGTCACGAATCCAGTTAATTTTTCTTACGTTTCTATTTATTCCATCCTCAAATTAACGTTAAATTCATTCTGTAAATTCCAATACAAATCGTCTGTCGGCTTGAAGTTAATTGTACAAAATTCTTCTGTCATCTCCAAACAAAATGTTAAATTGAATTTTTCGAAATACAGGAAGAACGAGAGCGTCAGAGATTGCGGCAGAGAAAAACAAACATATTAATTAACTTCAAATTAAAAGTCACAAAGATAAAAAAAAATGTCACGAATCCAGTTAATTTTTCTTACGTTCCTATTTATTCCATCCTCAAATTAACGTTAAATTCATTCTGTAAATTCAAATACAAATCGTCTGTCGGCTTGAAGTTAATTGTACAAAATTCTTCTGTCATCTCCAAACAAAATGTTAAATTGAATTTTTCGAAATACAGGAAGAACGAGAGCGTCAGAGATTGCGGCAGAGAAAAACAAACATATTAATTAACTTCAAATTAAAAGTCACAAAGATAAAAAAAAAATGTCACGAATCCAGTTAATTTTTCTTACGTTCCTATTTATTCCATCCTCAAATTAACGTTAAATTCATTCTGTAAATTCAAATACAAATCGTCTGTCAGCTTGAAGTTAATTGTACAAAATTCTTCTGTCATCTCCAAACAAAATGTTAAATTGAATTTTTCGAAATACAGGAAGAACGAGAGCGTCAGAGATTGCGGCAGAGAAAAACAAACATATTAGTTAACTTCAAATTAAAAGTCACAAAGATAAAAAAAAATTGTCACGAATCCAGTTAATTTTTCTTACGTTTCTATTTATTCCATCCTCAAATTAACGTTAAATTCATTCTGTAAATTCAAATACAAATCGTCTGGCGGCTTGAAGTTAATTGTATAAAATTCTTCTGTCATCTCCAAACGAAATGTTAAATTGAATTTTTCGAAATACAGGAAGAACGAGAGCGTCAGAGATTGCGGCAGAGGGAATGGATGCTGCGCGAGGAGGAACGAAGACGTCGCGAGGATGTGGAACGTCAGCGAGAGATCGAACGTCGTCAGAGAGACGAGGCTGCTCGATTGGAGCGCGAACGCGAGAAATTGCGTCGAGAGCGTGAGAAGATCGAGCAAGAGAAGGCTGAGCTCCTCAGATTGGAACGCGAACGTCAGAAACTCGAAAGAGAGAAGCTGGAACGCGAGAGGCTTGAACTTAAGAGGCAACAAATGCGTCTGGAGGAAAGTCGACGCGCACCACCTCCGCCCTCGATTAAGAGGACGTCGAGCGATCGTCGGGATCCTCGCGATTTGTACGTCGAGCCGGATCGTAAACGTCTCGCTACCGAACACAGTCGAAGACATAGTCCCGATCGTGTAGCAGATCGGCGACCCGAAATTTTGGATAGAGTCTCCGATCGGCGAATGGATCCTTCGCCGCCCACGCGATACGAATCCACGAGGTGGGTTAATTTTCTTTATCAAATTCTCCACTAATTTCGTAATATTACAGACATTTTATTATTTTTGTTACGTATTTTTTAATCGGAATATCTAAATTCTTAACAGTGTTAATCGATTCAACTCTGCTTGGAATATACGGAACAAGCAATAAAATGGAAATTTATTATCGACTTGAAATTGTAGCAATAAACTTTCTCTTTTTTCTTTAAATTCTAAAGGCAAAAGTTTTTTAAGTAAAGCAATAAGTTTAAAATCTAGGCCTGTCTTAATAATTCACAGTCCGTAAAGAATACACATCAGAGTTGTAAATGCCTAATACTTATAAAAATAATGATGATGATACGATCAGCTCTATAGTTATGATTTTATAATAATAACATGTAGTGATTGTAATACGATGATTAAACTTTGGGATGGCTGCAAAAATTATTATTTTTCAATAAAAATTCACGGTAATCCTTTTGAAAAAATGGAAAAGAATAAGTAATGCATTACTTATTTCTTCCATTTTTCCACTACTTCTTGCAATATTAAAGCAAAAATTAGTATTTTTTCAGCTATTCAAATGTTTACACTCTATTTTATAATCACTACATATTATTATTATGAAATCATAATTGCAAAACAAATTGTACTGTAAACTATATCTCATGAATTAATGGGGATTTACAACTCTGATATACATGTAAAATTATACTTAAGGAGGTTGGAACACTCCACACTAGTCAAATCAGTGCTAAATTTTTAAAAGCATTTCTACAATTTCAGATGGTTTAATAATCTGTTTCAAGATGTTAATCACATAGCAGCATTAGTTCTTGATACTCAAATACATTCACAGCTGTGATATCAACAGCAAATCGACCAATATCGGCAAATTTCCGATGTTATGTTTTTTCATCCAGTTTTTGAAAAGGGTAAGCCGTAATATCAGTCCGATTATGACGACCAATAGCTCATTTTGTTTACTAAAAGATATTCTATCGATTGGCCGTCTATTTTTTTAAATCGTATTAGCAGTTCAAAAGATACAACCGTTTGTTTATCCTATCATAACCTAACATCAAGTATACAAATAGCTGTAACTTTTGAACGCCTGATACTATAGAAAATCCGGACGGTCAATCGATTAAGGATCTTCGACTGATCAAAATGAGCTATGTTTCGTCATAATCGGACTGATATTACGGTTTACCCTTTTACAAAACTGGATGAAAAAACATGACATCGGAAATTTGGAGATATTGATCGATTTACTGTTCGTATCACAGCTGTGAATGTATTTGAATATCAAGAACTAATGCTGCTATGTGATTAACACCTTGGAACAGATTATTAAACCATCTGAAATTGTAGAAACGCTTTTAAAAATTTAGCACTGATTTGACTAGTTTGGCTTCAACCTCCTTAACAATATTACTATCATTTCGAAATAAAAATAACGATATTTCTAATTTTTATAATGTAACCACATTTGTGATTACGATAATAATGGGAAAAGTTTATGTAACTAAAAAGTAATCCCCCAGTCTAAGAATTCGCTATTATTTAATTAATTGCCAATTAGTAGACTGCAATTTTTGTGCCCGAATAAATTTTCAACAATTAAAATCATCAATTAGTAGAAATTAAAGGTTCAAGACGATTTTTGTTTCTGTCGGTCGATTATTCAGAAAAATAAAAAAAATGTGTCATTTTCATGTTTCAGATCGACTCAAGACTTGGCGCTAAAGAAAGACTTTAAACGTGGCGCTGAATTTACTTCACGGAGTAGCCGCCCGGATACATTTCCCGAGGTTTCACGGGGAAGGGAGGTAATCGTTCGTCGAGAGACAATTCCCACTCCGTCATCCTCCATCGACTCTCGTCAAGTCAAAGAACGGTGTGTAAATTCGTGTAACAGATATTTTTTTCTTTCTATGTACGTTAACCGATCGATAATATACGATAATTCGATTTATGATCGCAGTTACGAGCGCCCGACTACCGCAACTTATGGTCGTGAGCGCGAGGTTCGAAGATCGGATCCAGAATCACACAGAAGTACGAGGGACAGTCACACTCGTTACAGCGAGAGTTCAAAGCCCCCTGGATCCAGCGCACCTCGTAAGTATAGCGAACAGAATCAATTGGCGATCGAAAAGATTCGCATGTGCTCAAAATCTGGCCGTCGTTTGCGTGAAATTCGAACCTAGTTATGTAATTTTGTATTATCTTCCTAATATCCTCTGTTTGTTTTTGCTCTTTCTGTTTATTCTTTTTTGTTTCCTTACAAAACGGTACAAACATTCCACGGTCAGTGCTAAGATCGTAAATCAAAACTTTCCCAAATCACGCAGTTGAAATAATAAATATAAACTTGAATCGTGTTACGGGAAAAGCAAATGTTGACAGTATTGTAAATCGTTTAGTTTACTTTTTTTAAAAAATACTATTGTCGCGCGTTGATCGCGTCTTCGCTGCGATGCAGATGGCCATAGCATTCGAGAATCTTTTGTACGATAACGACTGATAGAAAACAACGGCAATATTTGTAATTTTTCGCTGTCTAATTCCGTGTATCATCATCATTTAATAAAAAGTGACATTTGTTGACAAACCCGCACACGCTTGAGTTTTATTGTAGCGAATTGTACCCGCAATCCGTCACGCGATCGCGTTCGTGGACTCTCGGCGCCACGCGAATACGATCTCAAACGGTTCTTGTTGTTATGCGATCACAGGTGACAGCCGATACGGGGATAGTAATCGAGCACCTAGCGGATGGCACTCTGGTCCGCCTTCGACTAAATCGTTCAATTCCGTGCCGAGCGGAGGACCCCGCGATCCACGCAATGAACCTGGTTGGAGCAGTCGCTCTTCGGACAATGTTAACAGGTAAGAAAACTGATACCCCAAAAAAGCGACACCGATTATTTAATTGTAAAAGTGCAGTGTTTTTTTTCGAGATTCTCATGTCAAAACGTATAAAATGGCTGAAACGTCGAGAAAAGTGGTTTAGAAAAATTGTCCGGATATATGTATGTGTGTGTGATGGAAGGTTCATATAACGGTAACTTATAAAGTATTCGACCGACTCAGCTAAAATTTAAACAACACGTACAGTACTGGTTAATCTTCAATTGGTATAAATTTTACAAAAATCGCTTCCTCATAAAGGAAGCTTTGGTGTCATGAAAACATTTTTTTTCGAAATTTTCATGTCAAAACGTTTAAAATGGTGTGAAAGGTCAAGACAAGTGGTTTTGAAAAATTGTCCGGATGTATGTATGTGTGTATGTGTGATGAAAGGCCAAAAATTCATATAACTGTAACTTATAAAGTATTCGACCGAATCAGCTAAAATTTAAACAACATGTACAGTACTGATTAATCTTCAATTGGTATAAATTTTACAAAAATCGCTTCCTCATAAAGAAAGCTTTGGTTTCATGAAAACATTTTTTTTTTTCGAGATTTTCATGTCAAAACGTTTAAAATGGTCTGAAAGGTCGAGAAAAGTGGTTTGGAAAAATTGTCCGGATGTATGTATGTGTGTGTGCGTGTGATGAAAGGCCAAAAATTCATATAACTCTAACTTATAAAGTCCGAATCAGCTACAATTTGAACAACATGTACAGTACTGATTAATCTTCAATTGGTATAAATTTTACAAAAATCGCTTCCTCATAAAGAAAGCTTTGGTTTCATGAAAACATTTTTTTTTTTCGAGATTTTCATGTCAAAACGTTTAAAATGGTCTGAAAGGTCGAGAAAAGTGGTTTGGAAAAATTGTCCGGATGTATGTATGTGTGTGTGTGATGAAAGGCCAAAAATTCATATAACTGTAAATTATAAAGTATTCGACGGAATCAGCTAAAATTTAAACAACATGAACAGTACTGGTTAATCTTCCAATGGTATAAATTTTACAAAAATCGCTTCCTCATAAAGAAAGCTTTGGTTTCATGAAAACATTTTTTTTCGAAATTTTCATGTCAAAACGTTTAAAATGGTGTGAAACGTTGAGAAGAGTGGTTTAGAAAAATTGTCCGAATGTATGTATGTGTGCGTATAATGAAAGGCCAAAAATTCATATAACTCTAACTTATAAAGTCCGAATCAGCTATAATTTGTACAACATGTACAGTACTGATTAATCTTCAATTGGTATAAATTTTACAAAAATCGCTTCCTCATAAAGGAAGCTTTGGTTTCATGAAAACATTTTTTTTCGAAATTTTCATGTCAAAACGTTTAAAATGGTGTGAAACGTTGAGAAGAGTGGTTTAGAAAAATTGTCCGAATGTATGTGTGTGTATGTGTGCGATGAAAGGCCAAAAATTCATATAACTGTAACTTATAAAGTATTCGACCGAATCAGCTAAAATTTAAACAACATGTACAGTACTGGCTAATCTTTAATTGGTATAAATTTTACAAAAATCGCTTAACGCATTTCATTTTTATAAGAATTTTGAAATTTTGAAAAAAGTACGTAAATGCTTTAGCTCAAACGAATTTTTAGCTATTGGGCTGAAACTTCGTATTAAAATTGAACAAAGTGATACGACCTTTGGTATCGAATTTGGACCAAATCGGTAAAGCGGTTCGGTTTTTATGAGATTTTGAGTTTTTCGAAAAATTTTCGTTTTGCTCTAATTCAGGTAAAATTTCAACTAATCGACTGAAATTTTCTACACAGAAAAAATAATGTTCAGCTCTGATACGTACCAAATTTGGTGATGATCGTTAAAGCGGTTCGGATTTTACGTGATTTTGAGTTTTTAAAAAATTTATTGGTGTCGCTTTGGATTTCGTAAAACGTCAAAAATCATTAACTTCGTCAATAATTTTTATCTTTCGCAAAGCTTCCTCGATGAGGAAGTACAAAATAAAATAAAGAAACTTTCTCATAGAGGCGGTTTGTAAAAAAGCGAAAAAGAATGAGGAAGAAATGTGCAAAATTCTACTTTGCATCCTTTTTTTTTTCACAATTTTCATTCCGGAAAGTATCGAATATTATAAGAAATATAGATTTTTTCGACATTTAAGAGGCTTAGACTTTAAAGGTTAAAAATAAATGAAGCTAATGAAAATCAACTCCATTTATTACGGAGACTGGAAAACGGCTCTTATTTGTTCACTATAAATCTTTCAGATCTTTTTCTACATTAGCATCTAAAATCGGTCATTAGAAGCCCATTAATCAGTGGATAAACGCAAGTAGTGCTGATGCTCGTCTGGCTAGATCGAAACGAAACCCGAGGCAAGTCATAATAACGTTTGAATGTAGTGAAAGGTGAAAATATCGAAACCTTGAACTTGCTCGTAACTTTGTAGTGCTCAAAGAAACAGGTTTTCATTGTGCAGCCTTCGTAGGTCGTGCTGGCGCCGCTGTCAGAATTTATTCACCGATAAATCTCGAGCTACACACACGAAAGTCTTGTTGATGATAAAACTTTCGGCATTACAATTTCATTCGCCCGAAGTATTACACAATTGAAATTTACTGTTTGCTGCTTGAGAGAAATTGCTGCTTCAAAACGAGCGAGTAAAAATAAACTCGTGAATTCCGTAAAACAAAATAATGCGAATAATTTTGAAGAGGAGACAGAAAATTTATTACAATATAGTGAAATATTTAATGAAATTGTTGCTTCAAAACGAGCGAGTAAAAATAAACTCGTGAATTCGGTACAGCAAAATAATGCGAATAATTTTGAAGAGGAGACAGAAAACTGATTATAATATAGTGAAATATTTAATGAGATTGTTGTTTCAAAACGAGCAAGTCAAAATAAACTCGTGAATTCGGTAAAGCAAAATAATGCGAATAATTTTGAAGGGGATACAGAAAACTGATTATAATATAGTGAAATATTTTGTCGAATAGTGTAAACCCCTTTTGAATGCCTTTTCAGCATTAACAATTAAAACAAGTCATATCCTCAGAGTACCCCATTCAAAATATTTCATATATTTGGATCTCAGGTCATAAATTCAATTACAATATACAAGTATGTTATAAAATGAAAGTACTCTCACGATAAACATTACTTTTATAACATATTTACCAATGATGGACATTAATTCGATGAAAATGTACTTGAAATACTTTCACGAATAAATGATAAATTAATACATCTATTAAATATCAGAATTCATTGTAAACAATAAATCACCTACATTGTTTATAATTATGGCGGCAATGTGAAAATCTTGCATTCTGGATAATAATTAATAAAAATTATTTCCTTTTAAAAGTATTTCAATGTAAATATATTTAATGAATGCCCATCCTTGGTGTTTTATTAATCACACATTAGTTTTGCATCATTCTTGTACATGAAACTCTGATGCTAAATTGTGACTTTTGTCACCAAAATTGCAATAGATTGTATTGATTAATTCTCAGTATATTATTATATATTCATAAAGAAATTTTATATAATTTAAAGCAGAATAATGTGTTTCAAATTGGAACAACAAATTTATTTTGCAGATGGAGTAACTCGAGTAGCATGGACATTAATTCGATGAAAATGTACTTGAAATACTTTCACGAATAAATGATAAATTAATACGCCTATTAAATATCAGAATTTATTGCAAAACAATAAATCACCGAAATTGTTTATAATTATGGCAGCAGTATGAAAATCTTGCATTCTAGATAATAATACGCCTATTAAATATCATAATTCATTGGAAACAATAAATCACCTACATTGTTTATAATTATGGCAGCAATGTGAAAATCTTGCATTCTGGATAATAATTAATAAAAATTATTTCCTTTTAAAAGTATTTCAATGTAAATATATTTAATGAATGCCCATCCTTGATGTTTTATTAATCACACATTAGTTTTGCATCATTCTTGTACTTGAAACACTGATGCTAAATTGTGACTTTTGTCACCAAAATTGCAATAGATTGTATTGTTTAATTCTCAGTATATTATTATATATTCATAAAGAAATTTTATATAATTTAAAGCAGAATAATGTGTTTTAAAATGGAACAACAAATTTATTTTGCAGATGGAGTAACTCGAGTAGCATGGGAAGTGCTCTGAGACATCCAGGCCCTCCCATATATCAAGGAGGACCAATACAATCCATAGGATTAGCAGCCCCGGGAACGGCGCCTTCCTATGATCGTTTTGACCCGTACAAGTCGTCAATGCCAAGTTTGAGAAAGTACTAATCACGCTGTGGATATTCAAAGTCAGATCACCGTTTCACGAGGGCACAAAGACGTCGGAGATGTTCGTTAAAAAAAAACAACAAAAAAACAAAAAAAAAAACAAAGCATTAGCCTTACGGAACAGCCAAAAGTAAGAGCTTGGTTTCTTTGAATTGTAAACGAGCGCGGGTGCAAACTCTCGAAAACTTTAACGCGGCGGCTTAACTTTTGGACGAAGAACAAAGAAAAAAAGAAAAATCCGTCGTGCATTCTTAAGAATTAATCTTTTTTACGAACAAGGATTAGTAATTTCCTTGGAGATTTAAAAAAAAACACGTCATGTCTGGTGTTTTATTCTTTTCTTCTCACAATTGCAACCCGAAAGTGTGTTTTACAACAAGAAAACATGTTTTTATTTTTAAATGAAATGCGATTAATCTATAGACTGCGAATTTACTCTTGAGGGATGAATATCGCTAATTGATAACGATAACGATCCCGATAACAGACTTTTAGGGCGTGACAAACGAGTGACTAAGAAATTTTATGTGTAGTCCATCTGCTGCAATGAAAAAAAAAACAGATCGACGCTCTTTGAGTACGTATGTGAAAATAATACGTATAATATGTACAGCATATGATACTTATATATATATGGCGTTTATGTATATTTGTTAATAGACATTGTACGTTCTCGACGAAGGCACGCAACATACACACACACGCTTCGTCGCGTGTTACAGTCTGGCTCGTTTAAATCACGTACTCGTTGATTAATTTTCGTTTTTTCTCATCGCAACACATTTTGAATATCGATCGAAGATTTGTCTATGATCGAATATAGCCATAAAACAAGCGACCAAAAAATATATATTTCTTTCTTTTCGATACTATCTTGACAATTTGATCGTGAATATCAATTTATATTTCGCAACAGCAAAGATGTCTGGACACAAACTCACGACAACACAACATTAATATTTCCGAATGATCGCGAATAGATCTTACGTTTAATTGTCAAATGAAGTTTCAGTGTCAATGTCGAGTAGATTCTTTCGTTCTCTAGTTAAGATTGCGCGTTCGATATATTATGCATAACTATGATTTACTTTATACAAAGAGAACGAAAAAAAAAACAAAAAAAACAACAACAAAAAAAATGATGAAAGGAGGCCATGCAACCTATGTAGTAGATAATAACTCTCTTTATCGAAAATAAATTTACAGTACCACGAATGTTGCTTTCTTTCTTACTTAAGTTTTTCATATTCCTCGCTTCGCGAATTTTTTTTTCAATAATTTATTGTTTATTCGAACGATGACAGAATTAAATGGAAGAAAATTAATTTTAATGTTTAAAAAAACCAGAAAAACAAGTAAAAATTAATCTAGATTTATAATTATTATCTCAATAATATATCGTGCATTAATTTAGACTTGATAAATTTGTTCACTTCTCTTCGCGAACAAATAAATTGAAGAAAATTCAAAAATATTTAAAGAACCTAAATTTAAGAAAAAGAAAAACAAGTAAAATTTAGTATAGATATATAATTATTATCTCAATAATATATCGTGCGTTAATTTCGACTTGAAAAATTTGTTCACTTCTCTTCGGGAACAAAAAAATTGAAGAACATTCAAAAATATTCAAAGAACCTAAAAAAAAAACAGAAAAACAAGTAAAAATTAATATAGATATATAATTATTATCTCAATAATATATCGTGCGTTAACTTAGACTTGAAGAATTTATTCACATCTCTTCGGGAACAAAAAATTGAAGAAAATACAAAAATATTCAAATGCCTAGTCAAATCAGTGGTAAATTTTTTAAATTGTTTCATTAAAGTTTAATGCATTAAATAACTGTAGTGGAGCGTTAATTTGTATTGAAGCATGCACACTTAACCGAGAGAAAAATAGATAGTGACGGATTTGTATAAATATTAACTGATTAACGTTACTTTCCGATGTGATATATTTTCGTTCAGTTTTTTCCAAGAATAATCAATTTTTAGCCAATTTTGATGAATGATGGCTCATTCTCTTTCTTGAAAGATGCTCTACAAATTGACTGGCTGGATATTTGATATTACTGATTGTTTAATAATTATAGCTATTTGTTTATGAAAGCAGTTTGATTTTTGTTAAACAACAGGCTGTAATTATCAAACGATCAATAATATCAAATATCCAGTTGGTCAATTTGTAGAGCATCTTTTAAGAAAGAGAATGAGCCATCGCTCATCAAAATTGGCTAAAAATTATAGATTATTCTTGGAAAAAACTGAACGAAAATGTATCACATTGGAAAGTAACGCTAATCAGTTAATCTGTATGCAAATCCGGCACTATTAATCTTTCTCTGGGTTAAGCGTACATGCTTCAATTCAAATTACTCTCTACTATTTTTATTTAATGCATTAAACTTTAATGAAACAATTACAAAAATTTAGCACACTGAGAGAAAATTGTGGTATTTATAAATATAAAGTGACAACTATTCATTTTTAGTTCATACAAGCAATTTTTTAATAGTTTCCACAACTATCAAATAGTTGCTATAACTATCAAATAGTTGCCATAACTATTTTCACAGCTATCGTAATTACGAAAATAGTTGGATGGACTAAAACTTAATAGTTGTCACTTTATAGTTGATTGTACTACTACGATTTCTCTGAGTGCACTTATTTGACTAGTGTGAAATAGTCGAACATCCTTAAGTAATTAAAGACTGGCTGCTTGGTTCTATATATCTGCCTTATTTATCGTGGAAATACCGGCTTCCTTAAGGACGATCGGTGACGACTGTCAAAGTCAAATCAGAGATAAATTTTTGTAATCGATTCTTTAAAGTTTAATGCATTAAATAATAGTTGTGGAGAGTTATTTGTATTGAAGCATGTAGACTTAATCCAGAGAAAGATTAATAGTCACGGATTTGCATAAATATTAACTGATTAACGTTTCTTTTCAATGGGATACATTTTCGTTCAGTTTTTTTCAAGTATAATCTGTAATTCTTGGCCGATTAGAATGAGTGACAGCTCATTCTCTACCTTAAAAGATACTCTACGAATTGACCGCCTAGATATTTCATAGTGTTAATTGTTTAATAATTCTAGACTGTTGTTTAACAGAAATTAAAATACTTTCATAAACAACAGGCTATAATTACAAAACGATGAACACTATGAAATACCTAGGAGGTCAATTCGTAGAGTATCTTTTAAGATAAACAATGAGCTATCGTTCATAAAAATCTGCAAAGAATTAAAGATAATACTTGGAAAAAACTGAACGAAAATATATCACACTGAAAAGAAACGTTAATCAGTTCATTTTTATGCAAATCCGTGACTATTAATCTTTCTCTGGATTAAGTCTAAATGCTTCAATACAAATCACCCTCCACTGTTATTATTTAATGCATTAAATTTTAAAGAATCGATCACGAAAATTTATCTCTGATTTGACTTTGGGAGTCGCCACCGATCCTCCTTAAGCGATCTTTCCATTCTGAAAAAAAAAAATCCAAATTTTTTTTTCTTATCCAAAAGTATATACGGCCAAAAACATCCTTTCAGATTTTTAGAGCGAAATTCGAAATACTTCGCTGTCATACTTTATGAACCTGGCATCGCCGATTAGTCGTAAGTACACAATTTCGGCTACACTCGAAACTTTAAGCGCGTTTTTCTCGAAACGACATTTTTCAAAACGGTGGACATTCTCCAGGGAACAGTTTTCAAGCGATCGTTTTCAAATTTTAGGAGAAC
This sequence comes from Ephialtes manifestator, assembly GCA_963970395.1. Lineage (NCBI taxonomy): Eukaryota > Metazoa > Arthropoda > Insecta > Hymenoptera > Ichneumonidae > Ephialtes > Ephialtes manifestator. The sequence continues at coordinate 50,605,963 of OZ019968.1, forward strand.
ATTGTTCACGCTACTCTCTATCGTGCTATGAAAGCTTTTTTTTTTAATCTTCCCATTTTTTAAAAGAAAAACTGTCGAAACACGGCTAAAATTGGTTCTTTTTCTTCAAACCGCCGCCATTTTGTCAATTTTGATTATAAAAAAAGCCTCCATAGCACGATAGCCAGTCGCATACTAATTAATAATCCTTTGGGTTTTTTTTTAGATCAAATTTGCAGCCCCCTAAGGATGTCCACCATGAGGCTATCTTTTTTATCACCATTATTTTCAACAATAAAAAAAAATATTTAAACAATAAGAATCGTCTCATAAAAAATAATTTTCTGTCATTCACGATTACCTTAATATGTCATAAAAATTTCAGATTGATCGGCGTATAGTAACCATCGGAAAAAAAATCGTGAAAATAGGCTTAATTTTCGAGCGGTCACACTGGAAATACCGGCCTCCTTAATATCCGGTACAACGACGGACTCCTTTTATTCATTAAAACAAATCGTTGGCGAGTTACTTTCGAGAATGTCTCGAGTGAATTTCGGGGGACGAGATCCGGATGGAGGTGTAACAACGATGACTGAGTCGTTTGCTTCTACTTGATGTTTTGTGACCGAGTGGAATCACAAAAAAAGCGAAAGACATCCGAGATGGAGAAGAGATTCGATCTGCCAGAAACTCGCTACGTATGTGTGTTGTTGAACCATCGTTCGCCTCCCTATGAAACGAAGAGGAGGAGACCAAAAGAAAGAAAAACTACTCTATTCATCGTGGAAAGAAAAAGAGACGCTGATGATCGTACGCACATACCTCTACGTTCACCGTAACGAATCATCGAAACCCGCACGACAGAGAAAGAGGGGAACCACTTTCCCTTGGCTCAGAGAGTCGAACCGGGTGAGGGATGACGGCGCCTCTTCGGAGGAAAGGAGAGAGTAAGCCTTCCGAGGAAGTATGTCGAGGTCTTTTCACGGACGGAGTCGTTGTAGCCGGGACTGTCCTGCAGCTACAAGTGCGCGGCTACACTTCCGTCCTCTGACTTTTTTCTTAAGACACGCGGACGATGTGTCGCACGGTGACACTTTAAAATCGCGGTACATTAATCGCACCAGTTTTTTTTTTCATCTAAATCTACTTACTTCCTATTTTTATTTCGATAACACAAAGATTGTTCTTTTTTTTTTTGCAAACAGTTGTTTAGTGCGTCGTTTGTTTTGGAATGACAGTGGATAAGGATTTGAGATTTTTTCTGTGAGGATGTCGTCGCGTGTACTTTTGGGTAAGTTTCGGGAATACCTTTTTTTTAAACTTGTATAATTACACGGGATTCACAAATTTGGTAAATAAATTGCAAACGTTTTTGATGTTTTTTAGCAGAAAAAATTAATTATGGATTTTAGATGCATTGCAATGAAAGGAAAATCGGGAAAGTAATGTTGTCAAGTAGAAATAGGTAAAGTTTTCTCTAAATATCGATTTCGCTTTTGTTTTATGAATTTTTATCAAAGTCTAAACAACATGTGCATTATCTGATAAATGATCACAATTTTTCGAACGATCGCTGAAATTTTATAGATCACATATTTTATTTCGTGGTGTTTTTACTTTACACTGTGGGCAAAGCGTATCGGCTTCATAATCACGAGCACGTGTTTCCAATAAAATAAAAATCCACGTGGTTGACTTATTTATTAAAAATTTTTTCAAGAATAAAATTTTTTTTAAATTTTGTCAAACATAATAGACGATACACTGTTAAAAATATTTAAGGTAAAATTACTACACATGTGCAGGAAGCTCTTCACTGTTAAAAATATTTTGAAAATTAATATATGTATTCTTTTTCAGATACAGTATATTAAATTTCATATATTATTATTACTTATTTATTTCATATATAAGTATTTAGTATACTGTATATTAATTTTACAACAATTTCTTTGCATATTAATTAACATTTGTGTATTAAATTTAATATACGCGTATCCGCAAAAAAACTTCCAATACTTTATATTAATTTTCATACAAAAATTTTTAACAGTGTTTTACAGAAATGGGTATATAAATTGACTACACGAGTATAACGTAAAATGAATATACAATTTTGTCAAATTAGTTCCAAAAGTCGTATTAATTGATGCACAGTATAATAAAATTATTGTACACTTTCCTAAATTTGTTTAAAAAGTTGTCTTTTTAATATAAGTTAATTTCAATTTTACCGTACATTGAATTTTCATTTTTTTCGTATATTAAATAGAATTTCGTACACAGGTTCAGTAAAAATACAATACATTAAATTACTGCACAGTATATGAATTTTCCAAATATTTTTCACAGTGTAAACACTGTTAGAAATTTTTGTATAAAAATTGTTATAAAGTATTGGAATTTTTTTTGCGGATACGCGTATATTAAATTTAATATACAAATATTGATTAATATACAAAAAAATTCTTGTAAAATTAATATACAGTATTCTAAAAACTTTGTAAAAGTTGTGTTTATAATGTAATTATTGGAATTTTACAACATATCTGTAAATGAAATTTAATACTACGTATCGACAAAAAACGACAATACGTATTTTAATTTTCAAAATATTTTTAACAGCACTGTTAAAAATATTTTGAAAATATATAAAATATTTTTAACAGCACTGTTAAAAATATTTTGAAAATATATAAAATATTTTTAACAGCACTGTTAAAAATATTTTGAAAATATATAAAATATTTTTAACAGCACTGTTAAAAATATTTTGAAAATATATAAAATATTTTTAACAGCACTGTTAAAAATATTTTGAAAATTAATGAATGTATTGGAAGTTTTTTTCCATACACGATATATTAAATTTCATTTAATATACAGATATATTGTACAGTTCCAATAATAATATTATAAACACAACTTTTATGAAGTGTTTAGTATACTGTATATTAATTTTGCAACAATTTTTTTATTTATTAATTAATATTTGTATATTAAATTTAATACACGCGTCCGCAAAAAAACTTCCAATACTTTATATTAATTTTCATATAAAAATTTCTAACAGCGAGTGAATATAATTTTGAAAATATTCTTTTCGAAAAAGAAGCGCATCTACTCTTACTTTTCCGGAGATTGAATTTCCCAGTGCTTCGCATTATGAACTTCGCATTATGAGCTTGTTAAAATGAAAGAGCCGTGAAACGTTTTTTTTTTTTTTTATAGGCGTGTACGAAGCGGTGTAAAGTGCTAAAGCCTGTAATTGACGAGTGTCTATGATTGCTATTCCCCAGCTCGTAATCACAGCTTCGGCGTCCGCAATTATTGTGAAAAGCGCGGCTAACATTAAAACTCATTCGACATAAAAATTTCCTATACCAAGAGGAGGACTCATTTTTTCTCTCTTCTTTATTTTTATTTTTTTTATGAGAGTTTAGCGATGCTGCCTACGCACAACGTATATATGCAACACGGGGAACGCAATTTATTCGCAGAAATACGGGTATAATTGGGTTATGCGGTTCAGTACATTCCTCAGAGAAACGAAAGAAGAAATCCTCTTTTTCGTTACGGTCATCGAGCATCACGAGTCGAACAAAGAGATATATAAATTATATTCTTTCATTTAATTGTCCGGAACGCCTACACAAGTTTATAATCGAGGTCACCTTTCGGATTCTTCGTTCCAAGCTGGGTTTGTTCGTTGAACTTGCCAGTTTCAATGATTCTCGAACGACGTTTTAACATCCGCAGATATATCTTGAAAAATATTGGCCGATTGGTGGCGAATCGACATTCCAAATATTCGTCAAATATTCGGTTAACTTTCACCGAAGAATTTAATACAGGTTTCGTGATAGCACTCGTTTTTTTTTTTTCACTGTGTATATATTTCTATACTGTGTGTTATCTCGGCTATCAGAACGGTGTATCCCTTTTCGTTTTACTGTCAGGTACAAGAGATTCAGAAAAGGCGTGTATTCTCTTCCCGGTCGCGGCTATACTGCTTTAACCCAGATCCGGTGATAGTAAACCATCACCTCGACGCCTTTCCGCACAAACATTGCTGACCTCGATTGCGTAAACTAAACTTTTACCCAGGGATGGGCACCGGGTTCGAATGGAAATATATTTTATAAATATTTTTTCGCATTTATTATTCAAATTAATTTTTCAGAGTTAAGAATTATCATTATACTAATTATTTATATCATAATCTATAATTTAGCAATTAAAGTATTTACAATACTTCATTATTTGGACGATTGCATTTGTTTCTCTTAAGTAATTCGAATGATAAAAATAATTTTTTACATAAATAATTCAACCTAATTGGGCAGAAATAAGAATTATCATAATACTAATTATTTTCTTACAATTGAAAATAATACACATTTGTGATAATCTATAATTTAGCAATTAAAGTATTTGCAATACTTAATAATTTGGATGCTGATTGCATTTGACTCTCTTAAATAATTCAAATGATAGAAATATTTTTTTACATAAATAATTCTACCTAATTGGGCAGAAATAAGAATTATCATTATACTAATTATTTTCTTACAATTAAAAATAATACATATTCGTGATAATCTATAATTTAGCAATTAAAGTATTTAGAATACTTAATAATTTGGACGATGATTGCATTTGTCTCTCTTAAATAATTCAAATGATAGAAATATTTTTTTACATAAATAATTCTACATAATTTCGCAGAAATAAGAATTATCATTATACTAATTATTTTCTTATAATTGAAAATAATACACATTTGTGATAATCTATAATTTAGCAATTAAAGTATTTACAATATTTAATAATTTGGACGATGATTGTATTTGACTCTCTTAAATAATTCAAATGACAAAAATATTTTTTTACATAAATAATTCTACCTAATTGGGCAGAAATAAGAATTATCATTATACTAATTATTTCCTTACAATTGAAAATAATACATATTCGTGATAATCTATAATTTAGCAATTAAAGTATTTACAATATTTAATAATTTGGACGATGATTGTATTTGACTCTCTTAAATAATTTAAATGATAAAAATATTTTTTTACATAAATAATTCTACCTAATTGGGCAGAAATAAGAATTATTATTATACTAATTATTTTCTTACAATTGAAAATAATACATATTCGTGATAATTTATAATTTAGCAATTAAAGTATTTACAATACTTAATAATTTGGACAATGATTGCATTTGTCTCTCTTAAATAATTCAAATGATAAAAATATTTTTTTACATAAATTATTCTACCTAATTATCATTATATTAATTATTTTCTTACAATTGAAAATAATACATATTCGTGATAATCTATAATTTAGCAATTAAAGTGTTTGCAATACTTAATAATTTGGATGCTGATTGCATTTGTCTCTCTTAAATAATTCAAATGACAAAAATATTTTTTTACATAAATAATTCTACCTAATTGGGCAGAAATAAAAATTATCATTATACTAATTATTTTCTTACAATTGAAAATAATGCACATTTGTGATAATCTATAATTTAGCAATTAAAGTATTTACAATACTTAATAATTTGGACGATGATTGTATTTGTCTCTCTTAAATAATTAAAATGATAAAAATATTTCTTTACATAAATAATTCTACCTAATTGGACAGAAATAAGAATTATCATATTTTTCCATTATCATTGATACTAATTTTTTTTTTTACAATCGAGAATAATACATAATCGATAATTGACATATAAATACTTTATTAATTCAATCAACCATATACTAATTTTAAAAAAATAGTTTAACAATTAAGAAAAGTATGATACCCAATATATTTTATTTTTTCAAATACAAATCGGTTGTCCAGTAAATATGGAATAAATTTCCATATTAAAAATTATATTTCCACACTCGAAATGCTCCAAAACTCTTCTTCTTCGAGTGCAATTTTTCTTTATAAGTACTAAAACAATTCTCAGGAATATTTAAGAACATTCTTGAAGCCTAGAATGAGGAAGAAAGAGTTGCGATAAGAATAATGAACAGACGGAAATCGACATGTCAGGAAATCCTCTGATATGTTTCCAAGATAATGCAAGGTGGAAAAGTCCGAAACTGGATTTCACTGCGGGTTCGTTGTTCGAGGTGCCCTCGAGGTCTCCTGCGGTTGTCTACGAGCGGAGATAAACGATATTTCCTCCTAAGTGACTATACAGACCATTTGGATAGACGGTGAATCATTGAGTGGAAGAAAGGCACACTTTCTCGTCGGTTAACTTTCACCATCGATGGCGCGTATACTATAGAGTCGTACGCAGCACTTCACTGATTGAAAAATCCTGTTCCTACAACCGCTATCATAATTTCTTATCTCGTCGATTTTCATGTCCTCACGAAATTGATTTATTTTTAATCTGTCAATCAAAATCTCGTCGTGCCCATAATATTACCTCTGGATGCCCCGAGAATATGGTAATTTTAACAACAACAAACAAACGTTCAAAACCTACCGCAATATATACTTTCTTTTTTTAGCACCGGGAAAATAAAACTCACGTTTCCTACGTAACATTTTAATTAATATTCACAGAGGGTCTTCTTACACCCAGAAAAAAAGATCTTGTTAACTGGACTAGAATGTACGCATCGGAAATAAAATTTCTTATTTGGACTAGATTTACATTCCCCTTAAATACATTTTTTGCTTCCTCGTAGAGGAAGCTTTGTTTTCGTGAAATTTTTTTTTTTCGAGATTTTCATGTATAAGACACTCGGAATGGTCTAAAACGTCCAGAAAAGTGGTTTAGAAAAAATGTCTGTATGCATTCTCTGTCAATTCAGCCACTTTCTTTTTTTCGACCCTCTCCGATTTGCCCTGTAATTGATAAAAAAAAAAAAATAGTTCCCCCGTTTTTCGAAACTTCCACACGAATAATTTTTTTTAATACCGTAAGCTCGATCCGTACCACTCTGATGATTTTTTTGCAATATCTACAGTCATGCAAGAATACTCTGTAATTTTATTAGCCACAAAAAAGTAACCTTTTTTTTATCAAAAAAATAATAATGCCCCCGTTTTTCGGAAATTTCACACAAATGCATTTTTTAATACCAGAAGATCGATCGGTGCCACTCTGGCGATTTTTTTGTGATATCAACAGTCATGTAGCAATACTCTGTAATTTTTTCAGTAAAAAAAAATATCCTTTTTTTAATTAAAAAATAATTCCTCCATTTTTCGGAAAAAAATCATACTCACAGGAACGTGACAATTATTTGGAATATTCCGCTCGAAAGCTAACAATAAACGACAACTTTTATGTGCAGACATTTTTTTTCAGTAACTTCAAAATTCTGAGATATTTGCACTTGAATAAAAAAGCCATTTTCTGAAAAATTATTTTTAAAAATCTGAAAAAATTCACATAGAGTGTCTTTTAGTGGTACATTCATATAATCAATTACAGGGCAAATCGGAGAGGGTCGAAAAAAAAAGTGGCTGAATTGACAGAGAATGCTTCATGTGTGTGTGTTTTTTTTTTGTTAGCACGATAGCCGTCGCAATTTTTAAGATATCGGGCTCAAATTTGAACCACGAGTAAACTGTCGTTAAACAAGGTATGGGATTGAATTTGGAGTTAATCCATCAAGGTGTTGAAAATTTATGGCATTTTCAATTTTTTGGAGAATGTCAACTCGGGCTCTAACTCCCGCAATTTTAATGATATCCGGCTCAATCTTGGACCAGAAGTGGACTGTTATCAAATAGTGTTTGGGATTAAATTTGGTGTGAATCCGTTGAAGGGTTTACAATTTATGGCATTTTAAAATTTTTTGACATTTTGCTTCCTCATAGAGGAAGCTTTGTTTTCATGAAATTTTTTTTTTTCGAGATTTTCATGTCAGTATGCTTAGAATCACCTAAAACGTCGAGAAAAGTGGTTTAGAAAAAATGTCCGTATGTATGTATGTGTGTGTGTGTGTGTGTGTGTGCTGGGCTTCGAAAATTCAATCTCCTCTCACTCGGTAACCGTTCGAGCGATCCGGTTCAAATTTGGCACGCAAGTAGAGTAGCTGCCCCTCTTTGAATGTTGTGATTTTTGCCAAAATATGTGAAGTCATTAAGATTTTATGTTGATTTTAATTTGTTGAAAAAAGGGCGTGGTCGCTCTAACTTTCGTAAAAGTTCGCCGATTTGGCTAAATAGTTCTTCATAACTGAAGATACGTTCAATGTTGTATGGTATTGAATTTCGACGAAATCGGTAAAGCGGTTCGGATTTTATAGAATTTTGAATTTTTCGAAAAAAATAGATTTTGATCTAAATTACGTCGAATTTCAACAAATGAACAGAAATTTTGTACAGACGAAAAATAACATTCAGAAATGCCATGTACCAAATTTGGTGATGATCGGTAAAGTCGTTCGGATTTTACACCATTTTTCATTAAACAAAAAATGTAGATTTTCGCTATAACTTCCGGAAAAGTTGAGAAAGTACGACAAAAATTTGTATCTAATCAAAATTAGATGTAACGGTGTTTGCAGAGGTGATTTATAGCTGTATAAAACACCTCTGCAAAAGAGACACAAGGTATAAAAAAAAAAGATGCAAAGTAGAACCTTGCACATTGCTTCCTCATTATTTTTCGCTTTTTACAAAGCTTCCTCTATGAGGAAGCCAAAATTTAATAACATACTGCTTCCTCACAGAGGGAGCTTTGTAAAAAGCGAAAAATAATGAGGAAGCAATGTGCAAGGTTCTACTTTTTTTGTTCGTGCTCTAACTATCGCAATTTTTAAGATATCGGGCTTAAATTTGGTCCACAAGTGGACTGTTATTAAATAAAGTTTGGGAGTGAATTTGACGTCAATCCGTTAAGGGGTTTAAAATTTATGGCATTTTGAATTTTTTGTTCGTGCTCTAACTTCCGCAATTTTTAAGATATCGTGCTCAAATTTGGTCCACAAGTAGAGTGTGGGTAAACTAAGCATCAGTTCGAATCTGGCGAGAATCTGTCAAGGGGTTCAAAACTAATGCCATTTAAAATTTTTTTAAACAAGGCTGCAAAGTAGAACTTTGCAAATTGCTTCCTCATTATTGTTGGATTTTTACAAAGCTTCCTCTATGAGGAAGCCAAAATAGATTAACGTGCTTCCTCATAGAGGTAGGTTTGTAAAAATCCAACAATGTCGGAAAATATAATCCATATAATTTAGTGAAATACGCTTATCCGCCTCATTGCCTTTCCAGTGGTAAAGAATATATAATTTTTATATAAATATACGACAAGAATTAAATAAAATCGATAAATATTGCATATTGATAATAATAAGCTCCAATGATGAAAGGAAATAAATATATATTGGATTATAAGATAGTTCTAATTGATTTTATCAAAAAATATCTAATACATGTATTTGGTCGTTTCAACTAGATCTTTTTTCCGGATTAAGAAAGTATTTAGTAGCAATAAATAAAATATTTTTTTAGTATCCGCTGCAAAGTGAAAATTGATTCAAATAAATAAATATGTTGGAAATAAAAAAAAAACGGAAAAATTGAATGAAATACATATTTATTGGAGGGAAAGTAAATTTTCATTGATTGAAATAATTAAGTGTCGAATAGATAATTTTAGTTAATATTACCAAATCTTTTTTTTGGGTGTAAAATTCTACGAAAAACTCTTGGAGCAATATTTAATTTCGTTGCCTTGTATTTAATGTCTCTGAATTGGAGAACATTCCGATGTACCACGAATTATAGGCCCCGGTTAAAACCGCAACGCGACAAACGTTAGATCATTTTTAGACGAGTTCCGTTACTATTGGAAAGTTCGATTTGGCAATGCCGATTATGTAACGATTGCTCGTCCAACATGCGGTAACCGGAATTCCCCGAGGCTGTGAGATGCGTTGTAACCAGGCCCAATACTACGCGTGCCGATATTTATGCATTTAACGATTCTGGCACTTGGAATTAATTAACAATGAATTTACTTTCGTTGTTGCAGGACTTTGTCTCGTATTAAATATATTCTCGACGGTTCTTACATACGAGGGGGATTATCCGCAACATTATAGTCAACGTGAGTATTTTTTTCAACATTACTGTTATATTTATAAATTCAAAACAATTTTTTTTAAATTAAAATAAGAACTAATATACTACATCGGGAAAAAGTATGGTACAATTAAATATATAGCAGAGTTGTAAAAGTATGAAATCAATATTTGTTAAATAATTCATTTCCAAACAGAGTTGTAAATCCCCATTAATTCATGAGATATAGTTTATAGTACAATTTGTTTTGTAATTATGATTTCATAATAATAATATGTAGTGATTATAAAATAGAGTGTAAACATTTGAATAGCTGAAAAAAATACTAATTTTCGCTTTAATATTGCAAGAAATAGTGGAAAAAATGGAAGAAATAAGTAATGCATTACTTTCTTAATGCATTACTTATTTTTTTTCATTTTTTCAAAAGGATTACCGTAAATTTTTATTGAAAAATAATAATTTTTGCAGCCATTCCAAAGTTTAATCATCGTATTACAATCGCTACATGTTATCATTGTAAAATCATAATTATAGAGCTGATCGTATCATCATCATTATTTCTATAAGTATTAGGCATTTACAACTCTATTTCCAAAATATAATTTTATTATAATAATATAATTTTGTAACAAAATGTTAAAACTTTTGCAGTAAGTAAGTAAGTAAAAATGCAGTAAGTATATTTGACTAAAAAATTAATGAAATTTTATAAAAATTTCATTTTATAAAAATTAAATTTTTATATTTTTATATTTTTTATATTTTATATAAAATTTCTTTTTTATTAAAAAAAAGAAATTTTATAAAAATTTCATTTTCTAAGAAATTATATCTTTTTTTAGAGGCTGCGAATAATCATTGCAAAATAACAACAACCATTAAATTAATTACAGAATAATTGTTTATCTTAAGAGGTAACTCTGCTATATATAGTATGTTGATTTAAGGGAATTTTTCGAAGTTTCTGTATATAGGTATGATTATTAAATACAACATTATTGTATTTTCCGCACTATCTTTTGTTTATTACCGAGAATAATTAAAAATAAATGTTTTGGCGAGGAAAATATTCTGTATACTTATTACTATACTCATTTACCTATTATGCAATTTTCTTCTCATGGCATCATTCTCACTATTTAAGGATGTAGGAGCGCGATGGGGTGCTCAACTTCCTGAAAAGTGAGAATTCAGAGAGAAATTCGAACACTTCTCGATGGAATAAAAATCTGAAAAAAATCAAGCATACAAAAGGTGCGGAAAAGATTAATTTTGCATATTAATAATTGCAAAATGTTATTAACAAATAGGTGAAAAAAAAATTGTTCAACAAATTATTCGGCAGCCTAACTTTTTTTTCGAATGAAAATGATTCGTTAAATTTTCTGAATACGTATGAATTTTTTCAGAATGAAAAAATTCAAGCATACAAAAGGTGCGGAAAAGATTAATTTTGCATATAAATAATTGCAAAATGTTATTAACAAATAGGTGAAAAAAAAATTGTTCAACAAATTATCCATCAACCTAACTTTTTTTTCGAATGAAAATGATTCGTTAAATTTTCTGAATACGTATGCATTTTTTCAGAATGAAAAAATTCAAGCATACAAAAGGTGCGGAAAAGATTAATTTTGCATATTAATAATTGTAAAATGTTATTAATAAATAGGTGAAAAAAAAAATTCTTCAACAAATTATCCGTCAACCTAACTTTTTTTTCGAATGAAAATGATTCGTTAAATTTTCTGAATACGTATGCATTTTTTCAGAATGAAAAAATTCAAGCATACAAAAGGTGCGGAAAAGATTAATTTTGCATATAAATAATTGCAAAATGTTATTAACAAATAGGTGAAAAAAAATTGTTCAACAAATTATCCATCAACCTAACTTTTTTTTTGAATGAAAATGATTCGTTAAATTTTCTGAATACGTATGAATTTTTTCAGAATGAAAAGATTCAAGCATACAAAAGGTGCGGAAAAGATTAATTTTGCATATAAATAATTGCAAAATGTTATTAACAAATAGGTGAAAAAAAAAATTCTTCAACAAATTATCCGTCAACCTAACTTTTTTTTCGAATGAAAATGATTCATTAAATTTTCTGAATACGTATGAATTTTTTCAGAATTTTGTCTAATGTTTGAAAATTGCGGTTTTTTTTTCTTGTTCGAGGTATATTTGCAAATCTATTTGATCAATCGTTTCGAAACTTCTTGGGTGTAATGAGTGGTTTTGTGACAAGCACATATGAAAAATTCGCGACTTAACATGCATTAACAAAAAAAAAAATGAATTCCAAAAAAACGAAATTTCGATGATTAGAAAAAATTCTGAAAAAATTCATACGTATTCCGAAAAATTAACGAATCATTTTCATTCGAAAAAAAGTTAGGTTGACGGATAATTTGTTGAACAATTTTTTGTTTCACCTATTTGTTAATAACATTTTGCAATTATTAATATGCAAAATTAATCTTTTCCGCACCTTTTGTATGCTTGATTTTTTTCAGATTTTTATTCCATCGTCAAGTGTTCGAAATTTCTCTCTGAATTCTTACTTTTCAGGAAATTGAGCACCCCATCGCGCTCCTACATCCTTAAAGAGTTTTAATTCTTAGAACAAAATTTACACGGCTATAGAAATAATAGAAAAGTTTCTTTCGAGTCGAACCCAAAATTCTCAATTACAATATGAATGTCTGGGCGGAATATTTTGAATTTGCATGTGAAATGCTACTGTTGATCATGAAAAAAAAGTATATTTCATTTTTAAAATAGTCGTATTTGCATATGAAGTATCTACGTTTATATTTTTAAATTATACAATACATAATCACGTATACCTTTTCTCCTAACTGGAGAAAGTAGTTTTGCTGAGACGTACATTGCACATATATTTTAATTTCGAAGAAATCTTGCGAATGATATAGCCATAAAACGTTCTTAAGGGGCAATGGAAAATCCAGACGTCATAAACAAGGTGAAAGATCAAAATAGGCGCAATATTTTTTGTAGATACTTTCCTGTACAGTAAAATATGTTATATCCTTTAAAAAAAAACTATATTAATGCAAGGTGTTGCATCTTTTTAAATTCAGGTATTTTTAATAATTTCTCGAGTCATTTTTAAGTTTTATCTTTCAATCGAGATTTGAAACAACTCATACAATTTTCTCTTCTGAGTTAAAGACAAAATAATATGTTATAAAATTCGTCGAGAGTGAAAGTGCCTATTTTATGTTATGGCTGCATTGTTGAAAATTGTATTAAATATTAATATACTGGCACTGAAAGTTTTTATGGATAACCTGGTACATTAAATTCAATATGCAAGTGGAATGTAAAATTAGAGTACTTTTTAAACGCTTTTTTATGTATGTATTTAGTACATGCATTTAACATTTAACTTTTATGGTGAAATTCATGTACCAGTTTATGTATATGAATTTGCTGATGTTCTGGGTTATTAAATTTCATGCTGATTTTTTCTACAATGTAGAATAGGATGGTAAACATACAGACCCGATCGTAACATTTACTGTAAAAAAAATCTGCTTGAAATTTAATGTACAAGTACTAGAAGTTTTTATGCATAAAAACTGGTATATTAAATTTAATATACAAGTGGGATGTAAAATTAATGTATGGTACAGTAAATTCAATAATTTTCTTTTATTTTATCGTAAAAGTACTTAAATTGTAATAATTGGCTTTGATTTTACCGCAAAACTACACTAATATTATACCGTAATCCAAAAAATTGAAATTTTTACAAAAATTCGTGTGTTGAAAATATTGCTCGTAGAGCCAAACAAAAAAATACGTGTCTTTTCTTTTTCAAAATAATATTTGATAAAAAATTGTCAAAATTATTTAAGGCGAGAACACGCGCGAAAATTAGTCATTCTGTACGAATTTTTTTAAAGGTGTTAAAATAATCTTATCATTCTCAAACTTTAACCTTATTTTATTAAATCTTTTAACATTTGAAATTTTTTTTTTTTTTTTACAACACAAAATGGCGGCGTTATGAATTCTTCTTTTAAGCTTCTTTTCGGCTGCATCGAAAACTGCTGCATTTACAGTATTTTTCGGGTAATCTGAATCAGAAAGCTATTTTTTTTTCGTTTACTGACAATTTTAGGGGAAGGATAAACCTATAAAATTATTTTAAAAAGTATAAAATTAAATATTAAATAGACTTTTTAATGAAATGCTCCAATTTTTGGCTATTTTTTTCGACAATTTTCACCCTAAAAAATCATTTATTTAAGCGATATCCTTAAAACTTTAGGTATATCCTTCCGGTAATGATATAGACAGAAACCTCCCAAAATTTCAGCTAGATCGGTCGACAACTTTTTGCGCTACCGCACGAGCAGTTTTTGAAAATGTAGTTTCGGGATAATCGTGGTATAACGCCGCCATTTTGTGTTGAAAAAAAAGAAAAAAAATATTTTTCAAATGTTAAAAGATCTAATAAAATAAGGTTAAAGTTTCAGAATCATAAGATTATTTTAACATTGAAAAAAAAATTCGTACAAAATGACTAATTTTGGAATTAAAAAAAAATGATTTTGGAAATTCAATATCATCCAAATCCTATTGTATATAAAAATGCTCAATGCACTATATTATTGGTACTCAATGAAAGAATTTTTTAGTGTCGTCTGACTTGCATATGCTTTTCAATATTATCTTAAGCAAAGTTCTTAAGTTTTCCATTCTGCGCATGATTCAGATCAAACTACTAGGCAGATTGGAATGTTTGACGTCTCATTTTCTTCTTCATGAAAAGATACACCGGCTAAATGGAGCAAATATTAATAAAAGGTGATATTTTCTAAGTGACATAATTATTAATAAATAAATTTTATGCTATTTTCTAAATCAGTGATTATCTTTGCTTTCAGAATGAAAAAAAATAGTTTGCTCCATTTAACCGGTGTATCTTTTCATGAAGAAGAAAATGAGATGTCAACCATTCCAATCTGCCTAGTAGTTTGATCTGAATCATGCACAGAATGTAAAACCTAAGAACTTTGCTTAAGATAATATTGAAAAGCATATGCAAGTCAGACGGCAGTAAAAAATCCTTTCATCAAGCACCAACAATATAGTGCGTTGGGCATTTTTATATGCAATCGGATTTGCATGATATTGAATTTCCAAAATCAATTTTTTTTACCTGACTCCCTCTCCTTAAAGGGATCAGTGTCACAAGAAAATTTTAAGTAAAGAGAAAAATTCACCTAGAATTACCCTTATGTATTATTCGACAACGCTATTTTCATCGCTTTTTATCGCTTTATTAAAATCACAAGTTATCTCTCAATTAAATCAGGTTACAGTCACAGACTTCAACAATCACAATATCCATCGCCAGTGAGAAGATGGACGGAATCATGGGACGATGGACCAAGAAGAGGTCCATTGTACCGCAGGGACACTCAGGGAATTCCCCATCAAACGCACTACGTCAAGGTCGTTCAGCCAACCGCTGAGAAAGTCGATCCGTTGGTTACGATCAGCGAGACCCTCGGTGCTCTCAACACAGTCGGAAGTTACATAGTCAACATGACCCGAGGTGTTGAGAATTCGGACAATCCACCGAAGGAACTTCCCTCGGCAATCTATACCATCTCCAAAAATATTCTTGGACGCAACGTCACCGACAGTATAGCACCGTTGGTTCGCGGAGTCGCTCTTCCTCTACGGGCAACTCCAAATACCATCCAAGTACAAAATGCCAGTATCGGACCTTCGGGAGAGACTCTCGTTAACAGGGACAAAGATTCTGCGAGTTCCACGTGCACGACAGCAGATGGAGGTCCAGGAAAATGTCAGGATCTTAGCAATTGTCCGCAATTGTTACTCGATCTCACGAAACTTCGACAATCGCTTTGCTTCAAGAGCCTCTTCGTACCTGGTGTATGCTGTCCAACCGATAAAACTGACGGTTTTGGTCCGAGGTAATTCATGCTTTTAGCAATTTCCACTTTGGAGATTTTACTTCACAGATTCAATTTTATTTTTCTTTATTTCATTTAGTAAATAAGACTTTCGGAAGTAAATTCTAAAAATTAAGAATTATAAAAATTAATGAAATTTATTAATTTTATTATTATTATTATTAATTCATAAAATTAATATTAATCGTATTATTATTATTATTCATTGATAAAATTTATTAATTTTGAGTATTGAATAGTAAACCAGGGATGGACTGGTTTTGGTGCAAGGTAACTCTTGCTTTTAGCAATTTCCACTTTGGAGATTTTACTTCACAGATTCAATTTTATTTTCCTTCATTTCATTTAGTAAAGAAGACTTTGGGAAGCAACTTTCAAAAAATTAAGAATTATTAAAATTAATGAAATTTATTAATTTTATTATTATTATTATTGATTCATAAAATTAATATCAATCGTATTATTATTATTATTCATTCATTAAATTTATTAATTTTGAGTATTAAATAGTAAACCAGGGATGGACTGGTTTTGGTGCAAGGTAACTCTTGCTTTTCGCAATTTCCACTTTGGAGATATTACTTCACAGATTCAATTTTATTTTTCTTTATTTCATTTAGTAAATAAGACTTTCGGAAGTAAATTCTAAAAATTAAGAATTATGAAAATTAATGAAATTTATTAATTTTATTATTATTATTATTAATTTATAAAATTAATATTAATCGTATTATTATTATTATTCATTGATAAAATTTATTAATTTTGAGTATTGAATAGTAAACCAGGGATGGACTGGTTTTGGTGCAAGGTAACTCTTGCTTTTAGCAATTTCCACTTTGGAGATATTACTTCTCAGATTCAATTTTATTTTTCTTTATTTCATTTAGTAAATAAGACTTTCGGAAGTAAATTCTAAAAATTAAGAATTATGAAAATTAATGAAATTTATTAATTTTATTATTATTATTATTAATTCATAAAATTAATATTAATCGTATTATTATTATTATTCATTCATAAAATTTATTAATTTTGAGTATTGAATAGTAAACCAGGGATGGACTGGTTTTGGTGCAAGGTAACTCTTGCTTTTAGCAATTTCCACTTTGGAGTTATTACTTCCCAGATTCAATTTTATTTTCCTTCATTTCATTTAGTAAATAAGACTTTCGGAAGCAACTTTCAAAAAATTAAGAATTATTAAAATTAATAAAATTTATTAATTTTATTATTATTATTATTATTAATAAAATTTATTAATTTTGAGTATTGAATAATAAATCAGGGATGGAAAATAATCTAACATATATTTATGAAAAATATCTGCCAGTTCGAATAACTGTAAATTATTATTGGAGTATATTAATCCAAGCTGGAATTTAACAAATTACACATTTGTAATTCAGAGTCTTTTCTATAAATTCTTTAGCGGTTCAAATTCTTTAAGCGAATTCTGAAAATAATTTTTCTTAAAAGTTGGACACTCCGTTGAATTAAAATAGCGGAAAACAGAATTTTCAATTTTTACATGTAAATTAATGTTTGCTACATAAAATTGAAATTTAGGATGCATTTTAAATTCTATAATTTGCCAAATCTTTCTCCATTTAGATTAAAAAATATGAATTTAGCTAAATGCGTGCTAAATTCATAATGGCGTGTCATTTGACATTAATCTGTTGGTAAAAAAAAATTTTATTTATAAAATTCAAATTCACATCTTGGCAGAGTTGTAAATCCCCATTAATTCATGAGATATAGTTTACAGTACAATTTGTTTTGTAATTATGATTTCATAATAATAATATGTAGTGATTATAAAATAGAGGGTAAACATTTGAATAGCTGAAAAAAATACTAATTTTCGCTTTAATATTGCAAGAAATAGTGGAAAAAATGGAAGAAATAAGTAATGCATTACTTATTTTTTTTCATTTTTTCAAAAGGATTACCGTCAATTTTTATTGAAAAATAATAATTTTTGCAGCCATTCCAAAGTTTGATCATCGTATTACAATCGCTACATGTTATTATTATAAAATCATAATTATGTAGCTGATCGTATCATCATCATTATTTCTATAAGTATTAGGCATTTACAACTCTGCATCTTGGGTAACTTGAAATCAGAGTTGTAAATCCCCATTAATTCATGAGATATAGTTTATAGTACAATTTGTTTTGTAATTATGATTTCATAATAATAATATGTAGTGATTATAAAATAGAGTGTAAACATTTGAATCGCTGAAAAAAATACTAATTTTCGCTTTAATATTGCAAGAAATAGTGGAAAAAATGGAAGAAATAAGTAATGCATTACTTTTTTTTTTCATTTTTTCAAAAGGATTACCGTGAATTTTTATTGAAAAATAATAATTTTTGCAGCCATTCCAAAGTTTAATCATCGTATTACAATCGCTACATATTATCATTATAAAATCATAATTATAGAGCTGATCGTATCATCATCATTATTTCTATAAGTATTAGGCATTTTCAACTCTGTTTGAAATGAAAATGTTTCAGTTCGGTTGGAGTGACAAGCGCACCACCCAGCGAAAACTATCCTACGAGGCCACCATATCGACCAACGAAGCCAGCTACACCGCGGCCAATTCCACTGTATCCCATACCCTCATCAACATCACGTCCACATCCTCCGAGCATCACTGCGCCGGATCTCGCTGCCAACACAACAGACAATTTCGAAACGATAGAGACGATCGACAACAACTTTATTACCGACGACGAGGGTACGAGAGAAGTTGCTTTCATTCTCAGATCTCCCAGTTGCTGCATGTTTTTTAATAGCACCAAACTTTCTATTGAAACTTGCAACATTCTCCAGGAGCAATGACTCATGAGACCCCATGACGATACTCAGCTTCGTTTTTTTCTTCTTTTGTTTCTCAGAATGCGGCGTAAGAAATTCCGGAAAGTATCGTGTGGTAGGAGGAGAGGAAGCACTTCCCGGTCGCTGGCCCTGGATGGCTGCAATATTTCTTCACGGATCTCGACGCACGGAATTCTGGTGCGGTGGATCACTCATTGGGCCTCGACACATTCTCACTGCTGCTCATTGCACTCGCGATCAAAGACAGAGACCGTGAGTGTCATTATTTCTGAAATAGAGAAAGGAAGAAAAAAATTATTATAGAATTGCTACACGAAATTGTGCTTAAATGTTATAAACCATTTAAAAATCGAAAAGTAGCTAAATCGTGTGACAATAGTAGAATTAAAATTGTTTTGCTCTTTTAAAGACGAGTAAAAATTTAAATCCAATAGAATCGCTCATCGGAGAATAATATTTTAGATGTATTTGAAAACGCTATGAATAAGTGTCAATCATATCTATTCAAATGATTTACAAGACACTAGAATTAATAATATATCACTTATCAGTCCTGGAAACATCCTCACTGCTGCTCATTGCACTCGCGATCAAAGACAGAGACCGTGAGTGTCATTATTTCTGAAATAGAGACATGAAGACAAAAATTATTATAGAATTGCTACACGAAATTGTGCTTAAATGTTATAAACCATTAAAAAAATCGAAAAGTAGCTAAATCGTGTTACAATAGTAGAAACTAAATTGTCTCGGTCTTTTAAACGCGAGTAAAAATTTAAATCCAATAGAATCGCTCATCGAAGAATAATATTTTAGATGTATTTGAAAACGCTATGAATAAGTGTTAATCATATCTATTCAAATGATTTACAAGACACTAGAATTAATAATATATCACTTATCAGTCCTGGAAACATCCTCACTGCTGCTCATTGCACTCGCGATCAAAGACAGAGACCGTGAGTGTCATTATTTCTGAAATAGAGAAATGAAGACAAAAATTATTATAGAATTGCTACACGAAATTGTGCTTAAATGTTATAAACCATTTAAAAATCGAAAAGTAGCTAAATCGCGTTACAATAGTAGAAACGAAATTGTCTCGCTCTTTTAAAGGCGAGTAAAAATTTAAATCCAATAGAATCGCTCATCGGAGAATAATATTTTAGATGTATTTGAAAACGCTATGAATAAGTGTCAATCATATCTATTCAAATGATTTACAAGACACTAGAATTAATAATATATCACTTATCAGTCCTGGAAACATCCTCACTGCTGCTCATTGCACTCGCGATCAAAGACAGAGACCGTGAGTGTCATTATTTCTGAAATAGAGACATGAAGAAAAAAATTATTAATGGAATTGCTACACGAAATTGTGCTTAAATGTTATAAACCATTAAAAAAATCGAAAAGTAGCTAAATCGTGTGACAATAGTAGAATTAAAATTGTTTTGCTCTTTTAAAGACGAATAAAAATTTAAATCCAATAGAATCGCTCATCGGAGAATAATATTTTAGATGTATTTGAAAACGCTATGAATAAGTGTCAATCATATCTATTTAAATGATTTACAAGACACTAGAATTAATAATATATCACTTATCAGTCCTGGAAACATCCTCACTGCTGCTCATTGCACTCGCGATCAAAGACAGAGACCGTGAGTGTCATTATTTCTGAAATAGAGAAATGAAGACAAAAATTATTATAGAATTGCTACACGAAATTGTACTTCAATGTTATAAACCATTTAAAAATCGAAAAGTAGCTAAATCGTGTGACAATAGTAGAATTAAAATTGTCTTGCTCTTTTAAAGACGAATAAAAATTTAAATCCAATAGAATCGCTCATCGGAGAATAATATTTTAGATGTATTTGAAAACGCTATGAATAAGTGTCAATCATATCTATTCAAATGATTTACAAGACACTAGAATTAATAATATATCACTTATCAGTCCTGGAAACATCCTCACTGCTGCTCATTGCACTCGTGATCAAAGACAGAGACCGTGAGTGTCATTATTTCTGAAATAGAGAAATGAAGACAAAAATTATTATAGAATTGTTACACGAAATTGTGCTTAAATGTTATAAACCATTAAAAAAAATCGAAAAGTAGCTAAATCGTGGTACAATAGTATAAACTAAATTGTGTCGGTCTTTTAAAGGCGAGTAAAAATTTAAATCCAATAGAATCGCTCATCGGAGAATTATATTTTAGATGCATTTGAAAACGCTGTGAATAAGTGGCTGAACAATCATATCTGTTCAAATGATTTACAAGACACTAGTAATTCCGGTAGTAATTAATAATATATCACTCATCGGTCCGCGACACATCCTCACTGCTGCTCATTGCACTCGCGATCAGAGACAGAGACCGTCAGTGTCATTATTTCTGAAATAGAGAAATGAAGACAAAAATTATTATAGAATTGTTACACGAAATTGTGTTTACCTAAATGTTATAAACCATAAAAAAATCGAAAAGTAGCTAAGTCGTGTGACAATAGTAGAATTAAAATTGTTTTGCTCTTTTAAAGGCGAGTAAAAATGTAAATCCAATAGAATCGCTCATCGGAGAATTATATTTTAGATGCATTTAAGGTAGTTCTGTCGCTTCACGCTCACTTCGCATAAGTTTCCGAAAAATGAGAGCGAATTGCAAACACTTCTCTTTGATATAAAAATCTGTAAAAAATCATGCATATTAAAGATGCTGAAGACATTAATGTCGAAATAATGTCTTAAGTATCTTCAATATGCATGATTTTTTTCAGATTTTTATATCATCAAGAAGTGTTTGCAACTCGCTCTCATTTTTCGGAAACTTATGCGAAGTGAGCGTGAAGCGACAGAACTACCTTAAAAACGCTATGAATAAGTGGCTGAACAATCATACCTTTTCAAATGATTTACAAGGCACTAGTAATTCCGGTAGTAATTAATAATATAAAAAATATATGTAAATATATATATATATATATACATTAATTGTCAACAGATTTGCTGCGAGACAGTTCACGGTTCGTCTGGGTGACATCGATTTGGAGAACGATGACGAGCCATCTTCACCCGAGACATATGCTGTCAAAGCCGTCCACGCTCACGAAAAATTTTCTCGTGTCGGTTTCTACAATGACATTGCGATTCTGGAACTTAATCGACCGGTTAGAAAATCGCCCTATGTAATACCGATATGCTTACCTCAAGCTCGTTATCGTGGTGAGCCCTTTGCCGGTGCAAGACCAACGGTTGTGGGATGGGGTACAACTTATTACGGTGAGTTGCCTTAATTTATTGTTATTTATTTATTTGTCGAATTTCTCCATTTACAATCTTTTTGCATCCTCATAGAGGAAGCTTTGTTTATGTAAAAAAAAAAGATTTTCGAGATTTTCATGTCAGGTCACTCAGAATGGTCCAAAACGTCGAGAAAAGTGGTTTAGAAAAAATGTCCGGATGTATGTATGTTAGGGCTGTTCAAAAAAACATAATTTTATTATAATCGGTTGCTCCTGAAATGCTGTATTGATTATCACAAAAAAAATGTTTTCCCGAAAGCTGGGAGTTGTGCGATGATATTAAGTACTACCGCATCAAGGCCAAAATTCATGAAAAGCGGCGATTTTTATAATTTTTTTTTTACGTGGTGAAGCGCTCATGAAGATTGTGGTGGCTTTCGATAGACTACGAAATTGTGTAAAGGCAGAAACATGTTCGATAATGTTTAGTACTGCCGCATCGACATTGAAATTACCAAAATCAAAAAATTACAACCTTTAAAACATTGAAATATTCGTCTGCTCATCGACTATTTCGTGCGATTTCAAATGTAAAAATGGCTCTTGAAACGGGACTCATGTATGATCATAATCATGATGATGATAAGCGATTTTCGAATTTTGGAAAACTGCGATATCGATGCGGCAGTACTAAATTTGATCATACAGGACTCCCGTTTCATGAGCCATTTTTTCATTTGAAAACGCGCGAAATAGTCGATGAGCAGATGAATATTTTGATGTTTTAAAGGATTTCATTTTTTATTTTGTTAACTTCAATGTCGATGCGGCAGTACTAAACATTATCGAACATGTTTCTGCCTTTACACAATTTCATAGTCTATCAAAAGCAACCACAATCTCCATGAGCGCTTCACCAAGTAAAAAAAAAAATTTCTAAAAATCGCCGTTTTTAATGAATTTTGGCCTTGATGCGGCAGTACTTAATATCATCGCACAACTCCCAGCTTTCGGGAAAACATTTTTTTTGTGATAATCAATACAGCATTTCAGGAGCAATCGATTATAAGAAAATTATGTTTTTTTGAACAGCCCTAATGTATGTATGTGGCACGCTTGGAAAATTCAAATCGCTGTATTTCGAAAACGGGTTTAAAAATCACGCTGAAATTTGGCACGCTGGTAGAGGAGCAACGTCCCTTTCTATGTATATATTTCCGAAAAAATTGAAAAAAAAATGCAGATTTTGTAAGCCTTTCAATTTTTCGAAAAATGTCTGTATGTTCTCTAGCTTCCGCATTTTTCAGCTACTGAGCTAAATAGTTCTGAATAAATAGAGAAATGAAAAATGAAGGTCGCTATTGAATTTGAGCGAAATCTATAAAGCGGTTTAGATTTTATAAAATTTTGAATTTTCGAAAAAATTTGGTTTTCGTTCTTATTCAAGTTAAGTTCGATCAAACTTGCTTAAATCTTTTGCACGATAAAATTAACATCCCGTTATAGAAGATATCGAATTTAGTGAAGATTGGTAAAGTGGTTCAGATTTTATAAGACATTGAATTTCTCAAAAAATCTCTGTTCTCTAGGTGCCACAATTTATTAGATAAAAATGACGATCGGTATTGAATTTAAGCGAAATACATAAAGCCGTTTAGATTTTATAGAATTAAGAATTTATGAAAATTTTTGTTTTCGTACTTCTTTAATTTTGTATTTAAAATAAGGATGCAAAGTAGAACTTTGCACATTGCTTCGTCAATAATTTTCATCTTTCGCAAATCTTCGTCTATGAGGAAGCCAAAAATAAAATAAAGAAACTTCCTCATAGAGACGGCGTTGCGAAAGATGAAAATTAATGAGGAAGCAATGTGCAATGTTCTACTTTGCATCCTTTTTTTACACCAGGGAATCAAAAGACACGAGCCGCATATTATTAATTTGATAGATCTTGTCCCTTTATCCTTTACCCTAATTTAAAAAATAAGAAGTTGTCAACGTGACTAGGTTGATGTACATCACATTGAAAACGAACTATTAATACATCAACATTTAATGTTGTTTACAATATTATTTAAACTATTTTTACACAATCAAAAAAATTTGATTTTACTTTTATTTGGTTCGTTTCAATCTCAATTTTATTTTCACCACTAAAATTATTTATTAATTTAAAAAAAATAGATCATCGCTCACACTACTCATATCAGTATTACATTTTGTAACCTTTTGAATGCATATAAAAATCGTAAAACGAAAGAAAAAAAATGCAAATTGTGCAAGCAAGAAAATGAAATGAAAATGGTTTTTTTCAGGCGGAAAGGAAAGCACGGTGCAAAGACAGGCCGTTTTACCAGTCTGGAGAAACGAAGATTGTAATGCTGCTTACTTCCAGCCGATAACCGGCAATTTCTTGTGCGCTGGTTATAGTCAAGGCGGCAAAGATGCTTGTCAGGGTGATTCTGGAGGTCCACTGATGCTTAGAGCCGAGGGAAAATGGATGCAAATTGGTATCGTCTCGTTTGGTAACAAATGCGGCGAGCCAGGTTATCCTGGAGTTTACACACGTGTAACAGAATACGCGGACTGGATCAAGGCCAATTCCAAGTAACGATGATGAATCAAATACGAGATTCACGCTAAAGTTGATCCTCAGGGAAACATAATCGATACACCCAGAGAAATCAGTTTCATAGGTTTGTTTGAATTAAATATAGGATCTATTTGAAAGAAATGAAATTTTATTTGAATTAAATAAATAAATTTTCTTTTTTAACTTGGTTAACGCGACTCTTGATCTTATTAAAAATTAATACGATTCATTTGTATGCAATAAATTCTATTTCGTCGAAATAAAATCCTATTAGGCCAGCCATTAAATAAATTTCTTCTTCAAATTCTACTAACATAATAGGATTTAATTTTGATCGAAATAAAATTTTATTTGTATCATTTGTATGCAATAAATTCTATTTCATCGAAATAAAATCCTATTAGACCAGCCATTAAATAAATTTCTTCTTCAAATTCTACTAACATAATAGGATTTAATTTTGATCAAATAGAATTTATTTCATTCAAATAAATCGTATTGATTTCAAGTAAGTTTTATTTGATCGAAATAAAATTTTATTTGTATCATTTGTATGCAATAAATTCTATTTCATCGAAGTAAAATCCTATTAGACCAGCCATTAAATAAATTTCTTCTTCAAATTCTACTAACATAATAGGATATAATTTTGATCAAATAGAATTTATTTTATTTAAATAAATCGTATTGATTTCAAGTAAGTTTTATTTGATCGAAATAAAATTTTATTTGTATCATTTGTATGCAATAAATTCTATTTCATCGAAGTAAAATCCTATTAGGCCAGCCATTAAATAAATTTCTTCTTCAAATGCTACTAACATAATAGGACTTAATTTTGATCAAATAGAATTTATTTCATTAAAATAAATCGTATTCATTTCAAGTTTTATTTGATCGAAATAAAATTTTATTTGTATCATTTGTATGCAATAAATTCTATTTCATCGAAATAAAATCCTATTAGGCCAGCCATTAAATAAATTTCTTCTTCAAATTCTACTAACATAATAGGATATAATTTTGATCAAATAGAATTTGTTTCATTAAAATAAATCGTATTGATTTCAAGTAAGTTTTATTTGATCGAAATAAAATTTTATTTGTAGCATTTGTATGCAATAAATTCTATTTCATCGAAGTAAAATCCTATTAGACCAGCCATTCATTAAATTTCTTCTTCAAATTCTACTAACATAATAGGATATAATTTTGATCAAATAGAATTTGTTTCATTAAAATAAATCGTATTGATTTCAAGTAAGTTTTATTTGATCGAAATAAAATTTTATTTGTATCATTTGTATGCAATAAATTCTATTTCATCGAAATAAAATCCTATTAGACCAGCCATTAAATAAATTTCTTCTTCAAAATCTACTAACATAATAGGATATAATTTTGATCAAATAGAATTTATTTCATTAAAATAAATCGTATTGATTTCAAGTAAGTTTTATTTGATCGAAATAAAATTTTATTTGTATCATTTGTATGCAATAAATTCTATTTCATCAAAATAAAATCCTATTAGACCAGCCATTAAATAAATTTCTTCTTCAAATTCTACTAACATAATAGGATTAAATTTTGATCAAATAGAATTTATTTAATTTAAATAAATCGTATTGATTTCAAGTAAGTTTTATTTGATCGAAATAAAATTTTATTTGTATCATTTGTATGCAATAAATTCTATTTCATCGAAATAAAATCCTATTAGACCAGCCATTAAATAAATTTCTTCTTCAAATTCTACTAACATAATAGGATATAATTTTGATCAAATAGAATTTATTTTATTTAAATAAATCGTATTGATTTCAAGTAAGTTTTATTTGATCGAAATAAAATTTTATTTGTATCATTTGTATGCAATAAATTCTATTTCATCGAAGTAAAATCCTATTAGACCAGCCATTAAATAAATTTCTTCTTCAAATTCTACTAACATAATAGGATTTAATTTTGATCAAATAGAATTTGTTTCATTAAAATAAATCGTATTGATTTCAAATAAGTTTTATTTGATCGAAATAAAATTTTATTTGTATCATTTGTATGCAATAAATTCTATTTCATCGAAGTAAAATGCTATTAGACCAGCCATTAAATAAATTTCTTCTTCAAATTCTACTAACATAATAGGATTTAATTTTGATCAAATAGAATTTATTTCATTAAAATAAATCGTATTGATTTCAAGTAAGTTTTATTTGATCGAAATAAAATTTTATTTGTATCATTTGTATGCAATAAATTCTATTTCATCGAAGTAAAATCCTATTAGACCAGCCATTAAATAAATTTCTTCTTCAAATTCTACTAACATAATAGGATATAATTTTGATCAAATAGAATTTATTTTATTTAAATAAATCGTATTGATTTCAAGTAAGTTTTATTTGATCGAAATAAAATTTTATTTGTATCATTTGTATGCAATAAATTCTATTTCATCGAAATAAAATCCTATTAGGCCAGCCATTAAATAAATTTCTTCTTCAAATTCTACTAACATAATAGGATATAATTTTGATCAAATAGAATTTATTTCATTAAAATAAATCGTATTAATTTCAAGTAAGTTTTATTTGATCGAAATAAAATTTTATTTGTATTTGATTCAAATAAACCCATGAAACTGATTTCTCTGGGTGTAATAAAAAAGAGATTTGGGGCTTACATTTATTGAGAGCTTTGAATCTTTAAACAGCCAGGCTCGTTAATGTGCCAATCAACACTTGTTAAAAAAAAAAATAGAGAGCGTTTTATTTTTTTTTCTTCTCACATAATTGGAAAAACCGGATTTGCGCAATTTTGACAAGCTCAATTCGCAATCGTTATTACCTCAAACATTTGAGAATCTGTTGAAAAAAAACTATTGATACACTCGGCAGAGCTGACCGAAGTGTAGAAGAATTGTAAATATAATTATCGTCACGGTTTTACCGCGAGAATGCGATAATATGGCCGAGTATATTCATTGAATGAATAAATTATTTAACTGCATGTATAAAATATTCTGCAATTATTGATAATAAATTAATAATTTTATATAGTATGTATTGTACACAGTGTATATGTGATATAGTGACAAAGAATAAAAGTTATTTCTTCGATCAAACAAATGACTTTCTCGACGAGCATTTTTATTTAGCATTACTGTCAATTTCTTTTGATTAATAGACACCAAAATTTTAGTATTTTTCTCGTAAAAAATAAAATAAAAAACAAAGACTTGCAGAATGCATAAGAAAATTACCAGTCGCAAGATGAAAAGTATTTCTGTCGAAGATCTGAGAACTATCGTGAAGCAAATGATCAATGGAACCCTCGAAGATACGGGTTAGAATTGAAAGTGCAAGATAAGAATAAGACGTAATTGGAGTAAACCTCGCAACTTGTGTTTTATTTGTTTTCACTCTTCTTTAATATTTTTTTTTTTGTTATATTAAAAACATCTTGTTACAAGCACCTTAAATTGTTATTATTAAATTAATTTTGAAAAGATAAGAATCATAGAAACGTTTTAAAAATGGAAAAACTTGATTTCAGAACTAATGTCTAAATTGCACCGTTCTATTTATGAAGAGTTGTATTTTGAAAAGATGACAATTGAAGCCAAAACTCTCGAGGAGAATTTAGGCAAAAATTTATCTCAGAAGATATTTAAAACAGAATTAATTCAGGACACTCCCAATAAAGATCAATTGAAAAAATCAGCAGAGGAAGAGTCAAATACAAATGGTACTCTTGAGTGCAAAGATTTTGTTCTTAGTGACCTGAAAGATCTCGAGGAGAATTTAGGCAAAAATTTATCTCAGAAGATATTTAAAACAGAATTAATTCAGGACACTCCCAATAAAGATCAATTGAAAAAATCAGCGGAAGAAGAGTTAAATACAAATGGTACTCTTGAGTGCAAAGATTTTGTTCTTAGTGACCTGAAAGATCTCGAGGAGAATTTAGGCAAAAATTTATCTCAGAAGATATTTAAAACAGAATTAATTCAGGACACTCCCAATAAAGATCAATTGAAGAAATCAGCAGAAGAAGAGTCAAATACAAATGGTACTCTTGAGTGCAAAGGTTTTGTTCTTAGTGACCTGAAAGATAGTTACAAAGTACAAGAAACAGCAAATGAATTTGCAAAAATATCAATAACTCATATAGAAAAGCCAGAAGAAATAAGAACGTCGAGCGGAGGTGAAAAAAATAAAAAAATCTTGGACAAAAATGCACTGAGGAACGAACAAGCTTTCGATATATGGAGGAAAGAAAAGATGAAAGCAATGAGACGCATGCTAAAAGAGGAACGGAGAAAAAGACAGGAAGAATTGACGGCAAAACAGGAAGAAATTGAAAGGAAGAAAGCAACTCACGAGGTGACACAATATTTTTGATCTTCTGAAATGTATTCTCTTCGATTTAATTTTTTACATTATGGGATCTTTCCAGTGTGAAGGCCCCAAAAATAGCCTATTTTCACGATTTTTTTTCGGACGGTTACTATACGCCGATCAATCTGAAATTTTTATGACATATTAAGAGAATCATGAATGGCAGAAAATGATTTTTTATAAGACGATTTTTATTGTTTATATATTTTTTTTTAATTGTTGAAAATAATGTTGATAAAAAAGATAGCCTCATGGTGGACATCCTAGGGGTCGCAAATTTGACCTAAAAAAAACCCAAAGGATTATTAATTAGTATGCGATTGGCTATCGCGCTATGGAGGCTTTTTTTAAAATCAAAATTGACAAAATGGCGGCGGTTTGAACAAAAAGTACCGAATTTAGCCGTTTTTTTCGACAGTTTTTCTTTTAAAAAAATGGGAAGGTTTAAAAAAAAAAGCTTCCATAGCACGATAGAGAGTAGCGTGAAGAATGTTCTCCTAAAATTTGAAAACGATCGCTTGAAAATTGTTCCTTGGAGAATATCCACCGTTTTGAAAAATGTCGTTTCGAGAAAAACGCGTTTAAAGTTTCGAGTGTAGAAATTTCATATACCTAAATTGTGTACTTACGACTAATCGGTGATGCCAGGTCCATAAAGTATGCCAGCGAAGTAATTAGAATTACGCTTTAAAAATTTGAGAGGATGTTTTTGACTATATATACTAATGGATAAGAATTTAAAAAATTTGGATTTTTTTTTCACACCGGAAAAAGTATGGATTTTTTTTCACACTGGAAAAAATATGGATTTTTTTTCACACTGGAAAAAATATGGATTTTTTTTTCACACTGTAAAAAATATGGATTTTTTTTTCACACTGGAAAAAATATGAATTTTTTTTCACACTGGAAAAAATATGGATTTTTTTTTTCACACTGAAAAAAATATGGATTTTTTTTTTCACACTGGAAAAAATATGGATTTTTTTTCCACACTGGAAAAAATATAGATTTTTTTTTTCACACTGGAAAAAATATGGATTTTTTTTTCACACTGGAAAAAATATGGATTTTTTTTTCACACTGGAAAAAATATGGATTTTTTTTTCGCACTGGAAAAAATATGGATTTTTTTTTTCACACTAGAAAAAATATGGATTTTTTTTTCACACTGGAAAAAATATGGATTTTTTTTTTCACACTGGAAAAAATATATATTTTTTTTTCACACTGGAAAAAATATGGATTTTCTTTTCACACTGGAAAAAATATGAATTTTTTTTTTCACACTGGAAAAAATATATATTTTTTTTTCACACTGGAAAAAATATGGATTTTCTTTTCACACTGGAAAAAATATGGATTTTTTTTTCACACTGGAAAAAATATGGATTTTTTTTTCACACTGGAAAAAATATGGATTTTTTTTCACACTGGAAAAAATATGTATTTTTTTTTCACGCTGGAAAGATCTCTTAATCGACATATTTTATTTATGTTCGGAAATAAACATACATATTTTCTGCAGGCTTATTTACGCTTGAAGAAACTGGTGGAAACGAATCGCAAATTGGACGAAGCGCAGAAACGAGCGACAAGAAACGATTATTCGAAAATGCAGAATCAGGAAAATGCAAGAATCGTCGCGAACGAAGAAGCTTTTAAAGCTTGGATAAAGCAGAAGAATAGTAGATCGTCTCAACGTTATTCCCCATCGCAAAGATGTCGACCGCAAACGGCGAGAACGAAATATAGCAGCGACGTGGTATTTGACTCTTGGTTGGATCAGTTGGATTCAGTGTTGCATCAAAAATACCTGCGGGAACGACGATATCTCGTTCGATCTTTTTACTGTCAACCGGCGTACTACGGCACAGCCGCTTTATGTATGCAATAAAAGTTTTCACGTTGTAAAAAAAACATCATTTTCAGTTTATCTTTGTATTCTCTAATGATATTTACAAAGAATCTTTTTGATGGCATTGATATGACTAGATTATAATTATACTTTGGTTTCAATACAGGAATGATAAATACAGATGCATTGATCGTTATTTAGTGTTCCGTATGTTTAAAACATGCAAATTCTACGACACATCCAACACATATTTAATATTTCATAGGGTCGAAAATTTAAAAAAAGATTCGTACTGGATTAAGAAAGTTGCAGTGATTCTCATAAAACTTTGGGTCGTAAAATGTTTGTAAACGCCGTAATATTTGCATATATTAATACGGATATAAAGGAATGTATCATCGGTTTTGGAACTTACAAATGCTCTGTTCGAGATCTCGTTAAAATTCGCCAATTTTTGGCTCGCTACTTATCTTTGTCATTGTCTCTCAAATTGAGTAACGCTTTTTCTACCAAATCGCCCAAATTCTTTGGTAACTCTGGCAAATCGACGGACAAACCGTGCGAAATTCGATTGACGACTGGACGTAAATACTCGGTTGTTTGTTCGGTCACTCTGAGACCATCTTCACGCTTTTCCAGGCCGTCTGACGCTGTAGACTTGGTCTCATACTCTGGATCGTTAATATCACCATCGACTGTACAGTAATAAGAAGTTTTAACGACAATTACAATGTAGCTAAGAAACCTGAAGAAAAGTTAAGATTTGTCAGTACTAACAAGTAGAATCGACGTCCGCTCCTACGTAGCCTTCCAATAACTTCATTGTCGGTGATTTAACCGTTGTGTCTAATTCGCAGATTCTAGAGGCCAGAATTCTAAAAAAAAAATTATTTTATTTTCCTATAAAGTCGTAAAATTATTTTATTTAAAATTTTATTTAAAAAAAAATTATTTTATTTTTCTATAAAGTCGTAAAATTATTTTATTTAAAATTTTATTTAAAAAAAAAAAAATGATTTTATTTTCCTATAAAGTCGTAAGATTATTTTATTTAAAATTTTATTTAAAAAAAAATTATTTTATTTTCCTATAAAGTCGTAAAGTTATTTTATTTAAAATTTTATTTAAAAAAAATTATTTTATTTTCCTATAAAGTCGTAAAATTATTTTATTTAAAATTTTGTTTAAAAAAAAATTATTTTATTGTACTATAAAGTCGTAAAATTGTTTTATCAAAAATTTTATTTAAAAAAAAATTATTTTATTTTACTATAAAGTCGTAAAATTATTTTATTTAAAATTTTATTTAAAAAAAAATTATTTTCTTTTTCTATAAAGTCGTAAAATTATTTTATTAAAAATTTTAATTAAAAAAAATTATTTTATTTTTCTATAAAGTCGTAAAATTGTTTTATTTAAAATTTTATTTAAAAAAAAATTATTTTATTTTCCTATAAAGTCGTAAAATTATTTTATTTAAAATTTTATTTAAAAAAAAATTATTTTATTTTTCTATAAAGTCGTAAAACTGTTTTATTTAAAATTTTATTTAAAAAAAAATTATTTTATTTTCCTATAAACTCGTAAATTTTATTAAAAATTTTATGTAAGAAAAAATTATTTTATTTTCCTATAAAGTCGTAACATCATTTTATTAAAAATTTTATTTAAAAAAAAAGTTATTTTATTTTCCTATAAAGTCGTAAAATTATTTTATCAAAAATTTTATTTAAAAAAAATTATTTTATTTTCCTATAAAGTAGTAAAATTATTTTATTTAAAATTTTGTTTAAAAAAAAATTATTTTATTTTCCTATAAAGTCGTGAAATTATTTTATTAAAAATTTTATTTAAAAAAAAATTATTTTATTTTACTATAAAGTCGTAAAATTATTTTATTTAAAATTTTGTTTAAAAAAAAATTATTTTATTTTCCTATAAAGTCGTAAATTTTATTTAAAATTTTATGTAAGAAAAAATTATGTTATTTTCCTATAAAGTCGTAACATTATTTTATTAAAAATTTTATTTAAAAAAAAATTATTTTATTTTCCTATAAAGTCGTAAAATTATTTAATTCCAAATTTTATTTTAAAAAAATTATTTTATTTTCCTATAAAGTCGTAAAATTATTTTATTTAAAATTTTGTTTAAAAAAAAATTATTTTATTTTCCTATAAAGTCGTAAATTTTATTTAAAATTTTATGTAAGAAAAAATTATTTTATTTTCCTATAAAGTCGTAACATTATTTTATTAAAAATTTTATTTAAAAAAAAAGTTATTTTATTTTCCTATAAAGTCGTAAAATTATTTTACTTAAAATTTCATTTAAAAAAAATTATTTTATTTTCCTATAAAGTCGTAAAATTGTTTTATTTAAAATTTTATTTAAAAAAAAATTATTTTATTTTACTATAAAGTCGTTAAATTATTTGATTAAAAATTTTATTTAAAAAAAAAATTATTTTATTTTCCTATAAAGTCGTAACATTATTTTATTAAAAATTTTATTTAAAAAAAAAGTTATTTTATTTTCCTATAAAGTCGTAAAATTATTTTATTTAAAATTTTATTTAAAAAAAATTTCTTTTATTTTCCTATAAAGTCGTAAAATTATTTTATTTAAAATTTTATTTAAAAAAAATTATTTTATTTTCCTATAAAGTCGTAAAATTATTTTATTAAAAATTTTATTTAAAAAAAAATTATTTCATTTTCCTATAAAGTCGTAAAATTTTCTAGAAAATAAGTTTAAACGGAATTTCGCTCGCTCACTTGTTCGCTTTTTTTTGATGAACCAGTGCTAGAGTCTTGTCATTTAAAGCTTCAAGTAAAGCTGCAGATAAACGACGTAAATCCGATATAGCAGCCGCTGATTTTTGCGGCGGTATCTGCAAGTCTTGCTGCAATAATTGCTCGACTGTAAAACGAACAAGTTAGTTTTATCCTTGAATTATATGGAATTTTATTGGTAATTGCGTTTAAGGATTATACATAAACCTTGTCTGTATGTCATGACTGTTCCGGCGGCTGAATTTCCACCCAATTTGATTGTTCCCTTTGTTCGTTTACTGTCCAACATTCTCTGAACGAAAAAAGCCAATAATTATATTGAATTATGCTTAAACCTTGTAAATTTACCTTATATTTCGAAAGTGACTGTCGCGCGAGTTCTTTTTCTTCTACCAACTGCTGCAAGCGTTCTTGTAAGAATCTGAAATTCCTTATTTCAATTGCATTGCATTGTATACTTAATCATTGCTGTAATATGAAACTGACCGGTTTTCGTTGATAAGAGCATCTAAGTCGACTGCTGTTTTTGCACTCAAAGCATTTGACAATTCGTGATTAAGACGGTGGGCTTTACACTTAAAAGCATCACGTTCAGTTTCCAATTCGTGTTTTTCATCCAATACTGTTTGCAAATCAGTTTGCAATTGTGTACACTGTAAAACAGATTATTCGAATTAGCAAATTGTTTTTATTTAATAACATCTTTTGCAACATTGTTCCAAACAGAAATTTACCAAAATGCATAATGTCATTTCTGGAAATTTAAAAAAAATTGGAGCATGTTTCAACAAACTTAAGTTTTTAAACAAAAAATTTGTTTAGAAATTGGTAAAATAATAATAATACTTCAAGACTATTTTAACAGGTGTCTTTACATGTATATAGTTGATTATTTTAAAAATCATTCACCCCAATGAACGGAACTTGCTCCATTTTTTTCAAAATTTTCATTGCATATTTCGCGCACTTGCGAATTTCTAAAAATTGCGTTTAAAAACTTTCGAATGCAC
The DNA here is from genome assembly GCA_963970395.1 of Ephialtes manifestator. NCBI lineage: Eukaryota > Metazoa > Arthropoda > Insecta > Hymenoptera > Ichneumonidae > Ephialtes > Ephialtes manifestator. Next base: position 50,640,774 of record OZ019968.1, read on the forward strand.
GTATCTTCTTGGATATAAGTCTTATCGGAAACAAAACCTGCATAAAAGTTTTTCATTTTGAAGTATACATTTATGTCAATTTATTTAAAAAATTCTTTAACTCCTCCGAAGCATTGATTTTTCATTAATAAACATAAAAATCCATTTTTTTTAAATTTGGACATTTTTTATTTTTTTCGAAAAAATCTCTAAGATACTACTCATAAAGACGAACATTTTAAGCCTAGACGGGAAGTGGGACAATCCTTTTTTCGAATTTCTATGAGAGTTTAAAAGATAAATAAAAACTGAAAACTCTAAAAAAAAATCGGAAAAAATGGTCTCACTGCCAACTTTTTGTCCTAAAGTGGGACAATTTTTCTCCGCTTTCTCTTGTATATTCTTATATTCTTATATTCTTAAATAAGCTTATATTCGAGCAAATTTCATAAATTCACGAGTGCGCGAATAATGAAAATTTTGAAAAAAATTGAGCATGCTCCAGCCATTCTCGTGAATGACTATAAAAATAATCAACTATATCAACGACAGTCGTGGTAAAAGGTGGTCCGATCGGTGTATAATATACAAAGAGATATACCACAATTTTTCTACATTAATTTTTAAAAATACAGATTCGTGAAATGCAGTTCTTTTAAATAAAAATAGATAAGGAAGAAAACTTTCATACATACTTTAATGTTTAATTTTTCTAATTGTTCAATCATCTCTTCCCTCTGATGAATATCCGGTGCGAGTTGTACATTATTGTGTTTCACATTGCCGTGATTACTGGTTCTCAAAACTTTGATATCAGCTTGAGCGTCTCCTAACTTTTGTCTCAGTGTTTGCACCTGAAGACGAAGGCACTTGTTTTGCTCTCGAACCTCCATCAAGAGATCCATAGTTCTAATCTCATCGTCCATACTAAAAGGCCTTTAAAAAAATGTCTGCAACAAGTTACTCGCTAAAGAATTTGTAGGAAAATTGCCTTATATAATTACCGTTTTATGTCTCTATTCTCGTTAAACTGTTTCTTAGAATGCGACAACTGCTCTTGTATTTGTTCAGCCATGAGTTTAAATTGATCTCGCTGAGCTCTGCACTGGTCCAACTCTTGGCTCAATACCATCAGAGCCTCCGATTTCAACTGCAACTTTTTTCTCAACATAGCGTTCTGTATTAAACCAGAGAATAAAACTGTTAAAAATGTGTAATCGTGACTAGTTAAATATAATTTACAAATAAACTATACGAAAGAAAAATTGATGTTTGTTGTATCGCTTCATTAATATATAATAATATATATTAATAGATAATAATATATTATATATATATAATAATAAATATAATATATAATAATAATAATTAAACCAGAGAATAAAATTGTTAAAAATGTGTAATTGTGACTAGTTAAATATAATTTACAAATAAACAATACGAAAGAAAAATTTATGTTTGTTGTATCGCTTGATTAATATATAATAATAATAATTAAGCCAGAGAATAAAACTGTTAAAAATGTGTAATCGTGACTAGTTAAATATAATTCACAAATAAACAATATGAAAGAAAAATTGATGTTTGTTGTATCGCTTGATTTTTTATTTATTATTATTATTATTATTATTACAATTACAATTACAATAATAATAATTTTTACAATAATTATGTCCTTTTTGCTGGTCCAGCAGCTAAAGGCGCTATACTAAATAAATAGAGTATCTGGCCCACGATAAGCGATTCAACGCTTGTGTGTGGGTATATATATAGTCACTTTTCATGTTTTTTAGTTTGTGTTATTGTTTGTATATTTAATTTTAGTATGGTTTTATTGTGGGTTAATGTTTAGTGCTTTTTCTTAATGATTCCTTATTTTGCAATTGCGAGTTATTCGATTTGAGTTACTGCTTCACTTTCAGTTGATATCACATAATTTTCTATAATGTCTTTATATATATTGTTATCACAGCTGTAGAGTTTTTTAATTTTTTTATTAATACATAATAATAATAATTAAACCAGAGAATAAAACTGTTAAAAATGTGTAGTCGAGACTAGTTAAATATAATTTACAAATAAACAATACGAAAGAAAAATTGATGTTTGCTGTATCGCTTGATTAATATATAATAATAATAATTAAACCAGAGAATAAAACTGTTAAAAATGTGTAATCTTGACTAGTTAAATATAATTTACAAATAAACAATACAAAAGAAAAATTGATGTTTGCTGTATCGCTTGATTAATATATAATAATAATAATTAAACCAGAGAATAAAACTGTTAAAAATGTGTAATCGCGACTAGTTAAATATAATTTACAAATAAACAATACGAAAGAAAAATTTATGTTTGTTGTATCGCTCGATTAATATATAATAATAATAATTAAGCCAGAGAATAAAACTGTTAAAAATGTGTAATCGTGAGTAGTTAAATATAATTTACAAATAAACAATACGAAAGAAAAATTTATGTTTGTTGTATCGCTTGATTAATATACAATAATAATAATTAAACCAGAGAATAAAACTGTTAAAAATGTGTAATCGCGACTAGTTAAATATAATTTACAAATAAACAATACGAAAGAAAAATTTATGTTTGTTGTATCGCTCGATTAATATGTAATAATAATAATTAAACCAGAGAATAAAATTGTTAAAAATGTGTAATCGTGACGAGTTAAATATAATTTACAAATAAACAATACGAAAGAAAAATTGATGTTTGTTGTATCGCTTGATTAATATATAATAATAATAATTAAACCAGAGAATAAAACTGTTAAAAATATGTAATCGTGACTAGTTAAATGTAATTTACAAATAAACAATACGAAAGAAAAATTGATGTTTGTTGTATCGCTTGATTAATATATAATAATAATAATTAAACCAGAGAATAAAACTGTTAAAAATATGTAATCGTGACTAGTTAAATGTAATTTACAAATAAACAATACAAAAGAAAAATTGATGTTTGTCGTATCGCTTGATTAATATACAATAATAATAATTAAACCAGAGAATAAAATTGTTAAAAATGTGTAATCATGACTAGTTAAATATAATTTACAAATAAACAATACGAAAGAAAAATTGATGTTTGTTGTATCGTTTGATTAATACATAATAATAATAATTAAACCAGAGAATAAAACTGTTAAAAATGTGTAATCGTGACGAGTTAAATATAATTTACAAATAAACAATATGAAAGAAAAATTGATGTTTGTTGTATCGCTTGATTAATATACAATAATAATAATTAAACCAGAGAATAAAATTGTTAAAAATGTGTAATCGTGACCAGTTAAATATAATTTACAAATAAACAATACGAAAGAAAAATTGAAGTTTCTTGTATCGCTTGATTAATATATAATAATAATAATTAATTCAGAGAATAAAACTGTTGAAAATGTATAATCGTGACTAGTTAAATATAATTTACAAATAAACAATATGAAAGAAAAATTGATGTTTGTTGTATCGCTTGATTAGTATATAATAATAATAATTAAACCAGAGAATAAAACTGTTAAAAATGTATAATCGTGACTAGTTAAATATAATTTACAAATAAACAATAAAAAGAAAAATTGATGTTTGTTGTATCTCTCGATTAACATATAACAATAATAATTAAACCAGAGAATAAAACTGTTAAAAATATGTAATCGTGACTAGTTAAATATAATTTACAAATAAACAATACGAAAGAAAAATTGATGTTTGTTGTATCGCTTGATTAATATACAATAATAATAATTAAACCAGAGAATAAAACTGTTAAAAATGTGTAATCGTGACTAGTTAAATATAATTTACAAATAAACAATATGAAAGAAAAATTGATGTTTGTTGTATCGCTCGATTAATACATAATAATAATAATTAAACCAGAGAATAAAATTGTTAAAAATGTGTAATCGTGACTAGTTAAATATAATTTACAAATAAACAATACGAAAGAAAAATTGATGTTTGTTGTATCGCTTGATTAATATATAATAATAATAATTAAACCAGAGAATAAAACTGTTAAAAATGTGTAATCGTGACGAGTTAAATATAATTTACAAATAAACAATACAAAAGAAAAATTGATGTTTCTTGTATCTCTCGATTAACATATAATAATAATAATTAAACCAGAGAATAAAACTGTTAAAAATATGTAATCGTGACTAGTTAAATATAATTTACAAATAAACAATACGAAAGAAAAATGTATGTTTGTTGTATCGCTCGATTAATATATAATAATAATAATTAAACCAGAGAATAAAATTGTTAAAAATGTGTAATCGTGACTAGTTAAATATAATTTACAAATAAACAATACAAAAGAAAAATTGATGTTTGTTGTATAGATTAATAATCACTATAATAATAAAAAATCCGAAATTCGATTGAACTTAACCTACTTCGGAATTGTGACTATCCGCGTATCCCGAATTTCCATCAAAATTAGCCGTTAGACGTTTTCCCTCAAACTGCCTGGCCATTTCGTAGCAGGACAATCGACTACAATAATCTACAATTCTAAGATTTAATCTGCTAAACCTTTTATTTTTCTCACGCAGCTGTCATTTTTTTTTTAAGGTTATATATTATATTTTGTTCACGTAGTCCTCCGAGTGGCGCTGCGATCGAGTTAAAATATTCTCCCCTCTGCGCGAACATATATATTCCGCCGGCAAAGAGCGACTACGTGAATCATTTTTCACTATCAATCGTTTTTAGCGACTAAAACAAAAACAATCAACGACATCATCCGCGAATACAGTCTTTTATTTATAATACATCGATTACCGTAGTTATGCATCGTGCTAGTGATTCAATTTTCAAAATTATTCAACAAAAGTTCGTTCAAACTGTGTATTGACTAGAGATTGACGCTGAAAACGCTTACGAGCAAACCACCAATGGTGTTGCCCAACGGTATTTGATTTCGCTCGCGAAAGAGTCGTGTTTGGTGCTGTCGTGAACAACGGATCCTGAGACCGGCTCACTCATCCAATTTTCACCGTTCGTCAACGATCATCAGGAAAAAGTAATCGCGATAATGACGTCAACCGGAACTTTCCAGGGATTCGGCGGAGAGAGCCGTAAATCCAGCAAGTAAGTCAACGTATAATTACATTTTTATCTTTATTATTTCTCATTCGCTTTCGACATATTTTCGCACACGCTGCGCGGGGTTATTGCACGATGAGGACGTTTGTCCTTTCTCGGTTCGCTGACATTTCTTCAGTGGAATAATATATATAATATACACATATAAATATCTCGTTTATTTCGTGAAAATCGCGACATTTTTTTTCTTCATACAACCCAAGATGTAACGTACTTTGTGTTGTTTTATTTTGTCAACGAAAATAGCTCGCGAAGTATGCGGCAGAATGACAGTTGAGACACACCTACGCGATTTATTCGAATTTTTGTATATCGTATTGGCTATTTTGTTTTGTTTAAATCGACTACGGTGATGATAGGAAAGAAAATGAGAGAAACAGGGTGAGATTTAACGAAACAACGTGTGCGTTCTTTACGATCCTTTGTCTCTTAGGTGCACCAACGCGAGGCCCCCACGGCCTTGCAAAAACGGTTACGCTCTTTATGCGGCGCATCAGTTCGAACCGGATATATCCAGATAGATCCTGAATTCTCTCCCGCGAGCTCGGCAACGTTTTCGCGTGGTTTTTTTACGCCTAAAAGACTGGAGGAACAGACGTTGTCTATGTTTTCCATGACTCTTCAGAGGGTCGTTGATAGAAACAAGACGAGTGTGTATCGTTATGACACGCGAGCTTGTCGCTTGGCGGGTTTATAATGTAAACGTCTGTCATACGAGCTCGCATCTATACGGGGATATCCTAAGTCACTTTATGCCGCTATTGGCAACCTGGCTCACCTGAGTGACGTCACTCTAACGCGACATTAAATACCGCACGGTGCGTAAGTTAAACCTCGTTGATTTTTCTACGGCTTCGACATGTTTAGAGTCGGAATGCGTTATTCGTGGAACGAGAATGCGAATAATATACTGTTAAAAATATACAAGAGAATTTAATATACAAAACGATATGAGATTTGCGAAACGGGTATATGAATTACATACTTTTATTGTCAATTTTTAGAATAGTATGTCACTCTAACGCGACATTAAATACCGCACGGTGCGTAAGTTAAACCTCGTTGATTTTTCTACGGCTTCGACATGTTTAGAGTCGGAATGCGTTATTCGTGGAACGAGAATGCGAATAATACACTACTGTTTAAAATATACAAGAGAATTTAATATACAAAACGATATGAGATTTACAAAACGGGTTTATGAATTCCATACTTTTATTGTCAATTTTTAGAATAGGTTGTCACTAACGCGACATTAAATACCAGACGGTGCGTAAGTTAAACCTCGTTGATTTTTCTACGGCTTCGACATGTTTAGAGTCGGAACGCGTTATTCGTGGAACGAGAAAGCGAATAATACATTATTGTTAAAAATATGCAAGAGAATTTAATATACTAAACGATATGAGATTTACGAAACGGGTTTATGAATTACATACTTTTTTTGCCAATTTTTAGAATAGTATGTTACTCTAACGCGACATTAAATACCGCACGGTGCGTAAGTTAAACCTCGTTGATTTTTCTACGGCTTCGACATGTTTAGAGTCGGAATGCGTTATTCGTGGAACGAGAATGCGAATAATATACTGTTAAAAATATACAAGAGAATTTAATATACAAAACGATATGAGATTTACGAAACGGGTTTATGAATTCCATACTTTTATTGTCAATTTTTAGAATAGGTTGTCACTAACGCGACATTAAATACCAGACGGTGCGTAAGTTAAACCTCGTTGATTTTTCTACGGCTTCGACATGTTTAGAGTCGGAATGCGTTATTCGTGGAACGAGAATGCGAATAATACACTACTGTTTAAAATATACAAGAGAATTTAATATACAAAACGATATGAGATTTACAAAACGGGTTTATGAATTCCATACTTTTATTGTCAATTTTTAGAATAGGTTGTCACTAACGCGACATTAAATACCAGACGGTGCGTAAGTTAAACCTCGTTGATTTTTCTACGGCTTCGACATGTTTAGAGTCGGAATGCGTTATTCGTGGAACGAGAAAGCGAATAATACACTATTGTTAAAATATGCAAGAGAATTTAATATACAAAACGATATGAGATTTACGAAACGGGTTTATGAATTCCATACTTTTATTGTCAATTTTTAGAATAGGTTGTCACTAACGCGACATTAAATACCAGACGGTGCGTAAGTTAAACCTCGTTGATTTTTCTACGGCTTCGACATGTTTAGAGTCGGAATGCGTTATTCGTGGAACGAGAATGCGAATAATACACTATTGTTAAAATATGCAAGAGAATTTAATATACAAAACGATATAAGATTTACGAAACGGGTTTATGAATTCCATACTTTTATTGTCAATTTTTAGAATAGGTTGTCACTAACGCGACATTAAATACCAGACGGTGCGTAAGTTAAACCTCGTTGATTTTTCTACGGCTTCGACATGTTTAGAGTCGGAATGCGTTATTCGTGGAACGAGAAAGCGAATAATACACTATTGTTAAAAATATGCAAGAGAATTTAATATACTAAACGATATGAGATTTACGAAACGGGTTTATGAATTCCATACTTTTATTGTCAATTTTTAGAATAGGTTGTCACTAACGCGACATTAAATACCAGACGGTGCGTAAGTTAAACCTCGTTGATTTTTCTACGGCTTCGACATGTTGAGAGTCGGAATGCGTTATTCGTGGAACGAGAATGCGAATAATATACTGTTAAAAATATACAAGAGAATTTAATATACAGAACGATATGAGATTTGCGAAACGGGTATATGAATTACATACTTTTATTGTCAATTTTTAGAATAGGTTGTCACTAACGCGACATTAAATACCAGACGGTGCGTAAGTTAAACCTCGTTGATTTTTCTACGGCTTCGACATGTTTAGAGTCGGAATGCGTTATTCGTGGAACGAGAATGCGAATAATATACTGTTAAAAATATACAAGAGAATTTAATATACAGAACGATATGAGATTTGCGAAACGGGTATATGAATTACATACTTTTATTGTCAATTTTTAGAATAGGTTGTCACTAACGCGACATTAAATACCAGACGGTGCGTAAGTTAAACCTCGTTGATTTTTCTACGGCTTCGACATGTTTAGAGTCGGAATGCGTTATTCGTGGAACGAGAATGCGAATAATACACTACTGTTTAAAATATACAAGAGAATTTAATATACAAAACGATATGAGATTTACAAAACGGGTTTATGAATTCCATACTTTTATTGTCAATTTTTAGAATAGGTTGTCACTAACGCGACATTAAATACCAGACGGTGCGTAAGTTAAACCTCGTTGATTTTTCTACGGCTTCGACATGTTGAGAGTCGGAATGCGTTATTCGTGGAACGAGAATGCGAATAATATACTGTTAAAAATATGCAAGAGAATTTAATATACTAAACGATATGAGATTTGCGAAACGGGTTTATGAATTCCATACTTTTATTGTCAATTTTTAGAATAGGTTGTCACTAACGCGACATTAAATACCAGACGGTGCGTAAGTTAAACCTCGTTGATTTTTCTACGGCTTCGACATGTTGAGAGTCGGAATGCGTTATTCGTGGAACGAGAATGCGAATAATATACTGTTGAAAATATGCAAGAGAATTTAATATACAAAACGATATGAGATTTACGAAACGGGTTTATGAATTCCATACTTTTATTGTCAATTTTTAGAATAGGTTGTCACTAACGCGACATTAAATACCAGACGGTGCGTAAGTTAAACCTCGTTGATTTTTCTACGGCTTCGACATGTTTAGAGTCGGAATGCGTTATTCGTGGAACGAGAATGCGAATAATACACTACTGTTTAAAATATACAAGAGAATTTAATATACAAAACGATATAAGATTTACGAAACGGGTATATGAATTACATACTTTTATTGTCAATTTTTAGAATAGTATGTCACTCTAACGCGACATTAAATACCGCACGGTGCGTAAGTTAAACCTCGTTGATTTTTCTACGGCTTCGACATGTTTAGAGTCGGAATGCGTTATTCGTGGAACGAGAATGCGAATAATACACTACTGTTTAAAATATACAAGAGAATTTAATATACAAAACGATATGAGATTTACGAAACGGGTTTATGAATTCCATACTTTTATTGTCAATTTTTAGAATAGTATGTCACTCTAACGCGACATTAAATACCGCACGGTGCGTAAGTTAAACCTCGTTGATTTTTCTACGGCTTCGACATGTTTAGAGTCGGAATGCGTTATTCGTGGAACGAGAATGTGAATAATATACTGTTAAAAATATACAAGAGAATTTAATATACAAAACGATATGAGATTTACGAAACGGGTTTATGAATTCCATACTTTTATTGTCAATTTTTAGAATAGTATGTCACTAACGCGACATTAAATACCAGACGGTGCGTAAGTTAAACCTCGTTGATTTTTCTACGGCTTCGACATGTTGAGAGTCGGAATGCGTTATTCGTGGAACGAGAATCCGAATAATACACTACTGTTAAAAATATGCAAGAGAATTTAATATACTAAACGATTTGCAGTCGCGAACAAGCCCAGACTCGGGCTCATGCGACTCGCATAAGGCGAATAAGAATATTATGAGCATATTAGACTAAGTAAGAAACAAAAACGCTATGTACATATGCCATGTAAAGCACTCATTCCCTGTGCATCCTCCAATAAATATCAATATCAATATGAGATTTACGAAACGGGTATATGAATTACATACTTTTTTTTGTCAATTTTTAGAATAGTATGTCACTCTACCGCGACATTAAATACCGCACGGTGCACTGTTAGAAATTTTTGTATGAAAATTAATATAAAGTATTGGAAGTTTTTTTGCGGATACGCGTATATTAAATTTAATATACAAATATTAATTAATATATGAAAATATTGTTGCAAAATTAATATACAGTATACTAAATACTTCATAAAAGTTATGTTTATAAGATAATTATTGGAACTCTACAATATATCTGTATATTAAATGAAATTTAATATACCGTATCTGGAAAAGAGCTTCCAATACATATATTAATTTTCAAAATATTTTTAACAGTGTCCGTAAGTCCCTCGTTGATTTTTTTACGGCTTCGACATGTTGAGAGTCGGAATGCGTTATTCGTGGAACGAGAATGCGAATAATACACTACTGTTAAAAATATGCAAGAGAATTTAATATACAAAACGATATGAGATTTACGAAACGGTTATATGAATTCCATACTTTTATTGTCAATTTTTAGAATAGTATGTCACTCTACCGCGACATTAAATACCGCACGGTGCATTGTTAGAAATTTTTGTATGAAAATTAATCTAAAGTATTGGAAGTTTTTTTGCGGATACGCGTATATTAAATTTATTAAACAAATATTAATTAATATATGAAAAAATTGTTGCAAAATTAATATACAGTATACTAAACACTTCATAAAAGTTATGTTTATAATATAATTATTGGAACTTTACAATATATCTGTTTATTAAATGAAATTTAATATACCGTATCTGGAAAAGAACTTCCAATACATATATTAATTTTCAAAATATTTTTAATAGTGTACGTAAGTCCCTCGTTGATTTTTTTACGGCTTCGACATGTTGAGAGTCGGAATGCGTTATTCGTGGAACCAGAATGCGAATAATACACTACTGTTAAAAATATTCAAGAGAATTTAATATACAAAACGATACGAAATTTACGAAACGGGTTTATGAATTACATACTTTTATTGTCAATTTTTAGAATAGTATGAGAATTTTTCGATACAAGTATTTGAAAATTACAGTACGTGAGTATTGTAATCTTCATTTTAATATACAAATATTGTAGTTGTCAATGACGAATGTATCTGAAAATTAATATATGGTATATGCATCCGACCTTTATATACGGTATATTAATTTTCAAAAACAAATGTTGTACACTGGTAAAAATGCAAGTGAATTTAATATACCAAACGATATGAGATTTACGAAACGGGTATATGAATTCCATATTAATATACTTTTCCTCTTTTAAAAAGTTGGTGGCTCGAGATATCTCGAAAATATCGAAAATATCGCAGTCATTGTCATCGTTTTATTCGTGCTGTCATTGGTCAGAGGTGTCGTCAGTCACACTGCGATCGGGACCAATATCATGCATTCATTTTTTTTGTTTATGTCAAATGTCAAAATTTATATAAAGAGACTCGGGCGCTTAAGCGCCCGAGTCCGCTTGACCCTAGTATAATAAATTTAAGAATAGTATAAGAATTCTCCGATACTGGTATTTGAAAATTACAATACGTGATTATTTTAATATATAAATATCGTATTTGGCAATGACGAATGTATCTGAAAATTAATATACGGTATATGCATCCGAGCTTTATATACGGTATATTAATTTTCAAAGAAACATTTTTTTTACAGTGTACTGCAGAACGAATATCAAGAACCTCAATAGTATATTACGCCACTAGGGAGGGAAAGTAGACTATGTCCAACCGCGCGTAAGATTACGACCCGAGCCGAAGGCGAGGGTGGTAAACCCACAGTTGGGGATAGTCTACTTGCACTCCCCAGTGGAGTATACTATTTTTCACCATATCTGCAGCGGAAAGTTCGAATTACGTAAAGCCCGTAGGGCGGGAAGTCGAACTTTCCGCGCAGGTATGGTTAAAAATATTTGAACTAAAAAAAAATAGTATATTACACACCTAGGGCAGTAAAGTAAGAAATGTCTCAGATCACATGTAATTGTCGGTCGAGGCGAAGCCGAGGTCGACAAACATGTGATCTGAGGCTTTCTTATTTACTGCCCAAGACGTGTACGATTTTTCTCATCGACGGAGCCGAAAACCGGGAACTTCGTTCCGCACAGCGGAACGAAAGTTGTCGCTTTCAGCCCGGAGGTGAGAAAAAATGTTTTTTTTTTTTCATCCTCATAGAGGAAACTTTGTTTTCGTGAAATGCTTTTTTTTTTCGAGATTTTCATGTTAGGGGACTCAGAATGGTCCGAAATGTCGAGAAAAATGGTTTAGAAAAAATGTATTTATGTATGCATGTGTGTGGCCGGCATGAAAAATTCAAACTTAGATACTTTTAGACCGACCTTATTAATCAAGCTGAAATTTGGCACACACGCTGGGGAGATAAATCACTTTGTTTGTGATAATTTAAAAAAAATTCAAGCATAAATTTATTTTTTATTCAATTTTGAATTTTTTAGAAAAAAATTTGTAGGTTTGGGCATTTGCAAATTTGTAGCTCTCGAACTAAATATTTTTTTACACATTAAGCCATGCGGATTGGTATTGATTTTGGGGTGAATTTATAAATAGGTTTAGTTTTTTATAAAATTTCGAATTTCTCGAAAACTTTACGTTTTCCTCTAACTCAGGTCAACTAACACTAAATTAATTCAAGTTTTGCCAGAGAGCAAGAGAAGCTGTACAAACGTGATATTGATTTACTTATAAATAAATAGTGATGCAAAGTGGAGCTTTGCATATTGCTTCCTCATTATATTTGAATGTTTACAAAACTTCCTCTATGAGGAAGCCAAAATAGATAAACATACTTCCTCATAGACGTAGCAGTTTGTAAACAATCAAATGTAATGAGGAAGCAATGTACAAAGTTCTACTTTGCATTTTTGTTTTTACCGCTAATAATATCGAGTGTATTATTATTCTTTTATTTCTGAAAATTTTAATAAAGTTTACTTTAAAAAACTAAAGATTGGGAATATTCGGATAGCAATATATTCAAATTAAATTTAAACACAGTATTACTTAATTTTTTTAAACAAGTCATCGTACTTTTTAATAATAATTTTTTTTACAAACTATTCCAAGTTATCGAAACCGTAATTTATATAGAATACAATTTTATTCGAATATTCTTCACTCTGCGCCAAAATTACATAATCCATGCAGGTGCCGATAGATATATATAAAATTCATCTCAAAATTACATAATCCATGTTATTCCGGATGGAAATATAGAATTTACTCAGCTTTCTCTCTATGTGGCTGGTGTTTTTTTTTCTCTCTTTATTCCAATGCAATTCTCGTGTGTCCCGTGCGAAATTCGATCTGTGTGCGCATTGCTAACTGATACTCATTGCCTAACGAGAAACCAGCGATAAAGTAGTAAAAAGTAATATTTTAGAGGACTGATGAAACAGGAATTAGTTACGCCAGTTTCTATCTCGTGCTCTGCGCCATTTTAATGGTTCATTACACATTTTTTTACGACCCGTTCGTGCATAAAGGCTGCTCAGCTATATATACATATATATATATATGGACGAGATAATTCTCGAAGAGGGTGTTGGCCCCGAGGTGAGCGTATGGCGTGTCAAAGTCTAGTTACTTCTTATATTGCTTCAATTTTACCTTTGACCAAACGACACAACGTATATTCACTAGCGCAATATTTTCTGAAGTGATGTTATCGCGGTTTGTTCGCGGAAGTCCTGGGGTCACTGGATCCATGACAATTATGCCAGTGTCGCCCTTCGACGTTGTTTCACGGCCGCATTGCTCTTTTGGTTGTCTGCAGGCTACACGCAATGCGTTTAATTTTTATAGCTGGCAAAAAAAAAACGCTTTTTTTTCGTTCCCTCTGCGTTCAGTACTTTTCTATAATTATTCAACGTTTTGTTTCACCGTTTATGGATTTTAAGTTCAATGCCATTATTGTTATTATTTTCACTGAAGAATAAATGAATAAATAAATACGTAAAGCACGTAAAGGCTTCATTCTGTATATGAGGCAATCAACTGGGCCACTTTTTTCGGTCGAGCCCCCGGATATTTTTCTAAATTTGTCAGTTTGTTGTACTATTTGAGATGGGAGTTTGTGATTTGTTTTTTCAGATTTTGAAAAGGCGTTTAGGATTTACGTTTTTTTTAAATATCACTATATCAGAAAATATTAGACTCTCAAAAAATTCTTAAGAACATTAACTTTTTCATTTTCCATCTACTTTCGAGTGACGTTAAAATTATAATTTTTCCAACGGAAGAAAGTCATTTTTTCGCAGAAAAAAGCAATAAATAATTTTTATTACGAAAAAAGCATCTTTGATTCCGGTCTTAATTTTACAAGGTGTTTTGCATTTTATGAAGATTCTGAGAAAAAAATTCCAAAGTGGCATTAAAAATTCTTAGGCATTAAAAAATTGAAAATTAAAATAAAAAAATTAATAAATTAGTTCCTGCCCGTTTTTTCCGAATCATTTGGCGCAGCCTGTCGTCCGAGAAGTTTCATTTTACCTTTTGAAAATGTGATGAAATCCGCTAGGGAGGAAATCCAAAGTGGCTCCTCCGATTCTTAGGCAGGAAAAAATGTATTAATTAATTTATTTTAATTTTCAATTTTTTACTGCCTAAGAATTGGCGGTGCCACTTTGGAATTTTTTTCTCAGAATCTTCATACAATGCGAAACACTTTGTAAAATTAAGAGCGGAATAAAAGATGCTTTTTTCGTTAAAAAAATTATTTACTGCTTTTTTTTTCCGAAAAATTGACTTTCTTCCGTTGGAAAAATTATGGTTTTAACATCACTCGAAAGTAGATGGAAAATGAAAAAGTTAATGTTCTTAAGAATTTTTTGAGAGTCTAATATCTTCCGAGATATAGTGATATTAAAAAAAAAGATGCAAAGTAGAACCTTGCACATTGCTTCCTCATTATTTTTCGCTTTTTACAAAGCTCCCTCTGTGAGGAAGCAGTATGTTATTCAATTTTGGCTTCCTCATAGAGGAAGCTTTGTAAAAAGCGAAAAATAATGAGGAAGCAATGTGCAAGGTTCTACTTTGCATCTTTTTTTTCAATTTCGTCGACGACGATGGCGAGGACGATTTTTTTCTCCCGCATTTCCACTTGAAGTCGATGCCTCCCCATCTCCCTCAGTTTTATACCATTTTATTGTGCCGTTCTAGAATTATTGGCAATTTAATATTCGTACTTACCGTCAGTATTAGAAATAATAAAAAAACAAAATAATACTCCGTCACAGACAGTTATATGTAATTTTGATTAGATACAACATTTTGTCTTACTTTAACTTTTTCTTTTGTTAACTTTTGCGGAAGTTGTAGCGAAAATCTAAATTTTTTGAAAAATTCAAAATGTTGTAAAATCCGAACGACTTTACCGATCATCACCAAATTTTGTACGTATCAGGGCTGTATGTTACCTTTCGACTGTACCCAATTTCGGTTCATTTATTAAGATACGACGTGATTTAGAGCAAAATGTATTTTTTTCGAAAAATTCAAAATTCTATAAAATCCGAACCGCTTTACCGATTTCGCCGAAATGCAATACCATACAACATTGAACTTATATCTAGATATGAAGAACTATTTAGCTAAATCGGCGAACTTTTACGAAAGTTAGAGCATTCACGTCCTTTTTTCAATAAATTAAAAATTGCATAAAAACTTAATTACTATATATATTTTTTCAAAAATTGCAGTATTCAAAGGGGGGCAGCTACTCTACATGTGTGCCAAATTTGAGCCCGATCGCTCGAACGGTTACTGAGTGAGAGGCGATTGAATTTTCGAGGCCCAGCACACACACACACACACAAATACATACATACGGACATTTTTTCTAAACCACTTTTTTCGATGTTTTAGGTGATTCTAAGCATACTGACATGAAAATCTCGAAAAAAAAAATTTTCATGAAAACAAAGCTTCCTCTATGAGGAAGCAAAAATGTAAATCCTGAACGGCGCCCTTTAAAAATCTGAAAAAAATCACAAACACCCATCTCAAATAGTACAACAAACTGACAAATTTAGAAAAATATCCGGAAGGCCGACCGAAAAAAAGTGGCCTAGTTGATAAAGAATGCCTCATATACATTATCACGGAAATGCAGATAGAAGTGTCTCGTTAACTCGTCACTAAAAACGCAAGTTCCAAGTGATAAGCTAATGAAACAAGTCGGTCAAGCGATAAGCTCGTGCGATGCACTTTTGCAGACACAATTGATGGAATATTGTATTAATGGACGTTTTATTAAATGGCCAGAATCTGCATAATCAAGCGTTGAGATTTTAACGTAGGGCCATTTTACAATTGTTCTTGAACTCGAGTGGCATTGACTCGTCACTAAGCTGTTGGGACAGGTGCGAGTGCAACCAGAGAGCTCTTTTTGTCGAACGCACGCAGGGTGACTCACTGACGCTGCTGCTGTTGCTGCTGCTCGATATGCTAGTCCCCTCTTGCAGCAGCTGGTGGCCAGATAATTATCGGTCTCGTCTTACCGCGAAATCCGTTCGGACCTCTGGCCTCCCGTTCGTCGAGGATTACGCCCTTGACGACAGCTAATTCCGTTTCTAACTCGTATAATAATTACAATATATATATTTTTTTCAAACCATATCTATTTCATTTTTTTACTTTGTTAACCCTTTGCGTCACAGTGGGTCACAGAGCGACCTACCTGAATCCAAATTTCAATGTTTTAAACTAATTTCTGACAATAATTAATGAGTTTTTTAATTTCGAAAACGAAAAATGTATGGCTCAAAGGATTAAATATCCTGTTAAGCCGCAAACTATTAACTGTCGGATATTGATGACAATTTTTATGTTTGCATTAACATTTTCCATTGTAATCGCAACTGGTTGGCAATTACAGTAACAATTGCAAAAATGTATGTAAAATGTGAAAATAGTGTGATTGTTAAAATATTTTTTAACCTTTATGTAAATAATAATTTACGGTGGTATTAAAAAATTTGTATGCTGTTATACAAATAGAGGAATTGACATACAATTAATTGTTGTCACTGAAAAATTGTCGAGCTCACAAAAATTTCTGTGAGTGTTGACAAAAATTGGCTCGTATTGTTTTTTTTTGTATGTTTTTTTTTACAAGTTTCTGTCCCTTGCAGATAGTGCACATTAATTATTTCGAGTGGATTATACGGTATGTCCAAAAGGAAGAAAAAAAAACCGTAATGTCCAGACACGACGTCGCGACGCCAAGGGTGGAAGTTCGTTCCACTCGTTTCACTGTGTCGGTGTCGCGAGGAAATCGATACAAGTCCGGTCTCCGCCGCGTCTGCCGCACGTTGCTGGACGTATAAAGGAGACAGGATTTGATTAGATTATTCACCTGTGCGCCACGGCATATCGACGGTGGCAATACAGGAGCGTCGAACACAGTCACGACAGGCTTCGAGCGAAAACCACCAGATTGCGCCGAGAGTTCCATTCAAGAAGATTCGTTCCTGTTACCGATAGTGATGGGCACTGAAGATTTTACATTTCCTGACACGAAAAATGATTTTATACCGCCATGAGAAGAATAAGAATATTGTTTATACAATTTAATAATAATGGGATGAACTATATTTCAGTTATTAGGTGCTTTAAGCACCTAATAACTGAAACTATATCGTCATATATTCAGTTATTAGGTGCTTTAAGCACCTAATAACTATATATTCAGTTATTAGGTGCTTTAAGCACCTAATAACTGAATATATGACGATGTAGTTTCAGTCATTTAGTCATATATTCAGTTATTAGGTGCTTTAAGCACCTAATAACTGAATATATGACGATGTAAACGTAGAAGACGTTTCCACTTTTTCTTTCGTTTTTGCCGCCATAACAAAAACAAAGGCATTAAACCGAATCAACACGGAACACAAAATTATTAATTATTTTTCTTTCTGTTATTTTTCCTTATTTTATTTTTATTTTTTATTATTTCATTTCTTTAGACTTAAGTAAGCAAGGATTGCAGTCGCGAACAAGCCCAGACTCGGGCTTATGGGACTCGCATAAGGCGAATGAGAAAAGTACAAAGTATTCGATAAAACTGTAAGCATATTAGACTAAGTAAGAAACAAAAATGCTATGTACATATGCCATGTAAAGCAGTCATTCCCTGTGCATCCTTCAATAAATAAATAAATAATAATAATATGCATTAATAGAAATTTATGAGTTGAATTCAAATTAATGCATTTCACTTAAGGAGGTCGGAGCGCTCCACACTAGTCAAATCAGTGCTGAATTTTTAAAAGAGTTTCTACAATTTCAGATGGTTTAATAATCTGTTCCAAGGTGTTAATCACATAGCAGCATTAGTTCTTGATATTCAAATACATTCACAGCTGTGATATCAACAGTAAATCGATCAATATCTGCAAATTTCCGATGTTATGTTTTTTCATCCAGTTTTTTAAAAGGGTAAACCGTAATATCAGTCCGATTATGACGACCAATAGCTCATTTTGTTTACTAAAAAATATTCTATCGATTGGCCGTCTATTTTTTAAAATCGTATTAGTAGTTCAAAAGATACAACCGTTTGTTTATCCTATCATAACCTAACATCAAGTATACAAATGGCTGTAACTTTGGAACGTCTGATACTATAGAAAATCCGAACGGTCAATCGATTAAGGATCTTCCACTGATCAAAATGAGCTATGCTTCGTCATAATCGGACTGATATTACGGTTTACCCTTTTACAAAACTGGATGAAAAAACATGACATCGGAAATTTGGAGATTTTGATCGATTTACTGTTCATATGACAGCTGTGAATGTATTTGAATATCAAGAACTAATGCTGCTATGTGATTAGCACCTTGGAACAGATTATTAAACCATCTGAAAGTGTAGAAACGCTTTTAACAATTTAGCACTGATTTGAGTAGTGTGGAGCGCTCCAACCTCCTTAATTGAAGTTTTGAAATAATTCCGTTAGTCCATTTATCGCGCAACTTCAATTGAGTTGAAACTAATGAATAACGAAAATTGTTGTAAATAGAAATTTGTGCGTTGCTATGCGATATTTGAACTGTCGTAAGAAATGAGACACGTTCTTTGTGTTAAAGATCTGGAAAAAGAAATCTACGCTTACACATCACCTTAATTAATGTCCATCTGCGTAAAATGTTAATTGGCTCTAAGTAAATAGAAATTAAAGGTGTGTCACATCACCTTAATTACTTTAACAAAAATAAAACTATTTCATATTAAAATTGTACCATACTGCAATTCTTATCACGCAACAAAGCTAAGTATTTTACCGACAGACTCGGAAAAAGCGGAAGTTGGTTAGATGACGTGATTGAAATTATAGCACCGTCATATATATATAATTGTTTCTTGGTAAATTAATTGGTAGTAAAATTATCCGGTTGTTGAGTTATATAATGTTCTTTTTTTTTTTAATTAAGATCCCATTACATTTTAATGTAAAAACATTGAACGACATTCTTCTCCGTTAGGTAATACAGCATTTCAGTCGATTTTTAATGTACGATTTTCCAGCAATATTTAATTTTACTATTGTAATTTCGTTTTTCAGGGCGTCATCTTTACTACTTATGACGAAACGACTGAATTAAGGAGACATAACGAATTAAGAAAAAACGTTCATCGTGACGGTCAATAAATCCCACGTTAATTAGCGTAAGCTATCGATAACAAGAAGCCTCTTTTCTCATCGCCAAACCAGAACTCGTTTTCAACACCAGAAGTAAAGCATAATAATCTAAACAAGCTGAAGTGCTATACGCGTTGGCTTTGGCCTGCACGTCGCACATGCATAGAAAATGCACGCGTGCACACGCGTCTAAATATAATGGCGTCCATTATGCTCGGTTGAATCACACGAGGTTTTGTGCGAACACTCGTTGTGTTCCGCAGAAAAGAAAAAGAGTTAAAAAAAAAAACACAAGCCGGGTGTCGCCGCTGCTTTTGCTTCAGCGATTCTCACTTACGCGTCAGTGACTCAACGAGGATTCGGTTTTTCGACGGTAGACATTGTCGGAGCAAAAAAAAAAACGCAACAACGTGAAGGACGCCCTTTCGTTTGGTAAAACCCTCAATTTTACGAATACGACGAGGGTGATTCATCGGTAATCTACATATATATACTACACGGAGAAAAAAATCGTTAGAACCAACAAAACGTGCGCTTGCGGGCAGCGAAAAGAATATTTTGTCGATTGGACAAAATATTTGGCAATGGCAATCGAATAATGTTTGGATTTATCAGCTCTTGCTTTGATCAATTGCATATTTCATTCGATCAAAAGAATATTCTTTTCGCTGCCCGCAAGCGCACGTTTTGTTGGTTTTAACGATTTTTTTTCTCAGTCTAGAGATTGTTGTGGCTTGCGCGCTCGCATTGTTGTTTTTTTTTTATTGGTTTTAAAAAGGACTTGGAATTCGAGGGCCCTCGGGGGACTTGGAAAAAATTTGGGCCACGTAAACCATACATGGGGGCATTTGACATTAAATGCCGTATGACTCGACTCTTGACACGGCGGCAGCGGCGGCGAGATCTTTTTATAATATAGTGTAATATATTAGGGGCTATAGTCGTTTGTGCATTCGCTAGATTTCGGTTAAATCTTTCAAATCTTTTTTTTTACGTTCTTGACATATTTCTGTATGACGGAGATCGGAAGTTTGTTCGAAGATTGGAAAAAGTAAATAAGTAATTAATCAAAAATGAGGTTGATACTCTTGTTGCGTAGAATTTTCATTTAAAAAAAAATCGAGTAGGTGTTGGAATAATTCGGGCCAGGGATTAGCATTTTTGGGGGGACTTAAGATTATGTGCTACTGCTTGGTCGGTAACAAAAACTGTAAAGTGTTGTTTTTTCTTTCGCCTTTTATTCGAAAAATTATCTCACTCGCACTTATGGCGATCTGACAGAAACTGACGACATATAGCACGTCACCTTAAAATAATCCGGGGCATGGGGAGGAATTTATGGGGAAATTTGAAATATCAGGTCCATTAGGCTGAAGGACCCCGGTCGATGGTCGTGATGGTCGATGTCCGAAAAAAAATCTATTGGCGAAAAAACTATCGATATAAAGCATCGATTTTTCTCTTTAAACAATCGATAAACCGATTAATCTGGTATATAATAAATATTAAAATAATCATTAAAAAATAGGTTTATTTTCTCATTGAACATTTTTTTACAAGTACATGCTTTATTCTCAACATTTGCTGTTCCATTTATTCCAAAGATGTGTAACTGAAAAAAATGTATTACTATTGAAATTACAAAAGAAAACTCATAATTAAAATTCTTCGAATTTAATATCTTAACTTGCTACTTCGATGTTGCCTAATAAAAATCGGACATCGATTAATCGCCCAACAAAAAATCGGATGAATCTAGTCGATTAATCGAATTAAAATATCGGTTCTTTCGATTAGTCGAGAAACATCGCCCATCCCTAGTCGATGGCCTGTTGGCAATTTAAATTGAAACTTAATGTATCGCTATAAACCCCACGGACTACTGTAATCACCAAAATAATTTGTAGATTTCCGAAAAAATCTCCAATATACTACTCATAAAGACAAACATTCCAAGCCCAGACTGGAAGTCGGACAATTCTTTTTTCGAATTTCCAAGCTAGTTTAAAAGATAAATAAAAAATGAAAACTCTCATAAAAAATCTGCTTTTATATCATAAAAAAGTTGGCCGTCAGACAATTCTTTTACGATTCTTTACCAAAATAATTTGTATTTATTGCCAATAAATTACTGTTACTACCACTACTTAGGTCCAGGGAGAGCATTTATGGAGGGTCTTGGAATAATCCAGCCCAGAAGCGATCACCCATCCAAGTACCGAACCTCAGTGTCAGTATTTGAGTGGGCAACCGGCGGCGAGATCTTTTTATAATATTGAGAGAGATATACACTGTTGTGCCGGTTATGAACGTCCGAAAACATATGAGAGGGATAGGCCGACATGCGACTCCATACCAGACGTTTCCTATCAGCATATATCATCGAAAATTTTTCGAAAAACTTCTTTATTCTCGCGGACCTCAACGTAACTATATTTCTATATGTACACTGATGATAATAAATCATTGGATATTATGGAACGCCTGGAGTGCAGTTGCGTGTAGGATGTGCAAGAGCACTCTCTGGTACCATCCGTGGGTTCTTATCCGGGTTCTCGCTCGAGAGAGAGGAAGTTATGCTTGGATAAACGCGTACATCGCCAAGACGTTATACGTATTCTCGGACGCGCAGATTCACTCGGACATAATTGACTGTAGTGCAAACCGTATCGAACGGATAGACAAGAAAAAAATATTGTATAAGCTAACATGAGATGCGAGCCTGGCGATGCAATCTTCGTTTCACTGGTTAACTCAGAATGCTAACAAATTTAAGAATTCAGATAAAATAAGAGTAAAGCAGATATCGATAAATTGAGAATCAGGCCGAGAGGAGCGACGGGAAATAATTGAATTTCACGGGCATCAACGAGAGTCCCGTGGTGATGTTTCTTTAATGTTGAATCTTTTTTTTTGTTTTTATTTTTTTTCTTTTAAGCTTCACGCTGTTTCTATCGCATGTTTATAATATTCACGGATACCGAGAACCGGCTCAATCGCTCGCGATTCGCTCCAGCGAGTTTCAGGAGTCAAAGAATCTGTATTTACTCCCCTTCTCGTTCTGATATCTTGCGACTAGTTCGATTGCGTCAGGTGGGAACGGTAGCTCGTGGCCAGAATGTTATAGTCAATTCAGAACAAACCCATACAGAACAAATCGGTAAAAGGTGTTAGTTCTTATCATTCTCGATTATACGCGATGTACAGGGCTATGCAAAATGAGTATCAAAGACTGTAGCTTCGTTAAACTTTTATAATTCAAAGTTGCACTCATTAAAAAATTACTCGTACGATACTGATTTTTTTTAACAATCACTACAATTACTTTTCAAAGTTTGCGCGTTTATAAATTTGTTTGTTTTGAAAAATATTTTATTAAAATGAAAAGGAACATTTCATTTTATTTTCTATGTTAGGTAAATATTTTACTTTATTGAAATACATTTATTTAGAAAATACTCAATTTTTTTGTTGTTAATTTGTGTAAACTATTTGATGCTGATTTCATGTTAGGGGCGTAAAGATCCTGGATTAGTATTCGGAGATATTGTCGGCGAAAACCTAAGAGATTATTCGACTGAGTTTTGTAATATTAACCTTCAAGTTAAGTAATAGTGTTGAAATAAATAAACTTCATATTGTTATTTTTTTAAGAACTGTTAATATATGTCATTCGCAAGTTAATAACTTTATATTTGTAACGGGTCTTTACCTGAAATCAATAAATATCTAATCTATTTGATGCTTATTTTAAGTCGTCTTATATAAAAGTTGTGCATAATGCATAGGTTACAGTTGTTCGATATGTGAATGTACCAACAGCCTTTCATATTATTTTACTCGCTGATAGAGACTGATAGGAGAGCGGAGTTATTTGGTTGTAAAACGTTTATCGAACAGCAATTAATCATTCTTAACGAGGACGTTACGTGTCTCAATCTTGTACTAACGCCAAGCTCATTTAGAAATAATGATTGCTACGTGTCTGCAATATTCAGTCTATTTTAAAAATACAGATTTTTGTTTATAACTCGAGAGCCCACTTATTTTTATCACGATGACTGTAACATTCCAGGAGGAGGAAGCAGAACTGAGCAGCATTGTTATTAGTTGACTCATTTTCTGCTAGACTCAATATATAATTGAAGCTGTTCCATGACTAAAAAAGTTACGAGAAAAGCACTTAAAAATATAATAGATTAACTTGAAGAAGGAATAAAATTATCTTATGAGACTCAGACTTTTTAATTAGCACATATCGCGTACATATTTTACACAAAATATATGAGATAAAAATGTTGTGCCCAGAATTATTTAAGGAAATTGTTCGGTCGTTGACCGAACATGTTTAGTGCATCGCTTAAGCTTCGCCACGGAGCGAGCTAGAAATACGAAACCACGTTTATTCGTCAGACGTTTTTGGAGCAATTGGGCAATCGAACGATTTCGAAAGAGCTCGCGCTTTGACTCAGCGCGGAGTCGGTATCGTTCGATGAAGCAATGTATTCGGAAGCAATAAATGCATACGCACCGATTTTAGGCACATTGCTGGGAGTTAATCGGGAATAAGTTTAGTCTTCAATCGAACATCAAAGTGACCAGTCGGTCTTGGGTCAGACTCGCCCATAAGTAACAGAATCGAGACGAGCTCGATATTGTAATACACTATATTGTTATTTGTTTAAATAAATCTTCTTAACTTTGCGTTATTTACTTGAGTCCAACTCTTTATTGGCAAACGATCCCAATAAATAAAATATATGTTAAATTGACCCCCCTGCGGGCATTACAAAAATAACTTTATGAAAAAAATACCCTTCCTTCCTAGTGTTTTTAAAATTCAATTAGTTTATTGAAAAAAGTGCTGGTCGTTATCCGAATTTTCAATTATCCGAACAGTAGTCGGTTCAAGTTAGTTCGGATATTTCGAGGCAGCAATTTTATCGCGTCCGTAAGCGCAGCGCTTCATCGCACCGCTGGACATTGTCCACGGGAAATTGAATGCGGGAATCTCCGGATATATTCGGAGATTATATGCTATTACCCTATGCCTTCTTCTTAACACCTCAGTGTTCGTTCCTATAGAGTTACTTGTACACACTCCTGACATTAAATGTCTTAGAAATATATTTATAATTAAAATATTGGTGCCTCTTTTCTTTATACTCTATCTTTTTCAACAAATTCACAATTTGCTTTATCAGGGTAATCGACGCTCTACTGTAGCTGAATTATTTATCTCTTCTCCCCGAATTTTCGCTGATTCAACCAATATATTTTCTCAATGTATCTTAAGGATGTTCGACTGTTTCACACTAGTCAAATCAGTGCTAAATTTTTGTAATTGTTTCATTAAAGTTTAATGCATTAAGTAACTGTAGTCGAGCGATGATTTGTATTGAGGCATACGACGAATTTGCATAAAGATTAACTGATTAACGTTATTTTCCGATGGGATACATTTTCGTTCAGTTTTTTCCAAGAATAATTTATAATTTTTTGCCAATTTTGATGAGTGACGGCTCATTTTCTTTCTTAAAAGATGCTGTACAAATTGACCGGTTGAATCATTTGATATTATTGATCGTTTAATAATTATAGCTATTTGTTTATGAAAATATTTCGATTTTTGTTAAACAGCAGGCTATAATTATCAAACGATCAATAATATCAAATATCCAGCTGGTCAATTTGTAGAGCATCTTTTAAGAAAGAGAATGAGCCATAACTCATCAAAATTGGCAAAGAATTATAGAATATTCTTCGAAAAAACTGAACGAAAATGTATCCCGTTGGAAAGTAACGTTAATTAGTTAAGGGATCTTTCCAGTGTGAAAAAAAAGGTTTTTTTTTTTCGTCTTATCCACAAAAAGATCCTCAAATTTTTAAAGCGAAATTCGAAATACTTCGCTGGCATACTTTATGGACCTGGCATCGCCGATTAGTCGTAGATACATAATTTAGGTATATGAAATTTCTACACTCGAAACTTTAAACGCGTTTTTCTCGAAACGACATTTTTCAAAACGGTGGACATTCTCCAGGGAACAGTTTTCAAGTGATCTTTTTCAAATTTTAGGAGAACATTCTTCACGCTACTCTCTATCGTGCTATGGAAGCTTTTTATTTTTTAAAATTCTTCCCATTTTTTTAAAACAAAAACTGTCGAAAAAAACGGCTAAAATCGGTACTTTTCGTTCAAACCGCCGTCATTCTGCCAATCTTGATTTAAAAAAGCCTCCATAGCGCGATAGCCAATCACATACTAATTAATAATCCTTTGGGTTTTTTTTTTAGATCAAATTTGCGACCCCTAGGATGTCAACCATGAGGCTATCTTTTTTATCATCATTATTTTCAACAATTAAAAAAAAATATTTAAACTATAAAAATCGTCTTATAAAAAATCATTTTCTGTCATTCATGATGACCTTAATATGACATAAAAATTTCAGATTGATCGGCGTATAGTAACCGTCCGAAAAAAAATCCTGAAAATAGGCTATTTTTCCAGACACTGGAAAGATCCTTTAATCTGTATGCAAATCCAGCACTATTAATCTTCCTCTGGGTTAAGTATACATGCTTCAATTCAAACTACTCTCTACTATTGTCATTGAATGCATTAAACTTTAATGAAACAATTACAAAAATTTAGCACTGATTTTACTAGTGTTCACACTAGTCTGTCGAAAAAAACGACTGTCGAAAAAAACGACTAAAATCGGTACTTTTTGTTCAAACCGCCGCCATTTTGTCAATTTTGATTTTAAAAAAGCCTCCATAGCGCGATAGCCAATCGCATACTAATTAATAATCCTTTGGATTTTTTTTAGATCAAATTTGTGACCCTTAGGATGTCCACATGAGGCTGTCTTTTTTATCATCATTATTTTCAACAATTAAAAAAAAATATTTAAACAATAAAAATCGTCTTATAAAAAATCATTTTCTGTCATTCATAATTGCCTTAATATGACATAAAAATTTCAGATTGATCGGCGTACAGTAACCGTCCGAAAAAAAATCCTGAAAATAGGCTATTTTTCCAGACACTGGAAAGATCTTTTAATCTGTATGCAAATCCAGCACTATTAATCTTCCTCTGGGTTAAGTATACATGCTTCAATTCAAACTACTCTCTACTATTGTCATTGAATGCATTAAACTTTAATGAAACAATTACAAAAATTTAGCACTGATTTTACTAGTGTTCACACTAGTCTGTCGAAAAAAACGACTGTCGAAAAAACGGCTAAAATCGGTACTTTTTGTTCAAACCGCCGCCATTTTGTCAATTTTGATTTTAAAAAAGCCTCCATAGCGCGATAGCCAATCGCATACTAATTAATAATCCTTTCGGTTTTTTTTTAGATCAAATTTGCGACCCCTAGGATGTCCACCATGAGGCTGTCTTTTTTATCATCATTATTTTCAACAATTAAAAAAAAATTTAAACAATAAAAATCGTCTTACAAAAAATCATTTTCTATCATTCATAATTGCCTTAATATGTCATAAAAATTTCAGATTGATCGGCGTACAGTAACCGTCCGAAAAAAAATCCTGAAAATAGGCTATTTTTCCAGACACTGGAAAGATCCCTTAATCTGTATGCAAATCCAGCACTATTAATCTTCCTCTGGGTTAAGTATACTTGCTTCAATTCAAACTACTCTCTACTATTGTTATTTAAAGCAATAAACTTCAATGAAACAATTACAAAAAATTTAGCACTGATTTGACTAGTGTGACAACAGTCTCGAACGTCCTTAACAATTGGCTGTCTTCCTCTGTTCGTCACTTTCTCACAGTAACATCACTTTTTGTTTGTTTATTCTAGAGTTCTTCGTACGAAGCGGGACTCTCTAAAGAATATACAGGATCTAGGCCAGTGCACATAGGCATTTGGGAATCGAAGCCGCATCAGTGATTGCATATGGGTGCGGCGGTGCCCTTTGTCTCTTCTTTACAGTGTATTAAACTACACGCTATCCCTGCATTCTCGTCGCTTTTCTCAGTTCTCTTCTGTATGCCAACGCATTAAGAACTGATAGGAGACATTGCCGGAACTCTCTTCATTCAAGTGCAACACGCACCACAAGCAGCGATGACGTTTCTTGGATTTTCAGGATATCATATCGCTGCAGCAGCTTTATCGTTTCCGCTCTACATTGCAAGCGGCTTGTAGTGTATAATAATGCTATATGATTCACGCTCGTATATCTTCATCGAGGATAGTTTATTATTGAACGATAATATAGCTTTCCTTATCAGCGTGCTTTCGAAATAGAAACAATAACAAATGGATGGTCGTTTATCGGAGCATGACGATTGTTCATAGTGTTCCATACGAGCACGTGGATGTGTACAAAAACCCACTCATTCGCTTCTCAAGTATCTCAGCTGATATAAAACCAACTTGGCATCTGTAATACGAGTGCATTGAGAAATTCTTGCAACGTTTAATGTCCTTCGTTTTCTGACTGGAGTTTCCAGGAAACTAATGAAACCTACACTCTTCGAGAAGCGTATTATGCATTAGGTGCAAAGCCATTTTCAGATTTTTTTAAAAATCTCGTTCCTTGTTATTTTCTGCACTTGCTGCTGGTTCGTATGGCCTTGGCGATTTTCCTGGAAACGCCTTAACGGAAATGCGGATCGACCTTGACTTAACGTCGCGGTTTTCCTGCAGTTCAGAAGCAACTAAGGGGGAATTAGTAAAGTTGTAAATTTTGACTTGTTGTTAGGCTGTGGCGATATTTTTTCACGATTAATTTTAATTGTAAAAATTGGTCGCTCTGGTTGCTTCATCAATTCTTAATGATTTGATGAAGCAATTAGAGCGAACTAAAAATTAATTCAGGGATTCGAAATGACGTTCCTATATATAGGATCGTCGATAACATCAGAATCTTCGACACCGATGTCTCAGACCCACGTACGACGTGTCAAAAAAATTCCATCTATAAAGGCCGAAATCGACGAAGCTAATTAAATGTTGTAAATTTTGTTCTCGTAATTTATCGAAAAATTGACAGAGTGCAATATCTTTGATGATTTTTGCTCAAGATGAAGTTTCTGAGGATTCATAGCTCGAAGACGGTCGTCAGCTCGTGTAGAGGAGCGAGACCTTGAATTACATTTTAACGATTCGATGCCCACTGCTACGGCGTTCTCGCTTCTATGGTTTTTATTGTTGTTGGATTGCATTTTTTTGACCGCACTGTTTTTCCGTGCAAGCGAGTATAAGTGAGGTGGACCACAGTTCCAAGAATTGAAGGAGGGCTTTGCTGTCGATCTCTCGTCCAGGCATGAGAAACTCGCCGGACTCGTATTTTCTTCTAGCTTCTTTCCTCGCGGGTGCGTCCGTGCTATTGTTCGAGCGAGGATATACAGCAGTTATATAGTAAACCATGTAATATAGCGTGGCTACGGGAATTTCATAGACGCCCGCTCGCGCGCATCTCCACGTTCTCGGACTTTCGCACGCCAAAGAGCAACATCATATTTTCAGGAATGGAGCGAAAGCCCTTACGTCTTGATATATTTCCTACTAACGCGATTCTTTGGGCCTGTTTCAAAGTTAGAAACATAATAACAATGGATTTCTCTCGGTGAATTACATTTTTGTTGTTATTTAAAGTTCAATGAAACAATACAAATGCGGAAATGTCTAATGTAATGGCTAAAAGACCCTCAGGGACTGTG
Organism: Ephialtes manifestator; assembly: GCA_963970395.1. NCBI lineage: Eukaryota > Metazoa > Arthropoda > Insecta > Hymenoptera > Ichneumonidae > Ephialtes > Ephialtes manifestator. The sequence goes on from OZ019968.1 coordinate 50,670,073, forward strand.
GATAGAACTTGAAAGATTTCAGTTTTTTTCTTTAACCCTTTGAGTCACACATTTTTCGTTTCCGAAATTAGATGAAACATTAATTATTGTCAGAAATTAGTTTAAAACATTTAAATCTGAGCGAAAAAAGGTGGGTCGCGCAGTGACCCACTGTGACGCAAAGGGTTAAGGAAGATTTCTGCTTTGTTAGTTAAAAAAAAATCCTCGGTTTTGTTAGAATTTATTGTGCAACAAATTTTCAACACAGAATTCTGCAATTTTTAATACTCTTTATAGTCTTTGTTGTGAACGAAAATGCATTTCTTATTTAATCAATCCTATCGTATAACTTGTTATACCAGCGAAATTGTCTTCGTATAAATAATTCTCAAACAAATGACCCTTACGTATTGATATATTTCCTACTAACGCGATTCTTTGGGCGTGTTCCAAAGTTAGAAATGTAATAACAGTGGATTTCTCTCGGTGAATTACATTTTAGTTGTTATTTAAAGTTCAATGAAACAATACAAATGCGGAAATGTCTAATGTAATGGTTAAAAGACCCTCAGGGACTGTGGATAGAGCTTGAAAGATTTCAGTTTTTTTCTTTAACCCTTTGAGTCACACATTTTTCGTTTCCGAAATTAGATGAAACATTAATTATTGTCAGAAATTAGTTTTAAACATTTAAATCTGAGCGAAAACAGATGGGTCGCTCAGTGACCCACTGTGACGCAAAGGGTTAAGGGAAATTTCTGCTTTGTTAGTTAAAAAAAATCCTCAGTTTTGTTAGAATTTATTACGCAAAAAATTTTCAACACAGAATTCTGCAATTTTTAATACTCTTTGTGGTCTTTATTGTGAACGAAAATGCATTTCTTATTTAATCAATCCTATCGTATAACTTGTTATACCGGCGAGATTGTCTTCGGACAAATAATTCTCAAACAAATGACCCTTACGTATTGATATATTTCCTACTAACGCGATTCTTTGGGCGTGTTTCAAAGTTAGAAACATAATAACAATGGATTTCTCTCGGCGAATTACATTTTTGTTGTTATTTAAAGTTCAATGAAACAATACAAATGCGGAAATGTCTAATGTAATGGCTAAAAGACCCTCAGGGACTGTGGATAGAACTTGAAAGATTTCAGTTTTTTTCTTTAACCCTTTGAGTCACACATTTTTCGTTTCCGAAATTAAGGGGAGGGAGTCAGGTCAAAAAAATTGATTTTGGAAATTCAATATCATCCAAATCCTATTGCATATAAAAATGCCCAATGCACTATATTGTTGGTGCTCGATGAAAGAATTTTTTACTGTCGTCTGACTTGCATATGCTTTTCGATATTATCTCAAGCAAAGTTCTTAGGTTTTCCATTCTGTGCATGATTCAGATCAAACTACTAGGCAGATAGGAATCATTGACGTCTCATTTTCTTCTTCATGAAAAGGTACACCGGCTAACTGGAGCAAACAATTTTTTTTCATTCTGAAAGCAAAGTTAATCACTGATTTAGAAAATAGCATAAAATTTGTTTATTAATAATTATGTTACTTAAAAAATATTACATTTTATTAACATTTGCTCCATTTAGCCGAGGTATCTGTTCATGAAGAAGAAAATGAGACGTCAACCAGTCCAATCTGCCTAGTAGTTTGATCTGAATCATGCGCAGAATGGAATGGAAAATAAGATCTTTGCTTAAGATAATATTTAAAAGCATATGCAAGTCAGAAGACGGTAAAAAATCCTTTAATCGAGTACCAACAATATAGTGCGTTGAGCATTTTTATATGCAATAGGATTTGAATGATATTGAATTTCCAAAATCAATTTTTTTGACCTGACTCCCTCCCCTTAAATGAAACATTAATTATTGTCAGAAATTAGTTTAAAACATTTAAATCTCAGCGAAAACAGGTGGGTCGCTCAGTGACCCACTGTGACGCAAAGGGTTAAGGGAAATTTCTGCTTTGTTAGTTAAAAAAAAAAAATCCTCGGTTTTGTTAGAATTTATTGTGCAAAAAATTTTCAACACAGAATTCTGCAATTTTTAATACTCTTTGTGGTCTTTATTGTGAACGAAAATGCATTTCTTATTTAATCAATCCTATCGTATAACTTGTTATACCGGCGTGATTCTCTTCGGACAAATAATTCTCAAAAAAATGATCCATTATCTGCATTTTCAAAGAATCTTTAGAACCTACGACATTTATTTCTTGTACTAAACTTTTTTTCCCCGCCAGCATCTAACTTTGATACGCGTGTTGTATTAAAGACAAATAGCTAGAATTATTTTTAACATCACGAACAATAGACCAAACTATAGTACCAATGCGGAATGGAATTTATTATTTATGGTCTATATATTCCATAAAATATTAAGAGTATTATTTCACACTGCAACGAAACAGTTCTGTTACAAGAAACTGACAAAAGACAAGGTAATAGCTTCAAGAATAACAGTCCTACCATAATAGGCCTGATAATGGACATACTCGTTTCTCAAAAGAAATACCAAATGGAACACGGTGAGAGTGCATCGTCATGTTTTTGTCAGACATCCGGTGATAGTACTCTTCACTCTAGGGCTCGATTCTTGAATCACACGAATCTTTCCGCATGCGAGTGGCATCTTTCATGTTAAACACGTAACGTATCGAGATTAGTCTATGAAAAGTGAGTTGCAGGACTCAGGAATCGGATTTCGGATCATTAGATACAGAGCTTTGGATGTACGAAGGAGAAGGAGGATTATCCAGCCACTTCCAGCGTTTCGAGTATGACGAACGACGAAGACCGATTGATCCCAAGAGCCTCGACGTGTATCACATCCAGACTTGTCTGTTCCCTAAATATTTTCCACTCAGAGACCCAACGTTACTTGGTATAAGCTGCAAGACTACACATGTGTACACAAGAGAGTGGAATCTTGTAGATGCTCTTCTATTTATTCCATCCGGGTACAGCAAAACGTTACAACGTGTAGAAGTACATATCTTGGTATCTCCTGTGCTACTTGAGAAGACATCGAACTGCACGAGGATCCGAAGACTAGATGTACATCTTGTCCTGGACTTAGCTGGGAAGTGAAGAAACAAATAAGCAAGAACTAAAAATAAACTAAAGATCTAAAAATAACACGTTAACAGCTTTATTGCTTAGTCTTTAAACAATATCAATTTTAAAAAGAAGCAAATGTTAAACTAAGTAGCGAAGAGATGCTGCGTAACTTTCATCAACAAAAAGGTCTTTAGACTCTGTGGTCATTCAGTCACTGATATATATGAGGCATTCCATACCAACTCGATCAACAGCTGACCCTCATATTTTTTTTTTCGCGGTAATTTGTTATGTTATTCTTCCAACTGAAAAATGCATACAGAAATTTTTGCAGATTTTTTTTTTTTTATCGAAATTTCTGAGTTATAAATAATTAAAGTATCTAAAAAAACGCCTTAATTTTAAAAACTCAAGAAATTCTCAAAAATACTATGATGTGCAACAAAACGTTTTTAAAGATAGCTTTAATTATCTAGAACTCAAAAATGTCGATAGAAAGAAATCTGAAAAAATGTCTGCATGCATTTTTCAGTTGGACGAATAACATAAAAAATTGCGGTTAAAAAAAAATCGAGTCAGCTTTTGACCGAGTTGGTATGGAATGCCCGATATATATTTAACTGAATATAGAAATCTCAAATATTTGTTATTTACTTTGTATTGAATATTTTTTCATATTGCTAAAAAAATATATAAGACATTTTTTTAAAAATCACAAAGATAGTATTTAAAATACCATAGAAAAAATACCGGAACTTTTACTAGTTCGTAGAGTATGCAATTAAATCGAAGGCCCTCACAGTAAAAAATAAATAAAAGTTTTATTTATATTTTTTAAAAATATTTTTTATATTTTTATATTTTTTATTTATATTTATATTTTTTATTTAAAATACCATAGAAAAAATACCGGATCTTTTACTAGTTCGTAGAGTCTGCAATTAGATGGAAGGCCCTCAAAGTAAAATATAAATACAAGTTTTATTTATATTTTTTTAAATATTTTTTTATATTTTTATATTTTTCATTTATATTTATATTTCTAATTTAAAATACCATAGAAGAAATACCGGATATTTTACTAGTTCGTAGAGTCTGCTTTTAAATGGAAGGCCCTCACAGTAAAATATAAATAAAAGTTTTATTTATATATTTTTTAAATATTTTTTATTTATATTTCTATTTCTAATTAAAAATACCATAGAAAAAATACCGGATCTTTTACTAGTTCGTAGAGTCTGCAATTAAATCGAAGACCCTCACAGTAAAATATAAAAAAAAGTTTTATTTATATTTTTTTTAAATATTCTTTTATATTTTTATATTTTTTATTTATATTTATATTTTTAATTAAAAATACCATAGAAAAAATACCGGATATTTTGCTAGTTCGTAGAGTCTGCAATTAAATCGGAGGCCCTCAAAGTAAAATATAAATAAAAGTTTTATTTATATATTTTTTAAATATTTTTTATTTATATTTCTATTTCTAATTAAAAGTACCATAGAAAAAATACCGGATCTTTTACTAGTTCGTAGAGTCTGCAATTAAATCGGCGGCCCTTACAGTAAAATATTTTTAAAAAGTTTCATATTGTCCACAGAGTTAGTTGTGGATCGATTTCTATAAATCGTCGAAGCATTTTCAACGCGCATATCTTCGTATGTTCCCGTGCTACTTAAGAAGACATCGAACTGCCGGAGGATTCGAACGCCATAGGAACACCATAATATCCTCGACGGTGCGAGACTGGAGAGACATGGAGAGAACGTCGTCGTCGTCGGGCGTGTGGATCGCTCCTAATGACGGGCCTCGAAGTCTCGGGAGCGTCACGCACGCACACACCATAAAGGTGGTGCATGGTCGACCCGACGATTTTGCCTCTTTGTCATTTACGAGTAAACGCGAATCAACCCGGCGCCTACCGTCCTCGTCGTCGTCGCTGCCGCCACCGCCGACGTTTGTGCACACGCGTGTGTCTGTCTGTACACGCGTCTCGCCGTCTACATACCGCGTTGAAACAGCAGCAGCACCAGCAGCACCAACCACACTCACTCTACGTTCGTGGTTGCTCCGCACGCGACCCACGATCTCCTTCAGTACCTACTCGACGAAGAGCTACGAACGATCGCGACGATTCGAGCTGTTATATTATAAAGCAAAATAGCCGTAGGAGATCCGTAGTAAAAGCGGCATCGAGAATACCACGATAACAGGGGGAACCCGAGCCACTGTATATAACTGACCAACCGACCGGAACCCGACAACCTGCACGAGCGAGATATCCAGACCATAGACAGAGAGAAATATACAAGTGGGAGAGAGAAGAAGAAGCACACGCGTTCACCAGCACTTCCGGTCTTCGTTCAAGAAGACTCTACACGTAAGAAAAGAGAGCCACGGATTCGTGAGGGAAGTTAAGGAGAAGACAAAAAAAAAGCGTTCGAGGAAAGGATTCACGTGACCCCGTTTGACCTAACATCGCTTCTCTGGATCGCTGAAATAAAGCTGCTCGTGCGAATTAACAACGAAGATAAAACTCGCTTTTACACGTAAAGAGAGATTAACGTGCTGGTCGTAGAGGAAAGATAGAAAAAGAAGAGAAACGTCCGCGAGCTCGAGTGATAAGAGATCGAATTGCTGATACAGTTTTGGTTGTTTTTAAATTCTTTTGACTTAGTAAACGTATCGAAATGTGGGCAGGCCAGGACAATACACAAAACTACAAGACCAGGTCAGTTTTTATAAACTTTGGCCATTGCTTCTTGATTTATTTAATTTTGCTTGCATTTTCATGGGTTTTCTTGGATATTTAATACTTTGAGAATTAGACGATCGCTGATTATTCCTACATCGTGCAGAAAACCTCGTGACGCTTCGAGAAGTGACTGCGCGATCTCGCGTGCCGTCTGGACGACTCGCTAATTCGTGAGTCAGCTGGGTTAATCGGGTTATCGGAGTGTACGATGCCGGCAGTCTGAGTTGACTCTCGATGTAGTCTGCTGTATTTTCTCAGTGATGCCTTGTGCATTTTTCCACCTCGATGGACTTACGGTACTGCTGAGTCTACCTAAGAGTTCCTCTAACATGTTCTTAACTTTTATTATTTCTTGTTTTTTCGACCCTTTTACCGATAATGAGACATAATTTAGTTAACGTTAACACATTAAGAAACAGCTTGAAATACTAAAATATCCACAGCTTATACGAGATATGGCGCGATGACAGAACAAATTCCAATCGGCTTTGCGACTATTTATCAATTACCTCCAACCGGTTTATGGCGTAGAACGGAAATACTTTCGACGACTCAGGCCATTAGTAAGTCAATAAAATATTGGAATGCGATGAAAGCATTTTTCTTACCTCTGTGCATCTCATAATTATCGATGAGGAGCGACTTTATCCAACAGACAAGAGTACTGGAATATTAAGATTTTCCAAAATCAGTCTGTCTTAATATATCTTGATGACTTTAGAATCTTATCAATGGTTGGAATTAAAAATTAAACAATCCGACCCATAAAAATGCAATCTTCAGGCTATTAATGAGTCAATAAAATATTTAAATGCGATGAAAGCATTTTTCTCAGCTCTGTGCATCGCTGCATATTTCTGTAGAAAATAATGTATTATTCGATTGGATAAGTTTGAACGAAGAAGTCAGAAATAGGAATATACTCTTGATATCTTATCAGCGATTTTAACAAAAATTAAATAATCTGACGCATAATCATGCAATCTTCTTGAATCATGAGAGTGCCTCGTTATCCAGTGAAATTGTGAACTAAGGATGATTCACGAACGTTGCAGACGTATCACCCTACTAGGGCTTGAGTTGATTCCACTCTCCCCCCCATTTTGCTGGTTGTGCATATTAGTCGCACATTGCTCACGCGCATTTTTTTGACAAACAACCGGCGCAGAAAGGGTATAATATTGGGTGTGTGGGATTGGCGGTGTAACCTCGAGCCGCACCACCTTTCTCCTTCTCCAATCATTTGCACGCGCTTGACGACAGGTTCTCGCTCGGACTTACCCGACTATACTGTGTAGCTGTAACTTTGATAATATTAATGCCATACTTACAGACTTATGTCTGTACATATTTATATATAGGTGCCGTCTGTTTGACCGACAATTACAATCTCGACGGTCCAAATACCGGACAATTAAAATACCGACAAATCATAATCCCGACAAATTAATATACCGACAGATCAAAATACCGACATTTGAAATCCCAAATATTGCCGATACTCATGATACCGATTCCCTGATTACCTCAACTTCGTGTTCTATGCTGTCTGTGTTAACTGTTTCGTTGTATATAGTTTTCGAGATGTGACAGTTGGGGTTCAGAGGATCCGATCGAAGATCTCTCGAATCCAATAAGTGTAAAATGATTTATTTGTTGAAGACTCAGTTGACTATCACTATTCAATGATGGTTACTGGGTTGTCAAAGATACATCGCTATATTCTCAATCACCTCCTGACACATGCGGAGATTTAGAGCTTCCCGTATTTGACGATTGATTATTATGTCCTCTCGACGCTTAAAAGACGTGAACTATACAGACGAAATACAATCCTCAAGAGGGTCCGCAACAAGGACCGAAACGTTAAACGGTTTTTTTTTGGGAATTTTTATATCATCTCCCTCCACATCACTCCTCTAGATCGATCGGAGTTGGCCGACACGTAGCCGCGTTCAAAAAATGATTCCTTTATATACGGCCGCTTAACTTAAATTTATTAACTGTTTATCCCCCAGAAAAACAATGTTTAAAAATCTTGAGACCAGTACATTTATTGTACCAGTAGATTTATTTGTTGAAGACTCAGTTGACTGTCACTATTCAATGATAGTTACTGGGTTGTCAAAGATACATCGCTATATTCTCAATCACCTCCTGACACATGCGGAGATTTAGAGCTTCCCGTATTTGACGATTGATTATTATGTCCTCTCGACGCTTAAAAGACGTGAATTATACAGACGAAATACAATTCTGAAGAGGGTCCGCAACAAGGACCGAAACGTTAAACGGTTTTTTTTTGGGAATTTTTATATCATCTCTAGTGATGCCCTCAAGAAAGGCGAGACAAGTCGAGGCGCATGAAGTCAATAAACCTCGTATTGAACAATTGAACTTCAATCTATCTCGATATGTGTGAATGCAATCACGAAATACGAGATATTCAGATTGCATCGTAAAATGTGTCGAGATCTTGGGTGACATCACGAGAATTTGACAGTATCGATACGATACAAGATTATTTGAGAAATTCGATAACGAAGGGAAACAAGAACCACATAGACGGCACTCAAAAGCGAAAAAAAAGTAAAATTATGATTTTTATTTGAATCAAAACTCGGAAAAAAACTGTTTGCAAAATGTGCTTCGAAGAATCGAAGGCTCAAAAAATATTCGAAATGAAGAACAGCAACACGACTGCAGTGAGAGATCATGTGCAAAAAGCACATCCTCAACATTTTGAAGAACTCAGTGCGACAAACGCGAGCAAGTCCTTTCAGAAACCTCAATTTCAAATAAAAATAAACTTTGATTCTTTGCAAGCTTGTTTATATATTGTATACATCAGCAATATAATAGACACGCAATACAATCGATTATGAGACGAACCTCGAGTCAATTCTCGAGACGAGGCAAGGCGATTTTAACAAAAGGTAAACGCAATATATACGATTCAAGAAAGTATCTTGATTGAGCTCTGTCAAACGAGGAAGCGAGAATTTCAACCTCGTGCGGTATCACTAATCATCTCCCTCCACATCACTCCTTTAGATCGATCGGAGTTGGCCGACACGTAGCCGCGTTCAAAAAATGATTCCTTTATATACGGCCGCTTAACTTAAATTTATTAACTGTTTATCCCCCAGAAAAACAATGTTTAAAAATCTTGAGATCAGTACATTTACGTTAATCAAATTAGGTATATGCAAAAAGATTTGAAATAAACTAAAAACATTTATGTGTCCAAGTACGTTGTTTCTTTAGGTAGTCATTTAGGTTGTCTCTTCCATTATTTTGTTTCTTTAGGTGTTTAGGTTAGTTGTGGCGGGGTAGAGTCCCTCCCCACTGCAGTATATGAATTTTTATTATAGAATCATCGGCTGCTACATCACAAACTGGCCAGGAAGTCGGTATCACGAGTATCGGCATTATTCGGGATTTCAAATGTCGGTATTTTGAACTGTCGGTAAATTAATTTTTCGGGTTATGATTTGTCGGTATTTTAATTGCCGGCATTTTGACCGTCGATAAAACAATAGCGACCTATTTATATACATACTAGCCATTTTTCTTATTGGTCTTGTTACGTCCTGGCTATTTTTCCTTATATGATTAATAATTATTTAATTTCCATTCTTTCCAATATTCAGTCTCAATTTACTGCCAATATACATCCGTTCCGCAATTTCGTGCTACATTCGTTGCACTTGTATATTATTTTCGCTGACTGCACTCCTCGTGCGTTGTTCATCATTAGTCTTCAATCAACCTTCAATCAACAAACACGGAATAAATACGTTATTAACGCTGTAAAAGCATAAGCTTTAAATCTAAGCCTAATTTAGAGTATTTAATAATTATCGTAAACGGCGATAAATAAGAAGTTATTTCCTGTTGAATCAGTGAATTAAAAGTGTTAAATTTGGTTCTTTCAATATAGAATATACACGTGTGTTAATTCGAAATTTGAGTTTCAACTCTTAATCGAACAAGAACTCCCAAAAATATATCCATTTCCAATGTCTCGTTAGGTAAAACTGGGCCTTGGGGCCCCATAAGGGATTTGGAATAATTCGGGCTTTGGTGTGTCATTAGACCCCGGCCTGCTCGATTATTCTACACGGCGGCGTCGAAATCTCTTTATAATATAGAGAGATATATATGTATTTATGGCGAACATTCGAGGGACTCGATCGTGCACGTAATATGATTGAACAGCCCCATTTCTCGGTCGAGTATGAATTCCCAACGCCCTATCGCAAATGTAAAATTATTACCTACAGGTAGGGTTTCGTTGAGAATTTTCGCGTGAGTAACAATGGCGAAATAAGCGGTATTCCTGGAATAATAAAAAGGGCGTTGACATAGGGTATATTTTAGTATGAATTATGATTACATCGACATATAACATTTCTGTGTATTAAGGACACTTTTTTTCTGGGAGCTCGATAATTCTAGTATTAATATAGCCTTTTCATAAATGATTAGGCAAAATCGTTGTAGGGCCTTGCAACTATTCATTACTAGGCCATATGATAATTTTTATATTTACGTCAACTTTATCTATAAGTGCCTTTAATCGGTTGTCGTGTGCAGCTGCAGCAGCGCATACTGGTATCAATTGATGGTAACTAGAGTAAAAGGTAATGTAAATATAAAAACAGTTATGCATTTGGTTATTTATATAATTATTCAATTATAAAAACTGAAAAAATCTTTTACATCCAATTCAGAGATACTTAAAAGGAGAATCGTAATATTATCGAATGATTGCTTGTGAATTAAGTGTTTTCTGTTCTAGTATCAAACTGGCGTCATGTCAATTATGGGTTGGACAGATAAGAGAAGAGTCCTTATCGATAATGAGGTGTACTCAAATAAACTCGAAGAGATTGAGAGGGATTTGCAACGACGTATCTACCTCAATTAATAAATCACTTACAGAGCCGCTATTTGCGCCTGATCAACGAGAGTACAAGTCTCATCGGCAATAATCTCCACTTTACAAACCAAACATGTCGCGCCCCGAGGAGTCGCGATCCGGTTTCTATTCCCGTGGACAACGTTCGTGCACATGCGACAAGGCATGCAACGTTGAACAGAAGGAGTAACTAACAGCGATGTTGCTCTGTCCCAAACGATTCGAAGGTTAATGCCAAGTAAACGAGAGCAAATCGCAAGACTATTTACGAATGTCGCGACGACTCTTTCGAGGCTAGTCTTGTCTTGACTCGGGCTGGACGAAAATGGAAGTACCGTACAAACTCGTTCGCCTCCTGTTCATTCATTCCTTCCTTCTTTTTTTTTTATCTGACTCTTTGATTTCTTTGTGCGGAACTCGATCGAAAACGTTCGCTGACGGATATATCGGGAGTGGGCTATGTCGATCAAAGCGATAAATAGACCAAGGATTTAGTAGTAGTCTAGTCGCTTTGTCACACTTTCTGAGCTTTCAAGGCTTCACCACTTTTTTTGCAATCGTCGCGTTGGCGAAACTCCCGTTTTAGGAAGTGATTTCTAAAATTAAGACACTAATTACATCAATACAACATAAAATACAATTTAAAAAATTTGCAATCAAATTTTTTTTAAAAACAATACTGGAAAAAATAGCAATTTTGGAAAACAATAAATCTGATAGTTGGCAGTCAAACAGTAAAATGATAGTAATATTCCTAGCAACTATTAAGTGACAACTATTAATTTTTAGCCCATAAGACTATTTTTATATTCACCGTAACTCTTCAATTGATGTCATAAATAATTCTTATAGTTTGTAATTATTTACTAATTAATGCAACTATAAAAATGGTCACATGAATTGCCAATGAATAGCTGTTACTTGATAGTTTCCACAACCAGGATTTCTCTGACAGTCACTAAGCCTAACTGAAAGGAAATTAGCATAATCGATTGCTTGTCCCAACTTATTTGTTCTTTATACAAGCTCATTCTTTTCTACCGTATTTAAGGTACATATAAAATTACTGTTTCTCTAATGATAAATACACATGCAATAATTCCTTAATCCAATTAAAAGCTTTAGTCCAGCTGTGCTTGAATAAGTTTAGCTGCTATGACTCTTGGACTCATAAAGACATTCTCATCCTGAGACTTTAGTGCTCAAGAATTCGTGACTGTTAATACAGTAAGGGGGAAGGGTTCACGCATGTTATTAACCCAGATTAACCCTACGAGACTTAGACTCGTAGAAGACAAAGTCTGGGACTATGGGACCTGGTACTAATAAAATATATAATAGGATAGCAATCCGGCGACGTGGACGGCTCACCCGAAAGTTTCACCGCGGATTATCACGTGATAACTCTGAGAGAATTAGAGTCTTAGAGCACAAAGTCTGGGACCATGGAAACTGGTACTAATAAAATATTGCTTCCTTCCGGAAGAAGCTTTGTTTTAATAAATGTTACGTCTCACAGAAACTGGGACGTTTATTTATTCACGGAAATTCATGCTCGATTGATAATTAAAATTAACATTCCCAATTATTACACATATTGTGGGCTGAAGGACTCAGGTCGATGGCCCATTGGACAATGCCCGGTCCATTGGTGGAATTATTAATATAGGTGATGACATAAAACATTGTATACATGGTCCAATAAAATACTTGTACTACTACTACTACTACTACTACACATTGATCGTATTCATTTTTATTGATCGTATATTTAACGATGAATAAAAATTATCATATGGGAAGACACTATATGAAGAAATATTAAATGAAAGAATAATTAGTAACAGTCAGAAAATGGCCAGGAAGTCACAATGAAAAAAAACCAAAATGTTCGTGGTTTTGAAAAAAATACCGTATTCGAAATTTGATTACATGTGTAAATAACATATGACAAATTCAACACACGCGAATTCAACATAATTTATCTCAACACATGTATAATCAACACACAGGCCGATCAACACACGTAGAATCAACATACAATATTGCCGATCAATGTAAACACGAACACCGTTCGTAAAGAACCTACAGAACCTAAAGTACTAACCACTAAACCTCACGAACCTAAAGAAAGAAATAAAGAGAATGATAAACCTAACTCAGACCTAAAAAACAAAACCTAACACGAAACCCCTAAAAAACCTAAAGAAAAATGTTGAAATGTTGTGATATTTTTGTATGCAAATTACGGAGTGTTGAAGATTTTATTGTTGAAAGTACAGTCTGTTGAAAATTCGGATGTTGAAAAAATTAGTGTTGAAATTTATTCTGTTAACATTGCACTGAAAGAAATGATTAATTGCCATAACCAAAAAATGGGTTGACACAACTAATCATTATTCTATTTCTCTTGCAACTCAAATGATAATCCCAACGATTCGAATGGTAATACCGACGATTCGAGTGGTAGTCCCAATTATTCGACTGGTAGTCCCAACGATTGGATTGGTTAACCTCACTAATCTCGCGAGAACTAATCGTGAGTAGTTGAGGTTTCTATTCGCTATGGTTGAGGCAACTAACTTTTGAGACATTTGTACAGCAAATTGGAAACGTAGTTGTCACAACCAAACATTTCTTTCCGTGCGTGTGTTGAATTTGCAAATGTTGACATTTACTTGTGTTATTGAAACGAATTACTCACAAAATCGTTTGCAATTTTTGTATCAAATAGATGAAGTTACTTTCTCATAGATTTAGATTTAAAAAAAAAGATCTTGAGACATTGTGTACAGCAAATGGGAAACGTAGTTGTCACAACCAAACATTTCTTTCCGTGTGTGTGTTGAATTTGCGAATGTTGACATTTACTTGTGTTATTGAGACGAATTACTCACAAAATCGTTCGCAATTTTTGTACCAAATAGATGAAGTTACTTTCTCATAGATTTATATTTAAAATAAAAAAGATTTTGAGACATTGTGTACAGCAAATGGGAAACGTAATTGTCACAACCAAACGTTTCTTTCCGTGTGTGAGTTGAATTTGCGAATGTTGACATTTACTTGTGTTATTGAGACGAATTACTCACAAAATCGTTTGCAATTTTTGTATCAAATAGATGAAGTTACTTTCTCATAGATTTAGATTTTAAATAAAAACGATTTTGAGACATTGTGTACAGCAAATGGGAAACGTAGTTGTCACAACCAAACATTTCTTTCCGTGTGTGTGTTAAATTTGCGAATCTTGACATTTACTTGTGTTATTGAGACGAATTACTCACGAAATCGTTTGCAATTTTTGTATCAAATAGATGAAGTTACTTTGTCATAGATTTAGATTTAAAATAAAAAAGATTTTGAGACATTGTGCACAGCAAATGGGAAACGTAGTTGTCACAACCAAACATTTCTTTCCGTGTGTGAGTTGAATTTGCGAATCTTGACATTTACTTGTGTTATTGAGACGAATTACTCACAAAATCGTTTGCAATTTTTGTATCAAATAGATGAAGTTACTTTCTCATAGATTTAGATTTAAAAAAAAATATTTTGAGACATTGTGTACAGCAAATGGGAAACGTAGTTGTCACAACCAAACATTTCTTTCCGTGTTTGTGTTGAATTTGCGAATGGTGACATTTACTTGTGTTATTGAGACGAATTACTCACGAAATCGTTTGCAATTTTTGTATCAAATAGATGAACTTACTTTCTCATAGATTTAGATTTAAAATAAAAAAGATTTTGAGACATTGTGTACAGCAAATGGGAAACGTAGTTGTCACAACCAAACATTTATTTCCGTGTGTGTGTTGAATTTGCGAATGTTGACATTTACTTGTGTTATTGAGACGAATTACTCACAAAATCGTTTGCAATTTTTGTATCAAATAGATGAAGTTACTTTCTCATAGATTTAGATTTAAAATAAAAAAGATTTTGAGACATTGTGTACAGCAAATGGGAAACGTAGTTGTCACAACCAAACATTTATTTCCGTGTGTGTGTTGAATTTGCGAATGTTGACATTTACTTGTGTTATTGAGACGAATTACTCACAAAATCGTTTGCAATTTTTGTATCAAATAGATGAAGTTACTTTCTCATAGATTTAGATTTAAAATAAAAAAGATTTTGAGACATTGTGTACAGCAAATGGGAAACGTAGTTGTCACAACCAAACATTTATTTCCGTGTTTGTGTTGAATTTGCGAATGGTGACATTTACTTGTGTTATTGAAACGAATTACTCACAAAATCGTTTGCAATTTTTGTATCAAATAGATGAAGTTACTTTCTAATAGATTTAGATTTAAAAAAGAAGATTTTGAGACATTGTGTACAGCAAATGGGAAACGTAGTTGTCACAACTAAACATTTCTTTCCGTGTGTGAGTTGAATTTGCGAATGTTGACATTTACTTGTGTTATTGAGACGAATTACTCACACAATCGTTTGCAATTTTTGTATCAAATAGATGAAGTTACTTTCTCATAGATTTATATTTAAAATAAAAAAGATTTTGAGACATTGTGTACAGCAAATGGGAAACGTAGTTGTCACAACCAAACATTTATTTCCGTGTTTGTGTTGAATTTGCGAATGGTGACATTTACTTGTGTTATTGAGACGAATTACTCACAAAATCGTTTGCAATTTTTGTATCAAACAGCCGAAGTTACTTTCTCACAGATTTAGATTTTTAAAAAAAGATTTTGAGACATTGTGTACAGCAAATGCGAAGGAAATTGAGAAATTGTGACAACTGCCAAATAAATGTTTGGTAGTTGTCACAACCAAACATTTATTTCTGTGTGTGAGTTGAATTTGCGAATCTTGACATTTACTTGTGTTATTGCGACGAATTACTCACGAAATCGTTTGCAATTTTTGTATCAAATAGATGAAGTTACTTTCTCATAGATTTAGATTTTTTTAAAAACTTAATGTGGAAGCAATATACAATTTTTTTTATTAGCTTAGTATAGCAACGCGGATTATACTTTTATAATAGCAATCAAATCGACGGATCAGTCGCAAGTTTTACCGCGGATTATCACGACCGTTCGTACAGACGCTCGCATTTCTCGCGACATCGTTGTCAGCAGCCACTTCGCTGCCTGTTCTCTCGCGTATATGCGAGATGCGTAGGCAGGACTCGTTCTTATTGTTGAAAAGAAAGTGACTGTCGGCCACGTCACGACTTGGTCCTGTCGACGTGTGGGTCGATGTCTGTGCGCTCAGACCCGAGGGATAATACTCTTTCGAACACCCTCCATGCAACGGTCCTTCTTCTTCTTTATGTTATACGATATGCAGCCACTCGAGCGCCACCAATAATTCTAAGTGCAACGAGATCTTCGTCTGCCGATGATAAATTTTCTAAGACACGTATGAAGCGTTATCTTCGCATACGATGCAGTATCTATGTTCGAGCTTCCGTTTCTACGCCTGTTTATTGTCAAAAGATAGATCAAACAACCAGTTGGCAATTTTTTAAATCATTTTTAGCGACAACTTTTTTTAGTTCATTAAACTTTTATATATATATATTTTTCCGAATAGTTTGTCTTTGAAAACCGATGCGATATGTCCTAATTTATAGATTATTGGTATTAGATGTTAAATATTAATTTTTGCGTGATATTTATCCTTAAGGAAAGGGAGTCAGAACCAAATTACCGGAAGAATTTGTCTTATGCACATTTGACGAATTTTTAGAAATTTTTCGCTTGCCGATTATATTTAGTTTAAAAACCCTTAAATTTTTTGAATACTGATAAAAATGTTTACAAATTTACATTGCCGAACGTTTTGTTCATTAACTGATATATTAAATTTAATACAGAAGGGCAGTAAAATTACAAATTTATGCATTCAATGTACTAATTTGTATATGATTTTGTAAAAACTATTGTAATTTTACATCTCACTTGCATATCAAATTTAATATATCATCACTTTCTGTAAAAAAGCTTTCTTTAAACGTAATGTTAAATTAATATAAAATATTTTTTAACAATGTAGCGCATTTGTAATAGTTCATTATTTTCGCCATAAATTAAAAGGGTGAGGTTCAAATTAGCGAATGGTTAAAATAGCGAATTTCAAAATAAGGAACGTCTGAACTTAGAATGGCCATCATTATAAAATTCGCTATTACAGCCATTCGCTATTTTGATCATTCGTTATTTGGACCCCCAATCTTATTAAATTGCAATGAAAATGGCGAATGGGTAAAATAGCGCATTTTATAATGAAGGCGATTCTATATTTAGACGTTCCTTATTTAGAAATTCGCTATTTTAGCCATTCGCTATTTTGACCTCCACCCGGCATCGGAGCACAGCGCTTATCTTGATAAATCTTATTAAATTGCAATGAAAATGGCGAATGGCTAAAATATCGCATTTTATAATGAAGGCGATTCTATATTTAGACGTTCCTTATTTTGAAATTCGCTATTTTAGCCATTCGCTATTTTGACCTCCACCCAATTAAAACAATTTCAGTTTCCGGGTTCAAAAGAATATATATATATATTGAAAAATAAAATCAGCAGTTAATCAAGTCTATCAATTAATATGAGAAATTTAAGTCAGACTCCGGCTCCTTAAATACGCAAATGATTCAATATCGAATACGAATGATTATTTCTTTATTAACAAAAAAAAAAGCTCACCAAGATGAGGAACAGCAGAATGAATAGGCATCGGAGCACAGCGCTTATCTTGATAAATCTTATTAAATTGCAATGAAAATGGCGAATGGCTAAAATAGCGCATTTTATAATGAAGGCGATTCTATATTTAGACGTTCCTTATTTTGAAATTCGCTATTTTAGCCATTCGCTATTTTGACCTCCACCCAATTAAAACAATTTCAGTTTCCGGGTTCAAAAGAATATACATATATTGAAAAATAAAATCAGCAATTAATCAAGTCTGTCAATTAATATCAGCAATTTGAGTCAGACTCCGGCTCCTTAAATACGCAAATGATTCAATATCGAATACGAATGATTATTTTTTTATTAACAAAAAAAAAAAAAGCTCACCAAGATGAGGAACAGCAGAATGAATAGGCATCGGAGCACAGCGCTTATCTTGTTAAATCTTATTAAATTGCAATGAAAATGGCGAATGGCTAAAATAGCGCATTTTATAATGAAGGCGATTCTATATTTAGACGTTCCTTATTTAGAAATTAGCTATTTTAGCCATTCGCTATTTTGACCTCCACCCAATTAAAACAATTTCAGTTTCCGGGTTCAAAAGAATATATATATATATATTGAAAAATAAAATCAGCAGTTAATCAAGTCTATCAATTAATATGAGAAATTTAAGTCAGACTCCGGCTCCTTAAATACGCAAATGATTCAATATCGAATACGAATGATTATTTTTTTATAAACTAAAAAAAAAAAAAAGCTCACCAAGATGAGGAACAGCAGAATGAATAGGCATCGGATCACAGCGCTTATCTTGTTAAATCTTATTAAATTGCAATGAAAATGGCGAATGGCTAAAATAGCGCATTTTATAATTTAGGCGATTCTATATTTAGACGTTTCTTATTTTGAAATTCGCTATTTTAGCCATTCGCTATTTTGACCTCCACCCAATTAAAACAATTTCAGTTTCAGGGTTCAAAAGAATATATATATATTTTGAAAAATAAAATCAGCAGTTAATCAAGCCTATCAATTAATATGAGAAATTTGAGTCAGACTCGGGCTCCTTAAATACGCAAATGATTCAATATCGAATATGAATGATTATTTTTTTGTAAACAAAAAAAAGCTCACCAAGAGGAGGAACAGCAGAATGAATAGGAAGATGAATAGGCATCGGAGCACAGCGCTTATCTTGTTAAATCTTATTAAATTACAATGAAAATGGCGAATGGCTAAAATAGCACATTTTATAATGAAGGCGATTCTATATTTAGACGTTCCTTATTTTGAAATTCGCTATTTTGACCTCCACCCAATTAAAACAATTTCAGTTTCCGGGTTCAAAAGAATATATATATATTTTGAAAAATAAAATCAGCAGTTAATCAAGTCTATCAATTAATATGAGAAATTTAAGTCAGACTCCGGCTCCTTAAATACGCAAATGATTCAATATCGAATACGAATGATTATTTTTTTATTAACAAAAAAAAAAAAAGCTCACCAAGATGAGGAACAGCAGAATGAATAGGCATCGGAGCACAGCGCTTATCTTGATAAATCTTATTAAATTGCAATGAAAATGGCGAATGGCTAAAATAGCGCATTTTATAATGAAGGCGATTCTATATTTAGACGTTCCTTATTTTGAAATTCGCTATTTTAGCCATTCGCTATTTTGACCTCCACCCAATTAAAACAATTTCAGTTTCCGGGTTCAAAAGAATATATATATATATATTGAAAAATAAAATCAGCAGTTAATCAAGTCTATCAATTAATATGAGAAATTTAAGTCAGACTCCGGCTCCTTAAATACGCAAATGATTCAATATCGAATACGAATGATTATTTTTTTATTAACAAAAAAAAAAGCTCACCAAGATGAGGAACAGCAGAATGAATAGGCATCGGAGCACAGCGCTTATCTTGATAAATCTTATTAAATTGCAATGAAAATGGCGAATGGCTAAAATAGCGCATTTTATAATGAAGGCGATTCTGTATTTAGACGTTCCTTATTTTGAAATTCGCTATTTTAGCCATTCGCTATTTTGACCTCCACCCAATTAAAACAATTTCAGTTTGCGGCTTCAAAAGAATATATATATATTTTGAAAAATAAAATCAGCAGTTAATCAAGCCTATCAATTAATATGAGAAATTTGAGTCAGACTCCGGCTCCTTAAATACGCAAATGATTCAATATCGAATACAAATGATCATTTTTTTATTAACAAAAAAAAAGAAGCTCACCAAGATGAGGAACAGCAGAATGAATAGGAAGATGAATAGGCATCGGAGCACAGCGCTTTGCCGACTGGCACGCGGTTTGTGCACGCGGTCGGCATGTGGAACTTTAACGTCTGCACTCGTGCGGTAAATCAAACAGTATTACCGCGTATTTCCTCATTACAGGCATAGTTAACCGGGTCTACGGGAGTAAGCTCTCGTTGCTTAGGCCACGTACGCGTCGCGTAGCACACATATGTATGTATATATGCACAGCGAGCGAGACTCGGTCGCTGCTCGAGGCTCTCACTCGTTCGGTCATCCCTCCTGGGTCGCTCTTCTCGTCTTCGTCGACGAGTCCGTTAACGACTGCAAAATACACTGTTCGTATGTGCTTTGTTGCTATGCATCGCTTTCCCGCAATTATTTTCTCCCTCCTCTTTACATTTAATCATCTTTCGTCCCGCTATCGTTCCCGATTCGCATCTTTTTTTTAACCCTTTTTTTATCCTTACTTTTTTTTTACATTCCGCACTGTAACGCTTCCTGTATTAAGCAGATCCAGTTATTACGAATTTAAAAAAATTATTTTCACATTTTCTTCCATATTGCGAACGGCCGTTATTTTTTTTTACAGGTTTACGTAAAAGTACTTTTTTTTTGTTGGTACTGTAATTTACCGTTATCTTATCGTCGAAGATCTTTTCTTCAATCAGAAATGGAAAAAAGTAATTTTTTTAAAAACATAGTTAAAAGGTTCGAAACGGGTGTTTTCTGTGATACAATATACGACTTAAGAACAATAGTGAAGGGCAGAATTCGATATCCTGAAGAAAAAAAATTTAGGTTGGATTTTTCGACCGGAAGTCAGATCTGCGAATTCTGAAATTAGAAACGGAAATATTGAGTTTCGTAAAATCACAGTAACAGTGTTTGAAACGGGTGTTTTGTGTGATACAATATACGACTTAAGAACAATAGTGTAGGTCAAAATTGGATATCTTGAAGAAAAAAAATTTAGGTTGGATTTTCCGATCGAAATTCGGATCTGCAAATTCTGGAATCAGAAACGGAAAAAAGTGACTTTTGTAAAATCACAGTAAAAAGGTTTGAAACGGGTGTTTTCTGTGATACAATATACGACTTAAGAACAATAGTGAAGTTCAAAATTGGATATCTTGAAGAAAAAAAATTTAGGTTGGAATTCCGACTGAAAGTCAGATCTGCGAATTCTGGAATTAGAAACGAAAAAAAGGGACTTTTGTAAAATCACAGTAAAAATGTTTGAAACGGGTGTTTTCTGTGATACAATATACGACTTAAGAACGATAGTGAAGGTCAAAATTGGATATCTTGAAGAAAAATTTAGGTTGGATTTTCCGACCAAAAGTCGGATCTGCGAATTCTGGAATCAGAAACGGAAAAACACTAACTTTTTTTAAATCACAGTAAAAAGGTTTGGAACGAGTGTTTTCTGTGATACAATATACGACTTAAGAACGATAGTGAAGGTCAAAATTGGATATCTCGAAGAAAAAAAATTTAGGTTGGATTTTCCGACCAAAAGTCGGATTTGCGAATTCTGGAATTAGAAACGAAAAAAAGTGACTTTTGTAAAATCACAGTAAAAATGTTTGAAACGGGTGTTTTCTGTGATATAATATACGACTTAAGAACAATAGTGAAGGTCAAAATTGGATATCTTGAAGAAAAAAAATGTAGGTTGGTTTTTCCGACCAAAAGTCGGACCTGCGAATTCTGGAATAAGAAACGGAAAAAAGTGACTTTTGTAAAATCACAGTAAAAATGTTTGAAAAGGGTGTTTTCTGTGATACAATATACGACTTAAGAACAATAGTAAAGGTCAAAATTGGATATCTTGAAGAAAAAAAATGTAAGTTGGTTTTTCCGACCAAAAGTCGGATCTGCGAATTCTAGAATCAGAAACGGAAAAAAGTGACTTTTGTAAAATCGCAGTAAAAATGTTTGAAACGGATGTTTTCTGTGATACAATATACGACTTAAGAACAATAGTGAAGGTCAAAATTGGATATTTTGAAGAAAAAAAAATTAGGTTCGATTTTTCGACCGAAATTCGGATCCGTAAATTCTGGAATTAGAAACGGAAAAAAGTGACTTTTGTAAAATCACAGTAAAAATGTTGGAAACGGGTGTTTTCTGTGATACAATATACGACTTAAGAACAATAGTGAAGGGCAGAATTCAATATCTTGAAGCGAAAAAAAATGGTGCGTTTCAATTGCCGATAACTCAATAACCGTTCACCCAATTGATCTAAAATTTGGCACATAAGTGAATCAGCAGCCCGTTTCTGATCGACGCAATTTTTTCTGCAAAATATATGGAGAAATCTAGACTTTATATCTTTTTGAATTTTTTTATAAAAAAAAAAAAAAAAAAACCCCGCGGTCGCTCTAACTTTCGTAAAATGTACGATATATTCCTAAATATAACAATTAAGCTCCGTTCTCGCGGTATTATATTTCCTGTGTTTTCGTCATATTTACCGCCCCTATATAATCCATTGCGATTTTATTACCGTTTTATTGCTCGTTATGAACATCCTCAAACAATGTATGCTCTGTGAACTCGCGATTCGATAATATCCACGAGAATATTTTGTTTACCTTTATTTTCTTTTAAATCCTATCCCTTCATGTGTATAATAAAAGCACAAAGTGCATTCTACCATTGCCAGAAAAGTGCTTTTATAAAAGACACCATGATTAATTGTGAGGATTTTAGGTACGTCGAACCGCGTCGACCATAAGGAGAGAGACAAAGATAAAGATCACGAAGAGGGGTAATTATCACGGGCACGCGAATGGGCGCGGGCGTTATCCCGTCTCCACTTCGCCGAGTTCAGTAAATTCTGTATTCTTGCTGTTCAAGCCACGCCAACCCGGAAATTCTTCGGCAAAAGAATTTTCGCTCTGTGCACGAAAGAAACAAATTTGAGGCACGGTAGGAATCTTATCCTTCATCTTGGGTCGAATGATCATGAAAAGTGCCGCAACAAATTTGTCCTATCGTTAGTCCTGTCTAGACAGCATCACATATGATGTAATAACGTCTCGGTTTGTTTCCGTAACTCAGGCAACATAGCAAAAAAAAAAAAGAAAAATACAAATCGCAAGATATTTCAATTAGTGCCAATGATAAAAGCTAGCAGAGGGCTGTAATAATAGAAGACTCGGAAAAATTACCCGACTTGGCTCTTGATTAGAGCTGTACTTCAGTCTGATGTGGTCAATGTACCATAAGTACACAATAATTTCACAACTACTCGAATTTTATACACCGAGAGAAAAGATTTCATTAACGCCAAAGAAATGGGTGGATTGATTTTTTTTTTTCATTGATTTCAATGAAATAGTGCATTTGAATTTCAAAGAGAACATTTCATTGCCTGTTGTTACGTCCTGGCTATTTTTCCTAATATAATTCATTTATATTTTGTTTCATTATTATAACTAACTATTTTATATGCATTCCTAATACTATTTCGGAAATTCATGTACCCACTATATTCTTATTTCACTTCTTTATAGAAAGAATCGTCCAGACGCTGAGTATTGAGTCGCACCGGATGTATATCCAATTTCTGCCATCTTGTATCCGCTCAACTAATCTTACTTTATTTCCACTTTCCTGCAGTTTCGTTGTTCTTAAAATCTTATTCACATCTTCTTCGTTGTTTCAAACTTTTTACCCGTTAGCCTTCTATCAATCATCAAACAACTAACATGAATTAAATATATTCTAAGTGCTTATGCGTAGTGTTTAAGTCTAATAGTTAACTTCAATTACAATCGCATAATTGTCGTAAACGGCGACAATTAAGAAGTTTAAAACATTCGTACTATAATAAATAATATCATCTTTCACTGTTTTCAATCAATTCGGTCGTCAAAATAAATATTTTACGCGTGATAATTTGAAATATTGATTTTAATCATTAATTGAACCAAGTAACACCTGTAAATAAACATTTACTTAGTGAGCATATAATAAAGAAACAGTTTCATTGTTTTAAAGAGACGTTTTCATTGGTTCAAAGAAACGTTTTCATTGATTCAAAGAAACGTTTTCATTGGTTCAAAGAAACGTTTTCATTGATCTCTTGCTCGCACCTAACCTCACTTTTTTGTTTTCCGGTTCTCCCGAACGAACGGTTTCGAGTTTCGAGACCCCAGAAAGCTTAGCTTATTTCTGCCATACTTCCGCACATTCTCTCAAAATTTGAGCTTTATCTGCCGCGTACTTCAGGAAAAAATTGGTTTCGAAATTTTGAGCTGTGGTAAGAAGGTTTCATTGAATCAGAGACGACATCTTTGAAATCAATGAAAAAGGTTCATTGGTTTAAAAAAATGTTTCTTTAAATCAATATCACTACTTTTCATTGAGTTTGAGATCATTCAAAGAAAAGATAGAATTGAAATTCAAGTATTTCATTTCATTGGCAAAGATTTCCGTGAATCAATGAAACTTTTTTTCTCGGTGTACTTCGACAAATATTAAACGACTGATTTATTGATATTGAAGTTGTCGAACAGGATTTTTTAAATTTTTTTCAGATTAATTACATTATTGTTCTTAAGATTAAGTGGCTGAAACAATCAAACAAACACTTGGTTTAAAGAAATGTTTCTTTGAATTAATGTCACTACTTTTCATTGAGTTTGAGATCATTCAAAGAAAAGATAGTATTGAAATTCAAGTATTTCATTTCATTGGCAAAGATTTCCGTGAATCAATGAAACTTTTTTTCTCGCTGTACTTTGAAAAATATTAAACGACTGATTTATTGATATTGAAGTTATCGAAGAGGATTTTTTTTATTTATTTTTTTCAGATTAATTACATTATTGTTCTTAAGATTAAGTGGCCGAAACAATCAAACAGTCGTTTGATTGCTTCCGCCTTAAAACTAATTGGGTTTATCGGTGCTTGGACTTCTTGGCAAGACACTTGACGTTAGTACATATGGATATAGAGTAATTTTATTATCGAGGATCAAAGTAACGATAATAAGGTTCTGATATAATATGTGTAATTATATTCTAGTACGTCGACAGCACTGAAACTGAAGCTGGAAAGATAAAAAGTGTTTATAAAAAACCCTTTATCAATATCCGTGGTCGATATCTATTAAAACTATTAAATCTTTTATGTTTTACGATGGGCGTTCGATAAAAACGAAGGAATTTGATGGAAATGACTTTATGTAGGAAAGTGTTCATCTTGGAAAGACTGGAAATTAATAATAATTTCCAGTCTTTCAACATATCCAAAATCATAAAATTTACAGATTTATATCTGTATTGATATAAATCTGATTAGATGTAAATCTGTAAAGATTTACAGATTTATATCTAAACATATCCAAAATCATTACAGATATATATCTGTCAGATTTATATCTAAACATATCCAAAATCATTACAGATATAAATCTGTCAGATTTCTATCTGTAATGATTTTAATTCTACAACGATTATAAATCTGTCAGATTTATATCTGTAGAGATTTTGGATATGTTGAAAGTTGAAAATTGACATATCCTAAATCATTACAGATTTATATCTGTAATGATTTTGGATATGTTGAAGTATGGAATGCTTTTATGAAGGGGGATGTGGAATAAATCGTAACTATCTATTAAACCTTTTACAAAAACTAAGAACAAGGACTAAAAAAATAGAAACATGGTTATTTGCATTTCCGCAAAAATGGAAAAAAGAATTAATGATAAAAACTAGCCAAGACCGATAATGATAGACAATACAGAAAAATGGTACAACTCTGTTCTTTATTAGAGCTGAACATCATTGATGTGGTCAATGTGCCACAATAATTCCATAGCTAGTTAAACACGCTCGTACAGAAAAATAAATTCTAGACTTGCCATAAGAAAAAAAAAACAAACAAACAAACGCAGACAGTAAATCAAAAGAGTGCTTAGGGCGATGTTAGCGCCCTGCATTCAGTGTCACGCGCATCACAATTGGCTGTCAAGGGAAATAACAGCCTGAAGCAATAAATTGTAGTTATGTCTGAACCTCCAGTCCATAATATAACACACATCAACTATAAACGCATCTCATACTTTGTATACAATTCAGTCTAAGTCAGCAAACTCGTGACTTTCTATCATTACATTAAAAAAAAACACTAAGAAAATGTTTCCATTTCTATCAATTTTTCGTGCTTCATTTCTCATGGCCAGGATTCGGTGTCGTCTTTCGTGTTCGATATGCATCATTCGGTTCACACACACACATACACACACACATAGATAGATAGACATATAAACACACGTAGAACGCATTAAGCTGTTGTATGGTGTCCAATTGCAATGGGAACGTCGACATAGTCTTTCCCTGTCTTGTCTCAAGTTGTATGCAGATAGAGAGGCCTTCTTCTTGGCTGTGATGCCTTCGACTCTTTCTCCTGTCTCGATTTCCTCTGGTTCCCAGGCAAGACCGGTCCGAGTTCGGGGATGCGAGACGTACGCGTGTATTTCATGTTACAATGTTTGATGAATTTTTTTGCTATCAGCACTTTATATACTTTATTAACAAACCTGGCACACGGAAAGAAATGTTTGCAACTACGTTTTCGATTTGCTGTACAGAATGTCTAAAAAATTAGTTGCCTCAACTATTCACGATTAGTTCTCGATTGGATTAGTTAGGTTTACTAATCCAATCGTTGGGACTACCACTCGAATAGTTGGGACTACCATTCGAATCGTCGGTATTATCATTCGAATCGTCGGTATTACCATTCGAATCGTCGGTATTACCATTTGAGTTGCTAGGAAAATAGAATAATCGATTGGTTGTGTCAACTCATTTCTTGGTTATGGCAACTAATCTTTTTTTTCCGTACAATATATATTTTACTGCGTTTTTTGATTCCTTATAAAGGAAGCTTTGTTTTCATAAAAACATTTTATCAATACGTTTAGAATGGTCGAGAAAAGTGGTTTAGAAAAAATGTCCGGATGTGTGTGTGTGTGTGTGTGATGAAAGGCCAAAAATTCATATCACTGTAACTTATAAAGTATTCGGCCGAATCAGCTAAAATTTAAACAACATGTACAATACTGGCTAATCTTCAATCGGTATAAATTTTACAGAAATCGCTTAACACATTTTATTTTTATAAGAATTTTGAAATTTTGAAAAAAGTATGTAAATGCTCTAGCTCGAACGAATTTTTAGTTATCGAGCTGAAACTTCGTATTAAAATGGAACAAAGTGATGAGACCTTTGGTATTGAATTTGGGCGAAATCGGTAAAGCAATTCGGTTTTTATGAGATTTTGAATTTCTCGAAAAATTTTCGTTTTGCTCTAATTCAGGTAAAATTTCAACAAATCATCTGAAATTTTTTACACTGGAACAATAACATTCAGCCCTGCTACGTACCAAATTTGGTGATGATCGGTAAAGCGGTTCGGATTTTACGTTAATTTGAATTTTTTAAAAATTGACTAAATCTAAATTGACTCGCTCTGGATTTCGTAAAACACCAGAAAATAAGAATAAAATGGGCTGAAGGACTCCGGTCGATGGCCCATTGGACAAAGAATTAAATCTCATTTTGTTTTCTTAAACTGGAAGCTTTGTTTTGCAAAACTTTTTTTTTTTCTCGAGAAAAGGAGTGGTTTGGGAAAAATGTGTGTGTGTGTGTGTGTGTGTGCAGATTTACTTGCTAGCATGATAATTACAATATCGTAATTTTTCATGTATGTTTTTCAAATATGAATTCGACGCGAATCGGTTGAGAGGTTAAAAATTTTATAGTATTTAGAAAATTTCGAAAAAAATAAATTGTACCCTATAACTTTCGTAAATTACGAGATATCAGAAAGATTATAAAACATATTTTCGAATCGTCGGTATTACCATTCGAATCGTTGGTATTACCATTTGAGTTGCTAGGGAAATAGAATAATCGATTGGTTGTGTCAACTCATTTCTTGGTTATGGCAACTAATTTTTTTTTTCCGTGCAATATATGTTTTACTGCGTTTTTTGCTTCCTCATAGAGGAAGCTTTGTTTTCATTAAATTTTTTTATCAATACGTTTAAAATGGTCTGAAACGTCGAGAAAAGTGGTTTAGAAAAAATGTCCGGATGTGTGTGTGTGTGTGTGTGATGAAAGGCCAAAAATTCATATAACTGTAACTTATAAAGTATTCGGCCGAATCAGCTAAAATTTAAACAACATGTACAATACTGGCTAATCTTCAATCGGTATAAATTTTACAAAAATCGCTTAACGCATTTCATTTTTATAAGAATTTTGAAATTTTGAAAAGAGTACGTAAATGCTCTAGCTCGAACGAATTTTTAGTTATCGAGCTGAAACTTCGTATTAAAATGGAACAAAATGATGAGACCTTTGGTATTGAATTTGGGCCAAATCGGTAAAGCGGTTCGGTTTTTATGAGATTTTGAATTTCTTGAAAAATTTTCGTTTTGCTCTAATTCAGGTAAAATTTCAACAAATCATCTAAAATTTTTTACACTGAAACAATAACATTCAGCCCTGCTACGTACCAAATTTGGTGATGATCGGTAAAGCGGTTCGAATTTTACGTTAATTTGAATTTTTTTAAAATTGACTGGTGTCGCTCTGGATTTCGTAAAACATGAGAAAATAAGAATAAAATGGGCTGAAGGACTCCGGTTGTTTTCTTGAACTGGAAGCTTTGCTTTTGCAAAATTTTCTTTTTTTCTCGAGAAAAGTGTTTTTGGAAAAATGTGTGTGTGTGTGTGCAGATTTTTTTGCTAGCAGCACTAGATTTTCTAAAATTTGGTACACAAGTGGGCAACGTATAGGGTCTTTTATAGTATTTTTTTAAATAAAAATTTTACAGTATTTTGAAAATTGCGAAAAACATAAATTTTACACTATAACTTTCGTAAATGACGAGATATCAGAAACATTATAAAACACATTTTCTCATAGTAGTAGCTTCGTTAGCGATGTTCCAGGATGATAGATTTACACGTGCATTTCGCATTACAATGTTATCCCGACTTTCTTGCTCTCATCACTTCGAATAATTTTATTAATGTAATTATCGTCAGCGACGTTGATTAGAATTATCGTGATGGGCTCAGGAAGTATGCTAAGAAATAGTCATTCAAATGCTGCAGCACATGTACAAATAGCATACTTCCGATTTTTTTAAAAACCATATAAATTATGTAGGATTCACCAGGCTGTAATATATATTTAACTGCGTTTTTTTCATCCCGTTTTTCTATTCGTGTAATGAGCTCGACAGGTGCCTGCAAGTGTTGTTACTTTTTCTTTTTAGAGATTTACTTGCATATAGATATATATTCATGGTCAGAGTCGCATTAACTTGAGAGCAGCGGATATGTATACGCGGGATTAGTCAGGCGCACGTAATATCGTTACACTTCAACGTTGAAAACACGAAGCAAGGAAGGCCAAGGTTGTTTCTCTCACATATGTGGGTATTTTATATCGTGGAGAATAAGTATGCACGTGGAGTGAAGTGTAACGTTACAACTTGCACGCTCTCTGACTATAATCTCTCTCTCTCTCGGATTAATTTAATTATCTCTCGCGTGCGTGATTTCCTGACGCCCACCTAGCACATCGTGTTCTACTGCCTTCCGCATTTTTTAATTCCATAATAAATTGATCTTTGTAGTTGTAACTAAATGTTCCCAAGTAAAAGAATTATATATAGTCCGACATATGGAATTGTGCATATATAGTCTGTATAAACTCTATATACAAACTATATGCAATTTATATATAAGATCACCTGTAAAGTTGGGTTTTCGTATAAATTGTATATAAATTGTATATAGATTTTATAATAACTATATATGCCCAATTCTATGTTTAAAACTATATATATTTTTTATATACTCTATATATAATTTTTTTACTTGGGTTGTTATAATACGTGGTATGTTATAGACGTGACCGAATATTGTTATTATTAATTTTTTATCGACTGTTGGCAGTCTATTTTTTCCGATGGAATTTTTGCGAAACACATCTCGGGTCTGAGACAGTGATCGCTAGATTCAAAGCGCGCGAAACCGAAGCCTAATTCAAATTTCACTAATCCGGATCTTTACAAGTATCGACTGTAGCTGCTTAATAAATTAAAGTAATTCATCAAGCAGCCACAATCGACGAAATTTATCTCAAACAAATTGTGAAAAAAAGTTTTTATAATACTTTTAATTTGTGTGACTAAAAGAAAGAGGATTTTGGTTATTTCTGCCTAATTCTGTATAGTCACACTGTTAGAAAAGATTGCAAATTTTTATGCATAAACTGGTGAATTAAATTTTTTGTACAGTTGTGATATAAAATTAAAGTACTTTTATAGTAAAATTAAAAAGGATTATTGAAAAAAAAAGGACTTTTACACCAAAATTAATGTAAATAATAAATATTTCTGTGCCATACATTAATTATAGAAGAATTGTATATTAAATTTAGTACATAGTAGTTTATGCATAAAAACTTTCAACACTTGTAGATTAAATTTAAAGTAAATTTTTTTACAGTGCAATTAATTTGTGTTAATAAAAAATCGATACTTTGTTTTCGTAAAATTTTTTTTTTTTTTTGTTGGGATTTTCATGTCAAGACACTCAGAATGGTCCAAAATGTTGCGAAAAGGGGTTTAGAAAAAATGTCCGGATGTGTGTGTGTGTGTGTGTGTGTGTGGCACGCTTGCAAAATTCAAACCGCTGTATCTCAAAAACGGCTTTAACAATCAAGCTGAAATTTGGCACGCTGGTAGAGGAGCAACGCCCCTTCCTATGTATACACTTGCAAAAAAATTGAAAAAAGAAATTCAGATTTTATAAGCCTTTCAATTTTTTGAAAAATGTCTGTATGTTCTCTAGCTTCCGCAATTTTTTAGCTAATAAGCTAAATAGTTCTGGACAAATAGAGAAATGAAAAATGAAGGTCGGTATTGAATTTGAGCGAAATCCACAAAGCGGTTCAGATTTTGTAAAATTTTGAATTTTCGAAAAAATGCTGTTTTCGTTCTTATTGAAGTTAAGTTCGACCAAACCTGCTCAAATCTTTTGCAAGGTAAAATTAACATCCGGTTGTAGTAGATATCAAATTTCGTGACGATTGGTAAAGTGGTTCAGTTTTTATAAGACATTGAATTTTTCAAAAAATCCCCGTATGTTCGGTAACTGCCACAATTTTTTCGGTAATGAGCTTAAACAGTTTTTGACGAATAAAGCAATAAAAAATAACGATCGGTATTGAATTTAAACGAAATACATAAAGCGGTTTAGATTTTATAGAATTTTGAATTTATGAAAATTGTTGTTTTAAGGACACAAAGTAGAACTTTGCACATTGCTTCGTCAATAATTTTCATTTTCGTAAAGCTTCCTCTACGAGGAAGCCAAAAATAACATAAAGAAACTTCTTCATAGAGACTGAATTGCAAAAGATGAAAATTAATGAAGAAGCAATGTGCAAAGTTCTACTTTGCATCCTATTTTAAATGAAAAAAAAAATTATAAAATAATATAATTAATTTCATGAATAAAAAAATGTATACAAAATATCTTGAAAATAAATAACCTGAACGCAAAATACAACGTAGCATCTTAAGTTTCTCGTTTATTTCCAACTACGTGGGAAAGCATTTTTCTATAAAATACAAATTTATATCTACACGAGAAATATGGAATTTAGATCAAGAGATCATTTCTTTGCCTCCTACCGCAGAATCAATTTCCGATATTGTATATCTATCACATTTCTTGCTCCACCCCACTGACCCATAATGGGCTCGAATCTGCACTAGATTATGTCCGTTAGGGTAATCCTCCGAAGCATATAATATATACTCTCTACTTTGCAACGTTTAGCTACTATCGTGAACGAGCTTACGATAATACCAAGGAGAATATTAGAGGAGGATTAAAATTCTCGAGAATTCTGATACGTGAATCGAAGCAGACAGGCACAACACGCCAAGCATAATCGCTACTAGACACTCGGTGTAATCGTTTTTCCAGATCGATCTAATCCGCAACCTTATGAGAGCCGTGCATGGATACTTCCGATATCCTAGATACCTATCGCTTTCATACTCTTCGACGACGTCGAGCTTCGTGTGTCGACGATCCTCTTTTCAAGATCGCTTACAAATTGCTTGAGATGCTACATTGATTTTACACGTTATGTGAAATCAACTTCTGCTTATCAGAAACGTTGAATCTCAAAATATTTTTATTTTCGTAGCATGAAATTGTCAAAAAAATGACATTACTGCACACTAAAAAATAAAAGTTTTAAAATCAATTCTAGTTATTTTTACAATCCCATTTAACATTGAAACAACAAAATATAGTTATTTTTTTCATTTGAGAGTTATTGTTTCAATTTGTTATGAAATAGTAGAAATTAGAAGTAAAATTAAATTGACAACGCTTGTTTTTGGCAACCTGCAAACAAATTGCTTTTGAATTAGTGCATTAAATTTTGTAAAACGTGAACAACCGAGTCCGGATTTTGTAAGTAAACGGAACAATATTCAGTGATGCTAGATACATAATTTAGTGGAGATTGATAGAAGGGTTTGGATTATAAATTTTTGTTATTATTTCTTGATGACTGAAATTTCGCTAAATTCCACTTTTTCGAATTTATTTAAAACAAGGATGCAAAATACTAACTTGCATATTGTTTTCTCATTATTTTCATCTTTTTACAAAGCATATTCTATGCGGAAGGCAAAATCAATGAACAGACTTTTTTGTAACAAGATATTGCATAGATTTTTTTAATGAACTTTCCCCTTAAAAACTGTTGATTAATTCTTCAATATACAAAAGAAAAAAAAAAGTGTGATTGATAAAACTATGTTTTCTAATTATCGTTCAGTTCAATGAATATAAATTTCGTCAAATTGAAATACTAAAAAACTATGGATTTACATTTTTTTTGTTTAAACTTTACAGGAATATTACTATTATTAATGCAGAATATTGAGCGCATGCACTTGCCGAAGAAGAGTATAGAATCAGGCGAAAGTCGTGGGCTGTCTGCATGAAGCGAATATATATGCCCCTAGCAACGCCGTCACGATCGCTAAGATTATCGAGGAAAAGAGAAAAGATGGAAACGTAGGTGTAAATAACAGTGCGAATGTATTTCCCTTGAACAATATAATGTAAGATAAATACCATTCTTGACCGTGACATAGTAAAATAATATGAGGTTTTGCGGTATTGCGATTATTATTTTTGTAAAATTGCGTGTGTTTGTATTCTGCGCCCAAGATTCTTGTGGATTCCCATCAAAACGGTGTCTACATAAGTCCATATATTTAACAAAATCGTTCGTGCCAACTTCACACAGTGAAAATTGTTGATATCAACATTTTAATAAGTTACAATTATTTTTTTAATCTTCAAAAAAAAATTCACGGTTTTACACCATGGATTTTTAAAAGTGTAAGACAGTGGAAGTCAAAATCACTCCAAAACGATGTCCATATAAGTGCATATATTTAACAAAATCGTTCGTGCCAATTTCCCACAGTCAGAAGTGTTAATATTAACATTTAAATGGGTTACAATTTTTTTTACCTTAAAAAAGTCACGATTGTACACCGTGGATTTTTAACAGTGCACCGAGAGAAGAATCTTAATTGATTCACGGAAATCTTTGACAATGAAATGAAATACTTGAGTTTCAATATTATCTTTTCTTTGAATGATCTCAAATTCAATGAAAAGTAATGATATTGATTCAAAGATACATTTCTTTAAACCAATGAAACTTTTTCATTGATTTCAAAGAAATCGTCTCCGATTCAATGCAACCTTCTTTTTGCTGCACCTCAAAATTTCGAAACCTTTTTTTTCCTTAAGTACGCGGCGGATAAAGCTCAAATTTTGAGAGAATGTAAGGAAGTACGGCAGAAATAGACTAAGCTTCAGGCTCCTCGAAACTCGAAGCCGTTCGTGCGGGTGAACCGGAAAACAAAAAAGTGAGGTTAGGTGCGAGAGAGACAGGCCTATAGGCGTTGTAAGCAGAGATGTAAAATGACCGTCATTTTCTACTTGCGTCAGTGACGCATCATTAAGACCGTCACGTGACGTCATTTTCAATTTTGCCGATTTTTCGAAGTAAAAATGACCGTCATGTTCATTTACGTCATGTCACATAACCGTCATTTTCATTCACGTAATGTCACATGACCAAACTGACGTGCATCTGTATAGATGTAAAATGACGGTCACGATTGACGGTCATTATTGTCATGTTCGTCACATGACGAGTGTTAAAATGACGAACATGACAATAATGACCAAGATCCGAAAAATAAGGTGCGCATGAAGACATCGTGACGGAAAAAATGACAAAAAATGTCGTGACCGTCATTTTGGTTATGCGACATTACGTGAATGAAAATGACGGTTATGTGACATGACGTGAATGAAAATGACGGTTATGTGACATGACGTGAATGAAAATGACGGATATGTGAGATGACGTGAAAGAAAATGGCGGTTATGTGACACGACGTAAATCAACATGACTGTCATTTTCACTTACAAAAATCGTCAAAATTGAAAATGACGTCACGTGACAGTTATAATGACGCGTCACTGACGCAAGTTAAAAATGACGGTCATTTTACGTCTCTGGTTGTAATTTCGTAGTTACCAGAGAACTTAATTATGTCAATCAATGAAAACGTCTCTTTAAAACAATGAAACTCTTTCTTTATTATATGCTCCCTAAGTAAATGTTTCTTTACATGCAATAAAATTTTCTTTTTGAAATTCAAATAAACTATTTCATTAAAATAAAAGAAATATTTCGTTGAGATCAATGAAAAAAAATCAATCCACCCATTTCTTTGGCGTCAATGAAAACTGTTCTCTCAGTGTGTAAGGACAGTGGAAGTCTCTCTTATTCAAGTAGACACACAGATAACGACAGAATAATCGAGCGTGTGACGTTGTGGGTAAGCTCGCGGCATGGAACTTCCCGGGTCGGTGTATTTATCAGTTGAAACGAAGGTGTTCATCGCACAGGACGAGCGTAGCTGGAACTCCTGCAGGGTTACTCCTCAAGAGCGCGCCACGCTCTTCAAGATCCTGAGATGTGGTGGCTGAAGAGCGCGCAAGGTGTCGGCGGCAGGAATCATGCTTCGGTGTGCACTTACTTTTTCGCTCTTCACCTCCCTCCATTTATTCTTCTTCGTTGCCCACTTAATCGCCTCGCGAAAAATCAAGACAATAATCCAACGAAATAATCAAAACGAAATTCATTTTTTAAATTACTTAAAACATTTGAATGTTATTAACAAAACTTACTTCCAGTACAATTTTTCTGTAGAATGAGATAAATATTTAAATTCAAATAATCCATTACAGGCGAGCACTTATTTTATCGAATTAGTGTTATATTAACTTCACATGGAAAAATTTTAGTCTATATAGTTATTTGTACTGAAAATAAATTATTATATTAGTCTATTACCCACTGAACTGCATTATCAACAGTTTATATAAATACAATGCAGATATTATGGCAAAAAAAAAAAATATAGTGTGCGTTCAAAAATTTGATACTCGTGTATCGATGGTATTTAGTTAATCAACCATCAACTTCTGTTTGCTTTTCCCAGTGGAGACTCACGAGGTTCTGATGTCACCGAAGGGACCGATTACCAAGCCCCATGGCAGTTTAATATACTTCACTCGTGTCCCCTCTCGATCCGTCTATATTAACGGACAATGCTTGATATGAAATCTCTTAACGAGAGGGTCTCGTGGAAGTTGGTATACGACGAACCATGCGCTTATCCCGATGCTACTAATTAGACCTCGTAACGCATCGGAAGCTTCGTACCGCCTTGGAGTAACGAGTTGCTCTCAACGTTACCAGCCACACAGCTATATATATATATATCTATTTTTTTTTTAATTTATTTATTTTATTTTATACATTAGTTGGGACAAAAAATAAAAGGTGGCATAAGAAGTCAGAATAAATTACTGAAATTATGCGTCCCTGTCAGGTATACAAATATAGAGCAAATAAATAAATACACATATAAAGAAGGAGATGAAAAAGAAGGTGGTACAGGCGATGGAGAAATGGTTAAGAGACGTAAGGGGTGCAGCGATCAAAAGGAAAATGAATGAGTGTTTATGTGGGAAACCGATCATAGAAGTGTGTGAATATATCAGGCAATTCGAGAGAATAGCTAATTTGGTGGATAGCGAAGGAAAAAGGAAGGAATGTTTAAAATGTATAAAGATGTTAAGGAGGTTGAAGCGCTCCACACTAGTTAAATCAGTGCTAAATTTTTAAAAGAGTTTCTACAATTTCAGATGGTTTAATAATCTGTTCCAAGATGTTAATCACATAGCAGTATTAGTTCTTGATATTCAAATACACTCACAGCTGTCATATGAACAGTAAATCGATCAATATCTCCAAATTTCCGATGTCATATTTTTTCATCCAGTTTTGTAAAAGGGTAAACCGTAATATTAGTCCGATTATGACGAAACATAGCTCATTTTGATCAGTGGAAGATCCTTGATCGATTGACCGTCCGGATTTTCTATAGTATTAGGCGTTCAAAAGTTACAGCCATTTGTATACTTGATGTTAGGTTATGATAGGATAAACAAACGGTTGTATCTTTTGAACTACTAATACGATTTTTAAAAATAGACGGCCAATCGATAGAATATCTTTTAGTAAACAAAATGAGCTATTGGTCGTCATAATTGGACTGATATTACGGTTTACCCTTTTAAAAAAATGGATGAAAAAACATAACATCGGAAATTTGCAGATATTGATCTCTTTACTGTTGATATCACAGCTGTGAATGTATTTGAATATCAAGAACTAATGCTGCTATGTGATTAACACCTTGGAACAGATTATTAAACCATCTGAAATTGTAGAAACGCTTTTAAAAATTTAGCACTGATTTTACTAGTGTGGAGCGCTTCAACCTCCTTAAAGTTGTTACAGAATTTAGCGTTGAGTTGTTATTAAGGGGGGGATTGTGTAAAACCCTCACGGGTGTACAAGGAATAAAGAACTACTAATACTACTACACGGAACAAAGGCTTGGTTGGAACAACCAAGTGCCTTGGTTATATATGCGCCAGACAATTAATTGGTTAGACCAACCAAGTTATTTCTTAGGCTACCAATTTCTTGGCTGGTCTAACCAAGTCACTTGGTTAGCTTACCAAGTCACTTGGTTAGCTTACCAAGTCACTTGGTTAGCTTACCAAGTCACTTGGTTAGCTTACCAAGTCACTTGGTTAGCTTACCAACTCACTTGGTTAGCTTACCAAGTCACTTGGTTAGCTTACCAAGTCACTTGGTTAGCTTACCAACTCACTTGGTTAGCTTACCAACTCACTTGGTTAGCTTATCAAGTCACTTGGTTAGCTTACCAACTCACTTGGTTAGCTTATCAACTCACTTGGTTAGCTTACCAAGTCACTTGGTTAGCTTACCAAGTCACTTGGTTAGCTTACCAACTCACTTGGTTAGCTTACCAACGCACTTGGTTAGCTTACCAACTCACTTGGTTAGCTTACCAAGAAATTGGTAACCTAACAAATAACTTGGTTGGTCTAACCAATTAATTGTCTGGCGCATATATAACCAAGGCACTTGGTTGTTCCAACCAAGCCTTTTTTCCGTGTAAATACACATATAAATATAAGCCATTCCAAGCCAACTCGATTTTTTATTCTTCACATTTTTTATTACATCGGATTTTGTTAACGTTAAAATTTGAAAAAATAAAAAATACCCCCATAATAAAAAATTAGAAATATTTAACGGATCAAACGTTTATCTATAATCTATAATATATTATAAAAAGATCTCACCGTCAAGAATTGAGCCATATATAGCGCATTCCATGTCAAGTCGTGATATTATACGTCACCTGGCCCGAATTTTTCCAAGTTCTTTATGAGACTAAAAAAAAAGTGACAATGCTAAAAAACCGCATCTGTTGAGCTACAAAATAATTTATACCTGTGCTACCGTACACGAATTCTAGATTCAGTAAATGTTGTACACTCACGTGGAGTTTAATCGAGACACTAACTAACTACACATGCAAATATATCAGTACGCTCTCTTTATCTCGATTTCGCGTATATCTCATGCTGTCGGCTACACAAACCAGCAAAAGGCATTAACGACAGAAGCAGTATATACGAATAAAATAAAAAAAATCAATAAAAAGATTCTGTAAGCAGGCCAATCGTAAAGCGAAATTAGTACGACGTTCGAATGGAGGTCGAAGTTAAAATAATAAATATTACTGATTACGAATACTCCACGACTATACACTGCACGTGTGTGTTTATGTGTCACACCCGAAGTGCGTGAATCGGCCGAGCGTAATTAGCGTAAAGTACGTACAAGATCTGTCGTTCGGAGCGGATAAAAGTGCGTAAAAATCGTCAATTTACGTCTTGGCATTGCATTCTACGTGTTTGTTACGTGCATACGACTTGGGGTGTGTGTGTTTTCCATGGTAATTCACGGTCTGCGGTGTACGCCGCGTTATTGCGAAATGTTATTCGCTCTTACGATATGCAGCCTGCGTTACACTGCATATACACGTGAGGATAGAGCGAAACAGCTTGCAACGAGCAAGCGTTTATTGTACAACCTAACGAGGGACACAGACAGAGAGTGCGACGAATGCGTCAACACATTGGAAGGGCACACAGTTGAGATCGTTAACGTGCTCGCGGGCATCGCACCGTGTTCGTTTCTTTCATTTTTTTTTTCTTCAATTCATTCTTCTTTTACATTCTACCAGTGGTGTTAAAATTCTCTCGTCTCGTTCCTCCACGCTTGTCTATGGTTGTATATTTAATATAGGCGATTTTAAGTAATTAATTTAATTAATAAAAAGTATAACAAAATTTAGATTAAAAGGAATTAAGATAATAAAAGAGCTTTGGGATAAAAAATAAGGGTGTACTTATTATTAAATTAAGAAGATATCTTTGATATGGGAGATTTTAAGTAATTAATTTAATTAATAAAAAGTATAACAAAATTTAGATACAAAAAAATTAAGATAATAAAAAAACTTTGGGATAAAAAATAACACCCTTATTATTAATTTAATAATAAGGGTGTACTTATTATTAAATTAAGAAGATATATTTTATATGGGAGATTTTAAGTAATTAATTTAATTCATAAAAATGATAACAAAATTTAGATAAAAAAAATTAAGATAATAAAAAAGCTTTGGGATAAAAAATAAGGGTGTACTTATTATTAAATTAAGAAGATATATTTTATATGGGAGATTTTAAGTAATTGATTTAATTAATAAAAAGTATAACAAAATTTAGATAAAAAATAATTAAGATAATAAAAAAGCTTTGGGATAAAAAATAAGGGCGTATTTATTATTAAATTATGAAGATATATTTAATATGGGAGATTTGAAATAATTAATTTAATTAATACAAAGTATAACAAAATTTAGATAAAAAAGAATTAGGATAATAAAAAAGCTTTGGGATAAAAAATGAGGGTGTACTTATTATTAAATTAAGAAGATATATTTTATATGGGAGATTTTAAGTAATTAATTTAATTAATAAAAAGTATAACAAAATTTAGATAAAAAAGAATTAAGATAATAAAAAAAGCTTTGGGATAAAAAATAAGGGTGTACTTATCATTAAATTAAGAAGATATATTTAATATGGGAGATTTTAAGTAATTAATTTAATTAATAAAAAGTATAACAAAATTTAGATAAAAAAAATTAAGATAATAAAAAAGCTTTGGGATAAAAAATAAGGGTGTACTTATCATTAAATTAAGAAGATATATTTTATATGGGAGATTTTAAGTAATTAATTTAATTAATAAAAAGTATAACAAAATTTAGATAAAAAGAATTAAGATAATAAAAAAGCTTTGGGATAAAAAATAAAGATGTACTTACTATTAAATTAAGAAGATATATTTAATGTGGGAGATTTGAAGTAATTAATTTGATTAATAAAAAGTATAACACAATTTAGATAAAAAAAATTAAGATAGTAAAAAAGCTTTGGGATAAAAAATAAGGGTGTACTTATTATTAAATTAAGAATATATATTTTATATAGGAGATTTGAAGTAATTAATTTAATTAAAAGTATAACAAAATTTCGATAAAAAAAATTAAGATAATAAACAAGCTATGGGATAAAAAATAAGGGTGTACTTATTATTAAATTAAGAAGATATATTTAATATGGAAGATTTTAAGTAATTAATTTAATTAATAAAAGGTATAACAAAATTTAGATAATAAAAAAGCTTTGGGATAAAAAATAAGGGTGTACTTATTATTAAATTAAGAAGATATATTTAATATGGAAGATTTTAAGTAATTAATTTAATTAATAAAAGGTATAACAAAATTTAGATAATAAAAAAGCTTTGGGATAAAAAATAAGGGTGTACTTATTATTAAATTAAGAAGATATATTTTATATGGGAGATTTGAAGTAATTCATTTAATTAATAAAAAGTATAACAAAATTTAGATTAAAAAAAATTAAGATAATAAAAAAGGTTTAGGTTTTGTCCTTTCATTCGAGCACTTTTTTCCTTGCCAGTCTTCGCTGCAGTTGATAATAACGATCACTGTAAAAAAACTCGCGGTTTGCAACGCAGCGGAATAAAAAGAGAGGAAAAAAAAGAGATGGGATTTCCACGGCCGCGTGACTTCTAAGGTGCGAATTAACGCTTTTATACGTCACTCTTAAGGCGTAAATGAAGCTGTCAAGCTTGATGCCCGCTGCACTCTAGGTGAATCCGGCTTTGTACTGTACAAGTGTTGCAGCAGCATTTGCTGTGTTTGCACGTATAAGTACGTGGGATAACTCGACGTGCATTCAAAAGTCCATCAAATCGACTCGTGTCTCACTTTTCCGTTAGTCGCGAGGACGATAGAATTCTCGGGTGAACCGCAATAGCGGATTTTCTCAATGGGCAAAAATATTGATGCAAAGCGACGGTCATATTTATAGATCGGTTAGAGAATTCAGATATTATCGAAATTTGAGAGCCTTGTGATGTCATTTTGCTGAAAAATTTATTTTACCACCTGTCGATTGACTCGTAAAATTACACTGAGAGAAAACGCAGAAGTTCACGCAACTATTAAGCCATTAGTGTAGATTTTTAGTCCATGCAACAATTTGAATAGTTAGTTTAACTGATTTATTGGTTAAATTAACTACGTTATCGTGACTGTTAGTTTAACAATAAACATCCAGTGAAATACAACCTTAGCTATTTTCTTATAGTTACTGTAACTTTATTATTGTCGTTCCAATGATCATTTCAAAATTGTTGAATAATTTCCCAAAGAATATTATGAATTTCTATGAATAATATATCGCATCTATTGCTAAATTTTCACTTGTAATATCACAAGAGCTTTGAAATTATCGGATATTTCCTGACAGGTTCGTTACAAACAAATGAACGAGTCAAGTTTTCCAGGTTAAAAAATCACGAGCGCGTAGCGCGAGTGATTTTTCTGGAAAACTTGACGAGTTTATTTGTTTGCAGGGAACCTGGAGGGAAATATCAGATTAATTTCGAAGCTCGAGTGGTATTCGGGGGATTATTTTTTCTATTCAAATTGCGACAAATGGAATTGCACCATGAGACAAAAATTATCATTCTGAGAAGGAAATTTCATAATCAGAACCAAAACCTTTTAATTCTTGTTTAAAGGATTGCAGTTAAATACACAATTGTTATAGACATTTGTATATTGATTCCAGACTGAGGTTTTCGATTTAATCGTATTAACAGGGACATTTCCCTTTACTTTTTCATCAATAGTTTGCAAGGATTCAACTCCAAACCTACTCATATCAAATAAAAATCCTTTGACTGCCACAATAAAATTCAATCTGACAGTTTGACAGGCGGTTGATGCGGCTAAATGATTTTTTGTTTTATATATATAACCAACATGCAAAATTATCAAAAAATATATCACTTGTAATATCACAAGAGCTTTGAAATTATCGGATATTTCCTGACAGGTTCGTTGCAAACAAATGAACGAGTCAAGTTTTCCAGGTTAAAAAATCACAAGCGCGAGTGATTTTTCTGGAAAACTTGACGAGTTTATTTGTTTGCAGGAAACCTGGAGGGAAATATCAGATTAATTTCGAAGCTCGAGTGGTATTCGGAGGATTATTTTTTCTATTCAAATTGCGACAAATGGAATTGCACCATGAGACAAAAATGATCATTCCGACAAGGAAATTTCATAATCAGAACAAAAACCTTTTAATTCATGTTTAAAGTATTGCAGTTAAATACACAATTATTATAGACATTTGTATATTGATTCCAGACTGAGGTTTTCGATTTAATCGTATTAACAGGGACATTTCCCTTTACTTTTTCATCAATAGTTTGCAAGGATTCAACTCCAAACCTACTCATATCAAATAAAAATCCTTTGACTGCCACAATAAAATTCAATCTGACAGTTTGACAGATGGTTGACGCGGCTAAATGATTTTTTGTTTTATATATATATCCAACATGCAAAATTATCAAAAAATATATCACTTGTAATATCACAAGAGCTTTGAAATTATCGGATATTTCCTGACAGGTTCGTTGCAAACAAATGAACAAGTCAAGTTTTCCAGGTTAAAAAATCAAGAGCGCGTAGCGCGAGTGATTTTTCTGGAAAACTTGACGAGTTTATTTGTTTGCAGGGAACCTGGAGGGAAATATCAGATTAATTTCGAAGCTCGAGTGGTATTCGGGGGATTATTTTTTCTATTCAAATTGCGACAAATGGAATTGCACCATGAGACAAAAATTATCATTCTGAGAAGGAAATTTTATAATCAGAACAAAAACCTTTTAATTCATGTTTAAAG
The DNA here is from genome assembly GCA_963970395.1 of Ephialtes manifestator. Taxonomy (NCBI): domain Eukaryota; kingdom Metazoa; phylum Arthropoda; class Insecta; order Hymenoptera; family Ichneumonidae; genus Ephialtes; species Ephialtes manifestator. Next base: position 50,712,757 of record OZ019968.1, read on the forward strand.
TATTGCAGTTAAATACACAATTGTTATAGACATTTGTATATTGATTCCAGACTGAGGTTTTCGATTTAATCGTATTAACAGGGACATTTCCCTTTACTTTTTTATCAATAGTTTGCAAGGATTCAACTCCAAACCTACTCATATCAAATAAAAATCCTTTGACTGCCACAATTAAATTCAATCTGACAGTTTGACAGATGGTTGACGCGGCTAAATGATTTTTTGTTTTATATATATAACCAACACGCAAAATTATCAAAAAATTACCACTTGTAATATCACAAGAGCTTTGAAATTATCGGATATTTCGTGACAGGTTCGTTGCAAACAAATGAACGAGTCAAGTTTTCCAGGTTAAAAAATCAAGAGCGCGTAGCGCGAGTGATTTTTCTGGAAAACTTGACGAGTTTATTTGTTTGCAGGAAACCTGGAGGGAAATATTAGATTAATTTCGAAGCTCGAGTGATATTCGGGGGATTATTTTTTCTATTCAAATTGCGACAAATGGAATTGCACCATGAGACAAAAATTATCATTCTGAGAAGGAAATTTCATAATCAGAACAAAAACCTTTTAATTCATGTTTAAAGTATTGCAGTTAAATACACAATTGTTATAGACATTTGTATATTGATTCCAGACTGAGGTTTTCGATTTAATCGTATTAACAGGGACATTTCCCTTTACTTTTTCATCAATAGTTTGCAAGGATTCAACTCCAAACCTACTCATATCAAATAAAAATCCTTTGACTGCCACAATTAAATTCAATCTGTCAGTTTGACAGATGGTTGACGCGGCTAAATGATTTTTTGTTTTATATATATAACCAACACGCAAAATTATCAAAAAATTATCACTTGTAATATCACAAGAGCTTTGAAATTATCGGATATTTCCTGACAGGTTCGTTGCAAACAAATGAACGAGTCAAGTTTTCCAGGTTAAAAAATCACGAGGGCGTAGCGCGAGTGATTTTTCTGGAAAACTTGACGAGTTTATTTGTTTGCAGGGAACCTGGAGGGAAACATCAGATTAATTTCGAAGCTCGAGTGGTATTCGGGGGATTATTTTTTCTATTCAAATTGCGACAAATGGAATTGCACCATGAGACAAAAATTATCATTCTGACAAGGAAATTTCATAATCAGAACAAAAACCTATGTTGCATCCAACACATATTTTCTCTCTGCACAAAATGCAGTGAATTGCGCCCAAATCGATTTTTTACTCTTTTCTGTATTTGCCGGGACATTTTGTTTTATTTTTTTAGCGATGTTCTGAAGCGATTCATCACCAAATCGCTTTTTTGACTCACTCATATTGACGACCGTTAATAGTACCTTGACGTTTTAAAGATTCGCAGAGGTTACAAGTGTCAAAAAAATTATTGTTTATCGCTTAGCAACCGAGCCGGGAAATTTTCGAAAAATTATCGATATAATTTTACCCTAGCTGTACCACGTGATGTTGAATACCGCGCTCTGATTGGTCGAAATTGGAGTTGAAAAAATAATCAGTATAATACTGTGTAGCTTGCTCCACGTGACGTCGAATGGTGCAATTCCATTGGTCGAAATTTGGATGGGAAAAATAATCAAAACAATATAATTTTTGTTACGACAACTATTATTAACTGTTGCATTGACTATAAATAATTAGTACAGATAACTTTTTTTTTAATATCTGAGGTTGTATTTCACTATAAATTTATAGTTACCAGTATCTTTTTTTTTCTTTCAGCGTACTAATTAAGAAAAAAAAATGTAATGCAATACAATTGTGTAATATAGTTGGAATTATGTGCTAATATGTTTTTCTCTTTCGTTTGTTTCAGGTGAGTTTCCGTTTTCAATCGTCTCAACGATATTCAAGAATGGTCGGAGACCGTATAATAATGGCACTCGTGCCGCTCAACAACCCGAGGAATATAATATCTCGTTGAGATTTACGCGTCATCGCGAAAGTATCACGTTTTATTAATTATTTTGCTCGTTGCTGGTGAGCAAAAAAAACCGTATTTTATTATATATTTTTGATACACGAGGCTTTATCCGTTCTCTCGTGAAAGGATACCGTTTATTAATTATAATATGCTAAAGGAGAATGAGAGAAAGAGGTAAGAGCGTTAAAAGTACCGTATTCGCGTACGCACGCTTCGTGTACTTATATCTTCGCTGTTGAGTTAATAAATTATTCGCTTCTCGCTTGGGGAGGAAAGAGGAAGTGAGAAGAAAGCAGCGAGACGCGATAAATGCTGTGACTTTACGGAATTGCATTGCTGCTGCTCCTGCTGCTGGACTTCTAGACGTGTCCTGCCACACAGCAGGCTGCTAACGCGCGGATTCCACGCTGTGCTCTGTACTACGAGTAATCTCGAAACTCTCGACCGTCCTAGAATATTAATCCAGCACAGTCACGTTAACAGTTTGTTGTTCAACATTAAACACACGGCCATGGGAGTCCCTATATTCTGGAGTGCATTTAGACGTGAACCACGGAGTCTTAAGTTTAAAGAGAACATTTTCAATGTACTTTCGAGAGTTACACGACAGAAACATTTATAATCCTTGGTGGCTCACTTGAAATACTAAGGAAATATATGGTTAATTTAACTGTAAGTTATATTTGCCTACGAAAATTTATACATTTTATATATTTCAAACTTTAAACTGGAAACAGCAAGGCAAACAAAAATTACTGAAAAAAGTAAAAGAAGCTCGTGGTATTTCGACAAGCAATGTTTATGAGAAAATTATCAGAGACGTATTAAAAGTAATTACAACTTTCATACTCCGTCAAATTTTTTATATTACTTAAGGGGAGAAAATTCTTTAGACGCGCGAAAATTAGTCATTTTGGAAGAATTTTTCCAGGTTAAAAAATCAAGAGCGCGTAGCGCGAGTGATTTTTCTGGAAAACTTGACGAGTTTATTTGTTTGCAGGGAACCTGGAGGGAAATATCAGATTAATTTTGAAGCTCGAGTGGTATTCGGGGGATTATTTTTTCTATTCAAATTGCGACAAATGGAATTGCACCATGAGACAAAAATTATCGTTCTGCCAAGGAAATTTCATAATCAGAACAAAAACCTTTTAATTCATGTTTAAAGTATTGCAGTTAAATACACAATTGTTATAGACATTTGTATATTGATTCCAGACTGAGGTTTTCGATTTAATCGTATTAACAGGGACATTTCCCTTTACTTTTTCATCAATAGTTTGCAAGGATTCAACTCCAAACCTACTCATATCAAATAAAAATCCTAAATAAATAAATAAAAAATTACACGACAGAAACATTTATAATGCTTGGTGGCTCACTTGAAATACTAAGAAAATATATGGTTAATTTAATTGTGAATTATGTTTACCTACGAAAATTTATACATTTTATATATTTCAAACTTTAAACTGGAAACAGGAAGGCAAACAAAAATTACTGAAAAAAGTAAAAGAAGCTCGTGGTATTTCGACAAGCGATATTTATGAGAAAATTATTAAAGACGTATTAAAAGTAATTACAACTTTCATACTCCGTCATATTTCTAATATTACTTAAGGGGAGAAAACCCTTTAGACGAGCGAAAATTAGTAATTTTGGAAGAATTTTTTTTAAGAGGAGGGAGTCGAGTAAAAAAAATTGATTTTGGAAATTTAATATCATTCAAATCCTATTGCATATCAAAATGATTTTATATATTTCACACTTTAAACTTAAACAACAAGACAAACAAAAATTACTGAAAAAAGTAAAAGAAACTCGTGGTATTTCGACAAGTGATGTTTATGAGAAAATTATCAAAGACGTATTAAAAGTAATTACAACTTTCATACTCCGTCAAATTTGTTATATTACTTAAGGGGAGAAAATTCTTTAGATGCGCAAAAATTAGTCATTGTGGACGAATTTTTTTTAAGAGGAGGGAGTCGAGTAAAAAAATATTGATTTTGGAAATTTAATATCATTCAAATCCTATTGCATATCAAAATGCCCAATGCACTATGTTGTTGGTACTCGATGAAAGGATTTTTTACTGTCGTCTGACTTGCATATGCTTTTCAATATTATCTTAAGCAAAGTTCTTAGGTTTTCCATTCTGCGCATGATACAGATCAAACTACTAGGCAGATTGAAATGGTTGACGTCTCATTTTCTTCTTCATGAAAAAATACACCGGCTACATGGAGCAAATGTTAATAAAAGGAAATATTTTTTAAGTGACATAATTATTAATAAATAAATTTTATGCTATTTTCTGAATCAGTGATTAACTTTGCTTTCAGAATGAAAAAAAATTGTTTGCTCCATTTAGCCGGTGTATGTTTTCATGAAGAAGAAAATGAGATGTCAACCATTCCAATCTGCCTAGTAGTTTGATCTGAATCATGCGCAGAATGGAAAACCTAATAACTTTGCTTAAGATAATATTGACAATTATATGAAAGTCAGACCACAGTAAAAAATCCTTTCATCGAGTACCAACAATATAGTGCGTTGGGCATTTTTATATGCAATAGGATTTGGAAAATATTGAATTTTCAAAATCAATTTTTTGTACTTGACTTCCTCCCCTTAAATGTGTTAAAATAATCTTATGATCCTGAAACTTTAACCTTATTTTATTAGATCTTTTAACATTTGAAAAATATTTTTTTTTTTACAATACAAAATGGCGGCGTTATTCCGCGATTATCCCGAAAATACATTTTCAAAAACTGCTCGTGCTGTAGCGCAAAAAGTTATCGACCAATATAGCTGAAATTTTGGGAGGTTTCTGTGTATATTATTACCGGAAGGATATACCTAAAGTTTTAAGGATATCGCTTAAATAAATTATTTTTTTGGGGTGAAAATTGTCGAAAAAAATAGCCGAAAATTGGAGCATTTCATTAAAAAGTCAATTTAATATTTAATTTTATACTTTTTAAATAATTTTATAGGTTTATCCTTCCCCTACAATTGTCAGGAAACGAAAAAAAAAAATTAGTTTTCTGATTCATACTCGAAAAAATACTGTAAATGCAGCAGTTTTCGATGCCGCCGAAAAGAAGCCTGAAAGAAGAATTCATAACTTCGCCATTTTGTGTTGTAAAAAAAAAATGTTTTTCAAATGTTAAAAGATCTAATAAAATAAGGTTAAAGTTTCAGAATGATAAGATTATTTTAACACCTTTAAAAAAATTCGTACAAAATGACTAATTTTCGCGCGTCTAAAGAGTTTTCTCCTCTTAAACTACAAAAATCGATGAAGTAATTTCGCAAAAAAACCGTGAAAAATGCATTAATTAAATTGACAATTGAGAAAATGCTTAACTTCGATCAGTAAAAAATTAATTACATTTTGTTTTTGTACCTTTCCATGTAATTCGACACGAGGAGAGTCTAATCCAAGATTTTTTTAGAATATTTTAACGTGCGATCGACAAGTTCGATGATCTTTCGGGGGTTTGATCGTGCGATGCGCAACGGGAAAGTGAAACGAATCGTGTCGGTTCATCCAGCAAAGACGGCAGAAACGCAACCCGCGAGCGTTAGGCACTAGGTACGTCGACCCGGATGAAAAATCTCATCTACTATAGAGCCACACAGGCTTGACCGGCTCTTTGTTCGAGTTCTAAGCAAGAAACTCGATTTCACGGTCGCGGTGGCGCGCGAACGGTCTCTCTACGGCTGACGGTGATAATAAAAAAAAAGAAATATATATAGAAAAGAAAATGCGGCTGCTGCCCAGTCAATCTATCTTCTTCTTCTTCTTCTTCTTCTTCTTCTTCTTCTTTGCTCGATCGATGTGGAGCCGACATCGGTAACCCTTCTTGCCATCGCTTCTAGGTATTTTTCAAGTGCCATGTCCAATAAAATACAAAGGGAACGCATAAATCGGTTGCGTTATGGTTTCCCCGTATCTTTCGGTCGATATAAAGACAAACTAAACAAATTATTTAGATTAAACCAACTTAATTTCGTTTGAATCAAATTAAGTTGTCGCAAAGTAAATTTCATTCAACTGCATTAAGGATGTTCGGCTGTTGCACACTAGTCACATCAGTGCTAAATTTTTGTAATTATTTGATTAAAGGTTAATGAATTAAATAACTGTATACAGTTAATTAATAACAATTTAGATACAAATCAACGCTCCACTATAGTGGAGCGTTGATTTGTATTGAATACCTGTACACTTAACCTAGACAAAAATGAATAGTAACAAATTTGCATAAAGATTAACTGATTAACGTTACTTTGCGATGAGATAGTTTTCAGTTATTTCCAAGAATAATCTATAATTGTTTGCCAATTTTGATGAGTGATGGCTCATTCTCTTTCTTAAAAGATGCTCTACAAATTGACCTGCTGGATATATGATATTAATGATGGTTTAATAATTATAGCTATTTGTTTATGACTCTGATTTTTGTTAAACAACTGGCTATAATTATTAGATGATCCATAATATCAAATATCTACACGGTCAATTTGTAGAGCATCTTTTCAGAAAGAGAATGAGCCATCACTCATCAAAATTGGCAAAAAATTATAGATTATTCTTGGAGAAAACTAAACGAAAATGTATCCCATTGGAAAGTAACATTAATTAGTTAATCTTCATTGCATGCTTCAATTCAAACTACTCTCTACTATTGTCATTTTATGCATTAAACTTTAATGAAACAATTACAAAGATTTAGCACTGATTTGACTAGTATGAAACAATCGAACATCCTTAATTATATTTGACAAAATTTTACATGAGGATTACTACTACTACTACTACTATTACTACTACAAACTAATTGGTCCAATAATTGATTAGTAGCGTCTGTCAATTAAGTTGATGGATCAACCGACATATAAGCTGGAGGCAATCAATTATTTGTCTGTCACAAGCAAGTAGAAATTCAACTTCACGTTAATTGAGGAATTTTCATTTAACACAATTACGTTTATTTTCAAGCAATTGCACCGAGTTGTCTCGAAACAAATTTAATTAGCTTCATCCGAATGATTTTTCTCAGTGCTTTGCACGAAAATCCAAGAATAAATAAATCACTGGTGCATAAAAGATAAAGATTATGTATTTTTTGTTGTTTTTCAAGCAATTGTACCGAGTTGTCTCGAAACAAATTCAATTAGCTTCATTCGAATGATTTTTCCCAGTGCTTTACACGAAAATCCAAGAATAAATAAATCACTGGTGTATAAAGGATAAAGATAAACAAACGGTTGTATCTTTTGAACTAGTAATATGATTTAAAAAAATAGACTGCCAATCGTTAGAATATCTTTTAGTAAACAAAATGAACTATTGGACGTCATAATTAGACTGATATTACGGTTTACCCTTTTGAAAAATTGGATGAAAAAACACAGCATCGGAAATTTGCAGATATTGATCGATTTACTGACAGTGAATGTATTTGAATACCAAGAACTAATGCTGCTATGTGATTAACACCTTGGAACAGTTTATTAAAATATCTGAAATTGTAGAAACGCTTTTAAAAATTTAGCACTAATTTGACTAGTGTGGAGAGCTAGCGGAAATTCAAAAAAATCCAAGAACAGCTAGCGAAAATCCAAGAATAAATAAATCACTGGTGTATAAAGGATAAAGAGAAAGATTATGTGTTTTTTGTTGTTTTTCAAGCAATTGTACCAAGTTGTCTAGAAACAAATTCAATTAGCTTCATTCGAATGATTTTTCTCAGTGTTTCACACGAAAATCCAAGAATAAGTAAATCACTGGTGTATAAAGGATCAAGAGAAAGATGATGTATTTTTTGTTGTTTTTCAAACAATTGTACCGAGTTGTCTAGAAACAAATTCAATTAGCTTCATTCGAATGATTTTTCTCAGTGCTTTACAAGAAAATCCAAGAATAAATAAATCACTGGTGAAGAAAGGATAAAGAGAAAGATTATGTATTTTTTGTTGTTTTTTAAACAATTGTACCGAGTTGTCTAGAAACAAATTCAATTAGCTTCATTCGAATGATTTTTCTCAGTGCTTTACACAAAAATGCAAGAATAAATAAATCACTGGTGAAGAAAGGATCAAGAGAAAGATGATGTATTTTTTGTTGTTTTTCAAACAATTCTACCAAGTTGTCTCGAAACAAATTCAATTAGTTTTATTCGAATGATTTTTCTCAGTGCTTTACACGAAAATCCAAGAATAAATAAATCACTGGTGTATAAAGGATCAAGAGAAAGATTGTGTATTTTTTGTTGTTTTTCAAGCAATTGTACCGAGTTGTCTCGAAACAAATTCAATTAGCTTCATTCGAATGATTTTTCTCAGTGCTTTACACGAAAATCCAAGAATAAATAAATCACTGGTGTATAAAGAATAAAGAGAAAGATGATGTATTTTTTGTTGTTTTTCAAGCAATTGTACCAAGTTGTCTCGAAACAAATTCAATTAGTTTCATTCGAATGATTTTTCTCAGTGCTTTACACGAAAATCCAAGAATAAATAAATCACTGGTGTATAAAGGATAAAGAGAAAGATTATGTATTTTTTGTTGTTTTTTTAAACAATTGTACCGAGTTGTCTAGAAACAAATTCAATTAGCTTCATTCGAATGATTTTTCTCAGTGCTTTACACGAAAATCCAAGAATAAATAAATCACTGGTGAAGAAAGGATAAAGAGAAAGATGATGTATTTTTTGTTGTTTTTTTAAACAATTGTACCGAGCTGTCTAGAAACAAATTCAATTAGCTTCATTCGAATGATTTTTCTCAGTGCTTTACACAAAAATCCAAGAATAAATAAATCACTGGTGAAGAAAGGATAAAGAGAAAGATTATGTATTTTTTGTTGTTTTTTTAAACAATTGTACCGAGTTGTCTAGAAACAAATTCAATTAGTTTCATTCGAATGATTTTTCTCAGTGCTTTACACGAAAATCCAAGAATAAATAAATCACTGGTGAAGAAAGGATAAAGAGAAAGATTATGTATTTTTTGTTGTTTTTCAAACAATTGTACCGAGTTGTCTAGAAACAAATTCAATTAGCTTCATTCGAATGATTTTTCTCAGTGCTTTACACGAAAATCCAAGAATAAATAAAGGTGTATAAAGATATAAAGGATAAAGATAAAGATTATGTATTTTTTGTTGTTGTTACGCGTTGCGATAAACCGCGGGGGCCGGACGTGACGTGAAAAATCTGTCTCGCTTGCTTGGTCCGTGACGGAGATAAGCGTTTGTAATTGCGCCCCGACAAGCTGACGGTGTTGCGCGCGGTCAGCTCCCGAGCCCCGTCCGGCTTCGCATCTCGCGAATCTTTAGCTGCTTCTTAGTCGAGTTTAATGGAGCGAAAAGACGGCCCCTCACAACCCCCTTTACCCTCTTTCCCGGCTATGAGATCTGTGCTAACTGGGAGCTTCATCGATACTTGGTCGATTATGTCTTACCAATATTTGTGCCGATTCAGCTTCCGACAATGCGAATTTAACTTTAACAATTACATGATGATTTGGTGGTTGTTCGGCTATTGGCGGTCGGGTTAAATAAAGAAACTCTTTATTTATTTAAAAGTTTCGACCCTGGTTTGGGTCCTCTTCAGTATTTTATTCACTACAAAAAAATTAAACTAAATAAAAACAATCGATTATTTATTCTACTACTTATCTGCAGAGTTGTAAATCCTCATTAATTCATAAGATACAGTTTACAGTACAATTTGGTTTGTAATTATGATTTCATAATAATAATATGTAGTGATTATAAAATAGAGTGTAAACATTTGAATAGCTGAAAAAAATACTAATTTTCGCTTTATATTGCAAGAAATAGTGGAAAAAATGGATGAAATAAGTAATGCATTACTTATTTTTTTCCATTTTTTTCAAAATGATTACCGTGAATTTTTATTGAAAAATAATAATTTTTGCAGCTATTCCAAAGTTTAATCATCATATTACAATCGCTACATGTTATTGTTATAAAATCATAATTATAGAGCTGATCGTATCATCATCATTATTTCTACAAGTATTAAGCATTTACAACTCTGCTTATCTTATACTACACAGTTTTCTGTTTTTGTCGGTGGAGATCTTTCATAAAACTATAAAAGTATTTTTGTGATTTAACAATTACAGAAATAAATGTAATGATCGATGTTCAGATTTTGCTTTCCCAAAATTTCGCTATATTTCAGTTTTATTTTTAATTTATTTAAAACAACGATACAAAGTAGATCCTTGCATATTGCTTTGTCATTATTTTTAACTCTTTAGCAATAAATTTGTTAAAAATTATGCGGAATCAATATGCAAAATTCGACTTTTTTTCTATACAATTTTACAACAACTATTTTACAAATAATATATTTTACTGTATAAAAATCTCTTATTAAAATACCATCGTTTTACAGCTAAACTGTTTGTTAAATTATTTTAATCAACAGCAATCTCGCTATAAATTAATTACAATCAATTATTAGCAGCGAGTGAACGATATTATCAATTGATAATCTCATAACTTCCTCTCTTGCGATGTATTGGGTTGGAAAACTTCGGAATGTACACTCGAATATTGATGTACTACGGAGCTTCATAACAAGATACGTGTATATTTAAAAAAAATAAAAAAAATAAAAAACCGTGAGAATATTTACTCTCGATTTGCAGACACGATTTATTCCGTAGACATAGTCGCCTTGGGTTTTCGCTTCCAAGCAATAAGCAAGGAAAGGGCAATGACTAGAGAACAGCTCGAGTGTAAGAGCCGGTGAATGCACCGGGCAGTGAGCGAGGATGCGCCGCGAGAGAAGCGCGATAATTATCCGCAGACTTGTGCCCAGGGTAAGGGAATATAGATATCGGTAAGGTAGTAGTATTGTCGGTTGGTTCGCTCGGCTATTTCCGGATTCACGTCCAAATCGTTTCGGTTCACCCGGCATAATAGTGTGTAATATCGTTTTGGCATTGCGCCAACTCTTTACACATCTGTTTAATTCCCGTATTTAAATTTCCCTGATGATAATGGATCCCACGATAATACGTTACAAAAGTTCGTTCCTTTTATTCAAACGATTGTTATTATTCCAGAGAGTGCTGCAGAGATAACAGGAAGGTTCCATTGCAACTCGATCCGTCTTCCGTGCTGGAAGAAATGAGAATCGTTGACGGAACGAATCGATCCAACGTTCGTCGGAGCTGAAGAAAATTATGAGGTTTAAGATTTCTGCATATTCAAAATAAAACTTTGGCAAGCTATATCTTTCAAATTACGATATCAAGAAAACAACTAAAAAGTAGAAAATGTTCGTTTTCGTATTCTCTGGTGGACGATTTTTTTATTTTTTTTTTTAAGTCCAAAATTAAGGGAGTTGTTCCTGATTCAGTACTTTGGCAAGCTATATCTTTCGAACTATAATATCGAGAAAAAAACTAAAAAGTAGAAAATGTTCGTTTTCGTATTCTCTGGTGGACGATTTTTTTATTTTTTTTTAAGTCCAAAATTAAGGGAGTTGTTCCTGATTCAGTACTTTGGCAAGCTATATCTTTCGAACTATAATATCGAGAAAAAAACTAAAAAGTAGAAAATGTTCGTTTTCGTATTCTCTGGTGGACGATTTTTTTATTTTTTTTTTAAGTCCAAAATTAAGGGAGTTGTTCCTGATTCAGTACTTTGGCAAGCTATATCTTTCGAACTATAATATCGAGAAAAAAACTAAAAAGTAGAAAATGTTCATTTTCGTATTCTCTGGTGGACGATTTTTTTATTTTTTTTTAAGTCCAAAATTAAGGGAGTTGTTCTTGATTCAGTACTTTGGCAAGCTATATATTTCGAACTATAATATCGAGAAAAAAACTAAAAAGTAGAAAATGTTCGTTTTCGTATTCTCTGATGGACAATTTTTTTATTTCTTTTTAAGTCCAGAATTAAGGAAATTGTTTTTGATTTAGTATTTTGGCAAGCTACAACTCTTAAAAGCTCCGCGGAAAAAACTGAATAGTAGTAAATGTTCGTTGTCGTATTCTCTAACAGACGATTAAATTTTCTTTTGTCCAAAATTAAGGGTGTTGTTGTGGTTTTTATATTTTAGCAAGCTATAACTTTTAAGTTAAAGCTCCGCGGAAGAAACTGAAAAGAATATGTTTGTTGTCGGATTCTCTGATGGACGATTTAAAAAAAATTAAGTCCAAAATTAAGGGAGTTTTTTATCCGCGAAGTAAACTACTTCAAATGAAAAAATCGTCCACTAGAGAATACGAAAACGAACATTTTCTACTTTTTAGTTTTTTTGTCGATATCATAGCTCGAAAGATATGGCTTGCCAAAGTACTAAATCAAGAACAACTCCCTTAATTTTGGACTTAAAAAAAATAAAAAAAATTGTCCATCAGAGAATACGAAGACAAAAATTTACTACGTTTCAGTTTTTTTCTCGATATCATAGCTCGAAAGATATGGCTTGCCAAAGTACTAAATCAAGAACAACTTCCTTAATTTTATATTTAAAAAAAAAAAATGAAAAAAACGTCCATCAGAGAATACGAAAACGAACATTTTCTACTTTTTAGGTTTTTTCTTGATATCATAGTTCGAAAGATATAGCTTGCCAAAGTACTAAATCAAGAACAACTCCCGTAATTTTGGACTTAAAAAAAATAAAAAAATTGTCCATCAGAGAATACGAAGACAAAAATTTACTACGTTTCAGTTTTTTTCTCGATATCATAGCTCGAAAGATATGGCTTGCCAAAGTACTAAATCAAGAACAACTCCCTTAATTTTATATTTAAAAAAAAAATGAAAAAAACGTCCATCAGAGAATACGAAAACGAACATTTTCTACTTTTTAGGTTTTTTCTTGATATCATAGTTCGAAAGATATAGCTTGCCAAAGTACTAAATCAAGAACAACTCCCTTAATTTTGGACTTAAAAAAAAAAATTTTAAATCGTCCACCAGAGAATACGAAAACGAACATTTTCTACTTTTTAGTTTTTTTCTTGATATCGTAATTCGAAAGATATAGCATGCCAAAATTTTATTATGAATATGCAGAAATCTTAAACCTCATAAGAAAATTTAGTCAGAAGGAGAAGACGAGACTAAAGTTGTTGGCTTACTATCTTGAGCTGAGAACCCGAGAAATAACTTAATCGCTGTGCGGTGGCTGGCAACAACGACCAAGAGAACTTTTGCGCGATTTTTCCGCTCGTTCTTTATCTCGAGTACGTGCGCCGCCGCGTGCTCTCGATCCAGCTTCAACAATTCCAAACGCCTTGTCATTCGCATAGAAATCGGCGTGCGCTCGAAAGGAATTTTCTACAACTCTTATTCTTAGTCTTCTTACACGCAAGATTCGAGACGCTTCGTCGTCTCTCAGCAATGATTCTTCTACAGGATCGACTTCTCTTCACTCGGCCTAATTACGGCGACAGCGTTTAACAGCAATTTACTGTGAAATTGAGACAGCGACAACTGTTCAATTAAATAAACGCTGTTTGGCTAGACAGTTCAATTCATTTACTGTAATTCGCTTCGGTTAACTTTTTTTTTTTGTTTTCTTTTCTAATTAACTTCAGCAATTTAACAAAATGGATATTTTACAGTCTTGAGATTTTAAAAAGAATAATAATTTCTATTAATATACTCAAATAACAAATACGCTTCTAATTAACTTAATAGTGTCGATAAAGTTTTCTCCATAATTTAATTACTCCGGTTTCAACCTATAGAACTTTGACACCTTTTGATAATTAAATTTAATTATCAATTGCGAATAGATTTCAGACTCTTTCTTGTCAAGTCAGAATTTCTCCGATATTGCAACGCAATGCAATTAATATTAATATTCAACTTTGTACTGCCCCATAAAGTGGTTTTTTTAAACGAAATTTTTTGTAATTTCTTGGAGTGATTAAACTGCTGTTAATTAATAGATAGAATCTTAGACTCTTGACTCGCTTCCACTTTATCTTACGAATTGATCTATCAAGTAAGCAGCAGGTACTTGGCGTAAGCTTGTGAAGGGAGTAATCGACGCTCCTATAAACCATACACTCATCTGGCCATATGGCGCAATCTTATTGAACAGCATATATAAAACACATGGATGCGCATATTGCTATTTAGAGCCCCATAGGTACAACATATGGGGAATTCCAACCGAATTTTTCATACTCTGATCCTAATCCACATCAGTAATTTTGCCAATTTTTTTATCAAATAGTATTTTGAAAAAGAAAAGACACGTATTTTTTTGTTTGGCGCTACGAACAATATTTTCGACACACAAATTTTTCAAAAAATTTAATTTTTTCGGGGTTTATATGCGGCATTCCACCGGTTATCGACAGGGTCGCGACCCCCATTTTTTTTTCCTTTTGAGATGTAGAGCAATATAAAAAAACACTAGAAACTTTTTTTAGGTTTTTAGAAAAATTTGTGTTTTTTTGAAATTAACTAAAATGTGATTTTCTCAAAAAGTACTTCGACGATTTTTTTTCTTTTTTTACAGTAAATTCTGTGTTCAAAAACAAAATTTTTGAGCCTGGGCCCAGAGTGGGGAGAGGCCTAGATTATCAGCTAAAAATAAAACAAAATTTAAAATTTTCTAAAAATACGTCGATGATTTTTTTCAAAATTTTTGTAATAAATTCTCTGTCCAAAAACGAAACTTTTGAGACTAGAACGAAAATGGGGGCAGTCTAGATTAGGAACTAAAAATAAAAAAATTTTATCGGAGAATTTTATTTTTATTTGCTATTCTAGAATGCCCCGCATTTTCGTTCTAGTCTCAAAAGTTTCGTTTTTGGACCGAGATTTTACTACAAAAATTTTGAAAAAAATCAACGACGTACTTTTAGAGAGATTCAAGTTTAGGGTATTTTTTTTAAATAAAAATTCTTTATTTGTTTTATTTTTAACTGATAATCTAGGCCTCGCCCCACTCTGGGTCTAGGCTCAAAAATGTTGTTTTTGAACACAGAATTTACTGTAAAAAAAGAAAAAAAATCGTGGACGTACTTTTTGAGAAAATCACATTTTAGGTAATTAAAAAAACAAACATTTTTTTTTAAATCTAAAAAAAATTCTAGTTTTTTTTAATATTGCTCTACAACATCTTAAAAGGAAAAAAAAATATAGGGGTCGCGACTCTGTCGATAACCGGTGGAATGCCTCATATATTTTAAATCCTTAATTCCTTAAAAATTAACAGGCCTATCGAAAAATGTCCAAGATGAAATTTGTTCAGTTTGCAAAGAGCAACATAATGTACATTAAAAATGTTATTTTACTTTTCCCAAAATTTTGCTATCCGACGTTAAACAACAATATATAATTTTGCAAAAAAAGGTCCACCTTTTATAATTTTTATTAGACAAAAAATTCTGTCTAAAATACAAATGTATAAATCCCGAATAAAATAAAATTTGGACAAAAATTCGTGTGTCGAAAATATTGGTCGTAGCGCCAAACAAAAAAATTCGTGTCTTTTCATTTTCAAGATACTTATGTTGTTATTTTTATGTTGTTGTTATTTTTATTAGATAAAAATTCTGTCTAAAATTACAAATGTATAAATCCCGAATAAAATCAAATTTGGACAAAAATTCGAAAATATTGGTCGTAGTCCCAAACAAAAAAATTCGTGGCTTTTCATTTTCAAGATACTTATGTGATAAAAAAAAATGTCAAAAATTATTGAAGGTGGTCAGGAGATCGGAGCGTGAAAAATTCATCTGGAATAGCCCATATATTGAATATAGACGTGGTATTGAGACATGTACGGGTGGGGAATCGATCAGATGCTGGAGGAAGCGAAATGCGTGAAGGAACGCACCCAGCCTCTCCCATGCATCTTCATATATCTATAGATCTTGTACGAGTAGTGTACCATCGTACTCGCCGCGGAATTAAATTGTTTATCGCCTGCACAAGGCCCTCCGCCGTGTTCGAGCACTTGGATGCTTATTTTACTGTCCCTCTCTTCGTCTTTCTAGTCTTTCCTCTTCAGCTTTTGTCCTTTATGGCTTTCTCCAGCTAGAAATTCTCGATGTGCTTGCTATCTCGTCCTTTTCCTTCGCTTTAATACACGGGAGACGAGAAGAACGTCGTCGGCCCGACGCCCTTTTTACCGTTAATTTAATTTCAAGCACGAACGTGTGCGCAGGGCTCGATCGTTCTTCCCACTTGATTTTCAACGCCGATCCGGTACTACGGTTCGGCAGCGCTTGGCTCATCGCCTGGGCCATTTCTTCCCTCCTTCCGGACGCACCGTTATTTTCGCTACATTGGATTATAGTCCGAGGTGCAATGAAATACTGTATTTTTCTCAGCTCCTGGCCCTTTCTCTTTGGGTTCCAGTCACGATAGACTCTGTTCCGGTTCTGATTATTTATTACGATTGAATCGCACCATCGAGTCTTTCTTATGATTCTTGCTTTGTTCTTCTCTTCCAAGTCTAATAACACGGAGGGTGATTCTCGTTACAAGTGACTTATGAGCAACATCAAGATTGAACCTTTTCCAGAATTTTAAGAGCTCCAAAATGAGCGTAATTAGTTGGACTTTATCTCCGGATTTTTATATCTGATTTAAAAATTACTTTTTTCTTTGGAACTGCAATGTTGTGGCGGGTTTTTTAAAACAGGAAACGCTTACTATTTATGAGGTCGTTATTTCCTTTTCATATTAGTTGGTAGATCATTATCATTGTTACTCATCAGTTTGGAGACTTTTTTTTACGGAGAAAATACAATAAGGTACATAAGGAATGACATAATAAACAAGTATTGTTGTTTTTTTGTAACAGTAATCGATAGTTATGTTGTAATAACTGCACACAGAGAAATTCTGGTGATCGTTGCAACTGCTTAGCTTACAACTATTAAATTGGTGATTCATTACGACTATTTTGTTATAAATAAAGTAAAATACTGATTTTACAATAAATATAGTAAAATACTCGGACCAGACGGTAAATCTTCTCACGAAAAAGAAAATGAAACCTCACTGAAACAAATCAACGAAAGGATGCAAAGTAAAACTTTGCACATTGCTTCCTCATTAATTTTCATCTTTTGCAACGCCGCCTCTATGAGGAAGTTTCTTTATTTTATTTTTGGCTTCCTCACAGAGGAAACTTTGCGAAAGATGAAAATTATTGACGAAGCAATGTGCAAAGTTCTACTTTGCATCCTTATTTTAAATACAAATTAAAGAAGTACGAAAACAACAATTTTCATAAATTCAAAATTCTATAAAATCTAAACCGCTTTATGTATCTCGCTTAAATTCAATACCGATAGTCATTTTTCATTGCTTTATTCGTCAAAAACTGTTTAAGCTCATTATCTAAAAAATTGTGGCTGCTACAGAACATACAGAGATTTTTTGAAAAATTCAATGTCTTATAAAATCTGAACCACTTTACCGATCGTCACCAAATTCGATATCTACCACAACTGGATGTTAATTTTACCTTGCAAAAGATGTGAACAGGTTTGGTCGAACTAAATTTGAATAAGAACGAAAACAAAATTTTTTCGAAAATTCAAAATTTTATAAAATCTGAACCGCTTTATGGATTTCGCTCAAATTCAATACCAACCTTCATTTTTCATTTCTCTATTTGTCCAGAACTATTTAGCTCATTAGCTGAAAAATTGCGGAAGTTAGAGAACATACAGACATTTTTCGAAAAATTAAAAGGCTTATAAAATCTGAATTCTTTTTTCAATTTTTTCGAAAATGCGTACATAGGAAGGGGCGTTGCTCCTCTACCAGCGTGCCAAATTTCAGCTTGATTGTTAAAGCCGTTTTCGAGATACAGCCGTTTGAATTTTGCAAACGTGCCACACACATACATAAATACATCCGGACATTTTTTCTAAACCACTTTTCTCGACATTTTGGACCATTCTGAATGTCCTGACATCAAAATGTAAAAATTTTTTTACGAAAACCAAGTTTCTTTTATGAGGAAGCAAAAAAAAACTGAAAACAGCTTAAGACCAAATGAAAAAACTTTACCAAAAGGAACAAAAATCGTTTCATCGTTTACCGAAAATATAGTTTGTTGATCATTTTTATATTCATTAGAATATGGACGATAATGAATTTTCAAATTGAATTATTTAGACATCACTCCCTCCTCTTAAGGAGGTTGGAGGTTGAAAGTCAAATCAGTTCTAAATTTTTAAAAGCGTTTCTACAATTTCAGATGGTTTAATAATCTGTTCCAAGGTGTTAATCACATAGCAGCATTAGTTCTTGATATTCAAATACATTCACAGCTGTGATATCAACAGTAAATCGATCAATATCTGCAAATTTCCGATGTTATATTTTTTCATCCAGTTTTTTAAAAGGGTAAACCGTAATATCAGTCCGATTATGACGACCAATAGCTCATTTTGTTTACTAAAAGATATTCTATCGATTGGCCGTCTATTTTTTAAAATCTAATTAGTAGTTCAAAAGATACAACCGTTTGTTTATCCTATCATAACCTAACATCAAGTATACAAATGGCTGTAACTTTTGAACGCCTGATACTATAGAAAATCCGGACGGTCAATCGATTAAGGATCTTCCACTGATCAAAATGAGCTATGTTTCGTCATAATCGGACTGATATTACGGTTTACCCTTTTACAAAACTGGATGAAAAAACATGACATCGGAAATTTGCAGATATTGATCGTTTTACTGTTCATATGACAGCTGTGAATGTATTTGAATATCAAGAACTAATGCTGCTATGTGATTAACACCATGAAACAGATTATTAAACCATCTGAAATTGTAGAAACTCTTTTAAAAATTTAGCACTGATTTGACTAGTGTGGAGCGCTTCAACCTCCTTAAAGATATTAGGATTTTAACAGAATAATCGAGGTCCCGACTTCTTCACGCCTGTATTTAATACAGTATCGTTATAGATACATGTACTAGAAGATATGCTTCATGGTCTGGGAAAACGTGGCGAGGGACACAACGTTTGCTCCTACGAACGATCTATAAATTCTGTAGACACTTGAACATTTATAAACTCCGTATGATGCAGTTAAGCGCATCGTTCGGTTTTAGTATCGTAGCACACGCGCTAAGTTTACGCTGTGAACGTGAATAACTTGAGACCCTTCTTGCTTTACTATGTACAACTATAGTTATGTACTTAAACATGTACCTCCTCTCGGTTTGTAGCTTATATACCGATTCTTGTACACGTATCTTCTGCGGAAGTACCTGGGGCATGCGTTTAACGACGAAAGTCACGCAACGAGACCGCAAACCTCGAACCAACGATGGTTCCTAGGGCCATTCTCGTCTTTCAGCGACGCACAATACACTTTCTGTTCTGTTAAACGTGTCGGAAATCACGCCGAGAAGAGATTGATTGTCGGCTTGGTCAAGATCTTCATCGCCTTAGCAATTAGAAAATCTTCCTTAAGCTTTCTGTGCCACCCCATGGGCGACAAGCGTATGCGAATGGATGTTTAAAAAATCCATGATTTATACAGGAAGAAAAGAATATGGAAATGGTCTCTATTTTTTTGTTGAGACAAAAGGCGATAATTCACCGTATATGTGAATTTATTTTAAAAATCACTCATACATTTATTCATATAAATATTCATATAAAATCATATCATACATTTTTTACGGGTAAGAAATTCTATAAAGCAAAAATATAAATAATTGTTATCCTCTCATATATTTTGAAAATTTATATTTTACATTTTTATATTTATTTTTTCGTTACTATATATTACTAAAAATTTGTTTATTATTTTCTTTTTTTTAAATATACATATTTTTAATTTTATCTTTCTATTTTTTCGTTGAGCTACGAGATTCTTATAGCTGCATTTTTTACACCGACTGGCAGTATGTTTGTCTACTGTACAAATGTACAGTGCCAATGATGGTCTTTTATTTAAATAAATATTTATATATTAATGTATATTGTTAACAATTCAATTGGTGGATTAAAAAATGTGATTTGTGTCTCTGCATTGGATGCTAAGAATTTATATTATTACTTTCAATGAATTTGTAAATACAGATTAGTTCGAAATTCCGGAAATAGCTGATCAACAATATCATCGATCGTTAATCCGCGGATTTCCAATATGTCGATCGGAGACTCATCGATTCGAAATCGGGACATAACATTTTCACCTTTTCACCGCGTCTTTCACGAATAACTTTCTATTCTCTAATCACAATGGGTGGCTTGCGATGCGTCTCGACTCAACTACGATTCGTTAGTTAGCTTTTTTTTTCAGCTTTTTTTTTCTTAGTTCGTAATTTACGATGCGAGGTATACGCTCTGCTTGGTAAACGCGAGTTTGCTCTTAGCTGACATAGTGCCAGGTCTCTGATTGTGATACATTGTGCATACGTAGGTATATACGATGAACTACGTAGGCATGAAAAACATCTGAACCTCAAGTGAATCCTTAAGAACGTTTGTAACGAGACAAATTGCCGGATATGCTGGAATCCTGCGCTAGTTTCTCACCGAAAGAGAGAAAAACAAGGATGCAAAGTAGAACCTTGCACATTGCTTCCTCATTATTTTTCGCGTTTTACAAAGCTACCTCTATGAGGAAGTATGTTATTCAATTTTTGGCTTCCTCATAGAGGAAGCTTTGTAAAACGCGAAAAATAATGAGGAAGCAACGTGCAAGGTTCTACTTTGCATCCTTGTTTTAATTAGATAAATATACATGTTGTGGATTCGCTTTTTCTATTTCGTTATTGCGTTATTTCGTGATTATTCGAGCGTTTCCGAAGTGAATGTGATAATGGATATTTTTAAAAATAATTCAACATTCCATAAAATCAAAAATTTCATTCCGTTCGTCACTAAATTATACATATATAATGGCTGAATATTATTTCATTTATATACAAAATTTGAGCTCGCTATCTTAAGTTTTGCAAAAGTTACAATAGAGCGATAATGTCAATTTTTTGAAAAATTCAAAACATCATAAAATTTTAACGGCTCATCCGATCTTAACCAAATTCAATAGCGATCACCGGCATATGAAAGCTCAAATTCATACCAATTTTTAGATCAATATCTCGAAAATTGAAAGAGTTATCGCGTAAACAGACATTTTTCAAAAAATTAAAAAACGCGTAATAATTTAACGATGAAATGGATTTTAACAAAAATTTGTATGAACGATGAGGCTTGATCCCTCTATCTATGGTCCAAATTTCAGCTTGATATCTCAAGGCCTTCTCGAGTTATAAAGGTTTACATTTTTCGATTGTGTAACATACACACACACATACACACACACACACACACACACACACACACACACACACACACACACACACACACACACACACACACACATACAGACATTTTTTCTAAATCACTTTTTTCGATGTTTTGGACCATTCTGAGTGTACTGACATGAAAATCTCGAAAAAAAAAATTTTTCACGAAAACAAAGCTTCCTCTATAAGGAAGCAAAATGTCTTGATTTTTTTTAAATCTCGGCCTACGAGACATTTCTTTGTCATTCACTGTTAGAAAAAATTGCAAGTTTTTATTCATAAACTCATCATCGAAATTTGATATACGATTGTGGTATAAAATTCATGTACTTTTCCAGTTAAAGCAAATTATTAAAATTCAAGTGCTGTTACTGTAAAATTAAGCAAATTATGTAATGTGTACGAAATTATTTTTCTGAATATGCATGAATTTTTTCAAATTTTTTAATTCACTTCGAATTTTGAGATTTTCCCCAAGTAAAAAAAAACGAAAAATTCAAAGTGAATTAAAAAATTTGAAAAAATTCATGCGTATTCAGAAAAACGAAGGAATTATTTTTGGCAAAGAAAAAATTAGATTGTCGAAAGATTTGTTGAATAATTTTATTTTTCATCAATTTGTTAATAACATTTTGGAATCATTATTATGCAAAATTAATCTTTTCCACATCTTTAATATGCATGATTTTTTTTCAGATTTTTGTATTATCGAGAAGTGTTTGCAATTCCCTCATTTTTCGAAAACTTATGCGAACTCGATACTATTCAAAAGGACTACCTTAAGGAGAGGGGATCAGGTAAAAAAAATTGATTTTGGAAATTCAATATCATCCAAATCCTATTGCATATAAAAATGCCCAACGCACTGTATTGTTGGTGCTCGATGAAAGGATTTTTTACTGTCGTCTGACTTGCATATGCTTTTCAATATTATCTTAAGCAAAGTTCTTAGGTTTTCCATTCTGCGCATGATTCAGATCAAACTACTAGGCAGATTGGAAAGGTTGACATCTCATTTTCTTCTTCATGAAAAGATACACCGGCTAAATGGAGCAAACTATTTTTTTTCATTCTGAAAGCAAAGATAATCACTGATTTAGAAAATAGCATAAAATTTATTTATTAATAATCATGTCACTTAAAAAATATCACCTTTTATTAACATTTGCTCCATTTAGACGGTGTATCTTTTCATGAAGAAGAAAATGAGACGTCAACCATTCCAATCTGCCTAGTAGTTTGATCTGAATCATGCGCAGAATGGAAAACCTAAGAACTGCAGCTTAAGATAATATTGAAAAGCATATGCAAGTCAGACGACAGTAAAAAATCCTTTCTTCGAGTACCAACAATATAGTGCGTTGGGCATTTTTTATATGAAATAGGATTTGGATGATATTGAATTTCCAAAATCAATTTTTTTTTTACCTGACTCCCTCCCCTTAATGACAATTTTCTTTAAACCAATGAACCACTTTTCATTGCACCGAGAGAAAAAGTTTCATTGATTCACGAAAATCTTTGCCAATGAAATGAAATACTTGAATTTCAATACTATCTTTTCTTTGAATGATCTCAAACTCAATGAAAAATAGTGACATTGATTCGAAGAAACATTTCTTTAAACCAATGAAGCTTTTTCTTTGATTTCAAAGATGTCGTCTCTGTTTCAATGAAACCTTCTTACCACCTCAAAATTTCGAAACCTATTTTTTTCTGAAGTACGCGACAGATAAAGCTCAAATCTTGTGAGTATGTAAGGAAGTACGGCAGAAATAGGCTAAGCTTCTGGCTCCTTGAAACTCGAAGCCGTTCGTCCGGGAGAACCGGAAAACAAAAAAGTGAGGTTAGGTGCGAGAGAGAGATCAATGAAAACATTTCTTTGAACCAATGAAAACGTCTCCTTTAAACAATGAAACTGTTTCTTTATTATATGCTTACTAAGTAAATCTTTATTTACAGGCAATGAAATGTTCTCTTTGCAATTCAAATGCACTATTTCATTGAAATCAATGAAAAAAAAAATCAATCCACCCATTTCTTTGGCGTCAATGAAATCTTTTTTCTCGGTGTGATTTAAAAAAAAATCGTCTATGGGACACTAAAAGGAAAACGTAACCTATAAAATAACATGTTATTAAGGGAATGAAAACACGGCAGGAGTTACTTAAAAAACATTGTTTTTTTTTTTTTTTTTAAATCAATGAAATCTTTTTTCTTGGTGCATCTTCAGACGTTTTCCTTAGCATGAGTGCAGAAGAATGAGAAGAAATGAAAGCACTGCACTCTACTCAGGAAATTGCAGCTCACATCCTGGACTCAACATCGCGCAGGTAGCTAAACGCACATATGCGCCGATGTTACGGCTGAAATTCCGCTTGACCGCAGAAGGAATTTAAACCGCGTCCATCCATCGATCGGTATCGCGATGATGATGCTGCGGGGCGAGAAACTCCTCGGGACTATTCCTCTCCGTTGGTTTATTACGCAGAGGATATATATACTCTGACAAATTAAAGCCGTCGCACGCCAATCTTGTTAATTATTTCACGATTTATGGCCACGGCTATTTGCTTGCTAGATTAAAACTCGTTTCGCTACATTTTTTAAAAAACCTTTTGAAATAGCACCTTGCACGATTTACTGCTAATATTTAAACAGCTGCGGCAATAATTATCGTAATTTATTATTGTTTCTCACAATAATATTGCTTTGGCTATCAAATTTAAGGATTGCGTCAATAAACTAACCAGAATTTTATTGAAGCACATATTTAATACTTAATCGGCAAAGTTATAATTGAAAAAAAGAAATTTATAAATTATTTTCATTTTTTTCCAGTGTGAAAAATTATATTCTATTTTCCATTAAACTAGTTTTTTTGAGCAGCTTAAAAAAAAATCGTTTTAAACATGAATAAAAATTTTCTGCGTCTTGGATAAACTTGGATTAATTATCTTATCAATGCTGAGATCACTCGCGTAGTTTTGCGCTAGTTTGTAATTTTAAATATTCGTTGTACGAAAATTTCCAACTTTTGGATAAAATAGTCTTTTGAGCAGCTTTAAAAAAATTGTTTTAAAAATCAATAAAAATTTTCTGCTACTTGGATAAACATCGCGATGAAAACTTCTCTTAAATATGGATTATTTATCTTATCAATGCTGAGATCACTCGCGTAGTTCTGCGCCAGTTTGCAATTTTAAATGTTCCTTGTACAAAAATTTCCAACTTTTGGATGGAATAACAGAGTTTGTACTTTAATATGCTTCGCAAGCACTTGAGCTTCGAGAGCTTTGAGTCTCTTTTGTGCCTGGTCTTTTCAAGAACGTAGAATATACGTTATATACGTGGTGGTAACATGTGTTACGTGGTGATGGCTGAAGGGGAATTGTGCAAGGATTGATGCATGAACGTACACAGCCTCAGGCGTAACAGTTTTGAGGGTGGCGGCCCGAAGAATCGGCCCCGTTCAGTCTGATAATGCCATCGCGACTTGCCAACATTTTGCCGAGCCCAGCAGCAGCAGCAGCAGCGGCAGCAGCACAAAGTCGCAAGGACGGAGCATCATCTCGAGTATATCGATTTGACCTACTATACTCCACGTACTGACCTCGCCCTACACCTTTCCACGTACGTAATATCATCTTCCGCGGAAGAGATTTCTCGTTGTTCCCATTTTGTTTTAACATTCGTCGTTCTCACGTCCCAATAAACCATATTTTTCGGTGCAATTGAAACTCTCTTCACAAGACCATCAACACAACTTATTATTTGACTGAACAAGAGAAATTTTAATTTTCTTAGAAAGCTAGAAATCACGTACATATTAATATTGTAATTTTTTTAACTACAAACTTTATCGTTATTGTTGTAGTAAATAATCAAATTTAATCTTTGTATGTATACAAACACTGGAAAAAAAATCTACTTGAAATTTAATGTAAAGTATGTAAGTGTAATGTTAAATTAATGTATGGTACAGCAAATTCAATAATTTACTTTAATTTAACAGTAAAAGTACCTGAATTTTAATAATTTGCTTTAATTTTATTAAAATACATTAAATTTATGAATTTATATAATAATATATTATTATTTATTCTAATAATATTATATTATTTTAATATTATTATATAAATTCATAAATTTCACTTATACAAATTTTCATCGAAATAATAAATTTATTTAAATTATAGAAAATATTTTTAAACGATAAATAAGACAAGCGTTGGATTTTTTAAAAATATTTAGGTTCTTTAGTGGCTAACTGGAACCTTCTAAGCAAATTATGGTTTTTTTTCTAATTTTCATAATGAAAATAGCATTTGCATCAATATTACTAAAAATAAATAAATAAATTTTAATTTTCTTAGAAAGCTAGAAATCACGTACATATTAATATTGTAATTTTTTTAACTACAAACTTTATCGTTATTGTTGTAGTAAATAATCAAATTTAATCTTTGTATGTATACATACACTGGAAAAAAAATCTACTTGAAATTTAATGTAAAGTATGTAAGTGTAATGTTAAATTAATGTATGGTACAGCAAATTCAATAATTTACTTTAATTTAACAGTAAAAGTACCTGAATTTTAATAATTTGCTTTAATTTTATTAAAATACATTAAATTTATGAATTTATATAATAATATATTATTATTTATTCTAATAATATTATATTATTTTAATATTATTATATAAATTCATAAATTTCACTTATACAAATTTTCATCGAAATAATAAATTTATTTAAATTATAGAAAATATTTTTAAACGATAAATAAGACAAGCGTTGGATTTTTAAAAAATATTTAGGTTCTTTAGTGGCTAACTGGAACGTTCTAAGCAAATTATGGTTTTTTTTCTAATTTTCATAATGAAAATAGCATTTGCATCAATATTACTAAAAATAAATAAATAAATTTTAATTTTCTTAGAAAGCTAGAAATCACGTACATATTAATATTGTAATTTTTTTAACTACAAACTTTATCGTTATTGTTGTAGTAAATAATCAAATTTAATCTTTGTATGTATACATACACTGGAAAAAAAATCTACTTGAAATTTAATGTAAAGTATGTAAGTATAATGTTAAATTAATGTATGGTACAGCAAATTCAATAATTTACTTTAATTTAACAGTAAAAGTACCTGAATTTTAATAATTTGCTTTACTTTTATTAAAATACATTAAATTTATGAATTTATATAATAATATATTATTATTTATTCTAATAATATTATATTATTTTAATATTATTATATAAATTCATAAATTTCACTTATACAAATTTTCATCGAAATAATAAATTTATTTAAATTATAGAAAATATTTTTAAACGATAAATAAGACAAGCGTTGGATTTTTAAAAAATATTTAGGTTCTTTAGTGGCTAACTGGAACCTTCTAAGCAAATTATGGTTTTTTTTCTAATTTTCATAATGAAAATAGCATTTGCATCAATATTACTAAAAATAAATAAATAAATTTTAATTTTCTTAGAAAGCTAGAAATCACGTACATATTAATATTGTAATTTTTTTAACTACAAACTTTATCGTTATTGTTGTAGTAAATAATCAAATTTAATCTTTGTATGTATACATACACTGGAAAAAAAATCTACTTTAAATTTATAATGTACAGTATGTAAGTGTAATGTTAAATTAATGTATGGTACAGCAAATTCAATAATTTACTTTGATTTAACAGTAAAAGTACCTGAATTTTAATAATTTGCTTTAATTTTATTAAAATACATTAAATTTATGAATTTATATAATAATATATTATTATTTATTCTAATAATATTATATTATTTTAATATTATTATCTAAATTCATAAATTTCACTTATACAAATTTTCATCGAAATAATAAATTTATTTAAATTATAGAAAATATTTTTAAACGATAAATAAGACAAGCGTTGGATTTTTTAAAAATATTTAGGTTCTTTAGTGGCTAACTGGAACCTTCTCTAAGCAAATTATGGTTTTTTTTTCTAATTTTCATAATGAAAATAGCATTTGCATCAATATTACTAAAAATAAATAATAATATATTATTATTTATTAAAATAAATAATAAATTTAAATTATTTATTAAAATAAATAATAAATTTAAATTATTTATTAAAATAAATAATAAATTTAAATTATTAATAATTAATTTAAATGTGAAACAAGTAAATAATAAATTAAAATAAAAAATAAATAATAATATATTATTATTTATTTTTAGTAATATTGATGCAAATGCTATTTTCAGTATGAAAATTAGAAAAAAAAAACCATAATTTGTTTAGAATGCTCCAGTTAGCCACTAGAGAACCTAAAGATTTAAAAAAAATTCCAACGCTTCTCTTATTTATCGTTTAAAAATATTTTCTATAATTTTAATAAATTTATTATTTCGATGAAAATTTATATAAGTGAAATTAAATGATGCAATCTATCTTTATGACGCAGAAAATAGATTTTATTGAGATTTACTACTATTATATAATTCGAATTGAATAAAAACGAAAATTGTCCTTTGCCTAATTGAGTAACAATACGATTTCTTCTTCCGTCATCGTCTCGAGCTTCCTGGTCGCGTCTCAAGGCGTATAATAGAGTAACGTTAACCGCACCCAAAGAGAACTTCCACGTGTTGCAGTTATTGAGACCCTCTTTGACAGCATCTACTTAGGATCGGCTGGCAGGACACGAGCGACACGACCTTCCGCTTCGTTTCTATCAGGGTCAAACGAAATCGAGGCACGGCACCGACTCGCGTGACCAGCTCATACACAACTCGTTGGTACGAGTGCTCGATATGTTCATATGCCATGAGACTGCGTATTATTACTACTTCACGAGGTACTTTTCCCCTTCCGCTCCGATTTGCTCTCCTTATTTGTACATACGAAGCCTCGATACACGTTGTAATGTCGTGCGGTTCATCCGACTGTGTCGAAGGATTTGCTGCACGGTTGGATTATTTTTTTTTTTCACTGTGAAGTTTATCTGCTTGAGGATATTGTGCTTAATCAACAATAAATTATAGAAATTAGTTTATATTTTTTTGACTATGTTTGGGTATGAAAAAATACGCCCCAAGCTGAATTTCATGGCAATTGTCGAGTTATTTATTATTGAAGTTACAGTATTAGTATATACGGAGATTTTAGAGCAAAAGTTGTTGGAATTGTTTAAATGAAATTTTTCAGTGGGATTGAAAAGTAAATAGACAGATGTAAAAAATACATGAAATTTTATTGAAAATTCATATTTTTTGCAGTTATTCACAGAATTTACAGATCCGACTTCTGGTCAGAAAATCCAACCGAAATTTTTTTTTTCAAGATATCGAATTTTGGCCTTTACTATCGTTCTCAAGTCGCATATTCTACCCCAGAAAATACCGGTTACAAGCCTTTTTACCATGATTTTAAAAAAAGTGACATTTTGTCCGTTTCTGATCCCAGAATTCACAGATCCGACTTCTGGTCGGAAAATCCAACCGAAATTTTTTTCTTCAAGATATCGATTTCTGCCCTTTACTATCGTTCTCAAGTCGCATATTCTACCCCAGAAAATACCGGTTACAAGCCTTTTTACCATGATTTTTAAAAAAGGGACGTTTTTCCGTTTCTGATCCCAGAATTCACAGATCCGACTTCTGGTCGGAAAATCCAACCGAATTTTTTTTTCTTCAAGATATCGAATTTTGGTCTTTACTATCGTTCTCAAGTTGCATATTCTACCCCAGAAAATACCGGTTACAAGCCTTTTTACCATGATTTTAAAAAAAGTGACATTTTTCCGTTTCTGATCCCAGAATTCACAGATCCGACTTCTGGTCGGAAAATCCAACCGAAATTTTTTTTCTTCAAGATATCGAATTTTGGCCTTTACTATCGGTCTCAAGTCGCATATTCTACCCCAGAAAATACCGGTTACAAGCCTTTTTACCATGATTTTCAAAAAAGTGACATTTTGTCCGTTTCTGATCCCAGAATTCACAGATCCGACTTCCGGTCGGAAAATCCAACCGAAATTTTTTCTTCTTCAAGATATCGAATTTTGGTCTTCACTATCGTTCTCAAGTCGCATATTCTACCCCAGAAAATACCGGTTACAAGCCTTTTTACCATGATTTTTAAAAAAGTGACATTTTGTCCGTTTCTGATCCCAGAATTCACAGATCCGACTTCTGGTCGGAAAATCCAACCGAATTTTTTTTTCTTGAAGATATCGAATTTTGGCCTTTATTGTTCTCAAGTCGCATATTCTACCCCAAAAAATACCGTTTACAAGCCTTTTTACCATGATTTTTAAAAAAGTGACATTTTGTCCGTTTCTGATCCCAGAATTCACAGATCCGACTTCTGGTCGGAAAATCCAACCGAATTTTTTTTTCTTCAAGATATCGAATTTTGGCCTTCGCTATCGTTCTCAAGTCGTATATTTTACCCCAGAAAATACCGTTTACAAGCCTTTTTACGATGATTTTAAAAAAAGTGACATTTTGTCCGTTTCTGATCCCAGAATTCACAGATCCGACTTTTGGTCGGAAAATCCAATCGAATTTTTTTTTCTTCAAGATATCGAATTTTGGCCTTTACTATCGTTCTCAAGTCGTATATTCTACCCCAGAAAATACCGGTTACAAGCCTTTTTACCATGATTTAAAAAAAAGTGACATTTTTCCGTTTCTGATCCCGGAATTCACAGATCCGACTTCTGGTCGGAAAATCCAACCGAATTTTTTTTTCTTCAAGACATCGAATTTTGGTCTTCACTATCGTTCTCAAGTCGTATATTCTACACCAGAAAATACCTGTTAGAAGCCTTTTTACCATGATTTAAAAAAAAAGTGACATTTTGTCCGTTTCTGATCCCAGAATTCACCGATCCGACTTCTGGCCGGAAAATCCAACCGAAATTTTTTTTCTTCAAGATATCGAATTTTGGCCTTCACGATCGTTCTCAAGTCGCATATTCTACCCCAGAAAATACCGGTTACAAGCCTTTTTACCATGATTTTAAAAAAAGTGACATTTTGTCCGTTTCTGATCCCAGAATTCACCGATCCGACTTCTGGTCGGAAAATCCAACCGAATTTTTTTTTCTTCAAGATATCGAATTTTGGCCTTCGCTATCGTTCTCAAGTCGTATATTCTACCCCAGAAAATACCGGTTACAAGCCTTTTTACCATGATTTTTAAAAAAGTGACATTTTTCCGTTTCTGATCTCAGGTTTCACAGATCCGACTTCCGGTCGGAAAATCCAACCGAATTTTTTTTTCTTCAAGATATCGAATTTTGGCCTTCGCTATCGTTCTCAAGTCGTATATTCTACCCCAGAAAATACCGGTTACAAGCCTTTTTACCATGATTTTTAAAAAAGTGACATTTTTCCGTTTCTGATCTCAGATTTCACAGATCCGACTTCCGGTCGGAAAATCCAACCGAATTTTTTTTTCTTCAAGATATCGAATTTTGGCCTTCACGATCGTTCTCAAGTCGCATATTTTACCCCAGAAAATACCGTTTACAAGCCTTTTTACGATGATTTAAAAAAAAAGTGACATTTTGTCCGTTTCTGATCCCAGAATTCACAGATCCGACTTTTGGTCGGAAAATCCAATCGAATTTTTTTTTCTTCAAGATATCGAATTTTGGCCTTTACTATCGTTCTCAAGTCGTATATTCTACCCCAGAAAATACCGGTTACAAGCCTTTTTACCATGATTTAAAAAAAAGTGACATTTTTCCGTTTCTGATCCCGGAATTTACAGATCCGACTTCTGGTCGGAAAATCCAACCGAATTTTTTTTCTTCAAGATATCGAATTTTGGCCTTTACTATCGTTCTCAAGTCGCATATTCTACCCCAGAAAATACCGGTTACAAGCCTTTTTACCATGATTTTAAAAAAAGTGACATTTTGTCCGTTTCTGATCCCAGAATTCACAGATCCGACTTCTGGTCGGAAAATCCAACTGAATTTTTTTTTCTTCAAGATATCGAATTTTGGCCTTTACTATCGTTCTCAAGTCGCATATTCTACCCCAGAAAATACCGGTTACAAGCCTTTTTACCATGATTTTAAAAAAAGTGACATTTTGTCCGTTTCTGATCTCAGATTTCACAGATCCGACTTCTGGTCGGAAAATCCAACCGAATTTTTTTTTCTTCAAGATATCGAATTTTGGCCTTCACGATCGTTCTCAAGTCGCATATTCTACCCCAGAAAATACCGGTTACAAGCCTTTTTACCATGATTTTTAAAAAAGTGACATTTTGTCCGTTTCTGATCCCAGAATTCTCAGATCCGACTTCCGGTCGGAAAATCCAACCGAATTTTTTTTTCTTCAAGATATCGAATTTTGGCCTTCACGATCGTTCTCAAGTCGTATATTCTACCCCAGAAAATACCGGTTACAAGCCTTTTTACCATGATTTAAAAAAAAGTGACATTTTGTCCGTTTCTGATCTCAGATTTCACAGATCCGACTTCTGGTCGGAAAATCCAATCGAATTTTTTTACTTCAAGATATCGAATTTTGGCCTTCACTATATTTCTCAAGTCGCATATTCTACCCCAGAAAATAGCGGTTACAAGCCTTTTTATCATGATTTTAAAAAAGTGACATTTTGTCCGTTTCTGATCCCAGAATTCACAGATTCGACTTCTGGTCGGAAAATCCAACCGAAATTTTTTTTCTTCAAGATATCGAATTTTGGCCTTTACTATCGTTCTCAAGTCGTATATTCTACCCCAGAAAATACCGGTTACAAGCCTTTTTACCATGATTTTAAAAAAAGTGACATTTTGTCCGTTTCTGATCCCAGAATTCACAGATCCGACTTCCGGTCGGAAAATCCAACCGAATTTTTTTTTCTTCAAGATATCGAATTTTGGCCTTCACGATCGTTCTCAAGTCGTATATTCTACCCCAGAAAATACCGGTTACAAGCCTTTTTACCATGATTTAAAAAAAAGTGACATTTTGTCCGTTTCTGATCTCAGATTTCACAGATCCGACTTCTGGTCGGAAAATCCAACCGAATTTTTTTTTCTTCAAGATATCGAATTTTGGCCGTTACTATCTTTCTCAAGTCGCATATTCTACCCCAGAAAATACCGGTTACAAGCCTTTTTACCATGATTTTTAAAAAAGGGACGTTTTTCCGTTTCTGATCCCAGAATTCACAGATCCGACTTCTGGTCGGAAAATCCAACCGAATTTTTTTTTCTTCAAGATATCGAATTTTGGCCTTTACTATTGTTTTCAAGTCGCATATTCTACCTTAGAAAATAGGGGTTACAAGCCTTTTTACCATGATTTTAAAAAAAGTGACATTTTTCCGTTTCTGATCTCAGATTTCACAAATCCGACTTCTGGTCGGAAAATCCAACCGAATTTTTTTTCTTCAAGATATCGAATTTTGCCCTCCACTATCGTTCTCAAGTCGCATATTCTTCCCCAGAAAATACCGGTTATAAGCCTTTTTACCATGATTTAAAAAAAAGTGACATTTTGGCCGTTTCTGATCCCAGAATTCACAGATCCGACTTCCGGTCGGAAAATCCAACTAAATTTTTTTGAAACTTGAAAGTGATTGAAAAGTGAATAAACAGATGTAAAAATACATGGAAATTAATTCAAAATTAATGTCTTTTGCAGCTGTTAAAAAGTTTACACATTACATCTCAATGGTTGCATGTTTTTATTATAAAATAATAATTACAAGGCCAATTGTGCAATGAATTTATTTCCTAAAAGGATTTACGATCTCTGCCTCTCGTCAAACTCCGCATCTCCCCATCAGAAACCTCCTTAAGACTTATTGGCCTGTGTGTATCATTTACATAAAATAACACACTCATGCACGAAGTTTGGTGCCTAGACCGGATGTTGTTGCATCGACGACTCCATTGTCTCTCTCGCGATGCTTCAAGGCTACCACCGATCCATCTCTTCCTGCCGAATATGCAGTATATGGGGAATTCCATAGAAATACACAGCGAGTCGAAAAAATGATTTAAAAAAATCGTGGTTTCATCCTAAAAATTTTTAAATAATTTGGAAATGTTTTTGACAGTTCATATAATTTTCAGGAAATTTTATAATTTTATATTTCCATTATTATTCTTAGGTCCTTTTATAATTTCGTATTACTTTTTTAGGCTCGGCGCGGAATTCTTAATATAATAACAAAATTTATTTATGGACTCCAGTGAAATTAAAGGAACGTGAAAAGAAATTGGAGTTCATTTTTTTAAATCTCTAAAGGTTAGAAAAAAATACGGGAAACGCAATTTTAATTATAAATAAATAAAATAACATCAGGAAATATTCATTTTAGCATATTTTAATGGGAAATAAAATGGAGGTCTAAAAATTTGAATTATTGTATTAATTTCGTGTCCACAATATTATAATCTTGCTTGAGCTTCGGAAAAAAAATGTCACTGGAAAATAAGGTACGATTCGTGTGGAATAGCCCATATATAGGATTACTGCATATAAGTGTGACTATTGCGGTGAAGCGTTCGAAGCGTGCTTCCTTTGGGGGGTCCAATTTCTCTGGATTTGGTTTCATACGGTGAGAAGAGAAATCTTAAATGAATATTGCCATTGACGAGGCTTAAATAGTATTAATACATCAATCACAATCATAAAAGTGATTCAAGAAAAATAGAATTGAATAAAATCTATAAAATGATTTAATTCACAAAAAAAAAATCATCGTTATCATATCAAAACAGTAAACAAGTAAATGAATAAATCAATAACTATAAATATAAATTATTCCCGAAAGTGTAAATCTTTTTACACTTAATCATCAATCACCTTCATACAATATTCCAAAAAGTGAAATTCTGCAAATTTCTATTTAAACCAATATTTATTCGTCTCAATCAGAGTTGTAAATGCTTAATAACTATATAAATAAGATGATATGATCTATAATTCTGATTTCATAATAATAACATGTAGCGATTATAAAACAATGACTAAACTTTCGAATCGTTGCAAAAATGATTAATTCTAATATTTAAGCGAAAATTAGTATTTTTTTGCAGCTGTTAAAATGTTTACACTCTATTTTATAATCACTACATATTATTATTATGAAATCATAATTACAGAACAAACTGTACTGTAAATTCTGGTCTCAATTCTCCATTGAAAGTCACTGACCACATAATTCACGTTTACTCAAATGATTTTTATTTACATTGTACTTCCCTTTGTGCAGCTTCCCGAAACAGAAACGGAAGTATCTCTCTTCTGTTTTCCGAAGCTGCCAACCAAGAATGGATCGGCCGTGTCGAAATTCAACTTCAACGCGTGCAATTTTTTTTTCTCGTCTTCGCGGCACAAAGGAATCTTAAACCCTTCCAAGCACGTGGTGTTTAGCAAACAGAAGCGAGAAAAAAGAGAGAAAGAGAGGGAGAAAGTGGCTTAAGACGTCGGGGGTTCCCCGTACCCTTGCCTCAGTGGCGCCTTGTATATTCTCGTCGAAAGAATCGATCGCTTTGCAAAACATAGCCACATACATATGTATATACATACATATACATATATCTATATATATATATAATCTGTTCACAGTGTTTCCTCTTCCCTTCGAGATGAATCATCTAGCGGCCGTCGTAACGTCAACGCATTCGTATAATTTATACCACACAGTGCGAGAAGATAGTCATCGCGGATCATAAAATTCGCTGAGATGTCGGAAACGGCAAACGACGTATAGTCCAGCAGACTGGGGCTAGTTGGATCAAACGCGCTTAAGAATCCAACGGTTAACATCAAATTTAATATTATTTTAGTGACTGAATGAAAATTCCAAAAGTTACATAATAGAAACTAATTATTAGAGTAAAAGTCAAATTTTGGGTATTTTGTCAAAAAGCTTGAAGATTTTTTGTTTCTCGGTTTGATCGGTTTGATGGGTTTATTTGAATCAAATAGGGGATCTTTTTTAAATTAATAAAAATTTATTTTGATGAAATAAAATTTAATGGAAATCAATACGATTTATTTGAATAAAATAAATTCTATTTTGATAACACGATTAAGGATTGGACATACCAATACATCGCACATACATCTGATCACTCGATCACCAAGAAACTTATGTTCCTCTTGCAACGTCTCACTTAACGTGGAACACTGGTTAATTGACTGTCCAAGACTTCAAGCCCACCGAGATCAACTTGCGCTACCAAAAACTTTAAAGGAATGCCTCAACACCGAAAAATCGTGTGAAAAGTGTATACAGTTCTGCAAAATCACTAAAATTTACCAAAACATATAACCTGGTACAAAATTGATGTAAAATATAAAGGAACCATTTTATCCTTTTCATAATTATTTTCAAAAAAAAATTTTTTCCCTTTTTTTAAGTCGCTAATGACCTTGTAGTTTTAATAAAATAAAAAAATAAAAATTCTATTTGAAGAAAAGTAAAATTCTATTATGCTTATTCAATGGCTGGCCAAATAGGATTTTATTTCGTACGGAGACAAAACTTTTGTTGCATCAACAAATCAGTTGCTAATATAGTGACAGCAAAGCCTTATTTCTTAGCCTAACAAAAATTATTTGCTAGGTTTGTCAAAAAATTTGCTAGACCAGCAAAAAGATTTTCTAGGCCAGCAAAATTATTTGTTAGGCCAGCAAATACATTTTCTAGGCCAACAAATAAAGTTTGCTAGCAAATAATTTTTCTCCGTGCGATCAAATAGAATTTATTGCATACTAATGAATCGTATTAATTTATAATACAATTTTTATAATAAAATAGATCCCATATATGAATTGAATATTTAATATAAGTTACTTGTAAAAAAGTACTCGCGCTGTAATCCATCGATTGTACAGGGGTTTAAAAATTGCAGCATACTTAGCTAATGACTCTCGAACCAAAATGACTATAATTTTAATCCGCTATATGCAGCTAATTAAAAGAAAACAAAATCGAAAGCAAAAAGTGACCCATCTAGCCTCAGTCTCTTCTTCACCATGAGAATAAGCAACCCATCGATTATGCAGGAGATTAAAAATTGCAGCGTTCTTAGCTAATGACTCTCGAAACAAAATGACTATAATTTTAATCCGCTATATGCATGCCGCTAATTAAAAGAATATAAAATCGAACGGAAAAAGTGACCCGACTAGCCCCGGTCTCTTCTTTACAACGAGAATAACAAGAATCCCACAGTCGGTGAAGAGGGAGACAGTCTGGCAGACGTTGCCCTGTGTGATGGATATAAGATGTCCAAGGAACTCTACATAGAGTCTCTTGCACATTCTGTCGCATTATCCTGCCATTCGGACAACTTAGTTTTTTTTTATTGCGGTCTTGTTCTATCATCCACCTTTCTTACCACGTACATTTTTTTAATTAAAAAAAGGATGCAAAGTAGAACCTTGCATATTGCTTCCTCATTCTTTATCGCTTTTTTCAAAGCCACCTCTATGAGGAAGTTTCTTTATTTTATTTTTGCCTTCCTCATAGAGGAAACTTTGCGAAAGATGAAAATTATTGACGAAGTTGATGATTTCTGACGTTTTACAAAATCCAGAGCGACGCCAATAAATTTTGAAAAAATTCAAAATCACGTAAAGTCCGAACCGCTTTACCGATCATCACCAAATTTGGTACGTAGCAGGGCTAAATGTTATTTTTCCTGTGTAGAAAATTTCAGTCGATTAGTTGAAATTTTACCTGAATTGGAACAAAACGAAAATTTTTCGAAAAATTCAAAATCACGTAAAATCCGATCTGCTTTACCGATCATCACCAAATTTGGTACGTAGCAGGGCTAAATGTTATTTTTCCTGTGTAGAAAATTTCAGTCGATTAGTTGAAATTTTATCCAAATTAGAACAAAACGAAAAATTTTTACAAAGTTCAAAATCACGTAAAATTCGATCCACTTTACCGATCATCACCAAATTTGGTACGTAGCAGGGCTAAATGTTATTTTTCCTGTGTAGAAAATTTCAGTTGATTAGTTGAAATTTTACCTGAATTAGAACAAAACGAAAATTTTTAAAAAAGTTCAAAATCACGTAAAATTCGATCCACTTTACCGATCATCACCAAATTTGGTACGTAGCAGGGCTGAATGTTATTTTTCCTGTGTAGAAAATTTCAGTCGATTAGTTGAAATTTTATCTGAATTAGAGCAAAACGAAAATTTTTCGAAAAATTCAGAATCTCATAAAAACCGAACCGCTCTACCGATTTGGCCCAAATTCAATACCAAAGGTCGTATCACTTTGTTCAATTTTAATACGAAGTTTCAGCCCGATAGCTAAAAATTCGTTCGAGCTAGAGCATTTACATACTTTTTTCAAGATTTCAAAATTCGTATAAAAATGAAATGCGTTAAGCGATTTTTGTAAAATTTATACCAATTGAAGATTAGCCAGTACTGTATATGTTGTTTAAATTTTAGCTGATTCGGTCGAATACTTTATAAGTTACAGTTATATGAATTTTTGGTCTCTCATCACACACACACATACATACATACATCCGGACAATTTTTCTAAACTACTTTTCTCGACATTTCAAACGATTTTAAACGTTTCCCGAGTTAAAATTTAAACCCTTCCAACACCATTCGTTGAATGAAAATGGGTAAAATATGCCGCTTTTGGAGGTTTATACGAGGGTCTGAGAACCTCATCTCACTCCGTACAACCTAATTGGAGATCCAAACATAAGAATTTCAGTGTACATTAGACTCCGTTTACTCGATTCGGGTAATATCTGCCATATTCGGATGTTTTGACGAGCGTCAAATTAATGGAGGAACCTCCGTTTACCCTGCGGGACTGCTACATTTAGGTTTTGAAGAGGGTCTAAATTTCAACTCGGGTTTCACCTGAAAATCTCGAAAAAATATTTTTTTTAATGAAAACAAAGCTTCCTCTATGAGGAAGCAAAAAAATTAAAAAAAAAAAACAAAACAAAATGCGAAAAACGTGCATAAATAATTTCGAAGCTGGAACAGTATTTTGTTGTAACGCATATAACTACGACGTATTTACCGTTGGCCGGGTTCGCACGCGCGCACGCGACTTGAGCAGCACGTGAGCGTGTCGAGACGCATCGTAGGAATTCTCTGGACGCATAGCCGTCACTTCCTGCGTGTGTGGCGCGCGTGATACTCTCTGCACTTCTGCAGTTATAGTTGAAGGATCGTTCGGTCATCACGTATTAGATTTGGGGGTCATGAATGTACCGGTCATTGACACCATACAACACCTATTATACAACAATTTCGGTTAATTTATGAGTGAGAATTGAAGTTAATTTATTACTTGACTCGCGGTTCATCAAAAGTAATGACAACAAAAGTTTCAAATAATTACATGACAAATAAAAATTCTACACTGTAAAAAAATCTACTTAAAATTTAATGCACTTTTACTCTAAGTTTTTATTCGTAAATTTAATACGAATAAAAACTAACGTAATATTCGTAAATAGTATATTTAATTTAATATGCAAATGTAATGTAAAATTAATGTATGGAACAGTAAATTCAATAATATACTTTGATTTAACAGCAAAAATGCTTGAATTTTTATAATTTGCTTTAATTTTACTGGAAAAGTACATGAATTTTATACCACAATTGTGTATTAAATTTCGATTACAAGTTTATGCATAAAAACTTCCAGTCTTTTTAAACAGTGTATTGCCAATTATGAATTAATTTCTTGCTGTAACGAACGTTACGACAGAAATCTTTTCGAAATTTAAGCAGACTTTGGGTTAATAAGCTATTGGATCTTCATATTGAAGTATACACGATATTCTCTTCACTTCTGCAGTCGTGAATTTGTGTGACTTCGTGAGTGAGAAGAAAAGTTGATTTATTGCTTGACTCAAGTTTGATGAAAAGTAATGGCAACAAAAATTGCAAATAATTACATGGGCTTTAAAACATCTATTACACACGTAATGAACAATTAATTACATAGCTAATTACGAATTAATTTCCTGCTACACCGAAGGTTATCACCGAGACCGTTGCATAATTTAAACTGACTTTGGGTTAACGAGCTATTGAATCTTCAAATTGGCTTATCAAGATATAGTACTCTGCATTTCTTCACAGAAAAAAAGGCTTGGTTTAATATGCGCCAGCCACTTAATTAGTTGTGCTAACCAATAAGTTTGTTATGTAGAGTTTACAATTTTTATATTTTTTCGTCGTATATTTTGCATATTTTTTATTTTTTGTACCTGTTAAGTTTTAAATATTTTATCTATAGAGATACAATTAATATTAATTACTAGATAAATATATAATATTTAATAATTATTAATATATTTAATTAAATTAAATAATTAATATTAATTTAATGAATAATTATTTAATCGTTAATAATTTTTTTTAAATAATATTTTTGTAAATAAATGTTGCTGGTTATTATGATTATTATCATAGAATTATAATTATATTATGGAATAATATAATATGATTAAAATATTATTATTATTATTTATTTATTTATTATTTTTATTATTATGATTATTATTATGGAATAATAATCATAATAACCAGCAACATTTCTTTACAAAAGAAAGTGAGGAAAAAAGCAATGGATAAAAGGGTTGATTTGTACACTGAATTTATAGTTAGGTTGGTTTATTAAGAGGGTTTCACCCTCTCGCACTCGTACGATTTCAGGCGGTATCGAATCTCACTTTAAGGTGAGGCGAAACCTCAAGCACGTGACCTACGAGGGCGATAGAGTTTGCGTAAGTGCGGAAGAGAGAGAAAAAAGATCGCCTCACCTTAAGGACTGCGATATCGAACTTAGGAAAAACACTCCCAACGTACAGTTATATAGAAACAAGGCGCGTGTGCGTGAATTCGAGTCTCCACCGGATGGTCACCACGTGCGGGAAAGCCCACAGTGTTCGAAGTATCGAGTTTGCGCTACGCATACGCCACGTACAACGGTTTTTTCATTGCCCGTGCCAGGGATGGCCAATATCGAATTTAAATTCCAATTTCAATGATTTTCCACTCGAAAAAATATTTAAATTGTGATTTACGTTTGGAAATGTTTATTTCTTAATATTATACTTTTAGCAGCTTTTCCCCTTTTATAATCCACATTCTTATAATTTTATAAAAATAAAAAAACTCCCGACTGAAATAAATGAAGGTAATTAATAAACAAATTGGGTAAATGAAAAATGGTTAAATAAGAATCATTCGCATTATATAGTCGTGAGTTTACGATACCCTTAACAAATTAATGTTCCCACTATAATATGCGAATGATTCTTATTTAAATATTTTTCATTTACCCAATTTGTTTATTAATTACACTCATTTTTTCAACTTCTCAGTTTTTTCCCTTTTATAATCCGCATTTTTATAATGTTATAAAAATAAAAAAACTCCCGAATGAAAAAAATTAGGGTAATTAATAAACAAATTGAATAAATGAAAAATGTTTAAATAAAAATCATTCGCATATTAGTCGTGAGATTACCACACCCTTAACAAATTAATCTCCCGTCTATAATATGTGAATGATTCTTATTTAAACATTTTTCATTTATCCAATTTGTTTATTAATTACACTCATTTTTTTCATCTTCTCAGTTTTTCCCTCTTCTTTTCAGCTTTTTCCCTTTTATAATCCACATTTTTATAATGTTATAAAAATTAAAAAACTCCCGACTGAAAAAAATTATGGTAATTAATAAACAAATTGGTAAATGAAAAATTGTTAAATAAGAATCATTTGCATATTATAGTCGTGGGATTAACACACCCTTAACGAATTAATCTCCCGTATATAATATGCGAATGATTCTTATTTAAACATTTTTCATTTATCCAATTTGTTTATTAATTACACTCATTTTTTTTCAATTTCTCTGTTTTTTCCCTTTGATAATCCAGAATTTTATAATATTATAAAAATTAAACAACTCCCGACTGAAAAAAATTAAAGTAATTAATAAATAAATTAAGTAAATGAAAAATGGTTAAATAAGAATCATTCACATATTAGAATTATGAGTATTTATACATTTTTCATTTATCCAGTTTGTTTATTAATTAAACTAATTTTTTTCAACTTCTCAGCTTTTCCCCTTTTACAATCCACATTTTTATAATTTTATAAAAATTAAAAAAACTCCCGACTGAAAAAAATTAGGGTAATTAATAAACAAATTGAATAAATAAAAAATGGTTAAATAAGAATCATTCGTATATTATAGTCGTGAGATTACCACAATTACCCTTGACAAATTAATCTCCCGACTATAATACGCGACTCATTCTTATTTAAACATTTTTCATTTACCCAATTTGTTTATTAATTACACTCATTTTTTAAGTCTGGAGTTTTTAAAATTTTTATCAAACTATTTTTTTGAGGTTTGTTGATATTCCACAATAATAATAATAATAATATCATTATCTTGAAATATTTTACGACAATAATATCTCATCACGCGAAAATTCCGTATTTTTTTACCATCATTAGCGTCAAAGTGCTGCGATTATAATCGTAGTAGTAGAAATTGTTGATGGTAAAGATATATTCCGAAATTAAATGACGGGCATTTATTGTTGTTTTTTTATATTAGAGAAATGAGTGGCAGAGCTGTAAATGTGCCGTCAAAGCTCTCAGCTCATGAGACACTGGCTATGCTTGAGCGCGCAAAACTTTCGCGAAAGAAACAAAGAAACCATCTATATCCTTCTTTCACGAGGTCTTTCCGGTGATGCGTATCGAAAGGACTATCGACGCTAGAGAAACTAAGTCTAATTGCCACAGTTGAGTATTATCGTTGAAGAATTTTATTCACGACTTCCTCCCTTGGAGGTCCAGAGCTGTCAACGGTTATACGAAGCACATTACGAAAAACGAAGACGAGGAATAGAAAGACAAGAACATGAAGATGGGAGAATCATCGCCACCGCATCACGATCCGACCACACAACCACTCAACCGCGAAACTTCTCTGCAACGTTACTTCCACTTCCACTAGTTCTTCTTCTTTTCTTACTCTATGATCCTGCGGAGTTACACGCCGGGAGTTCCTCTCGAAATCGTTACACGGCAAAACGCTTAGAAACGCCTGTTTCTTATGTACCGTATCTAGCAATACGTGGACTCAAAGAAACCTTGTGGAATTCGTTATCTGATTTCGAAATCGCAGCAGGGGTTGCAATTTCACCAATGAATTTTTCGCTCAACAATCAATTAATCATTCGATTTCATCGTAATTTATTAAATACGGTTTCTCTCAATTTTTTTCCACAAAATTTTCCGAAAGTTTATTCAAAATTAATGACATTAGAAAATAATATTTTGCAAAATTATTCATTCAATTTTAGTCTTTAAATTTGGGGCAAAATTGGAATAAGTTTTTATTATCTTTTTATTTGGGACAAAAATAGTTTAAAAACTGTATTTTTCTAATGTGATATTTTTTAGATGTTTAATTACCGAAAATACAATTACAATTAATAGAATCAAAAAGTGTTGTTCAACAATCGGGATCAATTAATCATTCGATTTCATCGAAATTTATTAAATACAGTTTCTCTCAATTTTTTTCCACAAAATTTTCCTAAAGTTTATTCAAAATTAATGACATTCGAAAATGATATTTTACAAAATTATTCCTTCAATTTTAGTCTTTAAATTTGGGGAAAAAATTGGAATAAGTTTTTATTATTTTTTTATTTGGGACAAAAATAGTCTAAAAAATTGAATTTTTCGAATGTGACATTTTTCAGATGTTTAATTACCGAAAATACA
The DNA here is from genome assembly GCA_963970395.1 of Ephialtes manifestator. Taxonomy (NCBI): domain Eukaryota; kingdom Metazoa; phylum Arthropoda; class Insecta; order Hymenoptera; family Ichneumonidae; genus Ephialtes; species Ephialtes manifestator. The sequence continues at coordinate 50,755,881 of OZ019968.1, forward strand.
ATTACAATTAATAGAAACAAAAAGTGTTGTTCAACAATCGGGATCAATTAATCATTCGATTTCATCGAAATTTATTAAATACGGTTTCTCTCAATTTTTTTCCACAAAATTTTCCGAAAGTTTATTCAAAATTAATGACATTAGAAAATGATATTTTACAAAATTAGTCCTTCAACTTTAGTCTTTAAATTTGATGAAAAATTGGACAAAGTTTTTATTATCTTTTTATTTGGGACAAAAATAGTTTAAAAACTGAATTTTTCTAATGTGATATTTTTCAGATGTTTAATTACCGAAAATACAATTACAATTAATAGAAACAAAAAGTGTTGTTCAACAATCGGGATCAATTAATCATTCGATTTCATCGAAATTTATTAAATAGGGTTTCTCTCAATTGTTTTCCACAAAATTTTCCTAAAGTTTATTCAAAATTAATGACATTAGAAAATGATATTTTACAAAATTATTCCTTCAACTTTAGTCTTTAAATTTGATGAAAAATTGGACAAAGTTTTTATGCAAAAACGCATACATTTTCTTTTTATTTGGGAGAAAAATAGTTTAGAAACTGAATTTTTCTAATGTGACATTTTTAAAATGAAAAAGTTTATTCAAAATTAATGACATTAGAAAATTATATTTTACAAAATTATTCCTTCATCTTTAGTCTTTAAATTTGATGAAAAATTGGAAAAAGTTTTTATGTTAAACCGCCATACATTTTCTTTTTATTTGGGACAAAAATAGTTTAAAAAAACTGAATTTTTCTAATGTGATATTTTTTAGATATTTAATTACCGAAAATACAATTACAATTAATAAAATGAAAAAGTTTATTAAAAATTAATGACATTAGAAAATGATATTTTACAAAATTATTCCTTCTATTTTAGTCTTTAAATTTGATGAAAAATTGGAAAAAGTTTTTATGCAAAAACGCATACATTTTCTTTTTATTTGGGAGAAAAATAGTTTAAAAGACTGAATTTTTCTAATGTGATATTTTTCAGATGTTTAATTACCGAAAATACAATTACAATTAATAGAAACAAAAAGTGTTGTTCAACAATCGGGATCAATTAATCTTTCGATTTCATCGAAATTTATTAAATACAGTTTCTCTCAATTGTTTTCCACAAAATTTTCCTAAAGTTTATTCAAAATTAATGACATTCGAAAATGATATTTTACAAAATTAGTCCTTCAACTTTAGTCTTTAAATTTGATGAAAAATTGGACAAAGTTTTTATGCAAAAACGCATACATTTTCTTTTTATTTGGGAGAAAAATAGTTTAGAAACTGAATTTTTCTAATGTGACATTTTTTTAAATGAAAAAGTTTATTCAAAATTAATGACATTAAAAAATGATATTTTACAAAATTATTCCTTCAACTTTAGTCTTTAAATTTGATGAAAAATTGGAAAAAGTTTTTATGCAAAACCGCATACATTTTCTTTTTATTTGGGACAAAAATAGTTTAAAAAACTGAATTTTTCTAATGTGACATTTTTCAGATATTTAACTGCCGAAAATACAATTACAATTAATAGAATAAAAGAGTGTTTTCACTCAATCATTCCTTCAGCTGATTTACAATGTGTTGAACCGTAATTAATATCACGAAACGCAAACACAACTCGTCGTTTCCATAAATATGAGCCTTGACAAGCTGACTGAATTTAAGACACCAAAGTGGCCATTAATTTAGCTTGTCATTGATGTTTTTCTTTTCTCTCTCATTTCTTCTTCTTCGTCATTAACCACGTTATTTCTTTTTCAAGATACGAAGCGGTTTTCCTTTTCAATCCGGCGCATAGTTACCCCCATCACGAAGATCAAGGACCGAGGAGTGGAGATTTTTTTTCCATAACATCAAGAGGAGCATATTTCGGGACTGCGTGGCTTGTCAATTTCATCGCGTGGCTCTTCTTTCCCAGGCCAAAAACGACGAGACCACAGAACGTCGTCGGTGGCGATGCCGGCGGTCACGAAGACTTCAATTTATCTCTTATCTCATTTTCAAGATCCCGAGCGAGCGACCGCCACGTCAAGCTCTGATTGTCGCCTCACGCAGGGCTATATTGAACGTAGCAACAAAATAGTTGCTACGCGTGGCGAATGAGACTTCATCGTGATCAAAGATCTCTCAAAGTTGCTGTGAAACACTCGAGTCCTCGAAGCTTCCGCTTCGTATGGATTTTTCGTGGAAGTTAGTCCAATTTCGAGGCGAGTTCATTGATTCTCAAAGAATTCTCACAGTGAGAAAACTTGGGCTTAATGAAAAAGCAGAGGACAAAGTAAAAAAAGAAATACATGAAGAAGAAGAGTAATAAAAAAAAACAGGGAGAACTATCAAGAGTTAATGACGAAGAGAAATAGTTCCCGTTTTCTCCCGGTTTACGGAGAACGAATGGATCATTTTTCGTGTCTCGTATTACACGAGTCAATTTTACATCACTCAGTCACTTTAGCTCACGCTTCTTCTGACTTCTGCTTTTGCTTCCATGGCCTGGAGTGCGTGTCGTCGATTATGGGTACGCGTTACGCGAGACCGACGACGACTCGTAAAAATAAAGAGTCCACGAGACTCTTAATATGCCCGACGAGCATACGTCTAATATTAGCGCAGGCTGTATTTTAGGTTCTTGGGACTAGTGACTTTTTCCTTTCGTGTTGCAACCACTTTTCTTCTTACTTCTTTCTTCGCCGGAAGAGTGTAAAAGCGCAATTTCTGTGCTCGTAAAGAAAAGCTTTTTTTGTAACATTGTAAGATTTTGTTAATAATATATTAAGAATACTCTTTTGTAAGCACTGAATTAGGAATCAACTAATTTATTAATGTTCAATTTATTTTTCTATTTATATTAATGAAATATAAATTTAACATAGAAAACGTATATTATTTATAAATAAATACGCTTCTTTTTTTTAGTAGTATTTAATAGTAGATATTTCATACTTTTTTGTAAGTACTGAATTAGTAATCAACTAATTTATTAATGATCAATTTATTTTTCTATTTATATTAATGAAATATAAATTTAACATAGAAAACGTATATTATTTATAAATAAATACGTTTCGTTTTTTTAGTAGTATTTAATAGTAAATATTTCATACTTTTTTGTAAGTACTGAATTAGTAATCAACTAATTTATTAATGTTCAGTTTATTTTTCTATTTATATTAATGAAATGTAAATTTAACAGATAAGAAAACGTATATTATTTATAAATAAATACGTTTCTTTTTTTTAGTAGTATTTAATAGTAAATATTCATACTTTTTTGTAAGTACTGAATTAGTAATCAACTAATTTATTAATGTTCAATTTATTTTTCTATTTATATTAATGAAATATAAATTTAACAGATAAGAAAACGTATATTATTTATAAATAAATACGTTTCTTTTTTTAGTAGTGTTTAATAGTAAATATTTCATACTTTTTTGTAAGTACTGAATTAGTAATCGACTAATTTATTAATGTTCAATTTATTTTTCTATTTATATTAATGAAATATAAATTTAACAGATAAAAAAACGTATATTATTTATAAATAAATACGTTTCGTTTTTTTAGTAGTGTTTAATAGTAAATATTTCATACTCTTTTGTAAGTACTGAATTAGTAATCAACTAATTTATTAATGTTCAATTTATTTTTCTATTTATATTAATGAAATATAAATTTAACAGATAAGAAAACGTATATTATTTATAAATAAATACGTTTCTTTTTTTTAGTAGTATTTAATAGTAAATATTTCATACTTTTTTGTAAGTACTGAATTAGTAATCAACTAATTTATTAATGTTCAATTTATTTTTCTATTTATATTAATGAAATATAAATTTAACATAGAAAACGTATATTATTTATAAATAAATACGTTTCGTTTTTTTAGTAGTATTTAATAGTAAATATTTCATACTCTTTTGTAAGTACTGAATTAGTAATCAACTAATTTATTAATGATCAATTTATTTTTCTATTTATATTAATGAAATATAAATTTAACATAGAAAACGTATATTATTTATAAATAAATACGTTTCGTTTTTTTAGTAGTGTTTAATAGTAAATATTTCATACTCTTTTGTAAGTACTGAATTAGTAATCAACTAATTTATTAATGTTCAATTTATTTTTCTATTTATATTAATGAAATATAAATTTAACAGATAAGAAAACGTATATTATTTATAAATAAATACGTTTCTTTTTTTTAGTAGTATTTAATAGTAAATATTTCATACTCTTTTGTAAGTACTGAATTAGTAATCAACTAATTTATTAATGTTCAATTTATTTTTCTATTTATATTAATGAAATATAAATTTAACAGATAAGAAAACGTATATTATTTATAAATAAATACGTTTCTTTTTTTTATTAGTATTTTTCGACAAAACGATGTTTTCTAATCAATGCAATTATTACTTTTTTATAATGTGACATACATGGAGCGTTTTCATTGACAAAAAGCAAAGCTAAGGATAACGAAAAATGAGGAAACTTGATATCGCAGCAACCTCAATCTTCCGGGACTTCACTAACGGAAGCCACAAGGAAGGCAGAGCTATAAACACTCTACATCATTTTATAGTTTCATTTAATCGCTTCGCAGTATCTTGTTATTTTCACGTTTGCAAGAAAACGTGAAAATTATAAGAGCCATAGTAAATATGATAATTTTCGAGAAAGTCGATCTTGGAATATACATATAATTTTTGATGAACTAAAAAGAGTATTTTTTACATTCAAATAACATTAATTTATAGCAGATCTCCAATTTTAATGAACATAAAGACTTTGTGATGTTTTCAAATGTTTCAATAATCGATATTTATAATATCATTTAAAAATGACCACTTTCGAAAACTAATTTACACTCAGAGAAATCGTAGAAGTACAGTCAACTATAAAATGACAACTATTAATTTTTAGTCCATGCAACTATTTTCATAGTTACAGTAACTATGACAATAGTTATGGTAACTATTTGATAGTTGTGGCAACTATTAAAAATTTGCTCTGATGAACTAAAATTAAACAGTTTTCACTTTATAGTTGCTAATACCGTAATTTTCTCTCAGTGTACATACAACAAAGACAATTGTTTTCAACATTAGCAAAATTATTTGTTAGCTTAGTAAGAACATTTGTTGCCATAGCAAGAAGATTCATTAAACTAACAATTTTTTAACTAGGTTAACAAATAATGTAATTAATTTTCTTTTTGCTTCCTCATGGAAGAAGTTTTGTTTTCATGAAAAAATTTTGTTCGAGATTTTGATGTCAAAACGTTTGAAATGGTCTGAAACGTCAAGAAAAGTGGTTTAGAAAAAGACCAAAAATTCATATAACTGTAACTTGTAAAGTATTCGATCGAATCAACTAAAATTGAAACAACATGTACAGTACTGGGAAATCTTCAATTGGTATAAATTTTATAAAAATCGCTTAACGCTTTTCATTTTTATAAGAATTTTGAAATTTTGAAAAAAGCACGTAATTGCTCTAGCTCGAACGAATTTTTAGCTATCGGGCTGAAACTTCGTATTAAAATTGAACAAAGTGATACGACCTTTGGTATTGAATTTGGATCAAATCAGTAAAGCGGTTCGGTTTTTATGAGATTTTAAATTTTTCGGAAAATTTTCGTTTTGCTCTAATTCAGGTAAAATTTCAATTAATCGACTGAAATTTTCTACACCGGAAAAATAACATTCAGCCCTGTTACCTACCAAATTTGGTGATGATCGGTAAAGCGGTTCGGATTTTACGTGATTTTGAATTTTTTGAAAATTTATTGATATCGCTCTGGATTTCGTAAATCGTCAGAAATCATCAACTTCGTCAATAATTTTTATCTTTCGCAAAGTTTCCTCTATGAGGAAGTGAAAAATAAAATAAAGAAACTTCCTCATAGAGGCGGCTTTGTAAAAAGAGAAAAAGAATGAGGAAGCAATCAGAGTTGTAAACCCCATTAATTCATAAGATATAGTTTACAGTACAATTTGTTTTGTAATTATGATTTCATAATAATAATATGTAGTGATTATAAAATAGAGTGTAAACATTTGAGTAGCTGAAAAAAAAAAACTAATTTTCGCTTTAATATTGCAAGAAATAGTGGAAAAAATGGAAGAAATAAGTAATGCATTACTTATTTTTTTGCAATTTTTCAAAAGGATTACCGTGAATTTTTATTGAAAATAATCATTTTTGCAGCCATTCCAAAGTTTAATCATCGCATTACAATCGCTACATGTTATTATTATAAAATCATAATTATACAGCTGATCGTATCATCATCATTATTTCTATAAGTATTAGGCATTTACAACTCTGGAAGCAATGTGCAAGGTTCTACTTTGCATCCTATTTAAATTTATTTAAATTGGTATCGAGTCGCTACCGCGACTTTTGATATTATCCCAATTTTAACAAAATATTTGCTGGCCTAGCAGAACCATTTTCTCCGTATAATAATAACCCGTGTGACTTAAGGGGAGGGAGTCAGGTAAAAAAAATGGATTTTGGAAACTCAATATCATCCAAATCCTATTGCATATAAAAATGCCCAACACACTATATTGTTGGTACTCGATGAAAGGATTTTTTACTGTGGTCTGACTTGCATATGCTTTTCAATATTATCTTAAGCAAAGTTCTTAGGTTTTCCATTCTGCGCATGATTCAGATCAAACTACTAGGCAGATTGGAATGGTTGACGTCTCATTTTCTTCTTCATGAAAAGATACACCGTCTAAATGGAGCAAATTATTCTTTTTCATTCTGAAAGCAAAGTTAATCACTGATTTAGAAAATAGCATAAAATTTATTTATTAATAATTATGTCACTTAAAAAATATTACCTTTTATTAACATTTGCTTCATTTAGCCGGTGTATCTTTTCATGAAGAAGAAAATGAGACGTCAACCATACTAATCTGCCGGGTAGTTTGATCTGAATCATGCGCAAAATGGAAAACCTAAGAACTTTGCTTAAGATAATATTGAAAAGCATATGCAAGTCAGACGACAGTAAAAAATCCTTCCATCGAGTACCAACAATGTAGTGCGTTGGGCATTTTTATATGCAATAGGTTTTGGATGATATTGAATTTCCAAAATCCATTTTTTTGACCTGACTCCCTCCCTTTAAGGGATCTTTCCAGTGTAACGGCTCGAAAAATAGTCCATATTCACGATTTTTTTTCGGACGTTTACTATACGCCGATCAATCTGAAATTTTTATGACATATTAAGGTAATCATGAATGACAGAAAATGATTTTTTATAGGACGATTTTTATTGTTTAAATATATTTTTTTAATTGTTGAAAATAATGTTGATAAAAAAGATAGCCTCATGGTGGACATCCTAGGGGTCGCAAATTGGATCTAAAAAAAACCCAAAGGATTATTAATTAGTATGTGATTGGCTATCGCGCTATGGAGGTTTTTTTTTTAAATCAAAATTGACAAAATGGCGGCGGTTTGAACAAAAAGTACCGAATTTAGCCGTTTTTTTCGACAATTTTTCTTTTTAAAAAAATGGGTAGATTAAAAAAAAAGCTTCCATAGCACGATAGAGAGTAGCGTAAAGAATGTTCTCCTAAAATTTGAAAACGATCGCTTGAAAACTGTTCCCTGGAGAATATCCACCGTTTTGAAAAATGTCGTTTCGAGAAAAACGCGTTTAAAGTTTCGTGTGTAGAAATTTAATTTACCTAAATTGTGTACTTACTACTAATCGGCGATGCCAGCGAAGTATTTCGAACTTCGCTTTAAAAATTTGAGAGGATGTTTTTGAACGTATATACTAATGCATAAGACAACAACAAAAATTTCGATTTTTTTCGTTTTTCACACTGGAAAGATCCCTTAAGAAGACACATACTCCACATACATATATTTAGGATACCAACTAAATTCGAGACAGAGGCCCTATCAATTCACTTTGTACAGTGGTCAACTCGGGTTTCGTCTAGTCCGAAGGGGACGAGCCCTTTTATTTTTAATTATCAGTCGCCGGAAGCTCGCTTTGTCGAGCAAACGTCGCGCTCGAGCAATGATACTCTCAGCCATTTACAACCTACGACGAGAAACCTGCGAGTCTCGACATTTAGGTTGGTGGCGCTCCTTCGACAAACTAATTTCACGATACGTTTCGCTAATTTCCCGATGACTCGACCGAGACGCTTACCACGCACTTCGATTATACCCTATTACCATAATGCATACACGGTACACAGTATTGCATATAAGTAAAATGGTAAATTGTTATTATTGGGAAAATCAATAGGGCATAGCTACAATCATTCTCAAGCGTTAGGATTCGCTCTATTTGCATTTCCCCTAACAATCAAAGCACGTTCTAAACACTTTTCTTATTTGAGAAATCAATTTGCTGTACAATAATGATATGTATATAATATACAATAATAATATGAACAAAAATTCTTCATATTATGATGTTAAAACTTTTCTCGTTGATATCACCAATTAAGGCATTTATTTTTTCATTAAATTGCACGGAAATATTCTATATCCAATTTTTCAATGCACTTGATGATTCATAGAAAAATAAATACATTTTTGAAAAGGAAAAATATTTTTTTATACCATTTTGTAAAAATAATTTTGCTATAATTAAAACTATTTTTACAAAATAATTTTGCCATAATAAAAATTATTTTTACAAAATAATTTTGCTATAATAAACATTATTTTTACAAAATTATTTTGCTATAATTAAAATTATTGTTACAAAATAATTTTGCTATAATTAAAATTATTTTTACAAAATTATTTTGCTATAATTAAAATTATTTTTACAAAATTATTTTGCTATAATTAAAATTATTTTTACAAAATAATTTTGCTATAATTAAAATTATTTTTACAAAATAATTTTGCTATAATTAAAATTATTTTTACAAAATAATTTTGCTTACTTTGCAATTTATTTTGTAATTTTTTTTAGCAATAACAAAGTTATTTTTACAAAATAATTTTGCTATTGCTAAAAAAGTATATCGAATTAATTAAAATAATAACACTAGAAATAAACATTTTTTTAAAATCCTTGTATTTTTTCTCTTATCAAATAGTTGTATAGCATTTACTCACTAGGTTAGCAGTCACAATTTATCTCTGAATTCATTGAAATCACCAAATTTATCGCTAGACTCGTCAAGCTCCTAAAAATGCAGAATGCATCTGCATCTGCATTGGATGCATGACATGTACAAAAAGATAGTTAAATGCCAATACAACATGCAAGCGAATGGAATCGATAGCAAGCATCGGTAGACCTGTATTGCATTTGCTGCGACTGCATCGCATATATATATATATATATACATACACATATAGGTATTTTATGCACTCTGTGCCAAGCGCATCGCAGTAGTGAGGGTCGTCGTCGCGAACAGCCGCGCGCAGACTCATCTCTTCATCGCCATTAACTTCTCCCTCCCAATGTACCACCGAAAACAATTTTGTTGACGTTTAAAAAGAAAAAAGAAAAGGAAAAAATTGAAAGCTCCCATCTAGAAAATTGTGCCTGTGGATGCTGCAGGCATTTCGATCGATGGCGGTAGCTAAGCGCCAAGGTACCTCGGGTTTGTACACCTTGGTCCCGGGGAGACGATGTGCGCTCCAAGTTCACCGCAGTAGTCACGGTCGTTGTGCACCGCGACGCGCAGAATCAGCCTATAGACTCCCTGGCTCTGACTACGTTCGCCAGTTACCCCTAGTATTTCCTACAGCATCTCTATTGACCTTTTTCGTCTCTCGATCTTCGAAACACCCAAACTGTAAATAATTGCTTCCTCATAGAGGAAGCTTTGTTTTCGTGAAAATTTTTTTTTTCGAGTTTTTCATGTCAGTACACTCAGAATGGTCCAAAACATCGAGAAAAGTGATTTAGAAAAATGTCTGTATGTGTGTGTGTGTGTGTGTGTGTGTGTGTATGTGTGTGTGTGTTACACAATCGAAAAATGTAAACCTTTATAACTCGAGAAGGCCTTGAGATATCAAGCTGAAATTTGGACCATAGATAGAGGGATCAAGCCTGATCGTTCATACAAATTTTTGTTAAAATCCACTTCATCGTTAAATTATTACGCGTTTTTTAATTTTTTGAAAAATGTCTGTTTACGCGATAACTCTTTCAATTTTCGAGATATTGATCTAAAAATTGGTATGAATTTGAGCTTTCATATGCCGGTGATGGCTATTGAATTTGGTTAAGATCGGATGAGCCGTTAAAATTTTATGATGTTTTGAATTTTTCAAAAAATTGACATTATCGCTCTATTGTAACTTTTGCAAAACTTAAGATAGCGAGCTCAAATTTTGTATATAAATGAAACAATATTCAGCCATTATATATGTATAATTTAGTGACGAACGGAATGAAATTTTTGATTTTATGGAATGTTGAATTATTTTTAAAAATATCCATTATCACATTCACTTCGGAAACGCTCGAATAATCACGAAATAACGCAATAACGAAATAGAAAAAGCGAATCCACAACATGTATATTTATCTAATTAAAACAAGGATGCAAAGTAGAACCTTGCACGTTGCTTCCTCATTATTTTTCGCGTTTTACAAAGCTTCCTCTATGAGGAAGCCAAAAATTGAATAACATACTTCCTCATAGAGGTAACTTTGTAAAACGCGAAAAATAATGAGGAAGCAATGTGCAAGGTTCTACTTTGCATCCTTTTTTTGTTTGAAAATTAATATGCAGTAGGTTGGTCACTTCAAGAATTTTCCCATTTTAAAGTACTTGTGATTGGGACCAAATATCATAAAATTGTTTTGAACCTATATTTTTCATATCTAAGAATAATATAATTTCAGATTTCTAGCATTAAAATCTTTGTATGTGTCGAGAAAACACTGGAAAATATAAAAAAAAGTACACAGAGAAAATTATGGTATTAGTAACTATAAAGTGACAACTATTGATTAATGGTTGGTACAACAATTTTTTTATAGTTGACACAACTATCAAATAGTTACTGTAACTAGCAAATAATAACCATAACTATTTTCGTAGTTATCGTAACTATAAAAATAGTTGCATGTAATAAAAATGAATAGTTGTCACTTTATAGTTGACTGTACTATTACGATTTCTCTGAGTGTAGGAGCATAGCCATTTCACCAGTTCTGGCCACCTATGCACCGGTTTTGGCCATGCCTAAAATTAGAATAACTCAATATTCATTGCACTTGAAACATTTTTTAAGGCGTGGTTAATCAATCAAAATCGTATTCTTATGAAAGCATCCAATTCCTCTACACGAAAATGTCTTTAAAGCACAGATGCCATCTGTGAACCTAACTAACCTTTTTTGACTTTCGTTTCCTTCGTTTTTCCCTTTTTCGTAGTAGCTTTCTTTGTCACAAATATTCATACATTATATTAATGTTTTACTCTTTACACTTTTATTTTTATTTTAACCAGAGTTTTTTTCGAAAGTATCTCTTCAACATGAAAGGTGTTCCACCGCTTTACCTTCTTTTTTTACTATACATTTCTAAGGATATATTTTTCTTAGTGTTTTTTGGTTTTTTTTTTGTTTCTTCTTTATAAATATATGAATTGATTGTATAATAATTGACGAAAAATTAATGATTATTTTATCATTGCCATATCCGGGGCAACATGCTTATTCCATGTACCAGTTGTGGCCATCGTATTTTTTACAAATGTATAGCTTTATTTGAAACTTTTAGTACATCAACATTTGCAGTGATGCCTCTTAAGATTGATACGTGCAAAGCTGCATGCTATTCGCCGACTGTATAACCCGAATATGTATCTAGAGCTTTCGTCAAAATCTTGTCGAATTACGTAAGGAGTTGAGAATTTGATAAATCAGCTGATGATACTTTAATTATTGATACAGTACTTTTTGTAATGGAGAAAAATGGACGTCAAAGTGACGATAAATGTTTTCAAAATACACAACGTTATGAAAAATAATGATTAAATACTATATAAAGCTCGGATGCATATATTAATTAATTATATTAATTTTATATTAATTTTCAAATGTATTCGTCATTGAAAAATACAATATTTGTATATTAAAATGAAGATTACAATACTCACGTGCTATAATTTTCAAATACTTGTTTCAGAGAATTCTCATACTATTCTAAAAATTTACAATAAAAGTATATTAATATGGAATTCATATACATGTCTCGTAAATCTGATATAGTTTTGTATATTAACCCCTTCACTGTCAGTGGCCCCTATATGGGCAAAAACGTGTAGGAGAATACGTTTTTCTGACAGTGAAGGGGTTAAATTCACTTGCATTTTTAACAGTGTACATCTATATGGGTGATTTCTTTAAAAAAGCGACATTTGTGGATCTTAGTCTCCGAATGACTGACATTGCGGTTTATAGTATTCTAAGATTGCTCCATTTTTTCAGGTTTATAAGCTGATTTTTATTTTTTTTTAATTGTATTTTGGATTTTGCAAAATTTGAAATTATTATTTAATTGTGATTTACGAAAAAAAATTGTTTGTAAGGAAAAAAAGGAAAAACATGTTTTTCTACGTACAAATATCTGTGTTTTTCAAAAAACGTTGTCATTGACAATCTCAGAAAGTAATAAAAATTCATTAGAGTCGTTTTTTTTTTTTAATATTTCAATGATTGAAAAATTTCGAAAATATCTTTATTCGTGAACGTTTTAACTTTTCTAAACTCAGTTTACCATAAAGTATGACTTACTCACTGATACTAAAAAGTGCCATGTTTTTATAATGCTATGTTGTTACAAACTTTTTTCCAAGTGTTTTTCTTCGCCTCTCGAGGCTGATGTTTCCATATGGTAATAAGAAATTTACGAGCTTTTTCCTCGCCCCTTTTGCGAGTTCGCAATGTTTCCAGATAGTTAGATGCTACTTTTTAAATAAAATAATGAATTCTGCACTCAAGCTCAACGAAGCAAAATATTTTAAATGTAGTTTTATTAATGCAGATGACAATTTAATGGAAAACCAGATAAACAATTTTCCCATGTTAAAAATGTTTCCAAATCCAGAAATTGGATTAATCAGCTAATACAATACACGAGTGTAATAAAATAAAAACTTCTTATATTAAATTTTCAGACTTTCACAGAATTTTCACTGGAAAATACTATCCTGAAAAATTCAAATGTCTACCAAAAATTCGTGTGTCGAAAATATTAGTCGTATCACCAAACAAAAAAATACGTATCTTTTTTTTCAAAATACTATCTGATAAAAAATTGTCAAAATTATTAAAGGGGGTCACAAGATCAGAGAATGAAAAATTCAATATCTCTTTCCCCCCTCACAAAAAATTGCTCTTCGGTCATTCGAATTTTCGATTATCCCAATAGTAGTCGCTCTTAATTACTTCGGATAATTGCGACGTTCTACTGTAGTTATTTAAGGGGGAGGGAAAGTTTGTTTGGTCAAAAAAAGGTCTATTTTCAAGAATTTTTTTATAACATATTGTTATTATAGATTTATTTTGAAAATTAGTATATTATAATACAACATTTGAAGAATATTTTTAAAAATTTTGGTACAAAAATATAAAGAAATAACGGATTTATTGCATCTCGAAATTTTTAAAAATATTCTTCAAATGTTGTATTATAATATACTAATTTTCAAAACAAATCTATAATAACAATATGTTATAAAAAAATTCTTGAAAAAAGGCCTTTTTTGACCGCACAAACTTTACCCCCCCCCCCCTTAAGGGATCTTTCCAGTGTGACGGCCCGAAAAATAGCCTATTTTCACGATTTTTTTTCGGACGGTTACGATACGCCGATCAATCTGAAATTTTTATGACATATTAAGGTAATCATGAATGACAGAAAATGATTTTTTATAAGACGATTTTTATTGTTTAAATATATTTTTTTTATTGTTGAAAATAATATTGATAAAAAAGATAGCCTCATGGTGGACATCCTAGGGGCCGCAAATTTGATCTGAAAAAAAAAAACCCAAAGGATTATTAATTAGTATGCGATTGGCTATCGCGTTATGGAGGCTTTTTTAAAATCAAAATTGACAAAATGGCGGCGGTTTGAACAAAAAGTACCGAATTAGCCGTTTTTTTCGACAGTTTTTCTTTAAAAAAAATGGGAAGATTTAAAAAAAAAAAGCTTCCATAGCACGATAGTGATTAGCGTGAAGAATGTTCTCCTAAAATTTGAAAACGATCGCTTGAAAACTGTTCCCTGCAGAATATCCACCGTTTTGAAAAATGTCGTTTCGAGAAAAACGCGTTTAAAGTTTCGAGTAAAAAAACAACCCAAAGGATTATTAATTAGTATGCGATTGGCTACCGCGTTATGTAGGCTTTTTTAAAATCAAAATTGACAAAATGGCGGCGGTTTGAACAAAAAGTACCGAATTAGCCGTTTTTTTCGACAGTTTTTCTTTTAAAAAAATGGGAAGATTTTAAAAAAACTTCCATAACACGATAGAGAGTAGCGTGAAGAATGTTCTCCTAAAATTTGAAAACGATCGCTTGAAAATTGTTCCCTGCAGAATGTCCACCGTTTTGAAAAATGTCGTTTCGAGAAAAACGCGTTTAAAGTTTCGAGTGTAGAAATTTCATATACCTAAATAGTGTACTTACGACTAATCGGCGATGCCAGGTCCATAAAGTATGCCAGCGAAGTGTTTCGAATTTCGCTTTAAAAATTTGAGAGGATGTTTTTGACCTAATGGATAAGACGGAAAACAAAAATCGATTTTTTTCTTTTTCACACTGGAAAGATCCATTAAAAAGGCCAGCAAGAAAGAAATAAGAGGGGATCGGTGATTCAGCGCCACCCTTAACCACCCTTAACCATCTCCACGACATCGATCCGCCCACGCGCAAGTTCTAGGACGCAACGTACATCCCGATGCACCGCGCGCATACCTTTCAACGCTTGCATTCAGAGAGATTGATATGAGAAAAGAAGAAAAGGCTTTCGGGGGGGGCTTGGCAATACAGAAAGTGCTTTCGGGGGATGATATAAGAAGAAGAGAAGCTGTATATATACGTTCGGAACTCTTGGTCTCGTCGCTAGAGCGTATTGATTGAGGTGAATGCACGAGACGTCGTCCCTGTCGACGTCAGCCCGTTTTCCTCCTCGTTCGCTCGATGTTTCGGCTCGCGCGCTTCCAATGCAACGCGGGGGTGTACGTCGAGAGAGCAGCAGCAGCAGCGTATACGTCGCCGCGCTGCTGCAGGGCGCATCGCCGCGTTCCACCAACGAAGCCCAGAAGGTGTAGTAGATGTTATACGGGCGATTCCAAGTCAAATTTATCAAGCGTTCATTCTTCATTTTTTATAATTTCACATATTTCTATTTCACTTAATTTTAACACGCCAAAAATGGCCGGAAATATTTTTTTTTTTCGTAAGAATTTTTAAAAAATCTCAATTTGATTTTTTTTTTTTTTTTTTCATCTCAAAAATAAATATCTACATTGGTACCATTTGACTTTTTTTTGTCGATGATTTTAATGAAAAAAAGGAGGATTGGATATAATATTGTAAAAGGTTTTACTTTGGGTTAATTGTAGAATTTTCATTTTCCACAT
Organism: Ephialtes manifestator; assembly: GCA_963970395.1. Taxonomy (NCBI): domain Eukaryota; kingdom Metazoa; phylum Arthropoda; class Insecta; order Hymenoptera; family Ichneumonidae; genus Ephialtes; species Ephialtes manifestator. The sequence continues at coordinate 50,771,531 of OZ019968.1, forward strand.
TTTTTAATGCATATCGAAAATATACGTCAATCTGAAAAAAAGAAATAGATTTTTTAAATATATATTTTTTTTGGCGATTGAATGATTGAATTATTAATAATATTATTTAAAACATGAAACAAAATTATATTTTCTTTTTCAAATGAAACCATTTCGATTTTTTGTTTGAAGATGCAATTTCTTTTTTTCTTTCAATTTTTTTTTTATGGAGTTTTTTTACTTTTAATATTTGCAATACCCGACGGCAAGGGATTTATTTATTTATTTATTTAAACGAGATGAACTCTTTTACAAAAGGAGATGATGATAACAAAGTTTTTCTTAATAATAATGTGAAATATGAAAAAAAATATCAAACAAAAAAAGTAGAACCTTTCACGTTGCTTCCTCATACTTTTTCGCTTTTTTACAAATCCGCCTCTATGAGAAAGTTTCTTTATTTTATTTTTGGCTTCCTGATAGAAGAAGCTTTGCAAAAGAAGAAAATTATTGACAAAGTTGATGATTTCTGACGTTTTACGAAATCCAGAGGGACAGCAATAAATTTTTCAAAAATTCATAATCACGTAAAATCTGAACCGCTTTACCGATCATCACCAAATTTGGTACGTAGCAGGGCCGAATGTTATTTTTCCTGTGTAGAAAATTTCAGTCGATTGGTTGAAATTTTACCCAAATTAGAGCAAAACGAAAATTTTTCGAAAAATTCAAAATCTGATAAAAACCGAACCGCTTTACCAATTTGGCCCAAATTCAATACCAAAGGTCGTATCACTTTGTTCAATTTTAATACGAAGTTTCATCCCGATAGCTAAAAATTCGTTCGAGCTACAGCATTTACGTACTTTTTTCAAAATTTCAAAATTCTTATAAAAATGAAATGCGTTAAGAGATTTTTGTAAACTTTATACCAATTGAAGATTAGCCAGTACTGTACATGTTTAAATTTTAGCTGATTCGATCGAATACTTTATAAGTTACATTTATATGAATTTTTGGCCTTTCATCACACACAAACACACATACATACTGAACAATTTTTCTAAACCACTTTTCTCGACGTTTCAGACCATTTTAAACGTTTTGACATGAAAATCTCTCAAAAAATAAAATTTCCTTCAATTTTATGAGAAAGCAAAAAAGTAAAAAATGTGAGTACAAGAAACTTTGAGTCTTCAAAATGGTATAATAAAAAAAATTGAATTTTTGTTATCCGTACAAACCAGTGAAATTGGATTAAGAACGATTAAAAATATGAAAAGGGTCAACGTTTATGGAGTTGATTTGGAATGCCCTATATAGTAAAGAAGGAGAAGAAGAAGCACGGCGCGAAGAGGAGTCAGCGGGGGTGTAGAGACGACGGCCTGGTGTCCCGGTACGCGCAGCTGGTTCCAGTGGTGGGAGGATAACGGTGGGGGGAGGGCGCCGACGACGACCGCCGACCGGCGGACGAATGGCGCTGGCGCTATTATATACGGCCTGGCTGACCGGCACGGCCGCCAGTCTCTCGTCCGGACGCGATACCGGCGAACGGAAGTCACACAATAGCGATATACAAGATTTTATTAAAGATAACAAAAAGAAAAAAATCGAAAAACCCATATTAAATATATATAATATCTATTACTCATATTCACATAGAAACTAAAATCAAATTCTCGAATTTGTAATTAATACGAATTAAATATCGCGCATACTTTGACAGTGAAAAAGAAATTCGGTACAGCGTGTAAAAAAAAAAAAAGTTGACGAGAGAAGAAAAATATATATACGTCGATATAAAGTAAGATTATTTTTTTGTTCTTTTTTTTTTTTTTTTGTTGGGAAAAAAGAAAAAGTTTTACTGTTTGATTTACTGTTTGAGAGTTTATTGTTAAAAGTTGTTGGAAATTTTGTTAGAAGTGGCTCGTGTGCTGACTGGTTGATTCTCAATCAAGGAAAAAGAAGGAAGTGTGTTTCTAAGCGAACTCTCGCACGTAGAAACGGCGAGAGAGTTCGATATAGGCGCAGGGGGTGCACTTGGCGACAAGCAAGGGATAACAGTCGACGTACGGTCGGACGACATGGCGACATACGCTGCTTACAGGCACGTTGAGCTCGACAACGTGGGCTATGGGAAAAAAAGGTAAAGCGTTAACAGTTTAAAAGAATAATAAGAATAAAATGCAACAAGGATGCAAAGTAGAACCTTGCACATTGTTTTCTCGTTCTTTTTCGCTTTTTACAAAGCCGCCTCTATGAGGAAGTTTCTTTATTTTATTTTTTGGCTTCCTCATAGAGGAAGCTTTACGAAAAATAAAAATTATTGATGAAGTTGTTGATTTCTGACGTTTTACGAAATCCAGAATGACACTAATAAATTTTTTTTAAATTCAAAATCACGTAAAATCCGAACCGCTTTACCGATCATCACCAAATTTGGTACGTAACAGGGCTAAATGTTATTTTTCCTGTGTAAAAAATTTCAGTCGATTAGTTTAAATTTTACTTGAATTAGAACAAAACGAAAATTTTTCGAAAAATTCAAAATCACGGAAAATCCGAACCGCTTTACCGATCATCACCAAATTTGGTACGTAACAGGGCTAGATGTTGTTTTTCTTGTGTAAAAAATTTCAGTCGTTTAGTTGAAATTTTACCTGAATTAGAAATAAACGAAAATTTTTTGAAAAATTCAAAATCACGTAAAATTCGTTCCGCTTTACCGATCATCACCAAATTTGGTACATAACAGGGCTAAATGTTATTTTTCCTGTGTAAAAAATTTCAGTCGATTAGTTGAAATTTTACTTGAATTAGAACAAAACGAAAATTTTTTGAAAAATTCACAATCACGTAAAATCCGAACCGCGTTACCGATCATCACCAAATTTGGTACGTAGCAGGGCTAAATGTTATTTTTCCTGTGTAGAAAATTTCAGTCGATTAGTTGCAATTTTACCTGAATTAGAACAAAACGAAAATCTTTCGAAAAATTCAAAATCACGTAAAATCCGAACCGCTTTACCGATCGTCACCAAATTTGGTACTTAGCAGGGCTAAATGTTATTTTTCCTGTGTAGAAAATTTCAGTCGATTAGTTGAAATTTTACCTGAATTAGAGCAAAACGAAAATTTTTCGAAAAATTCAAAATCTCATAAAAACCGAACCGCTTTACCGATCATCACCAAATTTGGTACGTAGCAGGGCTAAGTGTTATTTTTCCTGTGTAGAAAATTTCAGTCGATTAGTTGCAATTTTACCTGAATTCGTACAAAACGAAAATCTTTTGAAAAATTCAAAATCACGTAAAATCCGATCTGCTTTACCGATCATCACCAAATTTGGTACGTAGCAGGGCTAAATGTTATTTTTTCGGTGTAGAAAATTTTAGTCGATTCGTTGAAATTTTACCTGAATTAGAACAAAACGAAAATTTTTCGAAAAATTCAAAATCACGTAAAATCCGATCTGCTTTACCGATCATCACCAAATTTGGTACGTAGCAGGGCTAAATGTTATTTTTCTTGTGTAGAAGATTTCAGTCCATTAGTTGAAATTTTATCTGAATTAGAACAAAACGAAAATTTTTCGAAAAATTCAAAATCACGTAAAGTCCGAACCGCTTTACCGATTTGGCCCAAATTCAATACCAAAGGTCACATCACTTTGCTCTATTTTAATACGAAGTTTCAGCTCGATAGCTCAAAATTCGTTCAAGCTAGAGCATGTACGTACTTTTTTCAAAATTTCAAAATTCTTATAAAAACGAAATGCTTTAAGCGATTTTTCTAAAATTTGTACCAATTGAAGATTAGCCAGTACTGTACATGTTGTTTAAATTTTAGCTGATTCGGTCGAATACTTTATAAGTTAGTTACATGAATTTTTGACTTTTCATCACACACATACATACATCCGGAGAATTTTTCTAAACTATTTTTCTCGACGTTTCGCACCATTTTGAACATTTTGATATGAAAATCTCAAGAAAGCCTGAGTCGGAAAAACCTCAAAACGATTATTCGCTGCATCCGAATAATTTCAATAAAATTAAAACTATCAGTACAGCGGAATTGTCACTTTGATATATTTTTATTTAAACCAATTACCATTTTTTAAAGCTCGACTATCATTGCAAGCTCATCGCAGAGATAATCGGCACCATGCAAACTTATTAAAAAAAAAAAAAAGTTTTGACTAAGTAATAAATACTTTTCCGAATTGAAACCGTGAAAAAATCGAACTTTCGAAAAAAAGTGTACAAAAATATTCAAGTGTAAATGGATTTTCAAATTAAATGAAAACGTAGGATGCATTAATAACGTAATTTCGCTGTTTCCCGAATTTTCAAAAAATATTTAAATTCAATTTAAAAAAAAAATATGTTATAGAAAATAGTTGTGTCCTCAATTATAGCAAATATCCTAAATTGGAAGTTTGAGTATAGAAGAAATAATGATTACTGACTATTATTAGGCCCAATAAAAAAAATCATTCACGTTTTAGAAATTACGCGAAAAAATAAATTAAAAAGATTCTTTCGCCGAAATTTCGAATTAGCCATAGCAGTAAAGTGTAAATTAATGAAATGTGTAAAATGTCGATAGAATAGAGGGCAAGTAATAAAATATTGCTTCGTTTGTGAGAATTAGATTGTTCGATTCTTCCGGGTTCTAAGATATCATCTGTAATTCACGCTCGACGAACTTCGGTTCGGTGTAATCGCGATACCGAATCGGGGCTACGCAGGTATAATGTACGTGCGAGTGTTAATTGGGCTTCTTTTTTAATAATGAGCACGTTACCCTTTTCACTTAGCAGTGATTTATCGGCATTCACTTAAACGATGTGCTATCTTGAATTTTAACTAAACGAGGGAGATAAAAATCAGCACTATTGTCTAATATCGTTTGTAATACTCAAGAACAGTTATACAGTATTTTCAATCTATTATTAAAACTAATGTAGAAAAACTTTTGTGAAAAAAACGAGCCACTCTATGACATTGAAATACGACTACATTCATTTTTCTTTCATGAATTAAGTTTGGATGTCGTCAACTTGTTTGTGTTTCCTTATTACGTGTCTCTGCTCAATTAAGGCACGTTGTGATATATTTTACTGTAGCTTTTATTGTAGAACATGTCATGTGTATCAGTGTGGTGAATATTTTCATTTTTCATAATTTCAACGATTTATTTTGAATAATCGTAAAGTTCCATAAATATCTTAATCAAGTCCATCAGCTGCAATTTAGTAAAAATGTAAAAGAAAAAAAAATGTTGAGTCGATTAGTACATGTAATTTATCATTTTTCATAAAATCGACATGCAAGTCGATCTGATAAAAAAAATTATTTGAACACATGTTTGTTTTATGACATATTGATAAGGAGGAATGATTCATAGATATCATATTCATGAGGCTATCCGACAATCAGATAATGATATATTGTCACTCCCATAATTCAATGTTATGTTGAAATAAAAAATGTTAAACACTTAGAAATTTTTATCGAATAACCAAATATATTTAAATTACCATTTCTTGTTAAAAAAACAACAAAAAAAACATTAACCATCAAGTCTTTTCATTTTTATGGTGCGATATTTTGTCAAGTAAAAAACAAAAGTAGAATTCCATGCGGTACAAATTGGTTAATTATCTTGTAGAATGTTCAACATTTTTTTCACTGCGCAGTGACATATATGTTGTTTTTTCAAAGTTACAAATTTTTTGGCAAATATTTAATCAGCAAAATAAAAATTAAATGGAAGTCTAACGAAATTCCGTGTATTTTAAATTATAAAATATTAAATATTGAAATAGAAGACTGAAATATTCAAATCATTTTTTAAAATATATTTGGAATTTTATTAAAATGATCTGAAATTTTCAAGTCATTTCTTTTTTCAATATATTTGGGGCACGAGACGAAATTTGTTGGAAACCCAAATAAGAACCACCTTAATGTATATTTCTATCGTCCCAATACACTATAAAAATTTTTTGTTTGAAAATGAATATACAGTATATAAAGTTCGGATGCATATAACGTTATATTAATTTCCAGATGCATTCGTAATTGTCCCGAAAAATAGCCAATTTCACGATTTTTTTTCGGACGGTTACTAAACGCCGATCAATCTGAATTTTTTATTACATATTAAGGTAATCATGAATGACAGAAAATGATTTTTTATAAGACGATTTTTATTGTTTAAATATATTTTTTTAATTGTTGAAAATAATGTTGATAAAAAAGATAGCCTCATGGTGGACATCCTAGGGGTCGCAAATTTGATCTGAAAAAAAAAAACCCAAAGGATTATTAATTAGTATGCGATTGGCTATCGCGCTATGGAGGCTTTTTTTAAAATCAAAATTGACAAAATGGCGGCGGTTTGAACAAAAAGTATCGAATTTTACCGTTTTTTTCGACAGTTTTTCTTTTTAAAAAAATGGGAAGATTAAAAAAAAAGCTTCCACAGCACGATAGAGAGTAGCGTGAAGAATGTTCTCCTCAAATTTGAAAACGATCGCTTGAAAACTGTTCCCTGGAGAATATCCACCGTTTTGAAAAATGTCGTTTCAAGAAAAACGCGTTTAAAGTTTCGAGTGTAGAAATTTCATATACCTAAATTGTGTACTTACGACTAATCGGCAATGCCAGGTCCATAAAGTATGCCAGCGAAGTATTTCAAATTTCGCTTTAAAAATTTGAGAGGATGTTTTTAACCGTATATACTAATGGATAAGACAAAAAAATCGATTTTTTTCACACTGGAAAGATCCCTTAAGTGATAACTTAATAGTTGCATATAAGTATGATAAGTTGGTTCATGTGACTATTTTTTAAATTCATGTTTCCCCTTCAAATATTGTTATAACAATTCATTCAATTAGTTGCGAAAATACTAGAAAAATTTTATATAAATATTAAAATAGTTGCTATTAGGACTATCTTTTTTTTTCTTTTTTCGTATTATTAGAAACAACGCAATTTTTGCAAAAATATGAATGAAAAATCTTCTTTGAAATTATGAGAGAAATTTCGTGCTCTAAGAAAAAAAAATGCAATTCCGGGAGGCCAAGAGACAAAAAAATCGATTTTTTTCACACTGGAAAGATCCCTTAAGTGATAACTTAATAGTTGCATATAAGTATGATAAGTTGGTTCATGTGACTATTTTTTAAATTCATGTTTCCGCTTCAAATATTGTTATAACAATTCATTCAATTAGTTGCGAAAATAGTAGAAAATTTTTATATAAATATTAAAATAGTTGCTATTAGGACTATCTTTTTTTTTCTTTTTTCGTATTATTAGAAACAACGCAATTTTTGCAAAAATATTAATGAAAAATCTTCTTTGAAATTATGAGAGAAATTTCGTGCTCTAAGAAAAAAAAATGCAATTCCGGGAGGCCAAGAGACAAAAAAATCGATTTTTTTCACACTGGAAAGATCCCTTAAGTGATAACTTAATAGTTGCATATAAGTATGATAAGTTGGTTCATGTGACTATTTTTTAAATTCATGTTTCCGCTTCAAATATTGTTATAACAATTCATTCAATTAGTTGCGAAAATACTAGAAAAATTTTATATAAATATTAAAATAGTTGCTATTAGGACTATCTTTTTTTTCTTTTTTCGTATTATTAGAAACAACGCAATTTTTGCAAAAATATTAATGAAAAATCTTCTTTGAAATTATGAGAGAAATTTCGTGCTCTAAGAAAAAAAAATTCGATTCCGGGAGGCCAAGAGAAATTGGAATCAGTTTCGAGGTTGAAGGACTTGGCAGTGTCGTGTAACGTACGTCAGGCTGTCTATTCTCTCAAACGACGTTCACGAGTCAAACACAGCACGATTTTTATAGAAAAAGTCCTGTTGTTCGTGCATTACACTGTTACTGCTGAAAGTCCCGGCAAGAAGGGACTAAAGTAGGTACTTAGTAGAAGTCTCGATAAAAAAATGAAAAATAAAAGGAAAAAAAAATTTCCTAGCGCTCGATAAGTCGCAAGTCTACACGCGAGAGCAATTTTCGTGTCGGTCAACACGTCTGCAGTGCACATAATACTTAAAATAGAACGAACGGGGCGCGGTGTCTTCATCACAGTTGAAATTTAAGGATGCGATAGAATTTATGAGGTTTACTGACGTCGCTTTTAGAAGCTTCCTGTCTGTGAGAAAACTCCTTTCCATTTTCTTCTGTTACTTAAATAATCGCTCGTCTGAAAATAATCTGACAATTAACTCTTGCGGTGATTATATCAATGGTATAATTTTGCGATAATGCTGCGATTTCCATATATCTTAAAAATTGCACTTATTTCACATTGGGTAATTTTTTTTTTCAATTTTTGATTTAACTACTTTTTAAATTAATTTATTTAGCCCTTTAAGAGCCAAATCTGTTTTTCGTTAATCAAAAACCAAAAATTCTCAAATTTTTGGCCAAATTTCGGAATGAAAATAGTGGAGAAATTCCCAGAATATCTGGATAAAAATTAAACTATATTATTTGAAGCTTGTCAACGATAAAGAAATAATTACAAATTGTTAGCCTAAGTGACTTAGATAAAAAAATTATTACCGTAACTAGTCACTACGGTTAGTAGTTACGATAACAATGGAACATGTTAATGTCAATATAAAAATAGTCCCATGGACTAATAATCAATAGTTGTTACTTATAAATTCCCAGGCCTACCACAATTTTTTTAGAACGTACAAAAATGGTAATCAAAACTTCCTCTATGCTAAAGTGAAATAATACCGAGAAAATGTGATCTATAATAAAATAATTAATTTACCAAATATTATTAAAGAGTAGTAGTAGTAGTAAAAGTGATTTATTGACAGTTTACACTTATTTAAAAATTTATATATACATATATACATTTTTTTTCCTCGGTTATCATAGTATATTGCTAAATTATTATTATTATTGTTATTGTTTTAAAAGTAAGTCTATGCGTTTTACATTTCTATTGTCTGTATTCTATTCTATTGTCTTCTATTGTCTGGGCATTATTAAAGATTTTTCCAAGGGGAAATCAATGATGAACGTCATTAGAAATTCCTCTATAATGAAGCCAAAACGTCGAATATATTTAGAGGTAGATTTGTAAAAATTTTAAATTAATAAGGAAGCAATATGCAAGTTTCTATTTTTTTTTAAATATCTGCATTGATGACCACAATTAAATTTTTATTTTTCCACTTATTCACTCCTTAAAAAATGTATTCATTGCACTTGAACTTTCAATTTTTTAAAATTCTAAAAGTCAAAACGCCTTAAAAATCTAGAAAATTATTACCAATTTGCATAAACAGTTATTTCTGGCGTACATTCTTTTTCTATGTTATAAAGTTTCCTCTGGAGATATCGTTAGTCTACTTTTTTATCTGCATTAATGACCACAATTAAATTTTTATTTTTCCACTTATTCACTCCTTAAAAATTGTATTTATTACACTTGAATTTCCAATTTTTTTTAATTCAGATAGTCAAAACGCCTTAAAAATATAGAAAATTATTATCAATTCCGCTGGAGATACCGTTAGTCTACTTTTTTTATCTACATTGATGACCACAATTAAATTTTTACTTTTCCACTTATTCACTCCTTAAAAATTGTATTTATTACACTTGAATTTCCAATTTTTTCAAATTCAAAAAGTCAAAACGACTTAAAAATATAGAAAATTATTATCAATTCCGCTGGAGATATCGTTGGTCTACTTTTTTTTATCTACATTGATGACTACAATGAAATTTTTATTTTTCCACTTATCCACTCCTTAAAAATTATATTCATTGCACTTCAACTTCCAATTTCTTAAAATTCAAAAAGTCAAAACGCCTTAAAAATATAGAAAATTATTACCAATTTGCATAAACAATTATTTCTGGCGTACATTCTTTATCTATGTTATAAAGTTTCCTCTGGAGATATCGTTAGTCTACTTTTTTATCTGCATTAATGACCACAATTAAATTTGTATTCTTCCACTTATTCACTCCTTAAAAATTGTATTTATTACACTTGAACTTCCATTTTTTTTAAATTCAAAAAGTCAAAACGCCTTAAAAATATAGAAAATTATTATCAATTCCGCTGGAGATATCGTAGAAAATTATTATCAATTTGCATAAACAGTTATTTCTGGCGTAAATTCTTTATCTATGTTATAAAGTTTCCGCTGGAAATATCGTTAGTCTACTTTTTTATCTACATTTTTATTTTTCCACTTATTCATTCCTTAAAAATTATATTCATTGTACTTGAACTTCCAATTTTTTAAAATTCAAAAAGTCATCAAAATGCCTTAAAAATCTAGAAAATTATTATCAATTTACATAAACAGTTATTTCTGGCGTAAATTCTTTATCTATGTTATAAAGTTTCCGCTGAAGATATCGATCGATGCTGTAGTGAGAATAATTAAATATCCACGATAGAAAAAGTATAAGAAAAAAGGAGGAGAGGTGCGACAACGACCGACGGTAAAGTCCGAGAGCCGGAACGATAGCCGCTGCTTGGTATATATCTACCTAGTATACCAGTAGTAGCAGTTAACTTTTAAACGTTCTGCTTGCATGCTTGCGAGACGAGGTCAGCTTGCGGTATACCGTGAATCGGCTGCGAATTCAAGGTTCTTCGGTCAGGCTCTCGTTCATTCATCGCGTTGCTTACCCCGAGTGCTTCGAACTCTGTACACACGTTAATGCACCTTCTATCTCATTGTCTATCGTCTTCGTGTGTGGTTCACGTATCATCAACCCTTGTCACGACGTTTCGCTCAACACGAACTCCCGATACATTATCAATAGCTTTCCACTGAAACGCTCTTCATTATGTTCGTTCCATTGCTGACATTCTTTATCTTTGCTCTGGTTTGCATTGCATTATCATTTTCACTTTCTAGAGTAAAAATAAATGCCAACAAATTTAACGACTTTTTTTATCTTCTTCATTATCACAACATTTTTTTTCTTTCTATTTGTCAAACGTAAATTCGAATTGCATTTTTACTGACAAATTAATTAGATGGATGCAAGTTTCATTTGACTTGGACAATTTTTAGCACAGTTTTTTTTACAATAACTTGCGAAATTTTTGTAAAGTTTGTATTTTAATATATAAATTATTTTCGTATATATTATTTTTTCGAAAGCTTTCACTTGACTTGAACAATTTTTGGCACAATTTTCGAATACAACAAATGGTATTTTTTTCGGTATGTTAAATAAAATTTAGGCAATATGGAGTATTTAAAGAAATAGATCATTTTTTGCTTACTCATAGAGGAAGCATTGTTTTCATGAAAATTTTTTTTTTTTCGGGATTTTCGTGTCAAAATGTTTAAAATGGTCTGAAAAGTCGAGAAAAATAGTTTAGAAAAATTGTCCGGATATATGTATGTGTGTTTGTGTGTGATGAAAGACCAAAAATTCATATAACTGTAACTTATAAAGTATTCGACCGAATCAGCTAAAATTTAAACGACATGTACAGTACTGGCTAATCTTCAATTGGTATAAATTTTACAAAAATCCCTTAACGCATTTCATTTTTATAAGAATTTTGAAATTTTGAAAAAAGTACGTAAATGCTCTAGCTCGAATAAATTTTTAGCTATCGGGCTGAAACTTCGTATTAAAATTGAACAAAGTGATACGACCTTTGGTATTGAATTTGGGCCAAATCGGTAAAGCGGTTCGGTTTTTATGACATTTTGAATTTTTCGAAAAATTTTCGTTTTGCTCTAATTCAGGTAAAATTTCAACTAATCGACTGAAATTTTCTACACAGGAAAAATAACATTCAGCCCTGCTACGTACCAAATTTGGTGATGATCGGTAAAGCGGTTCGGATTTTACGTGATTTTGAATTTTTTAAAAATTTATTCGTGTCGCTCTGGATTTCGTAAAACGTCAGAAATCATCAACTTCGTCAATAATTTTCATCTTTCGCAAAACTTCCTCTATTAGGAAGCCAAAAATAAAATAAAGAAACTTCCTCATAGAGGCGGCTTTGTAAAAAGCGAAAAAGAATGAGGAAGCAATATTCAAGATTCTACTTTGCATCCTTTTTTTCTTCTTCATTATCACATTTTTTTAAATTTGTCAAATGTAAATTCGAATTGCATTTTTACTGACAAATTAATCAAATGAATACAAAATAGATGCAAGCTTAATTTAACTTGGACAATTTTTAGCACAATTTTTTTAGAATAACTTGCGAAATGTTTGTATTTTAATAAATAAATTATTTTAATATATATATATTTTTTCGAAAACTTTCATTAACTTGAACAATTTTCGAATACAGCGAATAGTATTTTTTTTTAAATTTGTTAAATCTAATTTAGGCTATATGGAGTATTTAAATAAATAAATAGATATATATTTTTTATATATGAGAATTAAAGATTTTTTGTATAATAAAAATTCAAATATGCAAACTTTAATTCTTTCACTTTTTTCAGAAACATGATAATATTAAATTAGCTATCAATCTTATACGAAATACGTCAAATATTTTGATATTCATTATTATTTTAATACATATGTATATAAAAAAATTATCATGTTTATACTTTTATTTTTGTGCCATCGAGTCTTTCTCCAGTAATTCCATTTCTTCAATGTCGCTTCAACTCTCTCGTAACATTTCTCTTTAGAACATTCGAACCCGACTCTAAATGGCACGTAAAAAAACTTGATGATCACAAATCATCTTCTGTGAATAGGAATGAAAAGAGTGAAGAATGAGAAGAAAAAGAAGTGAAAGAAAGAGGAGATTAAGAAAGAGAGTACATACAGTGGCAAACGAGGAGCCACTCGAGCTTAGAAAGCGTGACTCTCTGACTCTCAGTATGTTCTCCATCACATACTTACGTACAATGGCAATGGGTGGTACATGCACGTTACACAGAGAGCAACTTAGCTGTTGCTATGACTTATCAGCGTTCTCTCGTCGCTTAGCTTTGTAACGGTGCAACGTGTGGACTCGAAAGAAGAGAAAAGAAGGGTTAGGCGTACGATTATCTACGGTGTAACTTCGTTATCGATTTTTATTGTACCTCAAGCGATTCGAGGATTAATTAAACACAGAGGAATAACGGGTTGTGGTCAAGATAAAGACTCTTATTGCGCCGAAACTCTCTCTCTCTCTTTTCTCGTAATCACTTCCTCTTTGTCACTAACTTTATTTAAGAAACGAATATTCGACCACCTTTTTTCTCCCTATAAACTAATGAATATCATCCCGATGAGAGTTGTAAAAGCCTAATTATTTTTTAAAGAAAATTAATGCTACAATTGCCTGTAATTATGTTTTTATAATAATAATTTGCAGTGATTATAATATGATGGTTAAACTTTTGAATAGAGGAAAAAAATATTAATTCCCCATAAAATTTCATGACAATCTTATTGAAAAAAATGCATTGCTAAAGAAATGGAGGCCTGTGGTTGTCCATTATTCTCACAATTTCTCCCAAAATTTAATTAAAAATTCGATTTTTCTTAAAGCTATTCAAAAGTTTACATTTAATTTTATAAAAGCTACACGTTATCATTACGAATTCGTAACTACAAGACAAACTGTTCTGTAAACTTTATATCGTAAGGTAATGAGGACTTACAACACTGATCCCGATTAATGATAGGCAATATTAAAACCAATATGATTTACGTTATTATTACTGTTTTTAAAAAAAGTGAATTTTTTTCGTTTTTGATTCCAGAATTTACAGATCCGACTTCCGGTCGGAAAATGCAACGTAAATTTTTTTTTCTTTAAGACATCGAATTTTGGTCTTCACTATTATTCTCAAGTCGCATATTCTATTTCAGAAAATGACAAGCCTTTTTACCATGATTTAAAAAAACGTGACTTTGTTCCGTTTCTGATCCAAAATTCACAGATCCGACTTCCGGTCGGAAAATCCAACCTAAATTGTTTTTTCTTTAAGATATCGGTTTTTGGCCTTCACTATCGTTTTCATTCGCATATTCTACCCCAGAAAATACTGGTACCAAGTAAAAAAATGATATATAGTCCGACGTATGGAATTGGGCATATATAGTTTATATAAACTCTATATACAATCTATATACAATTTATATATAAGATCACCTGTAAAGTTGGGTTTATGTATAAATTATATATAGATTTTATAAAAATTATATATGCTCAATTCTATGTTTAAAACTATATATATTTTTTATATACTCTGTATATAATTTTTTTACCCGGGCCGTTTGCGATTCCAGAAGTATCCTATCACAGAAAATTTGACATTTTATTTTATTCTCTATTATTCTCCTGTGTACCTATTTGCCCCATAGTTAATTTTGATAATCTGATTTCAAATTCGAATTCAGCGACTCCGAAAACCATGAGGTACTCATTTTCGTAGAAATTAAACCATTTTTCGAATTTGCGTCCGCCATATTGGATCCGCCTTTTTGAATTTTGGAAATCTGATGTCAAATTCAAATTCAGCGATCCCAAAAACCATAATGTACCAAATTACAATCGAATCGATGCAGTAGAAATAGGTTGTTTTTCAAATGCCCATATATGTGTCATGACACAAAAATGGCGCGACTTTTTTTGCCCAAATGTGTGTCACTCACAGTTAAGGGGTTAACTAACGCATAATAAATTAAATCAATCTCTCTCTCTTTCTCTTTCTTTTTTTTGTGTGTAACTTACGTACGGCATAAAAAAAAATACGCGCATCTCGCGATGCACTATCGCTAATGTGCAGTGGTTTTGTTCTGCACATACTTTCTCCTGTAACGCCAGAATAATTTTGAGTAAAAGGTGGTCCTAAATGGTTTGTTTGCAGTCCTTACACCGGAAAATAATGTATTCTAAAAAATGGTACGTCTTTGCCTCGAGCCTCTACGACAAACGGTCGAATAATTACCCGGAAGTACATATGTACTGAGAATCTCTATAGGAACAATCTTTTCGTATCTTAGCGAAAATTGCGGTGAATCATAATAAACTGCAAACTGTTTTGTGAAGATTCAAAATTATCTCGAATAATATTGTGGTATCTGTTATGGATTCAATAATATCGTTATCTTTTTTCAAAAAAAGAAAAAGACTTTCTCTTTTGTCATATTTCTTGCTTATCGCAATCCCAAAATAAATTTACTGTCGGATTACAGTGTAAATGCGTGTTTTGAGTGCACTAAATAAAAATAAAAAAAGATTTCTCTTATTTGCATTCGCCTGAATTTTTGAGTATTAATAATACTTAAATCATGGATAATACTCAATAATAAATTAGGATAAATGAAATTTATAGTGTAGTGAAATCGAACATAATTTACGTAGATTATTAAATAAAAATATTGAAATCTTAATTTTTTATGTAAATATTTAATAAACGTGATTACACAAATATTTAGATTAAAAAAATAATAAATTACGTCGAGTTACGAAACTCGTTTATGTTAGAAATGAGATAAAAATCATAGTTGATTATCATTTCCAACTGTAAACGAACCTCAACGTCGCAAAAGTAATGCCTCGAGTTCTACTCTCTGCTAACACTCTTATTTCTCGACTCCGACGCATATACATTTGCACAATGCTTTCTCTATAGAAGCGTCACACTCGTCAACGAACAGTGTGAGCTTTGTGTCGAGTATAAAGCGTGCAGAGAGTCGCGTTGGACGTGATCGTGTGATATGCAACGCGACGTAACGAAAGCCTCGTCGTCGACTTCTCCTTCAGATCCGCTAACTTTTTATTTCCAGTCGAACGGCCACGCATTATGACAACACCCTATTTTTTAATTTTTTATTACTATTTCCAATTTTCCAATTTAGCACAAATTAATATTTCTGATATTATAATTCGATTTGACGTGCTGGATTTTTTTTAAGTCTCACCATTCAAGCATAAATTATTTATTTATTTATTTATTTATATAATTATTTTTAATTAACATAAATTGAAGAACTTTAGTCAATAGCCAATTTTTTTACTATTTCCCATTTTACAATTTAGCACAAATTAATGTTTCTGATATTATGATTCGATTTGACGTGCTGGACATTTTTTTAAAGTCTCGCCATTCAAGCATAAATTATTTTTTTTTATATAATTTTTTTCAATTAACATAAATTGAAGAACTTTAGTCAATGGCCAATTTTTTTACTGATTTCAATTTTCCAATTTAGTACAAATTAATGTTTCTGATATTATGATTCGATTTGACGTGCTGGACATTTTTTTAAGTCTCGCCATTCAAGCATGATTTATTTATTTATTTATATAATTATTTTCAATTAACATAGATTGAAGAACTTTGGTCAATGGCCAATTTTTTACTATTTCCAATTCTCCAATTTAGTACAAATTAATATTTCTGATATTATAATTCGATTTGACGTGCTGGACATTTTTTTAAATCTCGCCATTCAAGCATAAATTATTTTTTTTAAATATAATTATTTTCAATCAACATAAATTGAAGAATTTTGGTCAATCGCCAATTTTTTACTATTTCCAATTCTCCAATTTAGTACAAATTAATGTTTCTGATATTATAATTCGATTTGACGTGCTGGACATTTTTTTAAGTCTCGCCATTCAAGCATGATTTATTTATTTATTTATATAATTATTTTCAATTAACATAGATTGAAGAACTTTGGTCAATGGCCAATTTTTTACTATTTCCAATTCTCCAATTTAGTACAAATTAATATTTCTGATATTATAATTCGATTTGACGTGCTGGAAATTTTTTAAAATCTCGCCATTCAAGCATAAATTATTTTTTTTTTTATATAATTATTTTCAATTAACATAAATTGAAGAACTTTGGTCAATCGCCAATTTTTTACTATTTCCAATTCTCCAATTTAGTACAAATTAATGTTTCTGATATTATAATTCGATTTGACGTGCTGGACATTTTTTTAAATCTCGCCATTCAAGCATAAATTATTTTTTTTAAATATAATTATTTTCAATCAACATAAATTGAAGAATTTTGGTCAATCGCCAATTTTTTACTATTTCCAATTCTCCAATTTAGCACAAATTAATATTTCTGATATTGGCAAAAATTTCCGTGAATCAATGCACCGAGAGAAAAGATTTCATTGCCGCCAAAGAAATGGGTGGATTGATTTTTTTTTTTTCATTGATTTCAACGAAATATTTCTTTGATTTCGATGAAATAGTGCATTTGAATTTCAAAGAGAACATTTCATTGCCTCTAAATAAAGATTTACTTAGTGAGCATATAATAAACAGTTGTATTGTCTTAAAGAGACGTTTTCATTGGTTCAAAGAAACTTTTTCATTGATCTCTCTCTCGCACCTAACCTCACTTTTTTGTTTTCCGGTTCTCCCGAACAAACGGCTTCGAGTTTCGAGCAGCCAGAAGCTTAACCTATTTCTGCCGTACTTCCTTACATATTCACAAAATTTGAGCTTTATCTGCTGCGTACTTCAGGAAAAAATAGGTTTCGAAATTTTGAGCTGGTAAGAAGAAGGTTTCATTGAATTAGAGACGATATCTTTGAAATCAATAAAAAAAGGTTCATTGGTTTAAAGAAATGTTTCTTCGAATCAATGTCACTACTTTTCATCGAGTTTGAGATCATTCAAAGAAAAGATAATATTGAAATTCAAGTATTTCATTTCATTGGCAAAGATTTCCGCGAATCAATGAAACCTATTCTCTCGGTGTAACCTCACTTTTTTGTTTTCCGGTTCTCCCGAACAAACGGCTTCGAGTTTCGAGCAGCCAGAAGCTTAACCTATTTCTGCCGTACTTCCTTACATATTCACAAAATTTGAGCTTTATCTGCCGCGTACTTCAGGAAAAAATAGGTTTCGAAATTTTGAGCTGGTAGGAAGAAGGTTTCATTGAATCAGAGACGATATCTTTGAAATCAATGAAAAAGCTTCATTGGTTTAAAGAAATGTTTCTTCGAATCAATGTCACTACTTTTCATTGAGTTTGAGATCATTCAAAGAAAAGATAATATTGAAATTCAAGTATTTCATTTCACTGGCAAAGATTTCCGCGAATCAATGAAACCTATTCTCTCGGTGTAACCTCACTTTTTTTGTTTTCCGATTCTCCCGAACGAACGGCTTCGAGTTTCGAGGAGCCAGAAGCTTAACCTATTTCTGCCGTACTTCCTTACATATTCACAAAATTTGAGCTTTATCTGCCGCGTACTTCAGGAAAAAATAGGTTTCGAAATTTTGAGCTGGTAAGAAGAAGGGTTCATTGAATCAGAGACGATATCTTTGAAATCAATGAAAAAGCTTCATTGGTTTAAAGAAATGTTTCTTCGAATCAATGTCACTACTTTTCATTGAGTTTGAGATCATTCAAAGAAAAGATAATATTGAAATTCAAGTATTTCATTTCATTGGCAAAGATTTCCGCGAATCAATGAAACCTATTCTCTCGGTGTAACCTCACTTTTTTGTTTTCCGATTCTCCCGAACGAACGGCTTCGAGTTTCGAGGAGCCAGAAGTTTAGATTATTTCTGCCGTACTTCCTTACATACTCACAAAATTTGAGCTTTATTTGCCGCGTACTTCAGGAAAAAATAGGTTTCGAAATTTTGAGGTGGTAAAAAGAAGGGTTCATTGAATCAGAGACGATATCTTTGAAATCAATGAAAAAGCTTCATTGGTTTAAAGAAATGTTTCTTCGAATCAATGTCACTACTTTTCATTGAGTTTGAGATCATTCAAAGAAAAGATAATATTGAAATTCAAGTATTTCATTTCATTGGCAAAGATTTCCGTGAATCAATGAAACTTTTTCTCTCGGTGGCGTTTTTCTCCTGCCCTCCTGGAAACGAGACTAACTCGGACAATAGGACATATGAAAAAAAAAAAAAAATCATTTGCTCCGCGTATTTCAGCACATCGTTAGCTATAAATGAATAATTCGATCGATCTTCGTCACGCCTCTAACGTCAGTCTTTAACAGCCTCAGTCAAGGCGAGTCTCAACTATAGATGCCTTATATATATATATATATATATATATATATATATATATAACACTGGAAGCTAGTCGACATAGTAAGAGTAGTAGCGTTTTATTGCGTCTCATTGTAAATTAGGAAAAAAACGATGGAAACGTTTTTTTTTTTTCAAAGCTGCGGATATAAATCGATTTATGGGCGGAAAATGGAAGAAGTCTGATGGTCGACTTCCAGCAATGGCCCACGCAATGTTCCCTCCCCCTTAATTTTTTAAGAGGAGCGGCTTCGTTAACCTCGTTAGAGAATTCTCGTTAAGGAGGTTATAATAGTCTATCGGAGCCACGAGAAACACTGAGGCTTCTCTTTGCAAAAAAAAAAAAAAAAGACTGTACGAAAAAGAAGCAAGAACGAAAGTTCTTTCAACGTCCGATAATTCTGAGTGAATTATTCGCTGCAATTCTCGTCGATTATTCGTGTTTTATGGTTTTATGCCTCATTGATTATCTTTTCCGGATCGTTTGAATTACGATTCACTCGCCACCTACTCACTTATCGACGAATTAGGCAATGGTTGTTTTAACGAGTGTAATTACGTCGAAGCTACGAGACGAACGTACGAGACGATTGATGATTTTAAAGAGCGATGAATAATTCTTCGATCGAACTGTCTTGGAATTAATGCAATTTTAATCAGAGTTGTAAATCTCCTTTAGAAATTTAGTCGATGGCACACTTGGCTTTATTTTTTTATGTTTCCATAACATTAATATGCAATGATGTAAATTTTTGGATAGCTGGAAAAAAAAATTAATTTTCAAGCAAATTTCATGCTAATTTTCTTTTTTAATTGAGAAATACAGTTGATGCATTGTGAAAGTAATAAAAGGCTCTCTTTAATTTTTTTTCCAAATTTAATCCAATATTTGATCCATAACATTAATGCAGTGATGTAAATTTTTGGATAGCTGCAAAAAAAAATTAATTTTCAAGCAAATTTCATAGTAATAATTTTTCTTTTTTTTAATGGAAAAATACAGTTGATGCATTGCGAAAGTAATAAAAGGCTCTCTTTAATTTTTTTCCCAAATTTAATCCAGTATTTGATTAAAAATAAGATTTTTTTTTTGCAACCATTAAAAAATTCATATATAATTTCATAATCGCTGCAGATTATTATTACAAAATCATGAATACAAAACGAACAGCATCTTAAAATTTTTGTCTTGAAGTAATTGGAGTTTACATTTCATTATGATGTAAAATTTGTTGGTTATTTTTTTGCATTTATGATGGACATTATGCTTGGAAATTGGATTCCACTGTGAGAAATCGAGTAAGATAGCAGAAAAAAAAGAATGTGATATTTTTCTCTTTGCTTTCGATGGTTCTCGCCATCATCGTCAGTGCGTAAATCTATGAAAGACACCCGGAAGCATCCGATATCGGCTCTATGTCGCGACCGATCTAAAGATCGCGTTACGCTAATTACGTAATACGAGTGGACCACGCTCCAGCCCCTCGATAAAGTATATGTCTATTCTCGTGCCGCCTCCTGGAGTTGGTACGTCTCGCTTTAACTCTTCCACGCTCTGAATACACATATGAATTTTTCTAAAAAAAGTCTGATTCATTATGTGGCAGTAAAAGTGAAATAAATCGGTAACGAAAATTATATAATTTCCATAAAAAATCTTCTATAAAAATATCAATATAATCACTTGTCAATTCTCAAAGGAATCTGTAGTAAATTGATTGATGATTTTTTTTTTTTCGAAAAAATGCATACAATATTACCGGATAATTTTTAGGTTTTATAATTCTAACGAAAAATGTTGGTGCAATAAAATTTATTAGCAAAGACCTACAATTTCAGTTTCTCTATTAGCAAATCAGCAAATGATTTTCTAATTTTTATTTAAAAAAAATAATTATTTTAAATTCTCGGTTTTATAAAAAAATATGTATATTAAATGTCAGCGAATTCAAAATTGATCCAGGAAAATTCAAGGATTATAAATCCAGCGGAGAATTCTCGTTTAATGCACCAAAAAATTTGTCCTTAATATTTTTAACAAATGTCAACTTCACCAGAAATTTTATGCACTTCTGGTGAATCAGAAGATTTTTTCTATTGATCCAGTATATTAAATGTAATATGCAATTATATGATAATTTTACAGTACTTTTATGTTAAACATGACTCGTGTTTAATATACCATTTATTAATACATTAATTTTCATAATCAAAAACTTTTACAGTGAAACTGAATTTGAGTGTCGTATTAAACAAAATTTATATCAGCTGTACCAGAAACTTTAGTCATTCAACAGCTAGAAAATTTATCTTCTAATCGTGTAAAATAAATAAGGATGCAAAGCAGAACTTTGCACATCGCTTTCTCATTAATTTTCATCTTTTGCAACACCGCCTCTATGAGGAAGTTTCTTTATTTTATTTTTGGCTTCGTCATAGAGGAAGCTTTGCGAAAGATCAAAATTATTGACGAAGTAATGTGCAAAGTTCAACTTTGCATCCTTATTTTAAATACAAATTAAAGAAGTCCGAAAACAAAAATTTTCATAAATTCAAAATTCTATAAAATCTAAACCGCTTTACGTATTTCGCTTAAATTCAATGCCAATCGTCATTTTTCATTGCTTTATTCGTCAAAAATTGTTTACGCTCATTATCTAAAAAATGGTGGCAGCTACAGAACATACAGAGATTTTTTGAAAAATTCAATGTCTTATAAAATCTGAACCACTTTACCAATCGTCACCAAATTCGATATCTACTACAACCGGATGTTAATTTTACCTTGCCAAAAATTTGAGCAGGTTTGGTCGAACGTAACTTGAATAAGAACGAAAACAAAATTTTTTCGAAAATTCAAAATTTTATAAAATCTAAACCACTTTATGTATTTCGCTTAAATTCAATGCCAATCATCATTTTTCATTACTTTATTCGTCAAAAACTGTTTAAGCTCATTATCCAAAAAATTGTGGCAGCTACAGAACATACAGAGATTTTTTGAAAAATTCAATGTCTTATAAAATCTGAACCACTTTACCAATCGTCACCAAATTCGATATCTACTACAACCGGATGTTAATTTTACCTTGCCAAAAATTTGAGCAGGTTTGGTCGAACGTAACTTGAATAAGAACGAAAACAAAATTTTTTCGAAAATTCAAAATTTTATAAAATCTAAACCGCTTTATGTATTTCGTTTAAATTCAATGCCAATCGTCATTTTTCATTGCTTTATTCGTCAAAAACTGTTTAAGCTCATTATCTAAAAAATGGTGGCAGCTACAGAACATACAGAGATTTTTTGAAAAATTCAATGTCTTATAAAATCTGAACCACTTTACCAATCGTCACCAAATTCGATATCTACTACAACCGGATGTTAATTTTACCTTGCAAAAGATTTGAGCAGGTTTTGTCGAACTTAACTTGAATAAGAACAAAAACAAAATTTTTTCGAAAATTCAAAATTTTATAAAATCTAAACCGCTTTATGTATTTCGTTTAAATTCAATGCCAATCGTCATTTTTCATTGCTTTATTCGTCAAAAATTGTTTACGCTCATTATCTAAAAAATGGTGGCAGCTACAGAACATACAGAGATTTTTTGAAAAATTCAATGTCTTATAAAATCTGAACCACTTTACCAATCGTCACCAAATTCGATATCTACTACAACTGGATATTAATTTTACCTTGCAAAAGATTTGAGCAGGTTTTGTCGATCTTAACTTGAATAAGAACGAAAACAAAATTTTTTCGAAAATTCAAAATTTTATAAAATCTAAACCGCTTTATGTATTTCGCTCAAATTCAATACCGACCTTCATTTTTCATTTCTCTATTTGTCCAGAACTATTTAGCTCATTAGCTGAAAAATTGCGGAAGCTAGAGAACATACAGACATTTTTCGAAAAATTGAAAGGCTTATAAAATCTGAAATTTTTTTTCAATTTTTTCGAAAATGTATACATAGGAAGGGGCGTTGCTCCTCTACCAACGTGCCAAATTTCAACTTGATTGTTAAAGCCGTTTTTGAGATACAGCGTTTTGAATTTTGCAGGCGTGCCACACACACACACATACATACATATATATATCCGGAAATTTTTTCTAAACCACTTTTTTCGACGTTTTGGACCATTCTGAGTGTCCTGACATTTTTTTTACGAAAACAAAGCTTCCTTGGGTGGAGATCAAAATAGCGAATGGCTAAAATAGCGAATTCCAAAATGAGGAACGTCTAAATATAGAATGGCTATCATTATGATATTCTCTATTTTAGCCACTCGTTATTTTGATTGCATTTTAATAAGATGGGAGGTTAAAATAGCGAATGATCAAAATAGCGAATTGCTGAAATAGCGAATTTCATAATGATGGATATTCTAGATTCAGACGTTTCTTATTTTGAAATTCGCTATTTTAACCATTTGCTATTTTAGTCATTCGCTATTTTGACCCCCACCCCTTTTATGAGGAAGCAAAAAATAGAAACTTTCTGAAATCGCTGGAAGATAAAGAAAAGTCATGAAACACGTATAAATCTGAAGGACTTCGGTAATCACCGTCAAGGCTTCGTTGTAGAGCTCTTCATGAAGCTCGAAGGAACCTGAGCCTACAGAAAGGGTTAACTCACTCCCTGGCACGCGTCGGTACGGGATTCGTTGGCATCAGGAGCCAAAGCGCTTAGCCCTATCGTGAGGGTTTGTTGTAGCGATCCAGGGCTTCTCAAAAGCGTCGCGGCACGTGAGCAACGAGAGAAGAATAAGGCGAACGTGACGGTAGCGAGAGTCTACAGACTATCCGGGAAGCCTCTCGTAGTTACTCTCCTCGATAGTCTGATGGGAGACTGAAATCCACCCTCGACTCAACTTGCGTTGTTTCATCCCTTCGTTTAAAGTTCGCAGGAAGCAAAAGTGAAGGGAAAGTAAAGAAGAAAAGAAAAGAAAAAAAAAAAGAGCTGACTGACAACGTCACACGACATACCCTTCTCGAGTACTTTCACTGCACCGAAGAGCTCAAAACAAAGGGGACTCGCTCTTTCATTTTTCATGCTTGTTCTCAACGCTTCAACAAAAAAAAAACAGCTGACAGCAGCGGAGACAAGCTATGATACTCTGAGACACTTCTTCCACATTCGCTGAAATATTCTATCGTGGGAAACTTGGTCGAGTTTTATTACTTTTCCGCAAAATAGCAAAAAAAGAAATAAGATGAAGTGATACAAATCCACAGTAAAATCTGAAGAGATAATGAAATCAAATCTTTTTTTTTAAGAATTCAATAAATGCATAAAGATACAAATATTTAGATTTTTTTTTACATTACGTGGAGATCAGAGATTAGATGTTAAAAATTACATGGGGTTAGAGATCAGATTTTTTAATTACATGGGGTTAGAGATTAGATTTTTTAATTCCATTCAGTTGTTTAAAAAATTATGAGAATATTAGAAATTAAATATTAATAAAAATTACGAACAGCTGCAATCAAAGGGAATGCATAAAGATACAAATATTTAGATTTTCTTTTAATTTTGTGGAGATCAGAGATTAGATGTTAAAAATGACATGGGGTTAGAGATTGGATTTTTAAATTCCATTCAGTTGTTTAAAAAATTATGAGAATATTAGAAATTAAATATTTAAAAAAATTACGAACAGCTGCAATCAAAGGGAAATTCGCTTTTTCATTTTTCATGCCTGTTCTTAACGCTTCTGCAAAAAAATAGCTGATAATAGTGGAGGTGAGAGTACGAGACAAGCTTTGATACTCTGAGACACTTCTTCCACATTCGCTGAAATATTCTCTCATGTGAAACTTGATAGAGTTTTATTGCTTTTCCGTAAAATAGCAAAAAAAAAATAAATAAGCTGAAGTCATACAAATCCACAGTAAAATCTGAAGAGATAATGAAATGAAATTTGGTTTTTAAGAATTCAATAAATGCATAAAGATACAAATATGTAGATTTTTTTTTGATTACGTGGAGATCAGAGATTAGATGTTAAAAATTATATGGGGTTAGAGATCAGATTTTTAAATTACATGGGGTTAGAGATTAGATTTTTTAATTCCATTCAGTTGTTTAAAAAATTATGAGAATATTAGAAATTAAATATTAATAAAAATTACGAACAGCTGCAATCAAAGGGAATGCATAAAGATACAAATATTTAGATTTTTTTTTAATTTTGTGGAGATCAGAGATTAGATGTTAAAAATGACATGGGGTTAGAAATTAGTTTTTTAAATTACATTCAGTTGTTTAAAAAATTATGTGAATATTAGAAATTAAATATTTTAAAAAATTACGAACATCTGCAATCAAAGGGAAATTCGCTTTTGCATTTTTCATGCCTATTCTTAACGCTTCAGCAAAAAAATAAATAAGCTGAAGTGATACAAATCCGCAGTAAAATCTGAAGAGCTGATGAAATGAAATTTGTAGCGTAGCGAAATCGCCATAATTTACGTACATTATTAAATAAAAATATAGAAATCTTATTTTTTCAAAGAATTCAATAAATGCATAAAGATACAAATATCTAGATTTCTTTTTAATTACGTGGAGATTAGAGATTAGATGTTAAAAATTACATAGAGTTCAGAGTTGTAAATCCCCATTAATTCATGAGATATAGTTTACAGTACAATTTGTTTTGTAATTATGATTTCATAATAATAATATGTAGTGATTATAAAATAGAGTGTAAACATTTGTATAGCTGAAAAAAATACTAATTTTCGCTTTAATATTTCAAGAAATAGTGGAAAAATGGAAGAAATAAGTAATGCATTACTTATTTTTTTCCATTTTTTCAAAAGGATCACCGTGAATTTTTATTGAAAAATAATAATTTTTGCAGCCATTCCAAAGTTCAATCATCGTTTTACAATCGCTACATGTTATTATTATAAAATCATAATTATACAGCTGATCGTATCATCATCATTATTTCTATATTAGACATTTACAACTCTGATAGGGTTAGAGATTAGATTTTTAAAATACATTCAGTTCGTTAAAAAATGATGTGAATATTAGAAATTAAGTATAAAAAAAAATTACCAACAACTGCAATCAAAGGGAAATTCGCTCTTTCATTTTTCATGCCTGTTCTCAACGTTTCTAGAAAACAGCTGACGACATTGGAGGTGAGAGTACAAGACAGGCAACAAGGATACTCGAAGATTCGTCTTTCACATTCGCAGAGTTATTCTCGTGTGAAACTTGGTCGAGTTATTGCTTTTCCACGAAATAGAAAAGAAAAAAGAAAGAAAAAAAAACGAAATAAGCTGCAGTGATACAGATCCGCAGTAAAGTCTGAAAACGGTACACGGATAGTTTTCCTCACAGCGAGAGGTCGCGGCAGATTTAAAGTCAGCAACAAATTTGCTTCGTGGAATCCACAGCAGCCTGACAGAAGAACGAACAGAAAGGAGGTAGAGAGAGATACACGCTGGAGATTCAATAAAGCATTGTAAATTAAGCTGGAGGGGCGAAACGCAGCGATAAATCGACGGGAAGCTGCACTCTGGGGCTCTTCGTTCAAATGTCTGCATATACTATATATATATGTGTATTTATATATATATAGCTGTATACATATGTATATATTTATATGCAGGAGTCTCGTCCTTTCACCTCGTTAGATCTGGTTGAAACTCGCGTAAATACACCCGGAAGTATATGGGAAACCGATCGCGGTACTCGGCCACCATCGCTGTCTGGATGTTTGTAATAAATTCACTCGGTCTAGTATAATTTCGCTGGAGGCAACGTTTCTATTGATGGGCAGCATCGTTTGCAAATTCCCTTTTTTTTTTTAAATCTTTTATTTGCCTCACAAATTGAAATTTCTCTTAACTACCTTATAACGAGGTCTTAATCACCTGTAAAAGTCAATAACTTAAATTCGAAATATCTTTATGTGCAAACTACCGTTGGAATTAAGGAGGATGGATACCGTCTTTCTGGAGGGGTAAGGTCGGCTGGTGCGCGGGTTGCCGGGGAGGTAGTGTGCGATAGAGAGGTCCGTGACGAGCGTTTACTGGCGTACATTGTTGTACTATTCCGGCAGTTTTGTTTTTACATTTTCTCGGCAACCAAGCAGACGAATCATTTCGATCTTCGTGAAAGTTCTTTTCGAAACAACAAGGAATGCTTTGGTTCTGTTATCAACAATTGTTTATCATTTTGATTATACTTTCGATCATAGCGTTGGAAGTGTGTATAGTTTCCGCTATGTTGTCCATGTATAAGAGTGTAATTTCAATAATTAGTTTCTCGATAACCATCTAGACGATTAACATAAAATTTGGCATAGAGATGTAATTTTTATCTACGAATATCCTCCACAAATTTGAGCGCATGTTTATCATTTTGCGTTGGGTATCCACCCTCCTTAAGAGATCTTTCCAGTGTGACGGCCCGAAGAATAGCCTATTTTCACGATTTTTTTTCGGACGGTTACTATACGCCGATCAATCTGAAATTTTTATGACATATTAAGGTAATCATGAATGACAGAAAATGATTTTTTGTAAGACGATTTTTATTGTTTAAATATTTTTTTTTAATTGTTGAAAATAATGTTGATAAAAAAGATAGCCTCATGGTGGACATCCTAGGGGTCGCAAATTTATCTGAAAAAAAAAAACCCAAAGGATTATTAATTAGTATGCGATTGGCTATCGCGCTATGGAGGCTTTTTTTAAAATCAAAATTGACAAAATGGCGGCGGTTTGAACAAAAAGTACCGAATTTAGCCGTTTTTTTTTCGACAGTTTTTCTTTTAAAAAAATGGGAAGATTAAAAAAAAAGCTTCCATAGCACGATAGAGAGTAGCGTGAAGAATGTTCTCCTAAAATTTGAAAACGATCGCTTAAAAACTGTTCCCTGGAAAATGACCACCGTTTTGAAAAATGTCGTTTCGGGAAAAACGTGTTTAAAGTTTCGAGTGTAGAAATTTCATAGACCTAAATTTTGTACTTACGACTAATCGGCGATGCCAGGTCCATAAAGTATGCCAGCGAAATATTTCGAATTTCGCTTTAAAAATTTGAGAGGATTTTTTTGATCGTATATATTAATGGATAAGACGAAAAAAAAAAAATCGATTTTTTTTTCTAAAGATCACTTAATACAGGAAATTATGTTATTGTCAAGAAGTTGATTTTCTGCTTTTCAATAATTAAAATCATTTTATTTGTGTTAGATGAGATTTAATTTTTTTCCATGTTTTTAAGGGGAGGGAATCAGGTAAAAAAAATTGATTTTGAAAATTCAATATTATCCAAATCCTATTGCATATAAAAATGCCCAATGCACTATATTGTTGGAGCTCGATGAAAGAATTTTTTACTATCGTCTGACTTGCATATGCTTTTCAATATTATTGTAAGCAAAGTTCTTAGGTTTTCCATTCTGCGTATGATTCAGATCAAACTACAAGGCAGATTGGAATCATTGACGTCTCATTTTCTTCTTCATGAAAAGATACACCGGCTAAATGGAGTAAAACTTTTTTTTCATTCTGAAAGCAAAGTTAATCACTGATTTAGAAAATAGCATAAAAATTATTTATTAATAATTATGTTACTTAAAAAATATTACATTTTATTAACATTTGCTCCATTTAGTCGGTGTATCTGTTCATGAAGAAGAAAATGAGACGTCAACCATTCCAATCTGCCTAGTAGTTTGATCTGAATCATGCGCAGAATGGAAAACCTAAGATCTTTGCTTAAGATAATATTTAAAAGCATATGCAAGTCAGACAACAATAAAAAATCGTTTAATCGAGTACCAACAATATAGTGCATTGGGCATTTTTATATGCAATAAGATTTGGATGATATTGAATTTCCAAAATCAATTTTTTTTACCTGACTTCCTCCTCTTAACCAGAGTTGAAAATCCCCATTAATTCATGAGATATAGTTTACAATACAATTTGTTTTGTAATTATGATTTCGTAATAATAATATGTAGTGATTATAAAATAGAGTGTAAACATTTGAATAGCTGAAGAAATATACTAATTTTCGCTTTAATATTGCAAGAAATAGTGGAAAAAATGGAAGAAATAAGTAATGCATTAGTTATTTTTTTCCATTTTTTCAAAAGGATTACCGTGAATTTTTATTGAAAAATAATAATTTTTGCAGCCATTGCAAAGTTTAATTATCGCCTTATAATCGCTACATGTTATTATTATAAAACCATAATTATATAACTGATCGTATCATCATCATTATTTCTATAAGTATTAGGCATTTACAACTCTGTTTTTAACTACCTGAAAAATTAGGGTTTATGACGTTTAAAAATCAATAAGAAAAATAAAACTTTCTACAAATATGCATACAATCATTAATGCTTGGAATTAATATGGCTAATTAAATAATTAGCTGGAAGTTTTTCTATTTTGAAAAATTAGAGCAAATTCATTTGTGTCAGGGCATACGAGTCGTTTTATATTATGTTTCCGGTTTGTAGTAATTATTACGAGGAATTGCATGGTTGACTGACCATTGCATTTTAACAACTATGTTTTTTTTTTTCTCGTGAAAATTAACTTTGATTGGTTTCACCACTTTAACTTTGTCTAGTCTGGTTTAGTTTATAAAATTATATTTTTCTGTGTGAACATCAACATTTTTATCCATAGATTTATTTAATAAACTTTCAACTTCAAATCCAACTTAAAATTAATTTCCACTAAATTTATATAAAAGTGTCAACATCTTTTTATGCACTTATTAATATAATTAAACCATAATTTTTTATTCTAAATACTCATGGCACCTTACAACTGCGTTGCTGCTAATTGAGTTATAAACATGTCGGCTATTTTATCACCACATAAAATGTGAGTGTACACAGTAATTTTAATACCTTAATAATTTTTCCCGGTGTTAGCAGTAAAAAAAAAGTCACAGCAGAAATTATACTTCTGTCAAAACAATCAATGCTCACGTAACTAAAATAAACACAATTATTATCCAATTATTGTTATTTTTTTTCTTTTTTTTCCTCTTCGACGTACCGCATTATTACCGATTTTTCACTTCCCTTATTTCCAGTTCAGGGTCGTAGATAAATAAAATCACGAGTGCTAATCAAATGACGGGCTAGCATCGGCAAGTGGAGATTCCAGCGGTGCAATGAGAAAGAGTCCACCACGTTATAGTTTATATGCGCCAGTTTGCTAATAGTCGCGAGTCACGGAGCGATAAATCGATGCGCTTACACCGGAACCGAGCGAGACGCTCGTTCATCGTGCTCGATCGGTCGAACGGAGGCGTAATTGGCCGATCGGTTAATTTCTCGTAAATTCCAACGTGCTGCTGGCTGCAAGATTGACTATAGGGGAGGGTAGGGCAAAACGGACACCTTAAGCAAAAATATTCGACAGAGAATGACAAATAGCATAGATCAACTAATCAAGTTAACCTAAAAAGTTATGTTTGCCCGGGTTTTAAAGCGCAATCATTTTTTTTTTAAATTGTATATATATTTTTTTAAGCAAATGTTCAACCCAGGCGTTTTAATTATTTCTTCGTTTACTTTAAAACTAACATACACCAGGAGAAAAGATTCCATTGACGCCAAAGAAATGGGTGGATTGAATTTTTTTTTTCATTGATTTCAATGAAATAGTGAATTTGAATTTCAAAGAGAACATTTCATTGCCTGTAAATAAAGATTTACTTAGTGAGCATATAATAAATAAACAGTTTCATTGTTTTAAAGAGACGTTTTCATTGATCTTTCTCTCGCACCTAACCTCACTTTTTGTTTTTCGGTTCTCCCGAACGAACGGCTTTGAGTTTCGAGGAGCCAGAAGCTTAGCCTATTTCTGCCATACTTCCTTACATACTCACAAAATTTTAGCTTTATCTGCCGCGTACTTCAGGAAAAAATAGGTTTTGAAATTCTGAGGTGATAAGAAGAAGGTTTCATTGAATCAGAGACGACATCTTTGAAATCAATGAAAAAGGTTCATTGGTTTAAAGAAATGTTTCTTCGAATCAATGTCACTACTTTTCATTGCGTTTGAGATCATTCAAAGAAAAGATAGTACTGAAATTCAAGTATTTCATTTCATTGGCAAAGATTTCCGTGAATCAATGAAACTTTTTCTCGGTGTAGCGGTGTGCCACATTTATTTTGGCACTTTAGTGTAGAATCATTTTGTTTCTTCGTAAAAGAAAGCCTCGTTTTCATGAAAAAGATTTTTTTCGTGATTTTCATGTCAAAACGTTTAAAATGGTCTGAAACGTCGAGAAAAGTTGTTTAGAAAAATTGTCCGGATGTAATTATGTGTGTTTGTATGTGTATGTAATGAAAGGCCAAAAATTCATATAACTGTATCTTATAAAGTATTCGACCGAATCAGCTAAAATTTAAACGACATATACATTACTGGCTAATCTTCAATTGGTATAAATTTTACAAAAATCGCTTAACGCATTTCATTTTTATAAGAATTTTGAAATTTTGAAAAAAGTACGTAAATGCTCTAGCTCGAACAAATTTTGAGCTATCGGGTTGAAACTTCGTATTAAAATTGAACAAAGTGATACGACCTTTGGTATTGAGTTTGGGCCAAATCGGTAAAGCGGTTTGGTTTTTATGAGATTTTGAATTTTTCGAAAAAATTTTCGTTTTCCTCTAATTCAGGTAAAATTTCAACAAATCGACTGAAATTTTCTACACAGGAAAAATAACATTCAGCCCTGCTACGTACCAAATTTGGTGATGATCGGTAAAGCGGTTGGGATTTTACGTGATTTAAAATTTTTTTGAAAATTTATTGGTGTCGTTCTGGATTTCGTAAAACGTTCAGAAATCATCAACTTCGTCAATAATTTTCATCGTTCGCAAAGCTTCCTCTACGAGAAAGCCAAAAATAAAATAAAGAAACTTTCTCATAGAGGCGGCTTTGTAAAAAGCGAAAAAGAATGAGGAAGCAATGTGCAAGGTTCTACTTTGCATCCTTTTTTTTTTTTTGCTTAAATAAGCAATAAACGCCTAAATTAATGACAAACATATTCTGAGAGTTTGGTAGCTTCTCCAGAACTAAAATTCTCCGGAACAAAAAGGTTCACCCAGAAGTGTCCGAATTTAAAAAATTAAAAAAATAATTTTTTAACTTTGGGTTCTACTTTGCATCCTTTTTTTTTTTGCTTAAATAAGCAATAAACGCCTAAATTAATGACAAACATATTCTGAGAGTTTGGTAGCTTCTCCAGAAATAAAATTGTCTGGAACAAAAAGGTTCAAGTTAGAAGTTTCCGAATTTAAAAAATAAAAAAAATAATTTTTTATCTCAAAATTCCCATCCGAATTAAGGTGCTCGCTTATATTCCCTTCGCCAACTAATCTTGTTAAAAAAAAAATAATTTTTTTTACTAAAAATTCAAGTAGCCCATTTTGCCCCATTCCTACATACAAAAAACTGGGCTGTCCATTTTGCCCGAGTGCCCATATTGCCCCATTCTTCCCTATAGCTCGCAGTACGCCGAGCCTGTACCTACACTTTGGTGAGCATGCAACGACTGATCGTTACTGAAGGCTCTGCGTTCAACGTTTAGACGTTCAACGAACGACGACGACGACGACGACGACGACGTGGAGGACGCGACCACAACGATTCGTTGCATAAGGGGCCTCTTAACTCTCGTTTGCTGACGGACCGCTTTCTTTATAAGGCTGCTACTTACCTATCGAGATGCCATTAAGGCTGACTAGTTGGCTGGTTCACTAGCTGACTAACGCGTACAGCGGCGCATCGTGCATCGAGTGAATAAAAAAAAAAAAAAGAGACGAGGGGGCTTCTCTCATTCAATCGACAACAAGCGGGGGTAGAACAGACAAATTCTAATTACAAGTCTGGCGCTACAATCGATTTTTCCTCCTCTTTCGCCTACTATACTATCATTAGTCGGCATTTAAAATTTCTATTCGTTCACTCGGGCCAATAGAAATTTTGTAAATAACTGTAGATACTGCGATAACTATAGAGTTAATTAAATACATTCGTCAGCAGTTTTATCTACTCACTGGTAATGTAATGGACAGCTGTTGTTGTGATGACCCCACACGAGATGCTGATGCATCTCTTCTCTACGTGGCCTCCCTGCATTCGTGCAACGCACGCTCGTAAATTATTGGTTCGCTACCGTCCAACCTATCTTTTACTTTGGCCACGGAAACGGATAATGTAATTATTCGGAACGTTAAGATAGTGGCCGCGTGATTTATTATTAAAATGTGCATATTACGTTTAAACTATTATTTTTTGTTTTTCTTTAATTATCGAAATTTTTTTGTTTTTACACTCGAGACCGAGATATTTTTTTTTGGAAATTAATCGGAAGGTTAAGGGGACCAAGTCACCTAAAAAAAGTCATGAGAAAAAAAATTGTGTAAATAATAAACTTCTTTTCAAAAATCTTACATTAAAATCTCATTAAATACATAATGAGCATTATAATTCTGCAATTTTATAAAGACGTAAAGTGCACCAAAATGGTGTAAGGTAAAAAGTAAAATTTTTCACTTGTCGTAGGTTTCAGACCAAACCGGTGAACAAATTTTAGTGTTCGATGTCTTATTTTATCTATCAAAAAGTGCATTCTGGATTGAATATAGGAATTTTTATTTCAGCTCTTTATGACAAAGCTATGATTTTAAATGTTTGTAAATAAATCTCTCTCTACTAAAAACTCACTAAACAATTGGTTACAGAAAATCTAATTTTCACTGCATCCAAAATCGCTATATTCAATCCAGAATTCACTCTTTGACAGATAAAATAAGACATCGAACGCTAAAATTTGTTCACCGGTTTGGTCTGAAACCTATGACAAGTGAAAAATTTTACTTTTTACCTTACACCATTTTGGTGCACTTTACGTCTTTATAAAATTGCAGAATTATAATGATCATTGTGTATTTAATGAGGTTTTAATGTAAGATTTTTTAAAAGAAGTTTATTATTTAAACAATTTTTTTTCTTATGACTTTTTTTAGGTGACTGGGTCCCCTTAAGGGGAGAGAGTCAGGTTAAAAAAATTGGTTTTGGAAATTCAATATCATCCAAATCGTATTGCATATAAAAATGCCCAATGCACTATATTGTTGGTGCTCGATGAAAGGATTTTTTTACTGTCGTCTGACTTGCATATGCTTTTCAATATTATCTTAAGCAAAGTTCTTAGGTTTTCCATTCTGCGCATGATTCAGATCAAACTACTAGGCAGATTGGAATAGTTGACGTCTCATTTTCTTCTTCATGAAAAGATACACCGGCTAGATGGAGCAAACTATTTTTTTTCATTCTGGAAGCAAAGTTAATCACTGATTTAGAAAATAGCGTCAAATTTATTTATTAATAACTATGTCACTTAAAAAATATTACCTTTTATTAAAATTTCCTCCATTTTGTTTTGCTTATTTTGTTCATTATCGAAGTGTGGAATTTCGGGTAAACTAATATTTGCCGCTAAACATAAAGAAATTTTTTTCCGAAACTTGCGACTCTGGAATATTATTTATTTATTTAAGATGAAGTTGGCATTACATATTTTTTCATATAAAACCAGTTTTACATTTATATTAGATTAATATATTAAATTTGATACACGAGTGTAGTAAAAATGCAAATTTTTATATTAAATCTCTGAATTCTCATAAAAATTCGTAGAAAATACTGTAATTTTACAACTCACTTGCAAATCAAATTTAATATACCAGTTTTTATTAAAAAAAAGATTGTAGGATTTTTCTCCTATTGTCGTTACTCGATTCAAATTGACATTCTCTGAAATGCCTAACAACGTGCTTCAATTCCCTCGAGGATCCACAAATTGCTCGCCCTTTTATCCCATATCCTCAGTAGCACAAAGTTTAAGTCGTCTCCGAACAATTTGTCTTCGTCAACGTGAAGAACGTCCACTCGAACCGGAGAAGACTGGACAACATTCTTTTACCGTCTCGATGTACAGAGACAAAACGTTTCAAGTCTCTTTTCTTTTCCCTTGAGACTATATTCGCCAACATCCTGCATCATGCAGCAGCAGCAGCTGCAGCTAGCAGCAAGATGACTATTTTCGTAGTTATATTAACTCCTTTTTCAATGTTAACGTTACTACGTTACTATTAATGTAACTACGAAAATAGTCACCTGGACTAATAAAATATAATCATCATTGAATAGTTACCAGGACGATCTCAATATTTTTCTAAGTATACAGTGTTTCAATGGTTATTTATTTAACAAGAATAAGTTGAATTAAAAATTATTAAGCTCAATCAAGTCTTTTTCTTCACTGTTAGACATTTTTTTTATGAAAATTAATATAAAGTATTGGAAGTTTTATTTGCGGATACGCGTATGTTAAATTTAATATACATAAATATTAATTAATATACAAAAAAAAGGATGCAAAGTAGAACTTTGCACATTGGTTCCTCATTAATTTTTATCTTTTGCAACGTCGCCTCTATGAGGAAGTTTCTTTATTTTATTTTTGGCTTCCTCATAGAGGAAGCTTTGCGAAAATGAAAATTATTGACGAAGCAATGTGCAAAGTTCTACTTTGCATCCTTATTTTAAATACAAATTAAAGAAGTACGAAAACAAGAATTTTCATAAATTCAAAATTCTATAAAATCTAAACCGCTTTATGTATTTCGCTTAAATTCAATACCGATCGTCATTTTTCATTGCTTTATTCGTCAAAAACTGTTTAAGCACATTATCTAAAAAATTGTGTTAGCTACAGAACATACAGAGATTTTTTGAAAAATTCAATGTCTTATAAAATCTGAACCACTTTACCAATCTTCACCAAATTCGATATCTACTACAACCGGATGGTAATTTTACCTTGCAAAAGATTTGAGCGGGTTTTGTCGAATTTAACTTGAATAAGAACGAAAATAATTTTTTTTCGAAAATTCAAAATTTTATAAGATCTGAACCACTTTACCAATCG
Organism: Ephialtes manifestator; assembly: GCA_963970395.1. Classification (NCBI taxonomy): domain Eukaryota; kingdom Metazoa; phylum Arthropoda; class Insecta; order Hymenoptera; family Ichneumonidae; genus Ephialtes; species Ephialtes manifestator. The sequence goes on from OZ019968.1 coordinate 50,807,576, forward strand.
TCACCAAATTCGATATCTACCACAACGGGATATTAATTTTACCTTGCAAAAGATTTGAGCAGGTTTGGTCAAAGTTAACTTGAATAAAAAAGAAAACAAATTTTTTTCGAAAATTCAAAATTTTATAAAATCTGAACCGCTTTATGGATTTCGCTCAAATTCAATAACGACCTTCATTTTTCATTTCTCTATTTGTCCAGAACTATTTAGATCATTAGCTAAAAAATTGCGGAAGCTAGAGAACATACAAACATTTTTCGAAAAATTGAAAGGCTTATAAAATCTCAATTTTTTTTTCAATTTTTTCGAAAATGTATACATAGGAAGGAGCGTTGCTCCTCTACCAGCGTGCCAAATTTCAGCTTTATTGTTAAAGCCGTTTTCGAGATACAGCGGTTTGAATTTTGCAAGCGTGCCACACACACATACATAGATATATACATCCGGAAATTTTTTCTAAACCATTTTTTCGACGTTTTGGACCATTCTGAGTGTCCTGACATGAAAATCTCGAAGAAATTTTTTTTTACGAAAACAAAGCTTCCTCTATGAGAAATAAGCAAAATTGTTGTAAAAATAATATAAAGTATACTAAACACTTCATAAAAGTTCTGTTTATAATATAATGTAATTTTACAACATATCTCTATATTAAATAAATTTGATTTAATTAAATTTAATATCCTGTATATTAAATTAATTTAATGTAATTTAATATACTGTATATTAAATAATAAATAATGAAATTTAATATTAAATTAAATGCTTACTAATTTATTAGTTCAAGCTTAATTTATTGCATAGCCATTCTTCTACTAAAATAATTCAGTATAATAATTAATAAGGAATTGACATCCAGGCTGAAGGACTTCGGTCAATGGCCAATTGGTCTTTACGCTGGTATATATATATAATAATAATAATAATAATAATAGTAATAATAATGTGATACATACAGATTGTAAAGAGGTCAATAAAATGTCGTTTTACTACTACTACTATTAAATTAAATGTCATTTAATATCTGCAAAAGAACTTCCACTACATATATATTAATTTTCAAAATATTTTTAACATTGTTCGCGAACAGAGGCCAAAGCAGCAGCAAAAGCAGAAAAGCAGCAGCAACGGCATCATACATACACAGAAGAAAATGTCGAGTCTCGTGCATCACGTCTCACCGATTCACACGTACCGGTTCACGGGCGTGTGCTCGGCTACCGCATGCGCCGGTGCGTAATCACCAAGCACGCGATAATCTTACGTGACGAGACGAGAGAGGGATACTTGAGCGTGTGTGCAGCGAAGCAAAAGGCGGCTTATATACGTGAAGAGGTACCTACTCGACGTCCAGTCAATGCATCCTCTGACTCAAAGTTAGGGTGGCTCTCTCCCTATAGTTTTCTCTCTCTCTCTTTCTCCGTCGGTGCACAAAAGTCTTCTTAGCGTGCACGACGATTAACGTGACCACAGCGGCGGTGCAACACAGTCTAATTAAATGATTTGATAATACCCGACTTTACGCAATGAACTTGCGAGTGACCCGCGCGCCGGTGCATCGAATAACATAGAATTACATTTGATGAATCGTGAGCGCGCGGTACTCGAGTATTCTCAGGCTTTTTCATCTCCCCATCTCTTCTTTCTCTTCAGATTCTTCTTAAGGTGTTCCCATGAGGACAGCGCGTGTCGTGCAGCCACCTGAATGTATTATTCGTTAGAATGATGAATCGCCGACGCATAATGTAATTCATTATCTCGGTAGGCAGATTATTTGTTATTTCCGGGTATATATATACTAGACTACACTTCATGAAGAGAGCATATAGCGAGAATGGACGACGTCAGGTCGTGCAACTCTGTCACTCTTTTGCATTCGAGCTCGCTCTGGGCTTGAAGCTGAACTGCCCGGAAGGGAGATGTTGCTGCTGCTGCTGCTTGTTGCTGCTGTTGCTGCTGCTGCTGCTGCTGCTCATCGCAATTACCATCGTTTGTGTTATACTCTCTCGCTCGCCGGAAGTCGTTACGGCTCGCGATGCCGCAACCCAACGGCCGGAAGTCTGCTCCAGGATCCACCGCGAAAATGAAAACGTTTCGCTAATCTGCTACTGGTGGTTCTGCTTGTGCCGAAGCCCAGGGATGTTTTGTATACACGACCTGCGGTGGAGGCTGCCACTGAGCAACACCCGGAAAGAAATGTTTGGTTGTGGCAACTACGTTTTTGATTTGCTGTACACAATGTCTAAAAAATTAGTTGCCTAAATTCGTTCTCGCGAGATTAGTTAGGTTAACTAATCCAATCGTTGGGACTACCACTCGAATAGTTGGGACTACCACTCGAATAGTTGGGACTACCATTCGAATAGTTGGGACTACCATTCGAATCGTCGGTATTACCATTAGTGATACCGCACGAGGTTAAAATTCTCGCTTCCTCGTTTGACAGAGCTCAATCAAGATACTTTCTTGAATCGTATATATTGCGTTTACCTTTTGTTAAAATCGCCTTGCCTCGTCTCGAGAATTGACTCGAGGTTCGTCTCATAGTCGATTGTATTGCGTGTCTATTGTATTGCTGATGTATACAATATATAAACAAGCTTGCAAAGAATCAAAGTTTATTTTTATTTGAAATTGAGGTTTCTGAAAGGACTTGCTCGCGTTTGTCGCACTGAGTTCTTCAAAATGTTGAGGATGTGCTTTTTGCACATGATCTCTCACTGCAGTCGTGTTGCTGTTCTTCATTTCGATTATTTTTTGAGCCTTCGATTCTTCGAAGCACATTTTGCAAACAGTTTTTTTCCGAGTTTTGATTCAAATAAAAATCATAATTTTACTTTTTTTTCGCTTTTGAGTGCCGTCTATGTGTTTCTTGTTTCCCTTCATTATCGAATTTCTCAAATAATCTTGTATCGTATCGATACTGTCAAATTCTCATGATGTCACCCAAGATCTCGACACATTTTACGATGCAATCTGAATATCTCGTATTTCGTGATTGCATTCACACATATCGAGATAGATTGAAGTTCAATTGTTCAATACGAGGTTTATTGACTTCATGCGCCTCGACTTGTCTCGACTTTCTTGAGGGCATCACTAATTACTATTCGAATCGTTGGTATTACCATTTGAGTTGTAAGGGAAATAAAATAATCGATTGGTTGTGTCAACTCATTTCATGGTTATGGCAACTAATCTTTTTTTTCGTGTAGTACACCGAGAGAAAAGATTTCATTGACGCCAATGAAATGGGTGGACTGATTTTTGCTGCTTCATAGAGGAAGTTTTGTTTTCATGAACATTTTTTTTCGTGATTTTCATGTCAAAACGTTTAAAATGGTCTGAAACGTCGAGAAAAGTGATTTAGAAAGATTGTCCGGATGTATGTATGTGTGTGTGTGTGCACCGAGAGAAAAAATTTCATTGATTCACGGAAATCTTTGCCAATGAAATGAAATACTTGAATTTCAATAATATCTTTTCTTTGAATGATCTCAAACTCAATGAAAAGTAGTAACATTGATTGGAAGAAACATTTCTTTAAACCAATGAACCTTTTTCATTGATTTCAAAGGTATCGTCTCTGATTCAATAAAACCTTCTTCTTACCACACCGAGAGAAAAAGTTTCATTGATTCACGGAAATCTTTGCCAATGAAATGAAATACTTGAATTTCTATACTATCTTTTCTTTGAATGATCTCCAACTCAATGAAAAGTATTGACATTGTTTCGAAGAAACATTTCTTAAAACCAATGAACCATTTTTATTGATTTCAAAGATGTCGTCTCTGATTCAATGAAACCTTCTTCTTACCACCTCAAAATTTCGAAACCTATTTTTTCCTGAAGTACGCGGCAGATAAAGCTCAAATTTTGTGAGTATGTAAGGAAGTACGGCAGAAATAATCTAAGCTTCTGGCTCCTCGAAATTCGAAACCGTTCGTTCGGGAGAACCGGAAAACAAAAAAGTGAGGTTAGGTGCGAGAGAGAGATCAATGAAAACGTTTCTTTATTATAATGCTCACTAAGTAAATCTTTATTTACAGACAATGAAATGTTCTCTTTGAAACTCAAATGCACTGTTTCATTGAAATCAAAGAAATATTTCGTTGAAATCAATGAAACAAAAATCAATCCAACCATTTCTTTGGCGTCAATGAAATCTTTTCTCTCGGTGTGTGTGTGATGAAAGGCCAAAAATAAAAATAACTGTAACTTATAAAGTATTCGACCAAATCAACTAAAATTTAAACAATATGTACAGTACTGGCTAATCTTCAATTGGTATAAATTTTACAAAAATCGCTTAACGCATTTCATTTTTATAAGAATTTTTAAATTTTGAAAAAAGTACGTAAATTCTCTAGATCGAACAAATTTTTAGCTATCGGACTGAAACTTCGTATTAAAATTGAACAAAGTGATATTGAATGTAATTACTGATTACATTAATTTAAATATGTTTGTTGCTAATTTGAGAAATATGACTGGCTTTAAATTGCATCCAATCGTATGAAATTTAAATAAATATAGACCGTATCATAAATCTGCTGTGTACGCATAGATTTCCCTTAGTTGCAACTTGGTTGCTCATTTAGACACGTATAAAATGTAGACAGAACTCTTTTACAGACGCGCAACAGATTTCCATGTCATGGACGATAACATTAAATATTCAAAAGCAATCTCCCACGACGTCGACGAGAATCGTGTCGTGTCCATTGCGACTGTTACACAGCAGCGATATTAGCACTAACTCTACTGTTGCCGACTCTGCGATTATTCACAATTTCCATTGTGTCTACCGATCTCGTCGATGAGAACGACAGTCGTCGCAATGAAAAATTTCCTGTCCACGATTATGGATTCAGCGATTATTACTATGTTCACCATGATGAAACACATTTCGAAGAATGCATAAAGATTTCCCATAGATTTCGTCATTCAATTTCATAAACATTAGTCGCATAATCGATTTAAGTTTTTTATCATTTTTTAATTACCTTCAATTCTTATAAGTAGATATTTTTATTAAAAAAAGAGATTTCATAGAATCTCGGGGATATTTTCATTATATATTTTTTTAACAATATTTCTCGAAATTCTATAGAAAATTGTGTCTTTATTTTCGCGTTTTTTTTAAATTGAAACAACTTTCCATAGGAAATTATTAAAATTAAAATAATACAACCATAAATTTTATTTAAAAAAGTAACAAAGTTTTACAACATTAGTCGCATAATCGATTTAAGTTTTTTATCATTTTTTAATTACCTACAATTTTTATAAGTAGACATTTTTATTTAAAAAAAAAGAAAAACGAGATTTCATACAATCTCAGAGATATTTTCATTAAATAATGGCATCATATATTTTTTTAATAATATGTCTCGAAATTCTATAGAAAATTGTGTCTTTATTTTCGCGTTTTTTTTAAATTGAAACAACTTTCCATAGGAAATTATTAAAATTAAAATAATACAACCATAAATTTTATTTAAAAAAGTAACAAAGTTTTACAACATTAGTCGCATAATCGATTTAAGTTTTTTATCATTTTTTAATTACCTACAATTTTTATAAGTAAATATTTTTATTTAAAAAAAAACAAAAACGAGATTTCATACAATTTTAGGGATATTTTCATTAAATAATAGCATTATATATTTTTTTAACAATACTTCTCGAAATTCTATAGAAAATTGTGTCTTTATTTTCGCATTTTATTTTTATAAATTGAAACAACTTTTCATAGGAAGTTATTAAAATGAAACTAATACAACCATAAATATTATTTTTAAAAGTAACAAAGTTTTACAACATTAGTCGCATAATCGATTCAAATTTTTTATTATTTTTCAATTACCTTCAATTCTTATAAGTAGATATTTTTATTTAAAAAAAAGAACAACGAGATTTCATACAATCTCATGAATATTTTCATTAAATAATAGCATCATATATTTTTTTAACAATACTTCTCGAAATTCTATAGAAAATTGTGTCTTTATTTTCGCGTTTTTTAAAAAATAAATTGAAACAACTTTCCATAAGAAGTTATTAAAATGAAAATAATACAACCATAAACTTTATTTAAAAAAGTAACAAAGTTTTACAACATTAGTCGCATAATCGATTTAAGTTTTTTATCATTTTTTAATTACCTAAAATTTTTATAAGTAGACATTTTTATTAAAAAGAAAAGAAAAACGAGATTTCATACAATCTCATGAATATTTTCATTAAATAATAGCATCATATATTTTTTTAACAATATTTCTCGAAATTCTATAAAAAATGGTGTCTTTATTTTCGCGTTTTTTTAAAATAAATTGAAACAACTTTCCATAGGAAGTTATTAAAATGAAAATAATACAACCATAAATTTTATTTTAAAAAGTAACAAAGTTTTACAACATTAGTCGCATAATCGATTTAAGTTTTTAAATTATTTTTCAATTACCTACAATTTTTATAAGTAGATATTTTTATTAAAAAAAAGAAAAAAGAGATTTCATAGAATCTCAGAGATATTTTCATTAAATAATAGCATCATATATTTTTTTAACAATATTTCTCGAAATTCTATAGAAACTTGTGTCTTTATTTTCGCGTTTTTTTTTTTTAATTGAAACAACTTTCCATAGGAAGTTATTAAAATGAAAATAATACAACCATAAATTTTATTTAAAAAAGTAACAAAGTTTTACAACATTAGTCGCATAATCGATTTAAGTTTTTTATCATTTTTTAATTACCTACAATTTTTATAAGTAGATATTTTTATTAAAAAAAGAAAAAAGAGATTTCATAGAATCTCAGGGATATTTTCATTAAATAATAGCATCATATATATTTTTTTAACAATATTTCTCGAAATTCTATAGAAAATTGTGTCTTTATTTTCGCGTTTTTTTTTTTAATTGAAACGACTTTTCATAGGAAGTTATTAAAATGAAAATAATACAACCATGGATTTTATTTTAAAAAGTAACAAAGTTTTACAACATTAGTCGCATAATCGATTTAAGTTTTTTATCATTTTTTAATTATCTACAATTTTTATAAGTAGATATTTTTATTAAAAAAAAGATTTCATAGAATCTCAGGGATATTTTCATTAAATAATAGCATCATATATTTTTTTAACAATATTTCTCGAAATTCTATAGAAAATTGTGTCTTTATTTTCGCATTTTTTTATTTTTATAAATTGAAACAACTTTTCGTAGGAAGTTATTAAAATCAAATAATACAACCATAAATTTTATTTAAAAAAGTAACAAAGTTTTACAACTGCTGTAATATATCCGAAGATCGATTCTCGAGTCAACTAATAATACGTACTATTTTATAAATGTTGTCGTTAAATAGGCGGCAAACACGCCAAGAGCTACTGAAGAAAACAATAAAATAGGAAACGAAGATTGCGAGCAAGAGTGCGTTGTTACACGCTCAAGCATCATTCGGAGACTCGAAGACATATTTTCGATTTGAAATAATCGCTGTACCGACCGCGTGGGCTTGGAATAGAAGGCAAACGCGAAGATCGCGTGACCGAGTCATAAAAATTTCTTGGGAACGGAAAAAGACGGTGGTGAAGCCGCTGAACCATTTTCCAAACCAAGTAGCATCCCCATCGACCTTCGTAACACGAATTAGATTTATCGGTAGCAGAACCGAGACGCCCGCGGCACTGGTACCGCTTGCTGCTATCTGCCGGTTACTTTATTTATTGCCACAGCTACGAATATATGGGGAATTCCATCCCATCACGATCAATTTCTACCAGTGACATCTCAGAAGTGTCCCATAATTTTTCACACGAAAGTACTTACTAAAAAACACACTACAATTTTTTTATAGATTTTTTCATTCATATGTAATTTTTATAAAAATAAACTACCATTTTTTTTAAGCCACCAAATTTGAAAAAAAATCATAGAAATCTTATAAGGTATATCAAATTTATTGAAAATTACAAATAAAAATAAACTAGCATTTTTTTTAAACTACCAAATTTGAAAAAATTCATAGAAATCTTATAAGATACATCAAATTTATTGAAAATTACAAATAAAAATAAACTAGCATTTTTTTGTTAAACTACCAAATTTGAAAAAATTCATAGAAATCTTATAAGATACATCAAATTTATTGAAAATTACAAATAAAAATAAACTACCATTTTTTTTTTTTGTTAAACTACAAAATTTGAAGAAAAAAAAATCAGAAATCTTATAAGATATATCAAATTTATTGAAAAATACAAATAAAAATAAACTAGCTTTTTTTGTTAAACTACCAAATTTGAAAAAATTCATATTAATCTTATAAGATACATCAAATTTATTGAAAATTACAAATAAAAATAAACTAGCATTTTTTTTAAACTACCAAATTTGAAAAAATTCATAGAAATCTTATGAGATACATCAAATTTACTGAAAATTACAAATAGAAATAAACTAGCATTTTTTTTAAACTACCAAATTTGAAAAAATTCATAGAAATCTTATAAGATACATCAAATTTATTGAAAATTACAAATAAAAATAAACTACCATTTTTTTAAGATACCAAATTTGAAAAAATTTATAGAAATCTTATAAGATACATCAAATTTATTGAAAATTACAAATAAAAATAAACTACCATTTTTTTGTTAAGCTACCAAATTTGAAAAAATTTATAGAAATCTTATAAGATACATGAAATTTATTGAAAATTACAAATAAAAATAAACTAGCATTTTTTGTTAAACTACCAAACTTGAAAAAATTCATAGAAATCTTATAAGATATATCAAATTTATTGAAAATTACAAATAAAAATAAACTAGCATTTTTTTAAACTACCAAATTTGAAAAAATTCATAGAAATCTTATAAGATACATCAAATTTATTGAAAATTACAAATAAAAATAAACTACCATTTTTTTTAAACTACCAAATTTGAAAAAATTCATAGAAATCTTATGAGATGCATGAAATTTATTGAAAATTACAACAAGATAGAGATTTCAGATTCAAAATTGCAGACAAAAAAAATGAAGAAAAAAAAAACATTAAAAATTAAAATAAAAAAATTAATAAATTTTTTCCTGCCCGTTTTTTTCGAATTATTTGGCGCAGCCCGTCATCCGAGAAGTTTCATTTTATCTTTTGGAAATGTGATGAAATCTGCTAGGGAGGAAATCCAAAGTGACACCTCCGATTCTCAGGCAGGAAAAAATTAATTAATTTTTTAATTTTAATTTTCAATTTTTTACTGCCTGAGAAATTGGAGGTGCCACTTTGGAATTTTTTTCTCAGAATCTTCATACAATGCGAAACACCTTGTAAAATTAAGACCGGAATCAAAGATGCGTTTTTCGTTAAAAAAATTATTTATTGCTGTTTTTTTGCGAAAAATTGACTTTATTCCGTTGGAAAAATTATGATTTTGACATCACTCGAAAGTAGATGGAAAATGAAAAAGTTAATGTTCTTAAGAATTTTTTGATAGTCTAATATTTTCTGAAATATAGTGATATTTAAAAAAAACCGTAAATCCTGAACGGCGCCCTTTAAAAATCTGAAAAAAATCACAAACACCCATCTCAAGTAGTACAACAAACTGACAAATTTAGAAAAATATCCGGGAGGTCGTCCGAAAAAAGTGGCCCAGTTGATAAAGAATGCCTCATATATATAATGTATAACAAGACGAGTCCTCCGCGTGTCACTTAGCTAAAGTTTCGTACAGCTTCGTGCTGTCTCTTAAAATGTATATTAACCATCATCGACCTAATAGCGAATACACAAATGTTTCCGTTTGCTCCGAAATCCATATTTCACTTTGCCAGGTGCTTGTGACTTTTGTCGTGGCACGAGAAAAGAGTCTTGCTTGCCAGTATTCCGAGTTATTTGCAGACTCTTTACCAGCAAGTTCAATCGATAGATTTGATGTAATAAAAAACTATAAGAGTAAAAAATAAAAGAATTGTGGCAATAAATTTGAAAGATCGGTTACCGTCGGGGCTATAAAATCCATGCGAGGAAGTTATTATCAATTATACTGTTAATTTAATGATTCCAGGGTTCGTAGAGTATAATAAAATTTTCTACTTAAATTCCATTATGGTTTATGCTAGGCTCTTGAAGCTTTAAATTTTTAAATAAAATTGCTGCTTAGTAATTCATAGTCTTTTACACATAGCAATCTATTGCTGCTGGCGAATTAATATTAAATTGCTGAGATTAAGTATATGCAGATGGTTCGAATATTATATGGAAAAAGAACGATTAGCTATTTTCTCAATCCTCTTGTATAACTATTTTAAAAATGACAACCATTAATTTTACGAGCACAACGAGAGAAAATGTTTTCTTGATTCAAATCTCTTTTAAATCTTGACCTACAAAACATGTAATTATCGTCAATTAAATAACATATATTTGTATTAATATATGACCTTTTAAAATTCTATTTTATTATATTCGACATTTTCCTTCAATGATCTAAAATTCAATAAAATACTATTTCCAAATCTCGGCCTATAAAACATTTCTTTTTCGTCAATTAAATATTCTACTTAAATAAACATTATCTTTTTCTTGAATGATCTGAAATTCAATGAAATACTATTCGCAAATCTTGGCTTATGAAATATTTATTTATCGTCAATTAAATTGCGAATAGCATTTTATAGAATTTTATAGAATTATTTATAATTCTGTAGAATTATATAGATATATAATTCTATAGATATATAATTATATATAGATGTATAATTATATAGATATATAATTCTATATCTATTTTATAGAATTATTTATAATTCTATAAAATAGTATTTTATAGAATTTATAAAATATGATTTTATAGAATTCTAAATACTATTTTATAAAAATTAGAAAATACGATTTTATAGAATTTTAAATAATTCAAAATCATAATAATCTAAAATTTTTTATTATTCAAATTAAAATTTAAAAAATTACAAATTTTAAATTATTTAAATTAAAATTTAAGAAATTACAAATTTTTAATTATTTAAATTAAAATTTAAGAAATTACAAATTTTTAATTATTTAAATTAAAATTTGAAAAATTACAAATTTTAAATTATTTAAAATTCTATAAAATACTATTTTAAATTATTTAAAATTCTATAAAATACTATTTTAAATTATTTAAAATTCTGTGAAATACTATTTTTAATTATTTAAAATTCTATGAAATAGTAATGAAATAGAATATAGAATTTTAAATAATTAAAAATATTAATTATTTAAAATTCTATAAAATTCTATAAAATACTATTTTATAATACTTGAATTATTTAAAATTCTATAAAATACTATTCGAAATTCGTGTAATATGATGATAGTTTGCGTCTCTCATAATGCGAATTATCCATTTAAAGATTAACAAGCTGACCGATCAATGTGGAAATGTAATAACAGTTGAAAACGTGGTAGGATGAATTTAATAGATTCTGTGTTTCCGGCGCCGCGACTATACGAATGAAACGATCAAGATACATGCTACATAACATCTATCGAAGGAGTCTAGACCCTTGAGACTCTATAGCAGGTTGTTAGCCTGATTAGCACCGAGCATGGTCTGCAAGTACCTACATATATGTATAAGTATCGAAGAGAGTCCATCGCCGATGGAGATGCAGAGGCGTCGGCTGTTACCGACCCTCGACATTTCCAATCCCGTCTCGTGGCACACCCATCCTCTCCTCCTGAGGATATTTTTTTTTAACGCATCCTACGACCGATTGATTATCCTCGTTATTTGCATTCGCGTACGTCCGGATCGTCTTGTCTATACTGTATCACTACGTATCCTACAATGTCTCGATTACATTTTTTTATTTCCTCAACAGTGATTGACTATAAACGTTTACACAGTCTCGATTGCAGTATCGTTTGTTAAGGTTAGTTAGAGAAATTGAGCCTTCGAAGATTCTCTGAATTTTGTTTCTCACATAGAAAAAAAAAACCATGAAACAATTTTCTTTTCTTTCTAAGCAGTAATTCAACAATAATTTAATTTCTGAAATATATAACACTAATTCACTATTACACTGTTAAAAAATTTACTAGAAAATTGCAGTACGAGAGTGGAAGTTTTTACTCACAACCTGTACCACAAATTTCTTGTCAATCTGCAGTAGATATTTAAAATAACAATACTGAAAAATATTTGAGAAATTTTGCAAATTTACTGTTATAAAATACTAGAAATTTGCATTCGTATTTTTTTAAAATCTTTAATATAAAAATTTGCTTAATTTTTTTATTTAAAGTCAATCTGCAGTAGATATTTAAAATAACAATACTGACAAATATTTGAGAAATTTTGTTAATTTAGTGTTATAAAATACTAGGAATTTGCATTCGTATTTTTTTAAATCTTTAATATAACATTTTTTTTATTTTTAAATTTAAAGTCAATCTGCAGTAGATATTTAAAATAACAATACTGAAAAATATTTGAGAAATTTTGTAAATTTAAATTTAAAAAGATGGTAAAAATCAACGTAAAAAGCATTAAGTACATTTTTTATTCTACTTGTACATAAATTTACTCTACTAATGTTAATATTACAGTGAATGTTATACTAATCATTACTTCATACACCAGTTTTGTAAATTTCATATTGTCACAAATTTACAAAAATATTGTAAATTTACTGTGAAATTTACAATATTTTTGTAAATTTACTGTGAATTTTACAATCTTTTTGTAAATTTACTGTGATTATACAGTTTTTGTAAAAATTGTATAATCACTGTTGAAGATTTTTAACAAATTTAAATCCTGGTTTTTGTACATTAAATTTTTTTATTAAAGTTTTACATTTTTAAATATTGAAAAAATCAACGTAAAAAGCATCAAGTACATTTTTTATTCTACTTGATGAATAAAAAGTTGTAACTAGTCTGAACTCTCTCCGCAAACAAGTAGATATTTCGAAAACAATCTCTTTCTATTTCCATTGCTCGTTAGTGTCGACAGTCGCCAATAATTACCGCACAATCCTGGCCTCTATTTTTTTCCTCTCGCCCTCTAATTGAGATGATAAGCTTTTGTCAATCTCCGCAAATTAACGATTCTACGCTGCCATCCTAATTAACGTGCCTCGACGTCGAGGAGTAGCCACAGTGACTCTAATTGTCGAGGGGGTGTTATTTGCGGCACGCGTCCCGTCGCTGTACGTTCGACACGCGACAGAAGCGAGTGACCCTTTTGTGATCCCAGCGCCAAAGGGTTCGACGACAAACGGGATTGCTATGGCGTTTGTTCGTCACTAATGACTCTTATCGAACTTTTTCACCAATTATTACCCTTTAATTGTTCAAAAATACACCCAGATAAAAAAAGGAGAAGATACAGTTTTTTTTAAAAAACATTTATTTCATGTTAATTACTCAAATGAAATAAAATAACTTACTCAAAACAAATACAGTTCTATTAGGCCGGCATTAAAATTAAAAAAATTATTTACGCAAATTAAAATCTAGTTTGTCTACTAAATTTCTTTTTTTGAGTCTATGATGACATTTTAATATGAATCTGTCACTAATGATGTTTTTTATTCCTATTATTGCAAATTAAAAAAAAATATTTGAATCGAAAACATATTTATTTTATATTAATTACTCAACTGAAGTAAAATAATTTAGTTAAAACAAATACAGTCCTATTAGACCGGCATTAAAATAAGAGAATTTATTTACGCTAACTAAAATCTAGTTCTGTCTACTAGATTTTTTTTGTGTATGATAACATTTTAAAATGAATCTGTCACTAATGATGTTTTTCATTGCTATTATTGCAAATAAAAAACATTATTTGAATCGAAAACATATTTATTTCATGTTAATTACTCAACTGAAATAAAATAATTGACATAAAACAAATACAGTCCTATTAGGCCGGCATTAAAATAAGAAAATTTATTTACGCTAACTAAAATCTAGTTCTGTCTACGAGATTTTTTTTTTTAGTGTATGATGACATTTTAATATAAATCTGTCACTAATGATGTTTTTTATTGCTATTATTGCAAATAAAAAAAATATTTGAATCGAAAACATATTTACTTCATGCTAATTACTCAAATGAAATAAAATAATTCACTTAAAACAAATACAGTCCTATTAGGCCGGCATTAAAATAAGTAAAATTATTTACGCTAACTAAAATCTAGTTCTGTCTACTAAATTTTTTTTTTTAGTGTATGATGACATTTTAATATGAATCTGTCACTAATGATGTTTTTTATTGCTATTATTGCAAATAAAAAAAATTATTTCAATCGAAAACATATTTATTTCATGTTAATTACTCACCTGAAATAAAACAATTAATTTAAAACAAATACAGCCCTATTAGACCGGTATTAAAATAAGAAAATTTATTTACGCTAATGAAAATCTAGGACTGTTCGTCTATTCAATATTGAAATACCGGTTATAGAACATGCAAAATACTTAGGAATCAACATAGACAACAAACTCAACTTCAATCATCATTTGTTTACATGTAAATCTGTAACCTGTTTTGTATTATCAATAAATATACTATTACTACTACTAAAATCTAGTTCAGTCTACTAGATTTTTTTTTTTTTAGTGTATCATGACATTTTAATATGAATTTGTCACTAATGATGTTTTTTATTGTTATTTCAGGGTCTTGAAGCCTCCAGGCGGTGGAAGCAGCGACATTTTTGGTGCCCCTGAGGAAACGAGCCCTCGTCGCATCAAGAATCACAACCAGTCACAATTGGGATCGGCTTTGTTCGGCGATGGCGCCCCGAAAAATGGTGTTAGCACCGGTACGACCAGCCCCGAATCTCCTCGTGGCAACAAGCCTGGTAATGATTCATACAAACGTCTGTTTGGCCCTCCCGATGCCCCATCCACCCAAAACACGAAAAATCACCCGCGCAGCAATATATCTCTGAGCGGGGAGAGCCTGGATGACTCTTCTCGCTCCAAGAGCACCGCCTCCAACGGCTTCAGCGTCAACGGCACTTCCGCGATCAACGGGAACTCTAACACTAACGATATCACAGGTAACACATTCGTACGATTAACCGATTCGTGCGAACACGCCTACGAGATTTCGCTATCTTAAAATATGTGTAACGCAGGCTCTCACTAATTTATTAAATAATAATACTGTGTTGTTGTTGTTGTTTCTCAATTCAAAGTTTTTTTACACACGTTATCGCCAACTCCGAAATTGCAATTAGCTTTTTCCCGCCGAATTAACGATTAATATTTTGAATAATGGCTATGGGCCAATTTAATTAGCAGGCGATAATTTGTTTATTCATTTATCACTTGTAATATCACAAGAGCTTTGAAATTATCGGATATTTCCTGACAGGTTCGTTGCAAACAAATGAACGAGTCAAGTTTTCCAGATTAAAAAATCACGAGCGCGTAGCACGAGTGATTTTTCTGGAAAACTTAACGAGTTTATTTGTTTGCAGGGAACCTGGAGGGAAATATCAGATTAATTTCGAAGCTCGAGTGGTATTCGGGGGATTATTTTTTCTATTCAAATTGCGACAAATGGAATTGCACCATGAGACAAAAATTATCATTCCGACAAGGAAATTTCATAATCAGAACAAAAACCTTTTAATTCATGTTTAAAGTATTGCAGTTAAATACACAATTGTTGTAGACATTTGTATATTGATCCCAGACTGAGGTTTTCGATTTAATCGTATTAACAGGGACATTTCCCTTTACTTTTTCATCAATAGTTTGCAAGGATTCAACTCCAAACCTACTCATATCAAATAAAAATCCTTTGACTGCCACAATTAAATTCAATCTGTCAGTTTGACAGATGGTTGACGCGGCTAAATGATTTTTTGTTTTATATATATAACCAACACGCAAAATTATCAAAAAATTATCAGTATAATACTGTGTAGCTTGCCCCACGTGACGTCGAATGGTGCAATTCCATTGGTCGAAATTTGGATGGGAAAAATAATCACTTGTAATATCACAAGAGCTTTGAAATTATCGGATATTTCCTGACAGGTTCGTTGCAAACAAATGAACGAGTCAAGTTTTCCAGGTTTAAAAATCACGAGCGCGTTGCACGAGTGATTTTTTTGGAAAACTTAACGAGTTTATTTGTTTGCAGGGAACCTGGAGGGAAATATCAGATTAATTTCGAAGCTCGAGTGGTATTCGGGGGATTATTTTTTCTATTCAAATTGCGACAAATGGAATTGCACCATGAGACAAAAATTATCATTCTGAGAAGGAAATTTCATAATCAGAACAAAAACCTTTTGATTCATGTTTAAAGTATTGCAGTTAAATACACAATTGTTATAGACATTTGTTGATTGATTCCAGACTGAGGTTTTCGATTTAATCGTATTAACAGGGACATTTCCCTTTACTTTTTCATCAATAGTTTGCAAGGATTCAACTGCAAACCTACTCATATCAAATAAAAATCCTTTGACTGCCACAATAAAATTCAATCTGTCAGTTTGACAGATGGTTGACGCGGCTAAATGATTTTTTGTTTTATATATATAACCAACACGCAAAATTATCAAAAAATTATCAGTATAATACTGTGTAGCTTGCCCCACGTGACGTCGAATGTTGCAATTCCATTGATCGAAATTTGGATGGGAAAAATAATCGTCGATATTTTTTAATGCCTTCGCCAAAAAAATTACTAGCTTTTAAAAATTAGTGTCTTTATTGTATGCCAAATTTAGAATTAAAAAAAAAAGTTTATTCAAGAAATTAATAAATTAAAAAAAGATAGTATTTTATTGCAGAATGCAAATGGCAATTTAAATATCTTTCTTATAAGAAAGTACTTAAATGTTGATGAATAATTCAGTTGAAAATTTAACGAGCATATCGCTCATTCGATTAATTTTATCGCAAAAACTCAACGATTCTGAGTTCGGGCCATAGCGATTTAAAGGAGATAATCTCATTTCTGTAACTAATGACTTATCATACGACGAATTGCTTGTTACTATTCGCAAGCAGCTTTTAGGAGAGTCAAACGATTTCGTAAGTGTGCAACGAGATAACACAAGTAGATAACACGACACTCAACACTTTCCCGTATATAATATATCTATTTCCGCATAGTCTTCCTTCGCAGTCGAGATACGCTCTCATCATATCGGAAAATTAATTGAGCGAACGTAGAATTTTTTTTTCATTATTTAGCAGAAATACGCGGTTATTTTCTTCACAATTTTATTTGCTCGCAAACCTTTTAATTTACAATTATATTTGCCGCGAAGTAGAGCCTGTCACGATATCGAAACACATATTTTGAGTTAGTCATCCGTTTTCTTAACGCTTTCCATTAATCATCTAAATTTTTCTGCCATTTCACTGTCGCACCATTGTTGCCTTTTCTTACTGTTTCTTTTATCAAATTTTTCTTCTAGTGTGCTTAATCTTTCCATAGACAATTGTGTTGTACCAATATTTTTAAAGTTTTACGTTTTTTGTGTTGCATCTGAAAAAAAAACCAATTCGGCCTCTCAACTGACGTTCCATCGTTAATTTATAACAAAATTTTATGTTGACGAAATTTGATAAGCAATTTTTTCCTCTAGAACTGCTTTGATTGGTAAAAAGTAGATTTTTTTAAAGTAAAAAGTATTTCCTATCATTGATGCGGTAATTTAAATAAATTTCCTTTTTTTTTCATGAGGTAACAGTAATATTAACAGTCATAGTCATTACAAAATTAAAGCTGGTAGATCCATTCATATAATTTTCATTTTACGTATAGAAGCAATTAATTTTCGTTTTTTCCCACTTATTACGTCTCTCGAACGAATCAAATATTCGCTGACACATTCCAGTATTGCCTGAGAGGTCTAGGCACTCGAGAAATTTGAATTATCGATCTAGGCTAACAGCAGCGAAGTTCTAGTAGCCTCGCAACAACTCCCGATTAATCAGGAGCGATAGAATCATTTTTTAAACCCCCTTAATTACATTTGTTGAAAGGTACGAATTCAAGGTGTATAAATTTATTAATATGACCTACAATTTTGTTATTAATACCTTCACGAATAAATTTTTCTCATAATTTATTTGAAATTTATTTTACTAATTAAAAATAATAAATTAGATTTTTATAATATTTGATTTTTAAGACTTATTCCCTTACATTTGGACAATATCAATATACTTAATTTCAATCTCATTTTTGTTACTTTTTTAATTAGATTAAGAATTTTAGCTTCAAAAAAACACTAATTTTGTTCTCAAGAAGTCCCCAACATATTAACACCTTTTATAGTATTAATCAAAACTATTAGAAATATTATTCGTTTTATTATTTACATACATATTTATGAAAAAAAATAATAATCATAGTGAGATTAATAGAAGCTCGTTGCTGGTAGGGAGTATAATAATTTAAAAATGAATGATTCGTTCGTAAGACGTGACGTAACACTAACACCAGTTGTTGGATCGCGTTGGCGATGTGTTTGTGTCGGTGCATGGGTGAATTTGTTCGGCTTTGTTGGGTATTGGTGGCGGATCGTCCTGTCCTGCAACGTCTGCAGGTGGATCGTCCTGCATGCCACGCAACCCGGTTACCGGAGACGGAGTTGACGTGACGCCGTTGAGGCGCAGCGCACGAAAGAGTAGAGGTAACGTTTCCTATTTAAGCAATCACAGATCACAGTCCTTCACACGATCCTTACATTGTCATTAATCGCCGTTGACAATTTTTTTCCCGCCCCAATCGCACCTATATCCGGTGAAATCTTCTAAGTGAAATGCAATCAATAGGGCAATGCTCCGATTGTATTAATCAATTTAAGGTACATGCAACTGTTTTCATAAAAATTCCAAGTTGTGGCCATCCTTGAAATTTCGTACAATTCTCTTTATCAATTTAAATTAATAAGAAAAAAAAAAAAAAAATTGTCAATATGTTCAAAATGAACATTGGCTTAAAGTGCGAATAGTCAGAAATAATCAAATAGAAATTCGGTATTTTCAATACTCTACTTTAGCAACCTAAATTAATTCAAAGCTTATACAAATAAAAATTTTCAATACTTTGTACATGTTTATTTGTTCAAATTGAACATTGCTTAAAGTGAGAACAGCCAGAAATAATCAAATAGAAATTCGGTATTTTCAATACTCTACTTTAGCAATCTAAATTAATTCAAAGCTTATACAAATAAAAATTTTCAATACTTTGTACATGTTTATTTGTTCAAAATGAACATTGCTTAAAGTGTGAATAGCCAGAAATAATCAAATAGAAATTCGGTATTTTTAATACTCTACTTTAGCAGTCTAAATTAATTCAAAGTTTATACAAATAAAAAATTGTCAATACTTTGTACATGTTTATTTGTTCAAAATGAACATTGGCTCAAAGTGCGAATAGCCAGAAATAATCAAATAGAAATTCGGTATTTTCATTACTCTACTTTAGCAATGTAAATTAATTCAAAGCTTATACAAATGAAAAATTGTCAATACTTTGTACATGTTTATTTGTTCAAAATGAACATTGGCTAAAGTGTGAATATCCAGAAATAATCAAAAAGAAATTCGGTATTTTCATTACTCTACTTTAGTAATCTAAATTAATTCAAAGCTTATACAAATAAAAATTTTCAATACTTTGTACATGTTTATTTGTTCAAAATGAGCATTGGCTTAAAGTGCGAATAGCCATAAATAATCAAATAGAAATTCGGTATTTTTAATACTCTACTTTCGCAATCTAAATTAATTCAAAGCTTATACAAATCAAAATTGTCAATATTTTGTACATGTTTATTTGTTCAAAATGAACATTGGCTTAAAGTGCGAATAGCCAGAAATAATCAAATAGAAATTCGGTATTTTCAATACTCTACTTTAGCAATCTAAATTAATTCAAAACTTATACAAATAAAATTTTTCAATAGTTTGTACATGTTTATTTGTTCAAAATGAACATTGGCTTAAAGTGCGAATAGCCAGAAATAATCAAATAGAAATTCGGTATTTTCATTACTCTACTTTAGTAATCTAAATTAATTCAAAGCTTATACAAATAAAAATTTTCAATACTTTGTACATGTTTATTTGTTCAAAATGAACATTGCTTAAAGTGTGAATAGCCAGAAATAATCAAATAGAAATTCGGTATTTTCAATACTCTACTTTATCAATCTAAATTAATTCAAAGCTTACACAAATAAAAATTGTCAATACTTTGTACATGTTTATTTGTTCAAAATGAACATTGGCTTAAAGTGCGAATAGCCACAAATAATCAAAAAGAAATTCGGTATTTTCATTACTCTACTTTAGTAATCTAAATTAATTCAAAGCTTATACAAATAAAAATTTTCAATACTTTGTACATGTTTATTTGTTCAAAATGAGCATTGGCTTAAAGTGCGAATAGCCATAAATAATCAAATAGAAATTCGGTATTTTTAATACTCTACTTTCGCAATCTAAATTAATTTAAAGCTTATACAAATCAAAATTGTCAATATTTTGTACATGTTTATTTGTTCAAAATGAACATTGGCTTAAAGTGCGAATAGCCAGAAATAATCAAATAGAAATTCGGTATTTTCAATACTCTACTTTAGCAGTCTAAATTAATTCAAAGCTTATACAAATAAAAATTTTCAATACTTTGTACATGTTTATTTGTTCAAAATGAACATTGGCTCAAAGTGTGAATAGCCAGAAATGATCAAATAGAAATTGGGTATTTTTAATACTCTACTTTAGCAATGTAAATTAATTCAAAGCTTATACAAATAAAAATTGTCAATACTTTGTACATGTTTATTTGTTCAAAATGAACATTGACTTAAAGTGCGAATAGCCAGAAATAATCAAATAGAAATTCGGTATTTTCAATACTCTACTTTAGCAATCTAAATTAATTCAAAGCTTACACAAATAAGAATTGTCAATACTTTGTACATGTTTATTTGTTCAAAATGAACATTGGCTTAAAGTGTGAATAGCCAGAAATAATCAAATAGAAATTCGGTATTTTCAATACTCAACTTTAACAATCTAAATTAATTCAAAGCTTATACAAATAAAAATTGTCAATACTTTGTACATGTTTATTTCTTCAAAATGAACATTGGCTTAAAGTGCGAATAGCCAGAAATAATCAAATAGAAATTCGGTATTTTCAATACTCTACTTTCGCAATCTAAATTAATTTAAAGCTTATACAAATCAAAATTGTCAATATTTTGTACATGTTTATTTGTTCAAAATGAACATTGGCTTAAAGTGCGAATAGCCAGAAATAATCAAATAGAAATTCGGTATTTTCAATATTCTACTTTAGCAATCTAAATTAATTCAAAGCTTATACAAATAAAAATTGTCAATACTTTGTCCATGTTTATTTGTTCAAAATGAACATTGGCTTAAAGTGCGAATAGCCAGAAATAATCAAATAGAAATTCGGTATTTTCAATACTCTACTTTATCAATCTAAATTAATTCAAAGCTTACACAAATAAAAATTGTCAATACTTTGTACATGTTTATTTGTTCAAAATGAACATTGACTCAAAGTGCGAATAGCCAGAAATAATCAAATAGAAATTCGGTATTTTCAATACTCAACTTTAGCAATCTAAATTAATTCAAAGCTTACACAAATAAAAATTGTCAATACTTTGTACATGTTTATTTGTTCAAAATGAACATTGACTCAAAGTGCGAATAGCCAGAAATAATCAAATAGAAATTCGGTATTTTCAATATTCTACTTTAGCAATCTAAATTAATTCAAAGCTTATACAAATAAAAATTGTCAATACTTTGTACATGTTTATTTGTTCAAAATGAACATTGGCTTAAAGTGCGAATAGCCACAAATAATCAAAAAGAAATTCGGTATTTTCATTACTCAACTTTAGCAATCTAAATTAATTCAAAGCTTATACAAATAAAAATTGTCGATACTTTGTACATGTTTATTTGTTCAAAATGAACATTGGCTTAAAGTGAGAATAGCCAGAAATAATCGATTAAAAATTCGGTATTTTCAATACTCAACTTTAGCAATCTAAATTAATTCAAAGCTTACACAAATAAAAATTGTCAATACTTTGTACATGTTTATTTGTTCAAAATGAACATTGGCTTAAAGTGAGAATAGCCAGAAATAATCGATTAAAAATTCGGTATTTTCAATACTCAACTTTAGCAATCTAAATTAATTCAAAGCTTACACAAATAAAAATTGTCAATACTTTGTACATGTTTATTTGTTCAAAATGAACATTGGCTTAAAGTGAGAATAGCCAGAAATAATCGATTAAAAATTCGGTATTTTCAATACTCAACTTTAGCAATCTAAATTAATTCAAAGCTTACACAAATAAAAATTGTCAATACTTTGTACATGTTTATTTGTTCAAAATGAACATTGGCTTAAAGTGCGAATAGCCACAAATAATCGAATAAAAATTCGGTATTTTCAATACTCAACTTTAGTAATCTAAATTAATTCAAAGCTTATACAAATAAAAATTTTCAATACTTTGTACATGTTTATTTGTTCAAAATGAGCATTGGCTTAAAGTGCGAATAGCCAGAAATAATCAAATAGAAATTCGGTATTTTCAATACTCTACTTTAGCAATCTACATTAATTCAAAGCTTATACAAATAAAAATTGTCAATACTTTGTACATGTTTATTTGTTCAAAATGAACATTGGCTCAAGTGCGAATAGCCAGAAATAATCAAATAGAAATTCGGTATTTTCAATACTCTACTTTAGCAATCTAAATTAATTCAAAGCTTATACAAATCAAAATTGTCAATATTTTGTACATGTTCATTTGTTCAAAATGAACATTGGCTCAAAGTGCGAATAGCCAGAAATAATCGAATAGAAATTCAGTATTTTCAATACTCTACTTTAGCAATCTAAATTAATTCAAAGCTTATACAAATGAAAAATTGTCAATACTTTGTACATGTTTATTTGTTCAAAATGAACATTGGCTCAAGTGCGAATAGCCAGAATTAATCAAATAGAAATTCGGTATTTTCAATACTCTACTTTAGCAATCTAAATTAATTCAAAGCTTATACAACTAAAAATTGTCAATACTTTGTACATGTTTATTTGTTCAAAATGAGCATTGGCTTAAAGTGCGAATAGTCAGAAATAATAAAATAGAAATTCGGTATTTTCAATATGAAAATAAAAAATTTATGACGTGTGAATTTTCTTTTTTTTTTTGCAATTAAAAATCTTGAAAGTTAAAGAGTGATCACAATTTGTGAATCTGAGCTAATGCTTTTGTTTGGTTACTCAAAATAAATTAATACGAGTAAAGTATAGTTTACTCGAGGCCAAGAACGTACTATTGATTTTTATTTGCTTGCACCTTCAAAGACGAGTTCACAGAGTGTCGACCTTTCGATCTTTCCCACCCTCTGCAACCGTGACCGTACACGCAAAGTTCGTTGATCCTCGTGTATCAAAGTTTTGATTGGAATTCACGTTGCTTGCCAATCACCATAAATCCTCTGTTGAATTTCGTCGAAA
This sequence comes from Ephialtes manifestator, assembly GCA_963970395.1. Lineage (NCBI taxonomy): Eukaryota > Metazoa > Arthropoda > Insecta > Hymenoptera > Ichneumonidae > Ephialtes > Ephialtes manifestator. Next base: position 50,831,187 of record OZ019968.1, read on the forward strand.
CAACGCGAAACATTCGAGCACTTAATCGTTCGACTGTTGATGATATTCCACGCAAAATCGGATAACCCTTTTCCTCTCCACTCACTATTCCGTTTAATGTCGTTTCAATCGACCAAGCGAGTTGCGGAACCTTGTACCTGCGATTTGTCCAGCCGTAAGCACTGTAACGCGATTTGTGTGTCTGAGAGTTGAGTTTCACAGTAAACGTATTGTACAGGCTTCCCCAAATCCTTTACTTTGTTGCCCCCTTGCTCTAGATTGTTAAAGGGTAAGTTCCTAGCATATATGTACGATTTTCCGTGACTATATATTATAATCCCCTTCTGTACTGGGTAGCAGTGATTGTAAGGCTGGCAAAGTTTATCAAAGAAACAAAAACCAGATTTTTCAAAACAGTTTAGAGCGTTTCGCATTAGTTAAATCAGTGCTGAATTTTCCGACATTTCTACAACTTTTTATAGCTCATTTGACTGTCAGAAAATGTGTCTTTTACAAAGATAGTGTTTTAATTATTAATATAATATTAATAATAAATAATAATTAATATAATTATTAATATAATAAAACACTATCTTTGTAAAAGATTAATTGATATACAATCACAGCAATGTAAAAAAAATCGACTGTATTAACTCGCATAATTATAACAAAGTATTAATTATAATTAATAAAATGTGTCTTTTACAAAGATAGTGTTTTTATTATTAATATAATATTTATTATTAATATAATAAAAACACTATCTTTGTAAAAGACACATTTTATTAATTGTAATTAATATTTTGTTACAATTTTGCGAGTTAATAGAGTCGATATTTTTTTCCATTGCTGTGATTGTATATTAATACAATCACAGCAATGTAAAAAAAATCGACTCTATTAACTCGCCCAATTGTAACAAAGTATTAATTATAATACAAATCCACATCGTCCAGTAAGAAAAAATTAGTTGTGACTCATCCAATCGGATTAATACATAATTATTTATTCTTATTTTAAACCGGAGCGAAAAAAGCTTTTCGGTAATTAGATTAAATTGATAAATTTTATTTCAATTACAAGATCGTGTTAAAAATACTGAAAAAAATATGATGCATGTCACCGAAAAGTCTACAAAATGGCATTCAAAAAACTAGCCCTGATTTAGCCAGTGTAAAGCGCTGCATCCACTAGAAAATATTTGTGCCATCTGTTAAAAAAAAAAAACTAAAAATTTGTTTAAAAAATTCAAAGAATCAAAGGAAAAAGTCACGAATCTCTAAAATTATTTTCTTTTCTACAGACGGTAACCCGGTGACCGGAACTGGCTACACACCGGATCCGCAGAACAACGTGGCGCCCGTGCAGAACGGAGTCTCAGCTTCAAACATGAACGGCTCCGAGAAGTCTCATGATTCATCACCACCAGGTTCGATGAAGGGTCAGCAATCGCGAGCTCGCGTGCCTCCGGGTGGCTATTCTTCCGGGCTCTGGTAAATGGTTTCAAAGACCAACCATTCCTGAAAAAAAAACAACAACACCAACAACATCCATCGACCCCCAAAAACATCTTTTTCCCTCCCGTACCATCGACGCCAATGAGGAGAAGAGAAGAAAAAAGAAAATGAAATAAAGGAAATAAAAGTAATTCCACTCCCATTCGCTATTGGCCTTCGTCCAGAAAACGAAACCGTTTCGATCAGACTTCAACAATTCTCGTGTTTCACACGGTGATACACGAGCCGAGAGTCTGAAATTTCACTAAAAAACTTTCGGCTCTCATTTAACTTGGAAACTCGTTTTGCCAAGAACTCCTCGTTCGGATCTTGCAATCGGGCTACATTTTCGATCGCTGAGATTTTAATTAATATATCTCGAATTTGAAGTCGATCGAAGGGGGCTTCAATAATCTGGAAGAAATTAAATTATCGAGTAGACATCAATCGGCCGGCAGACACGTGCTCTCTTCGATGCCCGGACGTATCGGAATTGTACATTAGGTAGTCTGTGTTTCTCGAGAAAAAAATAAATAAAAAAGAAATAAAAGTAAGAGTAATAATACTAATATTAATAAAAGTGCACCACTACGTCAAAGATGATAAGTGCTTTCTTAATTCCGTGCCTTTCTCACACACATACATACACACATACAAACACACACATACTTTTTTGCTGATTTCTCGGGAGAAAAGGAACGACGACGTACCTTAGATTAACAGACAGATGTTTCGCCTTACGCGTCATCTAATGCGTATCATACGTTTATTTCGTTCATTCGATTTGTGCATTAACGTTTTCGCATAAAATGTCCGAAAAATTTGTGATTAGCGTCGTTGTTTCATTATAATTATCGCTCTCTCATCGCGTTTTCACGTACGTTCGAGACATCCCGTGTCTCGTTCGCTCATTGGCCGTATACCCTTGCTGAAATGCTTCTTTTATTTTCTTTCGTCCGGCATCGCGTAACGAATCTATTTATTTCACTGCGAAATTTCCCCATATTACATATTAATACATATATATATATACACATATATTCATACATATATGTATATGTATCACGCGTTTTCACAAAAGTAATCCGTCATCGTTTGGTGTGAGTTAAATTATATGACTCTCTGTAACGCATCACATTAGTCGTGATTACCCCCTTTTGTACTCTGGCAATTAATAAAATTTTGTAAGCAACATTCTGACTGTTATTATTTTAATCGATCCTTCATTATCTGTTGTGTGCTTTTACCGACTTCGTTGATGATTATTTTAATAAATGTTACGGACTGGAGATCTTCGATGTTGATTTTTAGTTGTTAGAAAATTTATGTTAAGTTAACCTTTACACTCGGGTATAATTCATCTGAATAAACGTATATTTTTACTTATTTATTATTTCATTGAACGGGACAAGCTCTTGACAAAAATATTGTGACGACGGCCAAGCAGGCCGAGAAAACGAAAAATAGTTACAATATAAATAAAACAAACTTGTAAAGACCGAAATAACTAAGGAGTAGAACGTAGATATGACCAGAATAGTTAAGCATCCTGCATGTCAATATAGTTGCTAAGGTCCCGCAAAAATGACGAAAATGGCCAACAAAAAAAATCAATAAATCCAGCTGCAACATTACCAGACCTCAGCAATCTTGACAGAGGCTCATTGATTCCATAATTAGTCCTGTGACAACAAACATAAAAGGGTAAGTGGTTTCGCACATTTCTCAAGGGAGCAGAAATAGTCACCAGCTCAAGTAGACTAGCACAATCAACGCGGTTGTGAATCATATTGTAGAGAAACAATAGATCAGACCTAAGACGCCGTGACGAAAGCAAATTGAGTTTCAGATCTCTATGCAGATATTCATGATATGTTCTATCAACAATATGAAACTTATAAAATAAGAAACGTACAAACTTCCGCTGCACGCGCTCAATAGCCATAGCAGACCCTGCGTAGAACGGGGACCAGACTACCGAAGCATATTCGAGCACCGGGCGAACTAAAGCGCAGAAAAGCACTTTTAAGGGCAGGGTAAAGTTAATTCGGCGAAAAAAAGGCATGTTTTTAAGATTTTTTTTTGGCGTAACGGATAGTGTTCGTTTATTGAAAAATTTACATATAATAAAGTAACATTTCAACAACATTTTCCCAAATTTTCAAAATTGAGCGAATGAAAATTAATCCCCGGAGCCGCCGCGAAAAAAAAGGTGGTTTGCGGTGAGCATCATAACTCGCAACAAAATCATCTGAAACAAAAAAATCAAAATGCATTTGTTAAAGGAGATGTTTTTTGAGGTAATGACGGGAGGTTTTTTTTTTTTCGATTTTTCGATTTTTCGTAGCACTTGGAAGTCAAAAACCCGATTGTCGCTTTAAAAAATCGGGTAATATGTTGTTGAAAAATTAGTAATTATTAAAAAAAACAAAAAAGCTCTCGACAATACCTGGTAAATTATGTGAAGAAGTACTGTGCAAAATTTCAAAGCGATTGGTCCAGTAGATTTTGAGTAATCGTGCTCACGGACTTCAAAAATGACAAGTCTCAGAAAAACGGTTTGAAAAACGCAGAAGAGTTTGGTCGCTTAGCGCTCATTGCACATAAGTTTGAGAACACTTCTCGATTGCATAAAAATCTGAGAAAATTCATGCATATTAACGGTACTCAAAAGATTAATTTTGCATAATAATAATTCTAAAATGTTATTAACAAAATGATGAAAAAAAAAAAAAAATAGACAACAAATTTCCCCGCAATCTAATTTTTTTTTCCTGATTCGTTCATTTTTCTGTATACGTATGAATTTTTTCAGACTTTTCAATTATCTTTGAATTTTTGAAAATTCAAAATAAAACTCGATAATTTTCTTATACTCACTGAAAGTCGTCGATGCCAGGTCCGTAGAGTAAACGACTTCCATCAAGATGATCGAGAGCATCTTTTTGCGTTTGTCTACGCAAAACTCTTTCTTCTTTACTGTCGTGCGCCGCTTGCTTCTCTGCACTACTAATTCGCAAATCGTCAACTTGTCGGGCCCATTCGTGAGAACTTGGCCCTGTACTGATTTGCATTTCTTCCATAAAGGCCAACAAAGCGAAACAACCTTCATTGAAAATACATGCAGCTACATTAGCTGCAATTTCCACAACTGTTGAGGTGCCACCGACTGACTGGAGAGATTTTCCAAATAAGTTGATTGGTTAGTCCCTCATGGTTAGCTTTGCAATCACCGCTATCCACATGCTCTTCGTACCACGCTTCGTATTCGGCAGAATCCAATTTGTTTTTCCAAGTCTCACAACCGTACTTATATACACCATACCTCGAATATATATAACGGGACCGGAACAGGCCCGTTTATCAATAAATTTATTCGGGGTCGAAAAATACAATAGCGCGCCGCGCAGCTGCCGCCCAGGTATAAGACCCGCCTGGAGCAATAGACGCTCAAATACTCATAGCTTCGTCAATTTTACTCCGATCGACTTGAAATTTTTACACAATATTCTTGAGACATTAGGCATTCATTTAAAAAAATAAAAAAAATGGAAAAAAAAATTTAAATACTTTACCCTGCCCTTAACAACCGCGAATTTTGGAAATCAGTGGTATTACGCCTGATGAACCCGAGCATACGCATCGCCTTCCTACAGACCGCCGAAATGTGCTCATTAAAAGTTAAATTTGACACAAAACGAACACCGAGGTCGCACGCAGTATTCTCCCGCGAAAGCCGACAACCGTCCACAAAGTAACTATGCAGTCGCTTCTGCCGCGCACGAAAGAAGGAAATAACAAAACACTTTTGAATATTAAGTTCGAGCCGATTACGCACACACCACTCAGAAAGCCGGTTAAGATCAGATTGGAGGATTTATCTACGAACTATTGAAAATATTAACGTCTTGATATTTAAAATTGGTATTATTAACAAAAGATGTTTGGCGTCTAACTTCATTAAATTGAAGATTATAAGAGGAACATGGAATTAAATTTTTATTCATCGTTTATATGCTGTCTATAATAGTATTTTTATTACCAACGCAAAGATACAAACCGTTGAGCTTAGAATCTACAAAAAATGAAAAAAGTACAAAAAATATTGATAACGGTTGATCAAAAATGGCAAACGTTTTCTATTGTAGTAAGGTACGATTAGCTTATTTGATTTTTTTTTCAATTAGGAAATACTGATAAATTATTTAAATAATAAGACATTTTGACACGGGGTTACGCAATGTTGAAAATTAACAATAAATGAGATACATTGAAATTACATGGTACGGAACGCTTCGATGAGGCTTCTAAAGGAACCATCGCGGTTATTACAGAGCGCGGTAAATGCATGTTTCTGATTAGCCTCGCGTTCGAGATTCGTAGCTATTTCGTGAGCCCGTTTCGTGATATTCTGCGGTATTCCAGCGAGACGAGCAGCGTTGAAACCGTAGGACTTTGGGCAGGCGCCTTCGCTCAATTTGTACAGGAAAGCAACTGTTTCCTGTGATATTTCATCTTCCTCTTCAGTTTCGACCACACAAGCCTAGAAATAAATTATTTTTCATTGATATTAATATTATATTATAATTATATTATTATTAATAATATTATATTAATATTAATTAATAAAATATCCGTTATTAGATTATTAAATTCTTATTATGGACTATTAAATTCATAGAGCGGTTATTCACCATGTGAGCCAAAGTTACGTCTTCGTTCTTCTTGTAATCTTCGACCAGCGAATGATAATGAGTAGAGAAGAGAGTACGACACTTGAGCTTGGTAAGCGCATCCACGACCGCCGCAGCAATCGCAGTACCGTCGTAAGTCGAAGTACCTCTTCCAAGCTCGTCGAGTAATACCAAGGAATGAGGCGTTGCGTGTTGAAGAATGGCTGCGGTTTCGCTGAGCTCCACCAAAAAGGTACTTTGACCAGCGAGAATATCGTCGTTTGCTCCTAGTCTCGTAAAAATCCTGTCGGACAAAGCTAGGCGACAACTAGTCGCTGGTACGTGGCAACCCTGTGTTTGAATTGTTAGAAATTTTAATACATGTCAGTAAAAGGAAATCTTTAAGGTAGTCCTTGCTAGTGATGCGACGATACATGAAAAAATATCGATTCTCATAATCGATTAATTTTTTTTAAAAAGAATTATCGATTCGATTAATCGGCATAAAATCAATCGATTGTAAAAGAATCGATTAAACATCTGATTTTCATCTCAAGTACTGAATAATCATAAAACAAAAATAAAAAGGCACAATTAACTAGACATCTGATCGACTGCCTACCTGATTGGCCAATTCCTCGCACCCTGTCTAGTTTCACCGCGATCTCGCTGTCTCGCTGTATATGTTTCATGCAAAAATCTTCGAGAATCGATTATCAAAAGAATCGTGGAAAAATAATCGTTTCGAAAATAATCGACCGTATAAATAATCGATTCGAAAATAGTCGACCGTCTAAATAATCGATGAATAATCACGATTAATTCATGGAAAAAAAAATCGATTCTCGAATAATCGAATCAGAATCTCGCATCACTAGTCCTTGCGACACATACTAGTACTTAAATTTCGTCACAAAAGCTGAATCGCAAAGACTATCTTAATGGTATTCCGGATTAAATTTCTCAGCTGATAGAACTCGTTGCGAAGCGTGCTAAACCCCTTAAATTTTTTTCGATATCAGATCCTGCAAACGCCATTTTATACTACTCTTTTAATTAGTACAAACAGAAAGTTTAAACAAAAACATGTATCTATATTTTTCAAACTAGAATCAGTGTTTATATATCGTATTGTAATTTTTCTACGCCACTTCTAATTATACAATCGCACGGAGAGAAATTTCTGTGTTGTGACAACATAAAACGAGGACAACAAAAATCGTTACGTTAGACTGGCAAATCTTTTGTTCGGCTGACAAATCAGTTTTGCTATGCTGACAAATCATTTGTTCAGCTAAGCAATTTTTTTTGTTAGCTTAACGTAACGATTTTTGTGTCCTCATTTTATGTTGTTTACAACACAGAAATTTCTTTCCATGCGTATATATAATTTGAAAAAAAAAATTAGGAATATTGCACTTAATTGAAATCGCTTTTAAACAAACTTACCATCTGGGTCATAATAGTCAGCAAACCGACTTGTCGCATTAGAGTCGACTTTCCGCCCATATTCGGTCCAGTCAAGATGACGAGAGACGCAGTTTCCTCAGCTGCGAGGAGAGTATCATTTGGCACAAAGTCCTCGGTCATAATACAAGGGTGTTTGCCGTCCCTGATTTCCGTAAATACCTATTTCCGATAGACCGTGAAAACAGGAATAATGAGCGTTTCGTTCAGCAGTTATTAACGATGAGAATAATCCTATATCATTGAGTCTTTACCTTTTCGTCGTCTATAATTTCCGGCACGCACATATCGCCGGAGCGAGCGTATTCAGCGAGGGAAATGAGCACGTCGAGAACTGAGATTCTATAAACCGCCATACTCCACAGGTCATACTTGTCGCTGAATTTCGCGAATATTCTTCGGCTCAAATCCTTAAGAACCTTGTCACGATGATCCTCAGCGTTTATCGTTCTTACCAGAAGTTCTTTGCCTTCGGCTGTGTAATATCGTCTGAAGCCTTTGCGCTGAGATTGCAACTCGTAGCCTGATCCGACCTTTTTTACTTGACTATCAGGAACCTCAATTTGAAAGCGTTTTTTTTCGCTTCCGTGAAGAGTTACTTTAACGCCGAAGTGTCTTATCTGACTCTGCAAATATTTCTTTACGTCGTTTGCGATTTCGTTCAGTTCCAAGGAAACCGAATCGTACTCGCTATCGACACCGTGTTTCGGTATTATGCAGCCCTCCTTTTTTGCCTCTTCGTGATCAAAGGCGACCTGTACGTCGAATCAGTAATATTATCTTCAATTCGTATTTTTTTTTTGTAAGTTAAATAGTACGAAATATCGAGGAAACGTAAGTAATGGGTTAAAAAAAATCCGCTAAAATACAGTAATGGGGCATTCCACCGGTTATCGACAGGGTCACGATCCTCATACTTTTTTTTATTTTTTGTGCTTTTGAGACGTTGTAGAGCAATACAAAAAAACTCTAGAATTTTTTGTAGATTTAAAAAAAAAAAATTTTTTTTTTTTTAATAACGTAAAATTTGATTTTCTCAAAGAGTACGTTTTTATATTGTTTTTATATTGCTCTACAACATCTCAAAAGGAAAAGAAATCTGTCGATAATCGGTGGAATGCCTCATATACAATATGTTATGTTTATTTTTCAAATACTTATCGAAGTGCTGAAATCTCATAAACTCAATTTGACTATAAAAATGGCTCGAAAGTTGTCCTGTGCTTACATACCTTAAAGAAATCGAGAGTTTCACGCAAATTTGGGAAATCGCCTTCGGGTGCCAATTGTGTGCACTGCTTTATTAGCTCGCTACTAAATCCTAAAAAAAAAAAAGGAAAATTCGCTCAAAAGTCGAATGACACCGAATGAATATTTATTTAGACTAACGTACCGTCAAATTGCGCGATGAGTTTCAACGCCTCCTCGAAGCCTTCCAGAGCAGTGGTAAAGTCCAGGATCTTCCTTTTGGAGTAAGTATCCCTCTCAAACATAATCGCTCGTGAATCCGGATGATCCGCTGCTTTTAAAGCATTTCCGTGCGTGTGAATCCTGATCAATAACGAGAAGAAAAAAAAACATTTCCGTAATCAATGCAATCGATGGTGATGTATTTTCACATAATACTGATGTAATTAATTACGAACTTGCTAAGAAGGCGTTCCATATCCGGCAGTTTTCCCAACATACCCCGAACTTTTTGGACTACATCCGGACGATCCAATAATTCCCGAATGGCGTCTTGTCGCTGAGTTATCACGTATTTCTGGCAAGACGGACGGCAGATCCATTCTCGCAACAATCTAAAGGATTATTAAGAATTAGAACAGGAAAAGAAATGGCCGTTTTTTTCCCGGAAAAAAATTCCCTGACTATTCCCTGATTTTTCGCTGAGCAATTTTTCAATTTTCTCTGACCGAAATTCTAAGGATATCTACTAAAAAAATTTATAATGCGAATTTTAAAAAATGTATTAGAAACAGATACGTGTTTTTGATAAGTTATTTATTTCTCGATCAACAACGAATAGTACTTTTGGCGATATATTTTCTCTTTCAAAATATAAACAATCTTTGGAATCATAATGCTTTAAATCCGATTAAATACTAATGTAATTTAATAATTTATTATGTATGTGTGATGTGATGTGACGTGTAATACTTGTTTTAACTAATATATGACACTTTTTAAACTTTTTTATTGAGTGCTTCGATTTGTTCGAATAGATTTATGTTGTAATGTTTATATAAATTTTTATTTGTTTTTTTTCCTTCTTTTCAAATATTTTTCAGTTGTTTTTTTTTCCAAGTCTTTCTTTTATGGATTTTTATTCAGTTATTGAAAGTTTGGCAACAATCTACTTTTTCATCGGACTAATTTCGATATTCCCTGATTTTTCCCTGATTCCCTGATCAATTTTTTATTTCCCTGACTTTTACCGGTTTTCCCTGATCGTGGCCATCATGGAAAGGAGATATTCAAATGAAAAATTAACAATTTATTATGTATGTGTGATGTCATGTGAAGTGTAATACTTATTTTACTAATATATAACACTTTTTAAACTTTTTTATTCAGTGTTTCGATTTGTTCGAATAGATTTATGTTGTAATGTTTATATAAATTTTTATTTGTTTTTTTTTTCTTTTCAAATATTTCCAGTTGTTTTTTTTTCCAAGTCTTTCTTTTATGGATTTTTATTCAGTTATTGAAAGTTTGGCAACAATCTACCTTTTCTCTGACTAATTTCGATATTCCCTGACTTTTCCCTGATTCTCTGATCAATTTTTTATTTCCCTGACTTTTCCCTGATTCCCTGATCAATTTTTTATTTCCCTGACTTTTCCCGGTTTTCCCTCACCGCGGCCACCATGGAAAAGAGATATTCAAATGAAAAATTAATACCTTTTGCCGAAAGCCGTGCAACAATGATCCAACGTCGTTACGAGAGATCCTTCTCCACCGAGTACTTTCAGATTGTTAATCGTGATGGCATCTAGCACCATGTTCGTAACAGACTTTATACCGGAAGTAACAACCTGACTCGTGTAATCAGGTGGTACGTAAGTCTGGAATCTACGCTGAACAAGAAGCTGCTGATCGAGTAGATAATCTTTTAGCAAAAAAATGCATCCTCCTAAAGCATTGACTGCAAGCTCTTTATCCTCTGCAGGTGTGATTCCCAACGTGTCTTCTAATTTCCCGACAAAGAATAATAAATGTAATCTTCGAATTTCATTAAATAAATTTACTTTAAATTATATCTTGCCAAAATTACATACTTTCGCTGAGATAAGGTTTCAAACCCTCGGGCCACGAAAACTCGGAATTCGTTGGGTTTTTAAAGTAGTCAGCCTCGTGGAGTTTCTTGATAATTTGAGAAATTAATTATTACAATTACAAAATGAAAAAGCAAAGTTATGAGTTATATATTTTATGTCCCGAGCTAACGGGACAGTGGAAATGGACATGTTTTTGGGAATTCTTGTTCGATTAAGAGTTGAAACTCAAATTTCGAATTAATACACGCGTATATTTTTTTTATCGATAAAACTGAATTGAACACTTTTAATTAACTAATTTAATACGAAAAAACTTCTTATTTATCGCCGTTTACGATAATTACAATCATATTTAAAAGTTACGCTTTTTCAGCGTTAATAATGTATTTATTTCTTGTTTGTTGATTGAAGATTAATTGTAGACTGGTGAGTGAATCAATTGAAAAAATGAAGAAAGAGTTAAGGGGAGGAAGTCAGGTAAAAAAAATTGATTTTGGAAATTCAATATTATCCAAATCCTATTGCATATAAAAATGCCCAACGCACTATATTGTTGGTACTCGATGACAGGATTTTTTACTGTCGTCTGACTTGCATATGCTTTTCAATATTATCTTAAGCAAAGTTCTTAGGTTTTCCATTCTGCGCATGATTCAGATCAAACTACTCGGCAGATTAGAATGGTTGAAGTCTCATTTTCTTCTTCATGAAAAGATTCACCGGCTAAATGGAGCAAATGTTAATAAAATGTAATATTTTTTAAGTGACATAATTATTAATAAATAAATTTTATGCTATTTTCTAAATCAGTGATTAACTTTGCTTTCAGAATGAAAAAAAAATAGTTTGCTCCATTTAGCCGGTGTATCTTTTCATGAAGAAGAAAATGAGATGTCAACCATTCCAATCTGCCTAGTAGTTTGATCTGAATCATGCGCAGAATGGAAAACCTAAGAACTTTGCTTAAGATAATATTGAAAAGCATATGCAAGTCAGACGACAGTAAAAAATCCTTTCATCGAGCACCAACAATATAGTGCGTTCGGCATTTTTATATGCAATAGCATTTGGATGATATTGAATTCCCAAAATCAATTTTTTTCACCTGACTCCCTCCCCTTAAGAAGAGTTAGCGAAAATATACAAGTGCAATGAACGACGCATGGAATTGCGGAACGGATTTACATTGGTAGAAATTGAGATTGAATATTGGAAAGAATGGAAATGGAATAATAATTAATTATAGTAGGAAAAATAGCCAGGACGTAACAATATATACATAAAAATATATGAAAACACGGAAATTCGATTTGTATTGTACATCATACGAATAAAGAACCATTTAGTACTTTATTACTGATAAATCATTGAATAAAACTAAGAACTTTTTAGTTATCCAATTTACCTGGAGTGTCTTTGCTGCGGACCAGAATTGCACTTCTTTCTGCAGTGGTTCCTTGGTTGCTCCGCTTAACATATTATTCAAAATTTTCATCGTTCCCTGCGACAAGTTACCGCGCTCGTAAATTATCTGAACGGGAGGATGATGCGCGAGAAGCGTAAGCAAACGAGAGTTGCAACGATCGTCCTGAAACTGGCCAAGATAAAATTCTCCGATCGTCGTGTCCAAGAAACAAACACCGTAAGTTGATAGCGTGCTGTCTGAATCTCGCTTCTCCACCAATGAGAGCAGATGGTTCGATTGCGGGGTTATTATCTCCGAATCCTGGGCAGTAAAAACTCGAGCTCCGCGAGAAGTCACTTGGCATATCTCGCGATTCACGACTTTGTCAAATTTCGTCGTTTTCGCTTCTGATTCAATTGAGAAAAATTTAAGAATTAGAAGTATATTTGCTTAGAGGTTGTTTAGAACTATTGCAAAAATGATCGATGATATTAAATCGATGGTTTGAAAGAATTAGTAACCGTTTACGTAGTTTTCTTAACAAATTTATGCAGTCGAGAATTCGGAAAAATTTAACGATATTCTAGGCACTAAAAACAATGATTTTGAATAACTATTACAGAGTCAAAGAATTATTATTGAATACTAATATATATTTTTTCGATATTCAAGATATCGAAACAATATTCTAGGCACTAAGAACAATGATTTTGAATAACTATTACAGAATCAAAGAATTATTAGTGAATACTAATATATATTTTTTTCAATATTGTAGATATCGAAACGATATTATAGGCACTAAGAATAATCATTTTGAAATTACAGAGGCAAAGAGTTATTAATGAATACTATTTTTTCAATACTCACTTTTTTTGCATCGTTCAGCAGCCATATCAGGAGTTTCGGTCTGTTCGACTCTGGCAACTTTATATCCCCGTTCGATTAAATTTGAGGAAAAGCGGCCGTAAGCGATCTCAGGGAATCCCGAATGAGCCCATTCACCCTGTATCACAAAATACAAAATACCTCAACATTCATCCTTAAAAAAAAATACGCAATTTTGTGAAAACAACTATCCTTAATTTCACTCACCCGCATATACGAAATGCCAAGTACAGTAGCACCCGTTACCGCATCCATGTGATAAAGTTCGTAAAATTTACCAACTTTGAAGAACAACACGCAATCGAAGTGAGTACTCTTCAGTTCCCACCATTGACGCATTCCCTGCAAATTATCATATAAGTCAAAATCTCGATCGAGAATTTAATGTTATTAAAATAGTAAATTGCAAACTTTTAACCCTTTAACAGTCAACGTAGCACATTTCCGGCATAGGAAGAAAAGCTAACACCTTTTTTTTTTAATTCGATACCACAAATATTTTTTTGTATAACAATAGATTTTCAGTGCTATTTTTTTTCCTTTTTACTATTATACTTAGAGTCTCTGAATGATAAAAAAAATTGTAAGAAAGGGACTTGGCTATTATTAAAGGGTTAATAACTGAAGAGTAAACTAACAGGCGTCTGTTTTTCTAGAAAATCGTGTGGAACATAGAGAGTTCTGGGATCATAATTTGGATCACTAGCAGGTCTCCTTTTAGCATCCTTTATTTTTTCAGGACGAAGGAAGTCGAGGCTGAGATGCGGCCATGATTCAGCACCGCTTGTTGGTCCGGTGGGTCCGGTTGGCATCGGCATTCCACTAGATTTGCTCTCTGCTGAACCCTGTAGAAATATTTTATATAATTTCAACGAAATCGCGATTTTTATCGATATTTATGAAAATAAACAAACCCCATTGTCAGCCTTGCTCTTTTTGGCAGGAATCTTAGATTTGGTGGATTTTGCTCGTTTGCCCTTCTAGACACACAAAAAAATTAATAGATTAGCTTCATGATTAAGAATAAATAAAATTTCTAGACATTTTTATTATACCTTTGGTGTTTCTTCCTCAGTTTCGCTTGATGGTTCACTTTCTGACACACTTTCAGAAACTTCTTCCTCCGAGGCATCCTCATCTGATTCTGTGATGTAAATCATTTTTGTTTTAGTGATAAATACTCAATTCATTTGTTTTAAGCTACTGCACCATGCAGAAAAACAAAAAATTTTACCAGGTTTGTAATCATCTTCACTTTCCTCGCAATCACTATCATCAGGGATAATAATTCTTCTTCTCTTGGGCTTTGTTTCTACAACTTCCTCATCGCCATTTCTTTCCTTCAAAGGTCGTTTTCGTGTAGGAGTTACATCCTTGCCCTTGGTAACTACTAATTTTAAAAAATGGACAATCAACTTATAGCCATTTATATATTGACAAATAAGAGGTTAAAGGAAAATATTAAGTTGGAAAAAACGTCAAAATTTTGTATTTCCTAAGGTATAGAATATTACTTTCCTACAGATATATAGAATCTTTTTCTTGCTGAGACTGATCAAAGAAATTGAGTAATTAAAAAATTATAATTTCTTCAAATTCTGAGTAACATTGTCTATGTTTATCATCATTTTTAAAGTAGATAAACAAAATTAACATAAAGATTTAACTAAATTGAAAAAGTTTACTTTTCTGTAAGAATTTCCTTGTTTTTGTTAGCTGATCAAAGAAATGAATAATAAATTCACAAATTTCTAGTGCAACATTTAAAAAAGTCAATATATATAGAATTTTCTCAATCCTAAGCACATCTTTAGTAACATCCTTGTCATTTAAAAATAATCATCAATTAGATATTTCCAAATTATAGACAGCAATTTATTTAGAAAATATATTGTTAACAGAATTTATTTAATAGAATGACCAAAGACCTGCAAAATATCTGACAAATCGACAAGCTCTGAGTTTCTTTATTCATTGTAGTGAAGCCAGAGAATAACTAAATTGAAAAAGTTTATTTTTCTGCAAAAACTTCCTTGTTTTTGTTAGCTACTGATCAAAGAAATGAATAATAAATTCACAAATTGCTAGTGCAAAATTTTGAAATGTCAACATGTATAGAATTTTCTCAATCCTAAGCACATCTTTAGTAACATCCTTGTTATTGAAAAATAATCATAATTTATTTAGAAAATATATTTTTAACAGAATTTATTTAATAGAATGACCGAAGAAGACCTAAAAAATATCTGGAAATTTGACAAGATCAGAGTTTTTTTGTTCATTGTAGTGAAGCCAGAGAATAACTAAATTGAAAAAGTTTACTTTTCTGTAAGAACTTCCTTATTTTTGTTAGCTATTGATCAAAGAAATGAATATTAAATTCGCAAATTGCTAGTGCAACATTTTAAAAAGTCAGCATGTATAGAATTTTCTCAATCCTAAGCACATCTTTAGTAATTCTAAATCCTTGTAATTAAAAATAATCATGATTTAGATATTTCCAAATTATAGACAATAATTTATTTAGAAAATATATTTTTAACAGAATTTATTTAATAGAGTGACCAAAGAAGACCTACAAAATATCTGGAAATTCAACAAAATGAGAGTTTCTTTGTTCATTGTAGTGAAGTCAGAGAATAACTATATTGAAAAAGTTTACTTTTCTGCAAAAACTTCCTTGTTTTTGTTAGTCACTGATCAAAGAAATGAATAATAAATTCACAAATTGCTAGTGCAAAATTTTGAAATGTTAACGTGTATATAATTTTCTCAATCCTAAGCACATCTTTAGTAACATCCTTGTCATTGAAAAATAATCATAATTTATTTAGAAAATATATTTTGAACAGAATTTATTTAATCAAATGGCCGAAGACCTAAAAAATATCTGGAAATTCAACAAGATCAGAGTTTCTTTGTTCATTGTAGTGAAGCCACAGAATAACTAAATTGAAAAAGTTTACTTTTCTGTAAGAACTTCCTAGTTTTTGTTAGCTACTGATCAAAGAAATGAATAATAAATTCACCAATTTCTAGTGCAACATTTAAAAAAGTCAATATGTATATAATTTTCTCAATCCTAAGCACATCTTTAGTAACATCCTTGTCATTTAAAAATAATCCTCATTTAGATATTTCTAAATTATAGACAGCAATTTATTTAGAAAATACATTTTTAACAGAATTTATTTAATAGAATGACCGAAGAAGACCTAAAAACTATCTGGAAATTCGACAAGCTCTGAGTTTATTTGTTCATTGTAGTGAAGTCAGAGAATAACTAAATTGAAAAAGTTTACTTTTCTGCAAAAACTTCCTTGTTTTTGTTAGCTACTGATCAAAGAAATGAATAATAAATTCACAAATTGCTAGTGTAAAATTTTTAAATATCAACATGTATATAATTTTCTCAATCCTAAGTACATCTTTAGTATCATCCTTGTCATTGAAAAATAATCATAATTTATTTAGAAAATATATTTTTAACAGAATTTATTTAATAGAATGACCGAAGACCTAAAAAATATCTAGAAATTTGACAAGCTTTCAGTTTCTTTGTTCATTGTAGTGAAGCCAGAGAATAACTAAATTAAAAAAGTTTATTTTTCTGTAAGAACTTCCTTGTTTATGTTAGCTACTGATCAAAGAAATAAATAATCAATTCACAAATTGCTAGTGCAACATTTTAAAAAGTCAACATGTATAGAATTTTCTCAATCCCAAGCACATCTTTAGTAATTCTAAATACTTTTAATTAAAAAATAATCATCAATTAGATATTTCCAAATTATAGATAGCAATTTATTTAGAAAATATATTTTTAACAGAATTTATTTAATAGAATGACCGAAGAAGACCTAAAAACTATCTGGAAATTCGACAAGCTCTGAGTTTATTTGTTCATTGTAGTGAAGTCAGAGAATAACTAAATTGAAAAAGTTTATTTTTCTGCAAAAACTTCCTTGTTTTTGTTAGCTACTGATCAAAGAAATGAATAATAAATTCACAAATTGCTAGTGCAACATTTTTAAATATCAACATGTATATAATTTTCTCAATCCTAAGCACATCTTTAGTATCATCCTTGTCATTGAAAAATAATCATAATTTATTTAGAAAATGTATTTTTAACAGAATTTATTTAATAGAATGACCGAAGACCTAAAAAATATCTAGAAATTTGACAAGCTTTCAGTTTCTTTGTTCATTGTAGTGAAGCCAGAGAATAACTAAATTAAAAAAGTTTATTTTTCTGTAAGAACTTCCTTGTTTATGTTAGCTACTGATCAAAGAAATAAATAATAAATTCACAAATTGCTAGTGCAACATTTTAAAAAGTCAACATGTATATAATTTTCTCAATCCTAAGCACATCTTTAGTAACATTCTTGTCATTTAAAAATAATCATCATTTAGATATTTCCAAATTATAGACAGTAATTTATTTAGAAACTATATTGTTAACAGACTACTACCACCACAACTATATTGTTAACAGAATGTATATTTAATAGAATGACCGAAGAAGACCTAAAAACTATCTGGAAATTCGACAAGCTCTGAATTTCCTTGTTCATTGTAGTAAAGCCAGAGAATAACTAAATTGAAAAATTATTGTATAAATGTAAAAAATATATTGTTAACAGAATTTATTCAATAGAATGTCCAAACAAAACCTAGAAATCAACTGAAAATTCGGGAAGCTTTGAGTTTCTTTGTTCATTGTAGTGAAGCCAGATAAAGTCTTGAATATATGTCTTTGTCCTAAGGGCCAAAGACATGTGCTGAGAGATTTTACATAAAATAAAATAGATCAATGAAAAACACACGAAGGACATTCGCGTTGTCTTTACAAACAATACGATGTGTACAGGCCCAGTAAAATGTTATTGTACTAGCATCAAGCGACAAGCACTTAAATAATTAAGCAAAATGTTACGAACCTTTGGCCTTGGATGGTTTAAGCTCACGTTTCGGCGTAGTCGATTTTGTCTTGGCTGCAGGTTTATCATTTTTAGCAGCAGTAGCCGGTGTTTTGCCTTGTCCCGGCTTCGGATTCTTCGGCGACGTAAAGTAATTGTACAACGAATTGACCTTTTTATTTTTCTGAGACATTTTTACGTCTCAACCGCGTTTCCTTTCTATATACTCGCGATCATCAATACACGAGAAAGATATATATATATATATATATTCATTCAAGCCACCGGCGAACTCGACTGCGAAATGAGAAATCGCGGGAATCGTAAAGCATTCGGAAACACATCGAGAATTTCGCATCTTCAACTAGGGATTTTTTGTGTGTGAAAACATCAGGTAAAGTTGAGCATCGTTATTTATGAAAATTTTCACGAAAATTTTTATCTAAATATCACGAAATTCCAAAGAATCGTTGCGAATAAAAAATATAACCAAATACTTTAGGAAATCTTATTTATCATTTTTCTTTTTATTTACATTTTCATTGAATTTATGAGCAAGTTTTTTTTTGGATATTTTTAATAAAAATTTTGTTAGTTTTCTTATCAATATAGAAAAACAAATGAATGTCAAATTTTTACATTTTCATCGAATTTATGAGCAAGTGTTTTGTATATTTTTAATAAAAAACTTTATTCATTTTCTTATTAATATAGAAAAACAAATGAATGTCAAATTTTTACATTTTCATCGAATTTATGAGCGATTGAGTTTTGTATATTTTTAATAAAAATTTTATTGCAGCATCCAAAGACTTTCGACGATAATAATGAGCACCACTGATCGGAATTTTCAGCAGTATTTCATTATTTTCATCGAATTTATGAGCAATATTTTTAATACAAATTTTATTCATTTTCTTATCAATATAGAAAAACAAATGAATGTCAATGTTTGAATGGCATTATTAATAATAATTTTATTAATTTTCTTATCAATATAGAATTCATTTATTTTTCTATATTGATAAGAAAATTAATAACATTTTAACAAATGAATGTCAATTAATAATGACATTCAAACATTGACATTAATTTAATTTTTTAATGGCATTATTATTAATAATGCCATTAAAAAATTGACATTCATTTATTTTTCTATATTGATAAGAAAATTAGTAAAATTATTATTGTAAATAATAATTTTTAATTATTATTAATAATGCCATTAAAAAATTGACATTCATTTGTTTTTCTATATTGATAAGAAAATGAATAAAATTTGTATTAAAAATATTGCTCATAAATTCGATGAAAATAATGAAATGCTGCTGAAAATTCCGATCAGTGGTGCTCATTATTATCGTCGAAAGTCATTGGATGCTGCAATTTCTCGAGTCGTTCGACGACTATTTCACGATGTTTCTGGGGCGTTGTTCCCTATCCACGATAGCCACAATGTCAAAACATTTCAACCTTGACGCCCAATAAACACAACTGTTTATCAAATGATATTAATTTATTAATAAAAATATACAAAAAATGCAAAATTACGATATACTGATACAGGAGATCGAGGCTATCGACGATTATTTAGGACCGACATTTAGGTAGGTTCGATTATTAAACTCGATGAAAACACTAGGTTAACTACCCCTGTCAAATGCCGCGGGGGTGGCTTAACGACCCCTGTACGCAGATGCAACCCCTTAACGTTTCGCGTGTGCGCAATTCAAGGGTTGAAAGAGGGGGTGGGCGTTTTTTATTTGCTACAAGAAAAAAAAAAAAACGGCGCGATCGTAACAATCGTTCGCGACACTAATATGGCAAGATTGACACTGTCACAGATCCAAAATGTCTTGCCAGCCGCTGCTCCAAAATACGAACACTTGTTGCTTGAAATAGAGTCCACTGACATTAGTAGTATAGGTCTAGTTATAAGGTAGCGTTTCAATGCGAGCTCCTTCAAATCTACTGGCAATTCTCCTTAATACTTTTGCTTTTAGAGCTATTTACGATGGACACGAACACCAAAAGTTTATGGAAAAATTGGACGAGAGGGTCAAGAGCCATGACAAAGATATCGAACGAATGTGCAACCATCACTACCAGGGATTCATCGACTCTATCAGGGAATTACTTCAAGTGCGATCACAGGCGCAGGAACTTAATGTAGGAACTTTGTACCTGAATTTCAATTTGTTTTTGTTTTTTTTTAATGACAGTATAAATGAGGCATTTCATATGAAGCGGGCCACCCTGATTTTCAATTTTAGAGTGGGTTCATCATTTTTTTTCGAGAGTGTATAGAGTTTGGGTAGGGGTAAAAATAGCGAATGGATGAAATAGCGAATGGCTGAAATAGCGAATGGCTGAAATAGCAAATGACTGAAATAGTGAATGGCTGAAATAGCGAATGGCTGAAATAGCGAATGGATGAAATAGCGAATGGATGAAATAGCGAATGGATGAAATAGCGAATGGATGAAATAGCGAATGGATGAAATAGCGAATAGCTGAAATAGCGAATGGCTGAAATAGCGAATAGCTGGAATAACGAATACCTGAAATAGCGAATAGCTGAAATAGCGAATAGCTGAAATAGGGAATGGCTGAAATCGCGAATGGCTGAAATAGCAAATGGCTGAAATAGCGAATGGCTGAAATAGCGAATGACTGAAATAGCGAATGGCTAAAATAGAGAATGGCTGAAATAGCGAATGGCTAAAATAGAGAATGGCTGAAATAGCGAATGGCTAAAATAGAGAATGGCTGAAATAGCAAATGGCTAAAATAGAGAATGGCTGAAATAGCAAATGGCTGAAATAGCGAATGTCTGAAATAGCGAATTTAAATATAATGAACGTCTGAATCTAGAATGGCTATTATTATGAAATTCGCTATTTTAGCCATTCGCTATTTTGATCATTCGCTATTCTGAACTCCAGCCTAGAGTTCCCTGATCACATACGAGTTATTTCAGATTTTTGATCCCCATAGTTTTTCCACAATAAAATACGCTTTTTTTATTTTTATTTTTTTTCCTTTTGCTGCCGATTTTAAACTATCTATGACATAACAAAATTGTTCCGGGATAAAATGTAGGGTTTCGCGTATAATTTTTGATAAAAATGTTTCCAAATTAATCTAGATAAATTTTCAGTCATTTTTTGGCAAAATAATGCCATATCATTTTTTTTTCCGTTGAGAGGAACCATTTTTATTTTATTCAAAATTTCACAGAATTTCCGTCATAATGTTAAAAAAACGATGAAAAAATCAACACAATGGCAAATTGATATCTTCACAATGTATGGCTCGGTTATTTGCTGAATCATACACAATTCACACGTTCACATTATGAAGGTATGAATTGATAATCGCGCAAATTTTGGTGTAGTTAATGGACATAATAACTGAAATTCTGTCAAATTTTGAGCAAAATCAAAATGGTCCTTCCCAACGAAAAAAATTGTATGACTTTGTATTGCCAAAAAGTGATTGAAAATGTATCTAGGCTAATTTCGAAACATTTTTATTAAAAAGTATACGCGAAATCCTACATTTTATCCCGGAACTATTTTGATGTATCATATATAGTTTATAAAATCGACAGCGAAAGGAAAAAAAATAAAAATAAAAAAGCGTATTTTATTGTGGAAAAACTATGGGGATCAAAAATCTGAAATAAATCGTAAGTGTTTGGGGAACTCTAAATACTCTGTAAAAAAATTATGAACCCACTCTATGAACATTAAAAACCAGGGTGGCCCGCTTCATATGGAATGCCTCAAATATTATTAATGAGATATATAAATATTATTAATTGAGAGTTACACTATATTTTTTTATTTCTTCCATAGGAGGAAATCCTAGAATTGGACAAGCGCATAAGCGCTTCGACGACCAAAGTTATCGAAAAGGGAGAAGAACTAGTCAAAGCGAGAAAAGTTGAGAGCAACATGGCTGCAGCTGTGGACAGTCTCACTATGTGCTTACCTGTACTAGCTGCATATGCTAAACTTCAAAGACAGTTAAAGGATAAGCGTTATTATCCGGCTCTGAAAACTCTGGAGCAATTGGAGCATCATGACTTGCCAAAAGTCACGAATTATAGATTTTCGTCACAAATCACCGAACAAATACCTCTGTAAGCTTTTCCTTTTTAAATTACAAACAAACATCCAGTCGGTATAAAGCTATTAAAAATATACTGTAAAAGGTTAAAGATTGTGCATTAAAAAAAATGTATATATTATTTGCTTCGAGTCAGATTGCAAATTAGCATTGATTTTACTTATATATAATCAGAGTTGTAAATGCCAAATACTTTCAGAAATAACGATCATGATAGCATATAACATGTAGCGATTATAATCCGATGAGAAAAGTTTTGAATAGCTGCAAAAATAATTATTTTTCATGGTGATCCTTTTGAAAAAATCCAAAAATCTAATTAATACATTAAGAAAGTAATGCATTAATTATCTCTTCCATCTTTTCCAATATTTAAGCAAAAATTAGTATTTTTTTGCAGCTCTTCAGATGTTTACACTCTATTTTATAATCCCTACATATTATTATTATGAAATCATAATTACAAAACAAACTGTGCTGTGAACAATATTTCATGAATTAATGGGGATTTACAATTCTGTATATAATCAATGTTAGGCTCTGCCAAATAAAATTACCTTGCACAATAGCTTTGCTTTTTTGGTAAAAATTGTGGTCAATTTTTGGTAAAAATTGTGGTCAATTTTTGGTAAAAATTGTGGTCAATTTTTGGTAAAAATTGTAGTCAATTTTTATTCTCTTCACATTGCAGATTACGTGAGAACATTAAGGAAGCCTCGATGTCCGATTTGAGAGATTTCTTGGAGAACATACGAAAATATTCACCAAAAATTGGAGAAGTTGCTATGCGGCATGTAAGTTTGTTGAGTCTGTTAATTTTTTCATGGTTTTGTAATTTATCTAACTTCTTTGTGGCTTAACAGACGGCTGAGCAAATTATCAGCGAGGCCGAAATTATCGGTCGAAAGAAGAAAAAGGTTCAGTCGAGTTCTTCGGGAAACGAAGAAGAGGAACTCAGCGCACAAGATCTTATGGATTTCAGTCCTGTATATCGTTGCATGCATATCTACACTGTACTTCGTCAAGGAGATACCTTTAAGGCGTATTATCAACAGCAAAGAAAACAACAAGCCAGATTGGTCTTGCAACCACCAATAAATATGGTAAATTCGTTCGCTCTATGAATTACTCATGTAGAATATTACGCGTTGTAGGATTTCACGTTTGTAGAGTATTACGCGTTGTAGGATTTTATTTTTGTAGAATATTACGCGTTGTAGGATTTTATATCGGACGTAAATTCGTTCGCTGTATGATTTATTCATGTAGATTATTACGAATTTAAGATTTTACTCCTGTAGAATTTTACGCGTATAGGATTTTACATCGGAGGTAAATTCGTTCGCTGTATGATTTATTCATGTAGAATATTACGAATGTAGGATTTTACTCTTGTAGAATATTATGCGTGTAGGATTTTACTTTTGTAGAATATTATGCGTGTAGGATTTTACTTTTGTAGAATATTACGCGTGTAGGATTTTACTTTTGTAGAATATTACGCGTGAAGGATTTTACATCGGAGCCGAATTCGTTCGCTGTATGATTTATTCATGTAGAATATTACAAATGTAGGATTTTACTCCTGTAAAATATTACGCGTGTAGGATTTTACATCGGAGCCAAATTCATTCGTTGTATGATTTATTCATGTAGAATATTACGTATGTAGAATTTTACGCCTGTAGAATATTTCGCGTGTAGAATTTTACAATATGCTCATTTAGAGAAAATTAATTCGATGTAGGATATTTTAAATGTAGGAAATTACACATGTAGGATTTTACATTTGTGCCGGTTTTGTGTAGGATATTACAGATGTAGGACTAGACGGTGTAGGTTTAAGACCTACTCCGTTGATTCATTTGTAACATATTTTATTCACAATTTTTAGCACGAAAGTATTCTTGGTTACCAAACGTACGTTCATGGAATTCTCGGATTTTTCGTCGTCGAGGATCACATTTTAAATACAGGCAATGGCTTGGCCACGCGTTCCTATCTCGAGGAACTTTGGGCTATGGCTCTGTCGAAAATCGTCAATGCTTTGCGTACACATTCGGTAAGTACATTCGTTGTTCTTACATAGGAAATGTGAAGGGAATGACAATTTGTTTTTCGTAACCGATCAAAAATTATGAATTTTTAAACATTTTTGTTGGAATATGAGGAAACAATGTGCAAGGCGCGACTTTTCATCGAATTTCAATATAAACTGTGTATTATTTTTAAAACTTCATAAAATTCTATAGTGATGCATTTTATAACATTTTACTGTGTGTTTTTCAGGCGTATTGCACCGATGCTATGCTGATCTTGAAAATAAAGAATCTTATTATGCTCTTTAGCACAACGCTACGAGTAAGTGTTACTTTCATGTTTCTTGTAATTCTTGACAATAATTTTTTTAAGCATTTCATATTTCCGCTACATTATCTTTTATTCTAATATATTATAAAAATCGAAGGATAATGTCAATTTTGGAAATGTGATATTAAGATTTAAATGCAATTATTATAATGCATTTAATCTATAGAATTACGGATATCCGGTGGGCCAACTATTCGACTTGCTCCAAGAAATAAGAGTACATTACAACGAAGTTCTCATGCAACACTGGGTCCAAGTGTTCAGAGATATTTTGGACGAGGACAATTTTCTACCAATTCAAGTAAGAAACGTTTTAATTACTGTCACGGAATTAAAAAAAAAAAATAAACTCACATAGCGAATATTATTTTATATGAATTAATTCCTATTTCTATTCTCGCAGGTCTCGTCTCAAGCGGATTACGATCAAATTCTTCAATCCTTTCCCTGTCACGACGAAGAATTGCAAAAAGCCGAATTCCCAAAGAAATTTCCATTCTCAGTGATGGTCCCAAAGGTTTACCAACAAGTTAAGGAATTCATTTACGCGTGCCTGAAATTTTCGGAAGATCTGAATCTCACTCAAACGGAAGTTGACGAAATGATTTGTAAATCGACGAATTTGCTGTTGACACGAACGTTCAGTGGTTGCCTATCGTCTTTGTTCCGCAAACCGTCGTTGGCTCTTTTGCAAGTTGTACAGATAATAATAAACACTGGATATCTGGAAAATTCGACGAAATATTTAGAGGAATTCGTTTCGAATATCACTGGGTAAAAATATTCCAAAGCTGAAGTAACATTCGTGCTAAAATTTATTCAGCTAAAGTGTCTTTTTCTTCTTTTCACTGCAACAGAACTCCACATGATGGTCAATTGAGTTGCGTAGGTGGAAAATCCGCGATGTTCAGAGTAGCGAGAGACGACGCTGAGAAACAAATTTGCGACAAGCTCAAACGCAAATTGGACGAATTTTTGGAACTTGAGAATTACGACTGGAATTTGGCGGAACCTCAAGGACACGCTTCGGGTTTTATAACCGATCTTATAGCGTTTCTGCAAAGTACCTTCACCTGTTTCACTAACTTGCCTGTATGTTCCTCCAACTACTTTTTATAATATTATCCATATCCATTATTATTTATTTATTTATTTCAACGAGAAGATCCCTGTTATAAAACAAAATATGATGGTAGAAACATTTTTCAAATCAGCAAACCACTGATTTTAATCGTAATCTAAAATTACGGTTGCGACTAGTCATTATTTCTCGGACAGCTTCCTAATTTAAGAGGGCTTCCAAGATAATGTAAAACAATTTTGAATAACAAATTTATCTACGCTAGTCTTCTTAATATATTTTATAGAGATTAAAACTGTTACCACTGTTATGTTTATTGTATGATTACCAGAGCAGGTCTTGATTTTCTGTAATTGGGATACTTCCCGTTAGACAGAAATAAACAAATGTAATATATAACAATTTAGTAAGCAAAATTGTAAAAAGAAAACATTTTTTTCGAAGACTGCCTAGATAAAGGTGTTTGTCGAATTCATTTGTACCTGGAAGTTTATCCGTAGTGGAGTAGATTAATGTTAATGGAGGCTTGGAAGACCCGTTTGATGAAGACCAAAATTATGAATAAACTATGTATTTTTTTTTGCAGGCGGAGGTTGCTCAAGTTGCTTGTAAATCGGCATGTTCGCATATTGCTAAATCTATATTAGGAATATTAGTTAGCGAAGATTTAAGACAAATATCAATGGGAGCACTTCAACAAGTCAATTTAGACACAATACAATGCGAACGTATGTTAATAATACTCTTTGAAAATCGTACAATTGTAATTAAAAATAATTTCGTAATGAGGTCGATAATATTTTTAGAATTTGCTGCCTCGGAGCCAGTGCTGGGCCTGCCGGAAGGTGCATTACTGCAGTATTTCGCGCAATTGCGACAACTTCTCGATTTATTTATGAGCTGGGATTGGCCTACGTATTTTCACGATTATGGTCATGAATCTAGCAAGTACAACTTGGTAACACCGAATATGGCTGTATTGCTACTTGAAAAGTAAGTTAAAATTTTGTTCCCTACGTATCGTTCATTTTCCAACGTTTTTAACGATCACAAATTACAGATTACGCGAGTCCGACAAAAAGACGGTATTCTCCGTGCTGAAGAAGAGCGAACGAGACAAAAAGAAACTTTTGGAGACAGTTCTGAAGCAACTGCGACAATTGGCACAAACCACCCAACAATGAACGAACTGCGTTCGATAAACTCATTGAATTTGAGCAACGACGAATCAATTTGTAGTATCAATTATATTTTAGCAATACTGTTAGACTTAACTGTTATCACGACGCATGTAAATAGCTGTATGATAATGTTTTCAAACGATGCACAATGAATTTCTTCCGTGAAAATACGTGTAACGATTTTTTTTACTGGGTATGTCAACCTTAGGCGGAATTTTTTTACAATTTGTTTGGGATAAAAATTCATCGATTGTGGCTGCTTAATAAATTTACGTAATTTATCAAACAGCTACAGTCGATATTTGGATTAGGCTTCGGTTTCGCGCGCTTTGTGCGTGAAGTGCTTCGCAAAAAATTCCATCATTAAAAATTGATCGATGATAGTCGATAAAGAATTAATATTAACAATACACGATCACGCCTATAATATACTACGGCTTAGAAAAGACCTTTTTAAAATATTTCTGTTGAATGTTATTGCAATTTCGCATGCAATTTCAAGGTTTTTGAGACGTGCCTTCCATGTATTATTGAATGTTCATGATTTTATGATTAAATAACTCGCGACAAAATAACTTTTTAAAAAACTTGGCAATATTTTATGCGACTAAATAAAAGCAGCTTTGTTTAAACTATTCTTTCAACTTCATAATTGATTTTTATTTCTACATAAAACTAGATTGAAAATTTGTCGGATTAATCATTTTAGTTGGCTATTTTGTTTTTATTAATTTTAAAAACCCCGTTAATTCATGAAATCTAGTTTACAGTAGTTTTTTTTTTTGTAATTTCAAGAAGAAAATTCTATCATTAAAAATTGATCGATGATAGTCGATAAAGAATTAATATTAACAATACACGATCACGCCTATAATATACTACGGCTTAGAAAAGACCCTTTTAAAATATTTCTGTTGAATGTTATTGCAATTTCGCATGCAATTTCAGGGTTTTTGAGACGTGCCTTCCATGTATTATTGAATGTTCATGATTTTATGATTAAATAACTCGCGACAAAATAACTTTTTAAAAAACTTGGCAACATTTTATGCGACTAAATAAAAGTAGCTTTGTTTAAACTATTATTTCAACTTCATAATTGATTTTTATTTCTACATAAAATTTTGAATTGAAAATTTGTCGGATTAATCATTTTAGTTGGCTATTTTTTTAAAATTAATTTTAAAAATAATTCATGGAATCTAGTTTACAGTACAGTTTTTTTTGTAATTATAATTTCATAATAATATGTAGTGATTATAAAATAGAATATAAACATTTGAATAGCTGCAAAAATACTAATTTTCGCTTAAATATTAGAAGAAATAGGGGGGAAAATGTAAGAGACAATTAATGCATTAATTATGTTTCTTTATTTTTTCAAAAAGATTACCATGAAATTATATTACAAAATAATAATTTTTGCAGTTATTCGAAAGTTTAGTCATTTTTTTTATAATCGCTACATGTTATTATTTCCAAATCATAATTATAGACCTGTTCATATCATCATCTTTATTTCTATAACTATTAGGCATTTACAACTCTGTTCCGTGCAAATTACGTCCAGTAGAGCGTTTGCCTGTATACTAATCAAAAACGGTGATTACACTGTAAAAGATGTTAATATATTGTAAAAAGATTTAAAAAAAAACATATATATTACAAGAATGGGAAAAGCAAATTCTAAAACTCATTAGGTTCCTGTATATTGATAATTTTAATCGTTCGGTTTTGTCGGCATCATTATATTACATTAATATGACTCGCATATTGTACAATATTTGCAGAGCAATTGTTTATTGGATAAAGTATAAATTCCCCAAATACGTGTGGCTTTCACACAACCACTCCTGAACTTGAACGTCACGATGCGTTATTATATAATTATCATAAACTCCCGTATCCCCTAAGTTGCAAACTCGGCATATCGAAAAAAAGTTTCGATACGCGTGGAAAGCATCGATAGGTAGGTAATAATTATATTAGGAATCATAAAATAGATTAAATTCAAATCAGTAATGTTGCTTTTCTTGTTCCGTTAAAAATGGCGCCGGACAAAGTGTTTTTTTTTTTTTTCAGCAATAGCAATGAATCGTCTAAGTATTTATGCAGGTTTAACGAATCATTAATAATATGTGTTTGTGTATGTTTACCAATCATGATGCATGTGGCACAATTTAATTGCAGATATAAATTATAATGAGCGGGACTAATTGTTGCTGTTGTCCGAGTCCGCGTCCTCTGGTAGCATGGAATACTTGTTGGAAGCTACAAAGTTCTGCAAAACATAATTACGGAATTAGGATCATTTTTTGAACAGTAAAAAAAAATATTGAAAAAGTTGGGTAAACCGGTTTATAAGGAGAACAGGAACACAAAATAAAATATATACATAAATACCAGAGTTGTAAATCCCCATTAATTCATGAGATATAGTTTACAGTACAATTTGTTTTCTAATTATGATTTCATAATAATAATATGTAGTGATTATAAAATAGAGTGTAAACATTTGGATAGCTGAACAAAATAATAATTTTCGCTTTAATATTGCAAGAAATAGTGGAAAAAATGGAAGAAATAAGTAATGCATTACTTTTTTCTTTTTCATTTTTTCAAAAGGATTTCCGTGAATTTTTATTGAAAAATAATAATTTTTGCAGCCATTCTAAAGTTTAATCATCGTATTACAATTGCTATATGTTATTATTATAAAATCATAATTATAGAGCTGATCGTATAATCATTATTATTTCTATAAGTATTAGGCATTTACAACTCTGCTAAGGGGAAGTAAAGAATTTTCTTGAGTTGCCTCAGTTTCATTAGGAGCCGTCGACGTGTTTATCGAGAGGTTAACAACATTTTTTAAATCTTACCGGGGCTTGCTCATCGGTGGCCTTTGGCATCGGCGGGACACCGTCCTCTCTGGATCGATCTTTGCGCTCTCTGCAATTTTAACAAGTTTAGTTCCTTCGTTTTGCCAAAATATTACGTATTATCGGAAAGAAATTGTAAGATTTGAATAATTTACCTTACTGAAGGTCCACGAGAATCGCCATCTCTATTTGGACCGCGCGCAACTGGACCTCCCGATCGGGAAGTCGGCGGACCGCGTGAATCGTTACGTTGATCTGTTACAAATGAAAAACGGTGAAATTTAGTTTCCAGAATAATAATCAGAAAAAGTACAACTAAAGTGTCGATTGATTGGCGAAAGATTTAAAAAAAGTGGTTACAATTTATATGGTTACAAGGTATTTCTTAACAATTTTAAGCATTTTTCAAATCACCAAATCGCTCAATAATTCGATCAATTTGACAGAAAAACAAAAACGTAATCTCAACGAAACAACGAAACCGGTGAGCCTGGTCAAATAATAAAACTCCACAAATACACTAACAAAATAAATAAGTAAGGTCCAATAGCATATAAATGGGGTAAGCGCTGCATGTATCATTTTGATTAATTTTATAATTACTTTATCTTTAGTTTTAATATTTCATCATTTGATCATTCATTAATTTATTTTTATTACTTTGTCTCATTTTCATTGTATTTCATAGATTATTAATAAACTGAAGAGGGCTCAGACCAAAGCCGAAACGTCTTAAGGTAGTTCTGTCGCGAAGGCAATCCAAACTCGTATGCATGAATTTTTTACATGTTGTAATTTAGCTAATCAATTTTACTTGTACAAAATCTTGAAGGCTTTTACCGTGATATTTGAATGAACAATTAAAACTTGAAAATCGATCTTTTTACACGGCTCTCACGGGAGGGCTGGAAAAATTGATTTTTAAATCGAAAGTTAACATACTTAGATCAAAGATAGAGAAAAAATAAAAAGTACTACGGATTCGCAAATCATTCAGGAATTGATGCATCATGAAAAAAGGTGAAGTCTCCGGAATAATGTTTAATTGAACCAAGGTTAAAGTGCACGATACCGGGCCCAATGACGTTTCTTAACCTAATTATCGTAAAAATAACGTCAAATCCGCACTAAACATATAAACTATTTACAAATAATCGTTTTAATTTGATTACGACAATTTCGAAGGATTCTCGATTATTTTTTATATTATTATTGAGGCAGTCAAAGTGATGCGTATGATAATTTTTTAATGTCATATAGACTCTGAGATTTTTTACTCCGGCGTACCGACAGAACTACCTTAAAAATTTGCCGTTTCAATCAAAGGCCGCACATTCCCGAAGTAATGTGCGACCCCCCAACACTTAATCTATAACGGCCGACGCTCATACATCATCAATTAACGAAAAATCTTTTACCAGAACGTCCTGTGCCTGGCTGGCGACTGGCAGGTCTGTCTACCTGTCTACCTCTTTCCTCATCCGAACGCCATGTAGGGCGAGGCCTTTCCTTATCATTGTCACTGCGTCCCTCCTAAAATGATTATTTCCATTACATTCTGCATGCAGAACTTGACAATTTTGCAATATATTGACCCTTTCAATGCTAATCTTGATATCAATTAGTATACTATTTTAAATTAAGTCTTTTATATGTTTAACATTACAATTTTAGAACTTTGAATTGAAAAAAAAAATTTCTATTAGAATTTAGTAAATTATACATATTTCTTCAAGATAATAAAAAATCGCTACAAAGATCTAAACATTTTTGTGCCAAAAATTTTCTTACCCCATTGCGTCTTCCCCAAGTTCCTTCCTTCGGTCCTTTTCGATCTCTGCGAAAGAAATGAAGAGTAATCGTTATTAATACAGTTTTTGGGTCACGATTTGAGCGAACTGTAGGTTATTGATCTCGCTTACCCTTCCTCCGTCTTAGACTTTGATTCCGCGTAGGTTTTCGCGAGACGTTCCTCAATTTCGCGTTCCCGAGCTGTAGTGTCAACCGGTTTAGCGGCGCCGAAAATATTGGCTGCCGGTACAGGCGTTGGAGCTGGCGCTGATGGTGCTGATCCTTCTTCTCCGGACTCTGGTTTCTCGGAGTCTAAATCCTTGGGAACGACTATCGGTTCGATGGGTTTCGTGCGCGGTTGTAGATTCAGCTTAACACGTGTGCGAGGAGGTTCGGATGCTGAAATTGCAGATAAATTTTAAATATAGCAATCCATCAAATCCTAAAAAAAAGTAGAATCTCGCACATTGCTTCCTCATTATTTTTCACTTTTTATAAAGCTAAGAGAAAGTATTGTTAATAAATTTTGGCTTCCGCAGGTATTTTGCGTTCTTGTTTTACATAAATAAATAAATATGTTTTGAATTCGTTTTTTCTATTTCGTTATTTCGTCATTATTAGAGCGTTTCCGAAATTAAATATGATAACGTACTTTTCTGTAATAATTCAAAATTCTATAAAATCAAAAGTTTCATACTGTTCGTCACTAAATTATATATATACAATGGGTGAATATTGTTTCGTTTACATAAAAAAATTGAGCTCGTTATCTCAAGTTTTGCAAAAATTAGAGCAATATAATGGTAAGTTTTTTGATAAATTCAAAATTCCATAAAATCTGAACCACCTTACATTGGGTGCTCTTATTAAGAACTATTTAGTAAAATTGATTAAATTTTACGAAAGTTAGAGCGACCACGCCTTTTTTTTAAATTCAAAAAGGCATAAAATCGAAATTTGTGTATACAATTTGTTAAAAACTGCAACAAAAATTAAAAATTCCATAAAATCTAAACCACCTTACATTGGGTGCTCTTATTAAGAACTATTTAGTAAAATTGACTAAATTTTACGAAAGTTAGAGCGACCACGCCTTTTTTTTAATTCAAAAAGGCATAAAATCGAAATTTGTGTATACAATTTGTTAAAAACTGCAACAAAAATTAAAAATTCCATAAAATCTGAACCACCTTACATTGGGTGCTCTTATTAAGAACTATTTAGTAAAATTGACTAAATTTTACGAAAGTTAGAGCGACCACGCCTTTTTTTTTAATTCAAAAAGGCATAAAATCGAAATTTGTGTATACAATTTGTTAAAAACTGCAACAAAAATTAAAAATTCCATAAAATCTGAACCACGTTACATTGGGTGCTCTTATTAAGAACTATTTAGTAAAATTGACTAAATTTTACGAAAGTTAGAGCGACCACGCCTTTTTTTTTAATTCAAAAAGCCATAAAATCGATATTTGTGTATACAATTTGTTAAAAACTGCAACAAAAATTAAAAATTCCATAAAATCTGAACCACCTTACAGATTTGAGCCAAATTCAATAATAAACAACATTGAATGCTCTTATTAAGAACTATTTAGTAAAATTCACTAAATTTTACGAAAGTTAGAGTGACCACGCCTTTTTTTAAATTCAAAGAGGCATAAAATCGAAATTTGTGTATACAATTTGTTAAAAACTGCAACAATCAAAGAGGAAATGGTGCTTAATTTGAAATAAAACTTCCTCTATGAGGAAACAATAATTAGTATGACATAGTTAGTTGATAAATTTACCTGGAGGAGGATCCGACGATGCGGCTGGTCGGGAAGAGAGTCTATTGCCCCAGTCTGACGCGCTATCGCGTTCGCGATCGCCGTAATTACGACGAGGACCGAAGCTGCTTCCGCCTCGATCGCCACCTCGATCTCCACCTCGATCACCTCCTCGATCTCCGCCTCGTTCGCCACCCTCGTTGTCTCTATTGCCTCTGTCACCGAAACGTGAAAATTCTCGATCCTTGTCGTCGCTGCGATAGCCACGACGCTCGCTGAATCCGGAGCCACCGCGATCAGAACGATCAGGAAGATCGGGAAGTGGGGCACGAGCCTCGCGCCATGCACCCGGTCTGTTGTCGCTCGCAGAGCCTATAAAAAACAATGTAAAAATGTGTGATGAACATAGAATAAACTCTCTGATAAATTAAGCTCCGAATAGTTAAGGCACTCTGTTATGTTAAGGATTAACGCTCTGCTAAGTTAAGCTTTTCTAAGCTAAGAGCTTAGAAAAAAGCTCTTTCTACCTGCCGATAGAACGTTTTCTGAGCTCTTTCTACCTGCTGGCGGGGTAGCGAATTACCCATTTTCATTTTACACAACCTACGGTCGTGTAAAATGAAAACTATAGAGAATTTGCAAACTGCAAGAGTGACAGATTGTTTAGATTTAGATTTATTGCACAGACAAGTAACGCGGCAATTAGTTTCGTGCGAGACAAGGACAGATGGAAGACCCCTGCTGCACTTTTGTCCCTTCTCGTCGTTGGGTCGAAATCCGGAATTACGGTCATTTTTACCCTTGACCGTACCTCCAGTTTTGACCTGTGACGAGCTGAGGAAAAGGAAATTTCCCGGCTGTAAAAGCGCCCGGGAAGAGCCTGCGAAAGTAGTGAGTACCGTAACTTATCGGAATGGCCTAATCGGCTTTAGTTCCCGCGACCTTAAATTATTCGGTGAGTGTACTGTATTGTCATAGTCGGAAAGGACAGAGTATAGAAGGTGAGTAATGCAGATTGTCTGACGAATTATCGAAAAGAGAAAATATATGGTAGTCACCGGGATTTGAACCCGGATTGTTCAGGTACTAAGTAAGAGCGCTAACCATTGCGCTGTTACCTAGTACATTTCTCTCATTCGAATCGTCTTGTATTCAATGTAGGGCCGTCACAGTATAAATAAATAAATGCAAATACCAGATTTCTTATTGTAACCAATTAAATATCAGTGACAATAATTTAGTAAACCTGTAACTCAATCCATATTTCACTTGATAGAAATTTTTCATAGTTGATTGCAGAAATTTCCATGCGAATAATAACAAAAAATATTTAACGAAGATATTGGATAAATAGATTTTTAATAGACAACTTCTTTAATAGAAGTTGTCTATTAATAGAGCCTAATCGGCTTTAGTTCCCGCGACCTTAAATTATTCGGTGAGTGTACTGTATTGTAATAGTCGAAAAGGACAGAGTATGGAAGGTGAGTAATGCAGATTGTCTGACGAATTATCGAAAAGAGAAAATATATGGTAGTCACCGGGATTCGAACCCGGATTGTTCAGGTACTAAGTAAGAGCGCTAACCATTGCGCTGTTACCTAGTACATTTCTCTCATTCGAATCGTCTTATATTCAATGTAGGGCCGTCACAGTATAAATAAATAAATGTAAATAGCAGATTTCTTATTGTAAGCAATTAAATATCAGTGACAATAATTTAGTAAATCTGTAACTCAATCCATATTTCACTTGATAGAAATTTTTCATAGTTGATTGCAGAAATTTCCATGCGAATAATAACAAAAAATATTTAACGAAAATATTGAATAAATAGACTTTTAATAGACAACTTCTTTAATAGAAGTTGTCTATTAATAGAGCCTAATCGGCTTTAGTTCCCGCGACCTTAAATTATTCGGTGAGTGTACTGTATTGTAATAGTCGGAAAGGACAGAGTATGGAAGGTGAGTATTGCGGATGGTCTGACGAATTATCGAAAAGAGAAAATGTATGGTAGTCACCGGGATTCGAACTCGGATTGTTCAGGTACTAAGTAAGAGCGCTAACCATTGCGCTGTTACCTAGTACATTTCTCTCATTCGAATCGTCTTATATTCAATTTAGGGCCGTCACAGTATAAATAAATAAATGTAAATAGCAGATTTCTTATTGTAAGCAATTAAATATCAATGACAATAATTTAGTAAACCTGTAACTCAATCCATATTTCACTTGATAGAAATTTTTCATAGTTGATTGCAGAAATTTCCATGCGAATAATAACAAAAAATATTTAACGAAGATATTGGATAAATAGATTTTTAATAGACAACTTCTTTAATAGAAGTTGTCTATTAATAGAGATACTAGTAACATAAATATTTTTCGTTGAAGCGACAACAATTGCAGTATTTAGCGTCGAAAATAAAGCAAACAGTATTTTGTTTAAAAAAATAGAGTTTATTAATAACAATTAGGTTCTACTTACTCTCGCGATCATCACGACGTTCTCCTCTATCGCGATCGAAGCCACCGCCGCCGCCGCCGCCGCCGCGACTACGGAAACGATCGCCATCCCCGGGAGCTGGCTCGTCCCGCGGGCCACTTCTCCAATCGGAATTGCGATCGGCGTCGTCGTATTCGCGACGACCATAATCACGCCCCATGCCCATACGTCCACGTCTATCGTCGCTGTTGCTATTGGAGACCTCGATTCTCACACGTCTTCCTTTGATGCTCTGAAAAACGAAAGAAAAAAAAAAATGTTGACATACAACGACAATTAGTTCGATTCTACTAAAAAAAAAATTCTATTTAAAACCTTCTATTTTTTCTATTTAATTTAAATTAAATGCTATGAATTTAAATTAGCTTATTTCATTTTTTAAATTTATTTTATTATTATCTATTTAATTAAAATTAAATTCTATTCATTTAAATTAAATAGAATTTAATGTGTTTCAGCAGAATTTGTCATTTTCTATTGCGAATGGATTATATTAAATGCATTATCTTGCCAATACGACAGAATATTGATAAAAAATATGATGAAACCAAGAAAACTGACTTACCGTATTCGACATGGATAAAGCGTCGATAAGACTCTGACGATCTTCAAAATCGACGTATCCGTATCCTCTGAGCTTGGTCGAGTCCTTGGGAAGACGCATATTTGAAACCTGGAAATGAAATTTACACGATTATGATTTGTTACAATTTCAAAGATTTTAAACACGCTTTTTTTTTTCAAATCTCACCTGCATGTCTGCAAAAAATTCTGCGAGATCCTCTTCTAGAACGTCGTAGGGCAGATTGGACATGTATGCTACGAACGGTGGATTCATTGGAATATTCTCTTCGTCTATGCCCGGACCGCGCGCTGCGCGCGGTGCAGTCGGCAAAACCACAGGCTCTTGTGGTTTTCTCGACGAATACATATCTGAAAATTTCAAAATTAACATTAGCGCCCATTACATATTTTTTCATCTTCACCCATAGATCATATTATATTTTTGTATAAAATATCAGTGAAAAACGTCTAACTACTTGCATAGAAATGCAAGAAAAAACTCTGTTTCTAAACTTTGCCAAACAACAGATTCATAAACTTTGCTAAGACTATATAATACATCTAATCTAGTATAATCTCACAGCCGCTGCTTTCATAGAAGAGTTGTAAATCTCTAATTCTTCTAGAAATATAGTTGATGATATAATTGGTGCTATAATTACGTTTCCATAAAATTAACATGTGGTGATTATAATATGTTTAAACTTTTGAATAGTTGCAAAAAATATTAATTTTCAGTTCAATTTCATGGTAATCTTCTTGAAAAAAATGGAGAAAAACAGCTAATGCATTACAAAAATAATGGAGAGTTGTACTCTTTCATTTTTTCCATATTTTTTCCCAAGGCTTGATTGAAAATGAGATTTTTTTTCAGGTGTATAAAAGTTCACATATAATTTTATAAAAATTCCAAGTTATTATTGCAAAATCATTACTGCAAAACAAATTGTACTTTAAACTTTATTTTTCAAAATAATGGGGCTTTACAACACAGTTTCGTAGAAAATAGTTAACAGCTTTAAACGAAACTTTGAAGTTATATATACAATATACAGACCCAAAGAAATCTAATTTAACATTGCACCAACTATCATATCTTTCAACTAAATCATTAATTGTCTTTTCTGCATGGAGTAAATATTAAAAAATTGAAACCCCTTAAAAACCCGAACAAACTATTATTCAAGTACCCAAAGATACTTCCAAACTTTGCTCCGAAATGCAAAAAAAATGATAATTCCGGTTTTAATCACCAGATACAGTAATTGTAAGCAAATTGAAACAATAATTCATACAATCACTTAAATATAAACAAGTTTAAATTAGAGTAAATATAAAAAAATTGCAACTCCTTAAAAACCCAACTAAACAATTTTTCGCATACCCAAAGATGTTTCCAAACTTTGCTCCAAAATGCAAAAAAAATGTATCTGCTATCCGCTCATAAACATAAACGATAATTCTGGTTCTAATCGCCAGATACAATAATTGTAAGCAAATTGAAACGATAATTCATACAATCACTTAAATATAGACAAAAAATTGCTATTTCTCATATATAAGCTTTATGAATGATAAATTATAAATATCGGCATATCACATTAATTATAAATTAAAGTTTAAATTAGAATTTATACAAACTACTTTACGCACTCAAACACAAATAAACAATGAATATTTTTCATTCACGAGTTTCATCATAAATGTGGATAGTATAAATAACAAAATATTGGCATATCACACATGCATACATTGAATAATAATAATAATAATGTCTCATGCAGCCAACTTCATACGCCGCAATTGACCCTAAGTGTTACTCACCATGATCATCGTCTACATCATCAGCCCAGCTTGAGATTTTAACAGGCATGGCAGGCATGCCACCAGGAGTCTCGGGCAGTAAGTCTGTGAGGGGCACAGCTTGCCACTTGCTTTTTTTGCCCTTCTTCCCTGTACGATAAACATTGATTAGACATTAAAACAAACGCGATATCGCGATAATTAGACATATAAAATGGCAATATTGAAAGCATGACCAATCCC
Source organism: Ephialtes manifestator (assembly GCA_963970395.1). Taxonomy (NCBI): domain Eukaryota; kingdom Metazoa; phylum Arthropoda; class Insecta; order Hymenoptera; family Ichneumonidae; genus Ephialtes; species Ephialtes manifestator. The sequence continues at coordinate 50,869,631 of OZ019968.1, forward strand.
AACTGCACGATGTTTGGTTATGTGAACGAAAAAATGCAAATTTTCTTGGACAATAGAGATTCGCGCGAGTGAAATCACATTGACGATATTTTTCGAAAACGAGAATAATCATAACAGACGTTTGTACTTACGCGAAGCCATGATTGTTGGCTTGTAATTTGAAAAAGCCAAGCGAGTTCGGAAATTGGTTGTGCACACGACCAACTCCTGGGTCAGTAAGACATGAATTGCGACTCGAAAAGACGCATGTCAAATCATAAGAAAAATAAACTTCCCAAGATGACCGATGGTGACGCGACAGTCAAGCGACGCCAAACGTAAAACGAACGAAATGTCACTATGCGCGCGCACGCGCAAGCCAAATGTATTCTCAAAAACATCCGTAAATTACGGTAATTCTCGATTTTACCGACTGTTTCATCTGTGATGTTCTATTTACCCGGTAATTTATGATTAATTCGCAATTTGTGTGTAAGATGGCGCGAAGAAACGTTTCGCCCGTGACTGAAGTATTCGGCTTGGAAGCGCGGGAAGGATTTAAAATTAATATATAGCTTAAGGCAGGGTGAAATATTCATGAGTGCGAGAAGGATAGCGAATATCTTTCGGAACAAGAATTCTCAGAAACTGGAAATTTTTTGGGAAAAAAGAAAGTTTTACATCATGCAGGATTAAGAGACCAATGATGTAAAACTTTTCTTTTATCAAAAAACGTTCGGTGTCGTCTGAAAGATTGTTTACAGTTTTTGTTACCGACTGAGTAGGTTTCACCTCGCCTTAAGGTGATGTGTTACATATCGTCCGTCTCTGTCAGATCGCCATAAGTGCGAGTGAGATAGCTGAATCTTCCCGAAGTGTTACTCTTCGCCTCGGTTGATTTTTCGAATAAAAGTCGAGAAGTACTGACTGCAGAGTACCAAGACGCAGTCAGTACTTCTCGTATTTTGCCTGAAATATCAATTGTAACCAAGAACAATGCTTTACAGTTTTTGTTACCGACCGAGCAGTAGCACATCATCTTAATTTAATATTGAAATTAGAAAATAAACTGTCGATATATTGAATTCGAAATGCAAATACAAGAAAGGAACGTCCGTTCCGTATAACAGTTGAAAGTATTTTAATAAACAATTTTGTCTTATGTGACGAGCGGAATATTCCAAATAATTGGCACGTTCCTGAGAGTATGATTTTTTTCCGAAAAATGGAGGAATTATTTTTTAATTAAAAAAAAGGATATTTTTTTTTACTGAAAAAATTACAGAGTATTGCGACATGACTGTTGATGTCATAAAAAAATCGCCAGAGGGGCACCGATCGATCTTCTGGTATTAAAAAATGCATTTGTGTGAAAGTTCCGAAAAGCGGGGGCATTATTTTTTTTATACCGGAAGCTCGATCCGTACCACTCTGATGATTTTTTTGCAATATCTACAGTTATGCAAGAATACTCTGTAATTTTATTAGCCAAAAAAAAGTAACCTTTTTTTTATCAAAAAAATAATAATGCCCCCGTTTTTCGGAACTTTGACACAAATGCATTTTTTAATACCAGAAGATCGATCGGTGCCACTCTGGCGATTTTTTTGTGATATCAACAGTCATGTAGCAATACTCTGTAATTTTTTCAGTAAAAAAAAAATATCCTTTTTTTAACTAAAAAATAATTCCTCCATTTTTCGGAAAAAAATCATACTCACAGGAACGTGACAATTATTTGGAATATTCCGCTCGAAAGCTAACAATAAACGACAACTTTTATGTGCTGACATTTTTTTTCAGTAACTTCAAAATTCTGAGATATTTGCACTTGAATAAAAAAAAGCCAGTTTCTAAAAAATTATTTTTAAAAATCTGAAAAAATTCACATAGAGTGTCTTTTAGTGGTACATTCATATAACCAATTACAGGGCAAATCGGAGAGGGTCGAAAAAAACAGAGAATGCTACCTATATAGATGTAAAATGACGGTCACGATATTTTTTGTCATTTTTTCCGTCACGATGTGTACATGCGCACCTTATTTTTCGGATCTTGGTCATTATTGTCATGTTCGTCATTTTAACACTCGTCATGTGACGGTTATTTGACAGTCATATGACTGTCACGTGACGGTCACTTTTCGGCTTTACATCACTGGTCCCCACCGTGTCGATTAACGGGGGTGGTTCATCCCTCCAGGGTGAACGTTGACCAATCGTCGGTTGTGTCGTAGTGGCGTCGTTTCTCCTTCTCCAGGGGTTGCTGACCAATCCCGTCTCGCTGCCTGTAGCGGGAAAAGCGGGAAAAGCGCTTCTGGCGCGCCCAGCCGCCAGTCTGGCGACTTTTCTCTCTTTCTTATCGCGAATGAAAAAAAGAGAGAAAAGTCGCCGGACGTTTCATTCGGAACGCACTCCAGGGCTGCGTTCCGAATGCGCGTCCGGCGACTTTTCTCTCTTTCTTATCGCGAATGAAAAAAAGAGAGAAAAGGCGCCGGGCGCTTCATTCGGAACGCACTCCAGGGGTTGCTGCCATTTCCGTCTCGCTGCCTGTAGCGGGAAAAGCGCGTCTGTTTGTTTTGGCGTGCCCGGGATCGATTGCCAGATCGGCGCTGGGTCGAGCCTGTTGGTCACCACGTGTGGACCATACCCTGGTAAAAATATATTATAGAGATGGATAAAGATCGATAGAATTTGAATGGGATTTAATCGTATGTTATCATCTCTATCTATTCGGACTTTGATAAATTTATACAAATTGAATCGTTGTTATTAGTTTCCTTTAGTTTTCGTTTTCTATTGGTTAAATACGATATATACGTTATCGGGATGTATGGTACACTAACGGATTTATAATATTTTATAATTTTTTTTTAAACTGATTTTTAAATAAATTCTTAGATCTCTTATTATGCGAAATCAATGGTCTTATTAGTATCTTAATATGCTTGATTATTTATCAGATTTTTCTCGTATCGCGAAGTACTCAAATACGGATAAAATAAAACTTTCGGTAAGGAATGCATACGTGAAGCATTCTTACAGAGTTAATTAACATAAATAATTTAGTAAGAAAGATGCTAAAAAACTGCTCAATTTACTGTTATTACTCATAAGTACGTGAAGCGGTTTATATATTATTGATGTATATTATATTACAAGAACGAGTTCGGATGAGATAGTTAGGCAGTCTATCAGAGATCATGAAAGTTAAGCAGTTTGGGCCGCGGTCACTACAAAGATGGGTGATCAGAAGAAAAACATAATTATCCGGCCGATTTTTTTTTTTTTTTGCTTGGAATAGTACACCATGTATATACGTACAATCGTATATTTTTATTATTAAATTAAATACAAAAATTATATTATTTATAATAATATTATAGGATATGGACGAAACATATAGGATTTCAATCGTAAATTTATGACAGTACATCGTAAATTCAAGAACCAAAGTCCGTATTCGGAACGATAGAATTTTTTATAATCGTTTTCTATCATTTATTTTTACCAGGGTAGGGACCGCAGGTGGGCCTGATCTTTGTACACTTAAGGTGATGTGTTACATATCGTCTGTCTCTCTCAGATCGCCATACGTGCGAGTGAGATAGCTAAATCTTCTCGAAGTGTTAATACCGACCGAGCACTAACACATCATCTTAAAATGATGTGCTACTGCTCGGTCGGTAACAAAAACTGTAAAGCGTTGTTCTTGGTCACAATTCATATTTCAGGCAAAAGACGAGAAGTACTGACTGCGTCTTAGTACTCTGCAGTCAGTACTTCTCGACTTTTATTGGAAATATCAACCGTGGCGAAGAATAACACTTCGGGAAGATTCAGCTATCTCACTCGCACTTATGGCGATCTGAGAGACAGACGATATGTAATACATCACCTTAAGGCGAGGTGAAACCTACTCAGTCGGTAACAAAAACTGTAAACAATCTTTCAGACGACACCGAACGTTTTTTGATAAAAGAAAAGTTTTACATCATTGGTCTCTTAATTCTGCATGATGTAAAACTTTCATTTTTCTCAAAAAATGTCCAGTTCCTGAGAATTCTTGTTCCGAAAGATATAAGCTATCCTTCTCGTACTCATGAATATTTCACCTCGCCCTAAGTATCGTCTCAAGGGTTTCTGTGAATTATCCTCATCCAGTGGTCTACGGGTCGCGATGAGTTCCTCCAATGTTGCAAAAGAGAAAGTCTCTTTCCATGCGCTCACTACTATTTCGTGTGTGACCATTTCTATCTTTAAAACGTTTTGTATTCCGAGCATCTACATTTGAATTGACAAAATTACGCGCGTTTCGCGGGCTTTGATTATCGACTGTTCATTCGATATAACCGTGGCTCTACGTCACAATCTTTACCGGGAGGCGAAATCTACTCAGTCGATAAGAAAAGCTGTAACCAATTTTTCCGAGGACACCAAACGTTTTTTTCAAAAAAGGAAAAATCTTATAGGTCATCATAGGTCTTTTAAGGATGTTTGACTGTTTCACACTAGTCAAATCAGTGCTAAATTTTTGTAATTGTTTCATTAAAGTTTAATGCATTAAATAACAATAGTTGAGAGTAGTTTGAATTGAAGCATGTATACTTAACGCAGAGAAAGATTAATAGCGCCGGATTTGCAAACAGATTCACTAATTAACGTTGCTTTTCAATGTGATGCATTTTCGTTAAGTTTTTTCCAAGAATAATCTATCATTTTTTGCCAATTTTGATGAGTGATGACTCATTCTCTTTCTTAAAAGATGCTCTACAAATTGACCAGGTGGAAATTTGATATTATTAATCGTTTAATAATTATAGCCTGTTGTTTAACAAAAATCAAAATACTTTCATAAACAAATCATCTTAATAAGTTGAAAAAATAACCGCCGGTATATTTATAAACAACTTCTACTTATTACTTAACCGGTATTTTACCTACAGATGTGAAAATACCGGTGTTGTCATTTTCGGTAAAATGACCGTGAAAATACGGTACTTTTACCGTATTTTACCGTCATTTTTTTTTCTACAAACTTTGTTTTGTGAAAATACGACCTGATAATTGTTCGTAAATTTGACCGGTCACAAATTTTGTTGTAAATTTACCGTAAAAAGTGGTAAACTTCGTCTATATAATTGTAAAATTACCGGTAACAAATTTTTTGGTAAAATTACCGTAACATTTTGTCCGTAAATTCACCATATCTTGACGCGATTTAAAATCACGATAAAACCATACAATTTTATTACCAATGTGATAATTTTTAAAGCGGTCACGTACCGTTTTATACGGTAAAAATACCGGTCATATTTACCGCTAACATCTCCCTAATTTTACCGGACCGCATCGCGTCAGAGTCGAAGCAGATTGGCGTGCGTTCGACGGTGTTTTTCATTGACGAGTTTCGTAAAACCACCGCGAGGATCGTCGGCGCCGTTCGCGACCACTCGATGCGTGAGAACGAGCGTAAAAAAAAGCCCCAAAGAATTTTAGCCGAGTCCGAGTAGCCACCCCGCAACAATCCAAGATTTCTCGTGTACGCTCCGAGCGCGAGGAAACATAAATACATATATTTTTTATGGGATATAGCATTTGTGATTGTGAAATGATTCGAATAAAGGAAGAATTCGAGGGGAAGTTGGGAATAGAAGGCAAGGATGATCCTCACAACTTGTTGAACAATATGGTCGACGCTAGAGCGTGCTATAAACCCAGCGAGAGAGTAAGGAACGCGTTCGAACACCATTTATCACTGGCTGTGTATATTATTATACTATGGATGTGCATTTTATATCAATTATTATTTATCATCGTCGTGTTCTATTACACATTGCGAATTACCGCAATATCGTTATTATTTATCGCTCTTGCTTTTATTATACGTTCAATATTATTACTCATAAGTTTATAGTAGATATATATATATAATAATATGTTAGTGAATGAATTAATGTCTATAGCGATTCGTGTTGCACTCGCATACGTATGACATTTTGTTTCTTTTTACGGCACGTTTATTATTATTATTATTATTATACTATATCTGCATATATAGGAACGTACACATCGACGTGTCGATTTGGTAGAGCGAAATGGCGCGCGACATTTTAATCAACTGCTATTTCCCCCCTTATCCAAACATATAATACGTTCGTTATTAGTACCCGCACGAGTTGAATGACTCTCGGCCTTTATAAATATCAAGTGCTCTACTTGGGGACCGAATAGAAAAGACAAGGGGCCTTCATATCGTTTTAAAGGTTCATTGAGATCCCCGGTTCCGCACAGCGAGACATCTTTTTTTTTTCTTTTTCGGAGAATGTCCTCCAAAAGGATTTGATACACACAAGGTCAAAGACCGTGTTTCGTAAGCGAAAGAAAAAGTTTGGTTGATTCAAAGAAATCTTGGTCTATAAATTTAATTTCTTTGTTGTCAATGAAGTAATATATTTACATTAATATTATCCTCGAATTATGTTAAATTCAGCGAAATTTACTGATATTGAATTAAGGTAGTTCTGTCGTGAAAGCAATCCAAACTCATATGCATGAATTTTTGACATGTTGTAATTTAGCTATTCGTTTTTACCTGCACAAAATCTTGAAGGCTATTACCGAGTATTTGAATGAACAATTAAAACTTGAAAATCGATCTTTTTACATGTCGCTCACGGGAGGGCTGGAAAAATAGATCTTTAAATCGAAAATTAACATACTTAGATCAAAGATAGAGAAAAAATAAAAAGTACTACGGATTCGCAAATAATTCAGATATTGATGCATCATGAAAAAAGGTGAAGTCTCCGGAATAATGTTTAATTGAACCAAGGTCAAAGTGCACGATACCGGCCAAATAACGTTTCCTAACCTAATTATCGTGAAAATGAAGTCAAATCCGCACTAAACATATCAACTATTTACAAATAATCGTTTTAATTTGATTACGACAATTTCGAAGGATTCTCGATTATTTTTGATATTATTATTGAAGCAGTCAAAGTGATGCGTATGATTATTTTTTTAATGTCATATAGACTCTGAGATTTATGACTCCGGCGTACCGACAGAACTACCTTAAGGGAAATAGCCTATTTTCACGATTTTTTTTCGGACGGTTACTATACGCCGATCAATCTGAAATTTTTATGACATATTAAGGTAATCGTGAATGACAGAAAATGATTTTTTATAAGACGATTTTTATTGTTTAAATATTTTTTTTAAATTGTTGAAAATAATGTTGATAAAAAAGATAGCCGCATGGTGGACGTCCTAGGGGTCGCAAATTTGACCTAAAAAAAACCCAAAGGATTATTAATTAGTATGCGATTGGCTATCGCGCTATGGAGGCTTTTTTTAAATCAAAATTGACAAAATGGCGGCGGTTTGAACAAAAAGAACCGAATTTAGCCGTTTTTTTCGACAGTTTTTCTTTTTAAAAAATGGGAAGATTTAAAAAAAAAATGCTTCCATAGCACGATAGAGAGTAGAGTGAAGAATGTTCTCCTAAAATTTGAAAACGATCGCTTGAAAACTGTTCCCTGGAGAATGTCCACCGTTTTGAAAAATGTCGTTTTGAGAAAAACGCGTTTAAAGTTTCGAGTGTAGAAATTTCATATACCTAAATTGTGTACTTACGACTAATCGGCGATGCCAGGTTCGTAAAGTATGCTAGCGAAGTATTTCGAATTTCGCTTTAAAAATTTGAGAGGATGTTTTTGACCGTATATACTAATGGATAAGACGAAAAAATAAAAATCAATTTTTTTTTCACACTGGAAAGATCCCTTAACCCGCGTAAAAATAATTATGTCGAATTGAGATTACAAATCGATATGTGTCAAAAAGTGCCATTTTTTAGATGTGTCAAGACGACCCGCGTAAAAATAATTATGTCAAATTGAGATCTCAAATCGACATATGTCAAAAAGTGCCATCTTTGAGATGCGCTAAGACAAAATATCTTCGAAAATATCAAAGCGATTTTTAGATCGATTTGATATCACGTTTACTGATACCAAATTACAATTTGATATCAGTATTCGTGATATGCACAATTGATTTTGATCTTTCAAATGTACAATTGAATTTCAGCGCAATAATTGCGCTCAGATTAGTAAAAAAAACTTGCTATCAAATCGATCTCAAAATGGCTTTGAAATTTTCTAAGATATTTTGTCTTAACGCGTCTCAAAAATGGCACTTTTTGAGATATGCCAATTTATGATCATAATTTGACATCATTATTTTTACACGGGGAAATATCTTAGAAAATTTCAAAGCGATTTTGAAATCGATTTAATATGAAATTACAATTCGATCTCAGTAAATAAAGTAAATGGGCAGTTGATTTCGATCTTTTAAATATACAATTGAATTTGAGCGCAATTATTGCGCTCGAATAGATAAAAAAAAATTGGTATCAAAATGATCTCAAATTATCAAAATGATGTCAATTTATGATCACAATTTGACATAATTATTTTTACGCGGGAATACAAATATTTTTGGTAATTATTATTTTGTGATATTTTCCACTGCTTGTGAAAACAATTATTGGACTTTTGAATAACTGCAAAGAAAATTAATTTTCAACTACATTTCACAAACAATTGAAAAAAAAAACCGGCAAATCCATCTAATTCTTATAATTTTTAGGAGTCTTGGAATCATCTAAAAAAAAAAAGAAGTATTTCGAATTCCGCTGTGAAAAAAAAAATTCAATTTTCACACTGGAAAGAAACCTTAATGAAAATTAAGTATTTCATTGATTTCATAGAAATCGTCTTCGAGACACTAAAAGAAAAACGTAACCTACGAAATGACTTGTCTTATTTTTTTTTAAATGTTTTTCCATTACGTGCTAAATGCAAAAAGGTTATAGAAATAATTTCTTTCAATAAATGCAAAGTTCTATTTGAAATTCAAATGCACCATTTTATTGAAAGCAAAAAAAAACATTTCCTTAAAGCGAAAAATGAAAGAAAATTCAATCTACACATTTCTTTGGAATTTATGACATTTTTTTTTCTCGGTGTAGAATGATGTTTTTTCTGCCGCCCTTAATAAGATATTCCATCCACGTAGTCACCGACGCTCCCTTCCGTCAACTGCCGCATTTTTGTTCCTCCCATGGATTCCTGATGGGAATTTTTACGTGTGTCGTTTACTGACACCGAAAGACAAACTCTCGCAGGAAAAGAATGTTGTTCGAAGTCCGGAAAAACGTCGATATTTTTTTACGACGTTTTGATTCAGGGGAACTAAAACACAGCGGGAAAATGCGTATTACAAGAGTTAACAATGTTAATATTTAACCCAGCGTTGAGAAAATTTGTATGTCTAAATAATGCGTTGAACAATCATAGAAATACCTAATGGATAATAATACAACTCTGCTTTATAATTAATTAGTTTATTCATGAGTAATGAAACATAATTTTTTATATAAATTATCATCGTACCAATTATGGTTACAACGAGCCATTAACGCGAATCTTTCGGAATGGTAATGCTGCCTTACCTTTCGTCGATTTTTTTATCTCCGCACTTTCGGTTTTTATGAATTCTTTGAATCATTATATTACGCTTAGTGACCCCTCATAGTAATTCTTGGCAATACGTCAGTTCTACAGAACCCATCTCTACACAGACCGATCTGTACACGAGCATCTGTACACCATTTTTTTTTACACGTGTTTAATTGAGCACAACGAAATTGTACACAACACGAACTTGACAAAGCGGAATTTAAAACGAATAACCTTGTCACGACGAAACCTTGCGGAAATTTAGTTCGACACGGAAAAATTGAGCACGTCAGTAATCGTTATGACAAAACTTTGCACAGCATACTCTGGGCACCATCAATCTGCTCACAGCACTAGTTCGACACAACAAATTTCTTCGTAGCACAAGATCGAAATGGTAAATCTCGACACGGCACCATTTTGTAACGACAAATCTCTACACAACGCGAGTACGGCCCGGTAAAGTTTGCCACGACGAACCTTCGACACGACACAAGTTGTACACGACGATGTTCTACACAGACCCATCTCGACACCGACGCTAATCTTCCGATTTTAATCGGATAATATATTTACCGACTGGCAATTTTGTGTTGAGCCTATTTTGCCGGCTGAACGCAAAATTGCCAGTCGGTAAATATATTATCCGATTTAAATCGGAAGATTTGCGTCGGTGTCGAGATGGGTCTGTGTAGAGACGGGTCTGTGTAGAGACGGGTCTGTGTAGAGATGGGTCTGTGTAGAGATGGGTCTGTGTAGAGATGGGTCTGTGTAGAACATCGTCGTGTACAACTTGTGTCGTGTCGAAGGTTCGTCGTGGCAAACTTTACCGGGCCGTACTCGCGTTGTGTAGAGATTTGTCGTTACAAAATGGTGCCGTGTCGAGATTTACCATTTCGATCTTGTGCTACGAAGAAATTTGTTGTGTCGAACTAGTGCTGTGAGCAGATTGATGGTGCCCAGAGTATGCTGTGCAAAGTTTTGTCATAACGATTACTGACGTGATCAATTTTTCCGTGTCGAACTAAATTTCCGCAAGGTTTCGTCGTGACAAGGTTATCCGTTTTAAATTCCGCTCTGTCAAATTCGTGTTGTGTACAATTTCGGTGTGCTCAATTAAACGCATGTAAAAAAAATGGTGTACAGATGCTCGTGTACAGATGGGTCTGTGTAGAGATGGGTTCTGTAGAACTGACGTATTGCCGTAATTCTTAAGTTTGTGAATCTGTCCTTTATGCAATAATGTTTTTTTTTCTTTCTTCTTTTTTTCCTCTTTTATTTTGTTGCGTTATTATATGTAACAATATTTAATGTTCCATCTTTGTCATGGTTTTCAAGGGACTTGTCCCGTTCACTGTAAAATAAATAAATAAATCAATAAATAAATAAGTTCGTTACCCATAACTCGAAAAAATTGATAATCAAACTCAAATTCATTACTATTTTTTTTCCAATAAATTGAATAAAAGAATAAATAATAAGGAAGATGTAATAGTTTGTTTTCTCTTTGAATCTTATGATTGAGTCTAGTTGAAGCAACTCAGTTTTATTTTGTTAATTTTTACGATTATGCGTTTGTAATTTTACAAACTCTCTGTTCTTTTTTTTATTCTAAAGATAAATCAATAAACAGGCATCAACTTTTACCTAGAATAACACTAAGATTTTTTACTAAAATTATACCAAAAAAAGGACTACGAAATTTATGTTTTTTAATTATAAAATTATTTGTCTTTATTGTATTTAACGGAACGTTTTATTTTAAGGTCTCTGTACTGATAGAATCTCGTCGGACCCTTCATAATGCTAATAGGGTCGCACATTGCAGGGACTTGAAGGCCGGAATAGAGTAATTAGTACGAATTAGGTAATCGACGTAATTATCTGCTGTATACGGTGTTTTCTCAAGTGCATAATAGATGCATCTACTCTACTGCATTTTTGTAACATAAGTAACCGGCATATCGTGCCTGTGCATAATATTTACCAGCAACTTTGCATATATTAAATTGTTGCTGTAGATAAAGTCTATTCTTGAGAATTGCAAGGTTCTGATGGTTTAGCGAGAACGATAGTGAATCCTTTCATTGTTTCAGCCATCCAATAATGGAGAGAAGGACGAGGGGGAGAGTTAAAGGGGGTCGGGCTTCCTCAGGTTTCGATCTACTTTCACAAGAGGCCCGCGAGCTCGATCAGTTAATGGTTACACTCTCTTCGATCGCGGACCAGGGTGGATTTCTATAAATATCTTCCACACCTTCGCCCTCGTTGGCGTAACTTTCTGCTCTTCCTGGGCTCGAGCTCAATTTTACACTCGTTCTGGCCACCAATCGACAAAAGCCTCGTCAAACCTTTGTTGTATAATTAAGTTGAACTCACGCATTGCGGACACGACATCGACGCAATATACTTTGTGCCCCATTAGCAATTAACCCATTTTATAACAACGCTTATGGGCTTCTCGGAAATTTATGAAACGTGATAAAACACTATGTAGGATAGACTTTAAAAAAAACTTCTTACAGTAGAAAAAACAATATTATAATGAGGGGACATTGATTTTAATTGGAAAATATATTTATTTCCATAGACTAACTGACTGAGCAATAAAATAAAAGTAGAACTTTGCAAATTGCTTCCTCATTATTGTTGGATCTACCTCTATGAGGAATAGAGGTAGATTTGTAAAAATCCAACAATAATGAGGAAGCAATTTGCAAAGTTCTACTTTGCAGCATTGTTTTAAAAAATTTTAAATGGCATTAGTTTTGAACCCCTTGACAGATTCTCGCCAGATTCGAACTGATGCTTAGTTTACCCACACTCTACTTGTGGACCAAATTTGAGCCCGATATCTTAAAAATTGTGGAAGTTAGAGCACGAACAAAAAATTGAAAATGCCATAAATTTTAAGCCCCTCAACGGATTGACGTCAAATTCACTGCCAAACTTTATTTAATAACAGTCTACTTGTGGACCAAATTTGAGCCCAATATCTTAAAAATTGCGAAAGTTAGAGCACGAACAAAAAATTTCAAAAAATTTCAAAATGCCATCAATTGTGAACCCTTTAACGGATTGACACCAAATTTAATCCCAAACACTATTTGATAAAATTCCACTTCTGGTCCAAGTTTGAGCCGGATATCATAAATATTGCGGGAGTTTGAGCCCGAGCTGACATTTTCCAAAAAAATCAAAATGCCATAAATTTTGAACACCCTGATGGATTAACTCCAAATTCAATCCCATACCTTGTTTAACGATAGTTTACTCGTGGTTCAAATTTGAGCCCGATATCTTAAAAATTGCGAAAGTTAGATCACGAACAAAAAATGTCAAAAAATTTGAAAATGCCATAAATTGTGAACCCTTTAACGAATTCACGCCAAATTTAATCCCAAACACTATTTGATAAGATTCCACTTCTGGTCCAAGTTTGAACCGGATATCATAAATATTGCGGGAGTTTGAGCCCGAGCTGACATTTTCCAAAAAAATCAAAATGCCATAAATTTTGAACACCCTGATGGATTAACTCCAAATTCAATCCCATACCTTGTTTAACGATAGTTTACTCGTGGTTCAAATTTGAGCCCGATATCTTAAAAATTGCGAAAGTTAGATCACGAACAAAAAATGTCAAAAAATTTGAAAATGCCATAAATTGTGAACCCTTTAACGAATTCACACAAAATTTAATCCCAAACACTATTTGATAAGATTCCACTTCTGGTCCAAGTTTGAACCGGATATCATAAATATTGCGGGAGTTTGAGCCCGAGCTGACATTTTCCAAAAAAATCAAAATGCCATAAATTTTGAACACCCTGATGGATTAACTCCAAATTCAATCCCATACCTTGTTTAACGATAGTTTACTCGTGGTTCAAATTTGAGCCCGATATCTTAAAAATTGCGACGTCTATCGTGCTAACAAAAAATTGTGCACATACAATTTTCTAAACCACTTTTACATTTTACACACATACATTTTTCTAAACCACTTTTCTCGACGTTTTAGATCATTCTGACATGAAAATCTCGAAAAAAAAAAATTTTCACGAAAACAAAGCTTCCTCTATGAGGAAGCAAAAAAAGGATGCAAAGTAGAACCTTGAACATTGCTGCCTCATTGTTTTTCGCTTTTTTACAAAGCCGCCTCCATAAGGAAGTTTCTTTATTTTATTTTTGGCTTCCTCATAGAGGAAGCTTTTCAAAAAATGAAAATTATTGACGAAGTTGATGATTTCTGACGTTTTACAAAATCCAGAGCGACACCAATAAATTTTTTAAAAAATTCAAAATCACGTAAAATCCGAACCGCTTTACCGATCACCACCAAATTTGGTACGTAGCAGGGCTGAATGTTATTTTTCCCGTGTAGAAAATTTCAGTCGATTAGTTGAAATTTTACCAGAATTAGAGCAAGACGAAAATTTTTCGAAAAATTCAAAATCTCATAAAAACCGAACCGCTTTACCGATCATCACCAAATTTGGTACGTAGCAGGGCTGAATGTTATTTTTCCCGTGTAGAAAATTTCAGTCGATTAATTGAAATTTTACCTGAATTAGAGCAAGTCGAAAATTTTTCGAAAAATTCAAAATCTCATAAAAACCGAACCGCTTTACCGATTTGGCCAAAATTCAATACCAAAGGTCGTATCACTTTGTTCAATTTTAATACGAAGTTTCAACCCGATAGCTAAAAATTCGTTTGAGCTAGAGCATTTACGTACTTTTTTCAAAATTTCAAAATTCTTATAATAATGAAATGCGTTAAGCGATTTTTGTAAAATTTATACCAATTGAAGATTAACCAGTACTGTACATGTTGTTCAAATTTTAGCTGATTCGGTCGAATACTTTATAAGTTACAGTTATATGAATTTTTCTAAACCACTTTTCTGGACATTTCAGACCATTTTAAATATTTTAACATGAAAATCTCGAAAAAAAAAATTTTCATGAAAACAAAATTTCCTCTGAGGAAGCAAAAAGATATTTTTTCCATAAATATTGCATAAAATTTGCTTTTTTAAATAGTTTATGGCATAAATATTTGGGAGAATATTCAGAGCAAAATTTCCAATGGATTATTATAATTAGAGGGTTTCAGTAAAAAAAGAGTATAAGAATTTTTCCGGAGGGTACGTAGAGAGGCCGAGAAATTATTTTTCTAAAGAGCTATAAAAAGTTAATGACGTGATTGGACGTTGGAGCAGAATAGGTGATAAACTGATCTACCATGGAGCGAAAGCTTTTCGCTCTTACCGAGATATTGCTGACGTTTTTTTTTACAGACTTGTCCGCTACATTTTCTCCTTAAACTGGTGGCTTTTTTGTTCGATCTTACCTCTTGCCCTCTGGGGTTGTCGCGATGACAAAGTCGCTAGGATCTTCGCAACGAGAATCTGGAATTTCTTCATTTCTCTTCTCGAGAGAAATCTCAACCGTTAGAATGCGAATTGAGTTTTCATATGGTGAAAAGGTTTGCCGATCAAACGGTGGTTCCTATAGTTGCTCGACCGGTCCTTGATGAACTAGCTTTTTCTTCATTTACCATTAGATGTTGTACCATCAATCGGAAATCCGAAAGTTGGTCTCTCCTTTAAATATTTCTATGCTCCAGTGCATAGGCATCCGAGATTTCATGTTAATGAGAAGCGTTAAAAAATTAATAGCACTCTAGTATTTATCTATAGTCATAAATGAACATCTGTGAATTACACACAGATTTGTAATTCACCCAAAATCTTGTGGAAGAACATTTTCACAAAATAGTACATAGACTAGTTTCAAAAATTAAAAAAAAACTGAACGCTTAAACAACTACTTTTTAAAATGTGAAATACAATTTTTTATAATTTATAATAACATTATAGAATATGATCAATTTATGATAGTAATTCATAAATTCACGATCCAAAGTCCGTATTAGTGACGATAGAATTTAAAAAAATCGTTTTCTATCATTTTTACCAGAGCAATTTTTAAAAAAATTATTCCCAACTGTGTTGAGATACTATAGTGACATTATATTATTTATAATAATATTATACAATATGAAAGAAACATATAGAATTTTGATCGTAAATTTGTGATAGTATTTCGTAAATTAACGAACCAAATACAAGATTTAATACGTAAATACGAAAATAGAATAATACGTAAATACGTAAATTTATGATAGTAATTTGTAAATTCGCGAACCAAAGTTCGTATTAGTGACGATAGGATTTTAAAAAATCGTTTTCTATCATTTTTACCAGAGTAATTTAAAAAAAAAATTACTCCCAACTGTGTTGAGATACTATAGTGACATTATATTATTTATAATAATATTATACAATATGGAAGAAACATAGAATTTCGATCGTAAATTTATGATAGTACTTCGTAAATTCGCGAACTAAATACAAGATTTTTTAAAAACGTTTTCTATCATTTTTACCAAACTAATTTTTTTTAAAAGTTACTATTAACTGTATACTATAGTGACTGCAAAGTGAACGAGAATCTTGAAGCATTGTCGCTTGTGTTCCGGAGTTTTGACTACGAGCAAATAATATTACTAATATTACTCCTATGATCGTATATTTTTATTATTAAATATAGTACAAAAATAATATCATTTATAATATTATAAATAACATTATTTATAGCATTATTTATAATATTATAGGATATGGAAGAAACATATAGAATTTCGGTCATAAATTTATGATACTACTTCATAAATTCGCGAACCAAATACAAGATTTAAAAAAAAGTTTTCTACCATTTTTACCAGGCTAATTTTCTTTTCAAAGTTACAATTAACTGTATTCTATAGTGACTGTAAAGTGAGCGAGAATCTTGAAGCATTGTCGGTTGTGTTTCGGAGTTTTGACTACGAGCGAATAATATTACTAATATTACTCCTACGATCGTATATTTTTATTATTAAATTTAATACAAAAATAATATCATTTATAATATTATAAATAACATTATTTATAGCATTATTTATAATATTATAGGATATGGAAGAAACATATAGAATTTCGGTCATAAATTTATGATACTACTTCATAAATTCGCGAACCAAATACAAGATTAAAAAAAAAAGTTTTCTACAATTTTAACCAGACTAATTTTCTTTTCAAAGTTACAATTAACTGTATTCTATAGTGACTGCGAAGTGAACAAGAATCTTGAAGCATTATCGGTTGTGTTTTGGAGTTTTGACTACGAGCGAGTAAATATTACTAATATTACTCCTACGATCGTATATTTTTATTATTAAATTTAGTACAAAAATAATATTATTTATAATATTATAGGATATGGAAGAAACATATAGAATTTCGGTCATAAATTTATGATACTACTTCATAAATTCGCGAACCAAATACAAGATTTAAAAAAAAGATTTCTACCATTTTTACCAGGCTAATTTTCTTTTCAAAGTTACAATTAACTGTATACTATAGTGACTGCGAAGTGAACGAGAATCTTGAAGCATTATCGGTTGTGTTTTGGAGTTTTGACTACGAGCGAGTAAATATTACTAATATTACTCCTACGATCGTATATTTTTATTATTAAATTTAGTACAAAAATAATATTATTTATAATATTATAGGATATGAAAGAAACATATAGAATTTCGGTCATAAATTTATGATACTACTTCATAAATTCGCGAACCAAATACAAGATTAAAAAAAAAGTTTTCTACCATTTTTACCAGGCTAATTTTCTTTTCAAAGTTACAATTAACTGTATTCTATAGTGACTGCAAAGTGAACGAGAATCTTGAAGCATTGTCGGTTGTGTTCCGGAGTTTTGACTACGAGCGAGGGGAAATAGTAGCATATATACGTAGACACTGATGTTGTCCGACGTGCGGCATAAACTCTTTCGTGCCCGCAGTACATACGACTCGTTTCGTAGCCTCCTCCTCGTGTTTACACTCTTCACTGTATAGTATGTTACGCTGTTCTGCGTGCTATAGTCACGTGGGGGTCTATCATACACACCGCGAACTCTTCGGCAGCCTTTCAGTAAGAGCCTAACAGCTCGTGAAGCGCGTTCGTTGCTCGCTACGCTGTGAATAAACACAACACTGGATACACAGTAGAATATCAAAACACGCAGTGTTGTACAACGCGACCAATCGTGAACGTTGTACAAACTCAACACACAAAAAATCTCTCGTGAATTTACGTTCCGCGAAAAAAACAAACAAAAAGAATCCCAAGCATTCATCGTATAATCGTCGAGTGTCCGAACGCCCTTCGGAATATTTCCATTTACAAAAAAGAAAAAAAAAAAAAGAAAACGAACAAAAGCGCATCGCAACTTCCGGCCGATTCGTCATAACGCTATATATTATCTTCTTGGATCTGTTATCGATGGAATGATCTACACGCTTGACGCTGATACTTAATAATTATACCGCGTTTATCTATCAGTACGTCGAATAATAAACATTTATATATTTACAACAAAAAGTCAATGATTTATTAATGACTTTTACGATTGTTCGTAGTTAGAAATGTGTGTTTTACTTTAGTTTTTTCTTTTCTTTTTTTCTTTGATTTTGTTTACAGTAAAAGGGAGGAGTTTTGTGTCGGTGTGACTCGTCGTAAATAGTCGCGGTTGAGTTGTTGCTCTTGCATGAGCTTGCTTTGTCAATTATCAACGTCGGTGGTCATTTTCGCTGCACATGAACGATCCTGGCTACGTGTTTTACTTCTGAGACCTGACGAGCCGGTTGGACTGTAATATGACCAACGACAAACAGGTGAGTTATTGGAGTACTTAGTGTTATGTTTCTTTTGGTTTTTAGAGCGCGCGAGTGCCGAGCTTAAGCTATACGTGCTTACACGATTCAGCACTAGTCCAGACGCCAGAGGGGGTTCTGTGTGCCATTCGAGGTCCGCGAAATATTCTTGATGCAGATGATAGGTTTTGACCTCCTGAACACGAATATATAAGGTGTTTTGCGGAAAACCCGGTCGTTTAGTTATTAATCGCAATTGTTTATTAACAATAGAAATTGTTGTTTTTTTTAACTCGGATATTTTTTTTTGTATAGTCCTGTCAATTCTGAGACGAAAAGGTCCCATACAATTTTTCTCTACAATCCATAGATTTGGAGCAATAAATTGTTGAAAGTTGCAATTAGACCAAAATTGTTCTTCTTAACAAATTAGTAGCTTCGAAAATATAAGTCGTAAAAAAAATGTAAAGGAACTAATTTTGCCCAATGAACCGAGGTATATGAAAAAATAAATGCGAACACGAGCAGAACAAAAAATAATTATTTATGAAGAGTCGCGAAACGGTATTTTTTCTCTCATAACGACGCTCGATGCGTATGTAATATATAAGGTGTTTTGCGGAAAACCCGGTCGTTTAGTTATTAATCGCAATTGTTTATTAACAATAGAAATTGTTGTTTTTTTGAACTCGGATATTTTTTTTTGTATAGTCCTGTCAATTCTGAGACGAAAAGGTCCCATACAATTTTGCTCTACAATCCATAGATTTGGAGCAATAAATTGTTGAAAGTTGCAATTAGACCAAAATTGCTCTTCTTAACAAATTAGTAGCTTCGAAAATATAAGTCGTAAAAAAAAATGTAAAGGAACTAATTTTGCCCAATGAACCGAGGTATATGAAAAAATAAATGCGAACACGAGCAGAACAAAAAATAATTATTTATGAAGAGTCGCGAAACGGTATTTTTTCTCTCATAACGACGCTCGATGCGTATGTAAAAAAAAATGTAAAGGAACTAATTTTGCCCAATGAACCGAGGAATATGAAAAAATAAATGCGAACACGAGCAGAACAAAAAATAATTATTTATGAAGAGTCGCGAAACGGTATTTTTTCTCTCATAACGACGCTCGATGCGTATGTTATGAGAGAAAAAATACCGTTTCGCGAGTCTTCATAAATAATTATTTTTTGTTCTGCTCGTGTTCGCATTTATTTTTTCATATTCCTCGGTTCATTCGGCAAAATTAGTTCCTTTACATTTTTTTTTACGACTTATATTTTCGAAACTACTAATTTGTTAAGAAGAGCAATTTTGGTCTAATTGCAACTTTCAACAATTTATTGCTCCGAATCTATGGATTGTAGAGCAAAATTGTATGGGACCTTTTCGACTCAGAATTGACAGGACTATACAAAAAAAATATCCGAGTTCAAAAAAACAACAATTTCTATTGTTAACGACGCTCGATGCGTATGTTATGAGAGAAAAAATACCGTTTCGCGACTCTTCATAAATAATTATTTTTTGTTCTGCTCGTGTTCGCATTTATTTTTTCATATTCCTCGGTTCATTGGGCAAAATTAGTTCCTTTACATTTTTTTTTACGACTTATATTTTCGAAACTACTAATTTGTTAAGAAGAGCAATTTTGGTCTAATTGCAACTTTCAACAATTTATTGCTCCGAATCTATGGATTGTAGAGCAAAATTGTATGGGACCTTTTCGACTCAGAATTGACAGGACTATACAAAAAAAAATATCCGAGTTCAAAAAAACAACAATTTCTATTGTTAACGACGCTCGATGCGTATGTTATGAGAGAAAAAATACCGTTTCGCGACTCTTCATAAATAATTATTTATTGTTCTGCTCGTGTTCGCATTTATTTTTTCATATTCCTCGGTTCATTGGACAAAATTAGTTCCTTTACATTTTTTTTTACGACTTATATTTTCGAAGTTATTAATTTGTTAAGAAGAGCAATTTTGGTCTAATTGCAACTTTCAACAATTTATTGCTCCGAATCTATGGATTGTAGAGCAAAATTGTATGGGACCTTTTCGACTCAGAATTGACAGGACTATACAAAAAAAAAATATCCGAGTTCAAAAAAACAACAATTTCTATTGTTAACGACGCTCGATGCGGATGTTATGAGAGAAAAAATACCGTTTCGCGACTCTTCATAAATAATTATTTATTGTTCTGCTCGTGTTCGCATTTATTTTTTCATATTCCTCGGT
Source organism: Ephialtes manifestator (assembly GCA_963970395.1). Taxonomy (NCBI): domain Eukaryota; kingdom Metazoa; phylum Arthropoda; class Insecta; order Hymenoptera; family Ichneumonidae; genus Ephialtes; species Ephialtes manifestator. The sequence continues at coordinate 50,890,167 of OZ019968.1, forward strand.
TCATTGGGCAAAATTAGTTCCTTTACTTTTTTTTTACGACTTATATTTTCGAAGTTATTAATTTGTTAAGAGCAATTTCGGTCTAATTGCAACTTTCAACAATTTATTGCTCCGAATCTATGGATTGTAGAGCAAAATTGTATGGGACCTTTTCGTCTCAGAATTGACAGGACTATACAAAAAAAAAATATCTGAGTTCAAAAAAACAACAATTTCTATTGTTAATAAACAATTGCGATTAATAACTAAACGACCGGGTTTTCCGCAAAACACCTTATATATTCGTGTTCAGGAGGTCAAAACCTATCATCTGCATCAAGAATATTTCGCGGACCTCGAATGGCACACAGAACCCCCTCTGGCGTCTGGACTACACTTGGTTCGACAGCGTCAGCTTCTTCACTCTTTTGAAGAATTTGCATATCGCCTGTGCATTTTTGACGCTGCGAAAAGCACGAAAGAATTTTTATTTATATATTTTTTTTTAGGCGCCACGTTTTTGTGGATAATAATACATAGTGCAATTAGACACGCATGGATGTGGCGGAAATGAAGATACCGCTGGGTCTGAAATTAAAGGGAAGCAGAGACGCGGGAAATTTTGATATGTTGTACGAGATATGATTGCACGAAGTCTTTTGAGCGTTTCAACCGTTTCCAGATGCGCGAGCCGTGGATGCGAACGTTTATTTATCGTACGGCTGATATATACGAGTTTGTGGAAAAATACTGTAGCACTCTCGGTGCTTCCTGCCAGAAAATAACTACAAAAAAATCTCTCCCCCCTCTTTCACTTAAATAGTGACTAAAAAATAGGCCAAATTGCAACGAAATCTATCGAATTCAAAAAAATAATCTATATGTATATGATAAATTACTAAATCAATTAGTAAACTAAATGGGTCGATGGCCCATTGGCTTCACCAATATGTGGAAGAATACGCCCGCACATTTATGCACACAAAAAAAATAAATAAATAAAAGAATGTGTATCACAAATGTAGCCAATAAAAAAACGTTTACTAATATTAAATTCGCTACGTATACGATAAAATGGATAATTCTTTCGAAATCTTAAGAGGATATAACCATATGTAAACATTAATTGTCATTAAATAATTAAAAAAAAAAAATTGCAAAAATTTTAATAATGGCAAAAAATAGGCCAAATGCCTCCAAAACTATCGAATTCACGAAAATAATCAATATGTATATGACAAATTACTAAATTTATTAAATTCGCTACGTATACGATAAAATGGATAATTCTTTCGGAATCTTAAAAGGATATAACCATATGTAAACATTAATTGTCATTAAATAATTTGAAAAAAAAACTGCAAAAATTTTAGTAATGGCAAAAATAGGCCTCCAAAACTATCGAATTCATCAAAATAATCAATATGGATATGACAAATTACTAAATTTAGATATAACTGTGTATAATGGATAATTCTTTCTAAACCTTAAGGATGTAGAAGCGCGATGGGGTGCTCAACTTCCTGAAAAGTGAGAATTCAGAGAGAAATTCGAACACTAGTCGATGGAATAAAAATCTGAAAAAAATCAAGCATACAAAAGGTGTGGAAAAGATTAATTTTGCATATTAATAATTGCAAAATGTTATTGAAAAATAGGTGAAAAAAAAAATTGTTCAACAAATTATCCGTCAACCTAACTTTTTTTTTCGGATGAAAATGATTCGTCATTTTTTCTGAATACGTATGAATTTTTTCAGAATTTTTTCTAATCATCGAAATTTCGTTTTTTTGGAATTCATTTTTTTTTTTAATGCATGTTAAGTCGCAAATTTTTCATATGTGCTTGTCACAAAACCACCCTTTACACCCAAGAAGTTTCGAAACGATTGATCAAATAGATTCGCGAATACAGCTCATACAAGAAAAAAAACCGCAATTTTCAAACATTAGACAAAATTCTGAAAATATTCATACGTATTCAGAAAATTTAACGAATCATTTTCATTCGAAAAAAAAGTTAGGTTGACGGATAATTTGTTGAACAATTTTTTTTTTCACCTATTTGTTAATATTATTTTGCAATTATTAATATGCAAAATTAATCTTTTCCGCACCTTTTGTATGCTTGATTTTTTTCAGATTTTTATTCCATCGAGAAAGTGTTCGAATTTCTCTCTGAATTCTCACTTTTCAGGAAGTTGAGCACCCCATCGCGTTCCTACATCCTTAAAAGGATATAACCATATGTAAACATTAATTGTCATTAAACAATTTAAAAAAAACTGCAGAAATGTTAATAATGACAAAAAATAGGTCAAATGCCTCCAAAACTATCGATTTTACCAAAATAATCAATATGTATATGGCAATTTACTAAATTTATTAAATTCGCTACGTATACGATAAAATGAATAATTCTTTCTAAACCTTAAAAGGATATAGCCATATATAAACATTAATTGTCATTATATAATTTTAAAACAAACTGCAAAAATTTTAATAATGGTAAAAAATTGGCCAAATGCCTCCAAAACTATCGAATTCATCAAAATAATGAATATGTATACGACAAATTACTAAATTTATTGAATTCACTACGTATACGATAAAATGGATAATTCTTTCTAAACCTTAAAAGGATATAACCATATATAAACATTAATTGTCATTAAATAATTTAAAAAAAACTGCAAAATTGTTAATAATGGCAAAAAATAGGCCAAAAGCTTCTAAAACTATCGAATCCACCAAAATAATCAATATGTATATAACAAATTACTAAATTTATTAAATTCGCTACGTATACGACAAAATGGATAATTCTTTCTAAACCTTAAAAGGATATAATCATATGTAAACATTAATTGTCATTAAATAATTTAAAAAAAAACTACGACAATGTTAATAATGGCAAAAAATAGGAAAATGTCTCCAAAACTATCGAATTCACCAAAATAATCAATATGTATATGACAAATTACTAAATTTATTAAATTTGCTACGTATATGATAAAATGAATAATTCTTTCTAAACCTTAACAGGATATAATCATATGTAAAGATTAATTGTCATTAAATAATTTAAAATAAACTGCAAAATTGTTAATAATGGCAAAAAATAGGTCAAATGCCTCCAAAACTATCGAATTCACCAAAATAATAAATATATATATAACAAATTACTAAATTTATTAAATTCGCTACGTATACGAAAAAATGAATAATTCTTTCTAAACCTTAAAAGGATATAACCATATGTAAACATTAATTGTCATTAAATAATTTTAAAAAACTGCAAATATGTTAGTAATGGCAAAAAATAGGTCAAATGCCTCCAAAACTGTCGAGTTCACCAAAATAATCAATATATATATGACAATTTACTAAATTTATTAAATTCGCTACGTATGCGATAAAATGAATGATTCTTTCTAAACCTTAAAAGGATATAATCATATGTAAACATTAATTGTCATTAAATAATTTAAAAAAAAACTGCAAACATGTTAATAATGTCAAAAAATAGGCCAAATGCCTCCAAAACTATCGAATTCACCAAAATAATAAATATATATATGACAAATTACTAAATTTATTAAATTCGCTACGTATACGATAAAATGAATAATTCTTTGTAATCCTTAAAACGATATAATCATATGTAAACAGTAACTGTCATTAAATAATTAAAAAAAAAGAAAACAACTACGGAAATGTTAAGATTTGAGAAAATATTTTATTGGCAATTGGAAAATATTTTATGGATATCATATGTTTTATTCTTTTATTTTGTTTATCAAAAAATCCAACATTTAATACCAATAATACAGGTTACGAAGTATATCGAATAGGCGAAAAGATTTAAATCTAAAATCTTGCTTATATATATTTAAATGAATATTAAGTGTTTTTGTATTCTTAGTTCATGCTCGGAGAAATTTTTTACATATTTTATAATCGAGAGCGCAATTGCAGTGATATTAACATTAGACATATATGGTTCACGTTCAAGTCTAGCGAGAACGATATTGAGATTATTAGAAAGAGTGTGAAATGGAGAGTTAAGAGAAAACTCAGACGCTGCGAACGGCAAACAAAAAATTAATTAACACGAGAATTGTAGATTTGTAGTGTAAACAGCAGATGTACCGGGTTTAACGGACAATTAATGATTTTGGAAATTAGCTTAATTACGTATGCAATTGATATAAAAATTCGTCCTTATTCAAAAGTTAATTCTATTTTTAAAAAACTTGAATTTATAGAAATCTAAAAATACTCCATTTTGCAATTCGGAAGGACAAAAAATTGAAAGAAAATGGAAATTCTAGTTAGAAAATGATTGTATTTGGATTTCCGTGGGAAATTCTTAAGTTACTATAGAATTTTTGTAGTGTAAACAGCAGATGTACCGGGTTTAACGGACAATTAATGATTTTGGAAATTAGCTTAATTACGTATGCAATTGATATAAAAATTCGTCCTTATTCAAAAGTTAATTCTATTTTTAAAAAACTTGAATTTATAGAAATCTAAAAATACTCCATTTTGCAATTTGGAAGGACAAAAAATTGAAAGAAAATTGAAATTCTAGTTAGAAAATGATTGTATTTGGATTTCCGTGGGAAATTCTGAACTCACTATAGAATTCTTCATAATATTTTTTTTTTTCCCAGACCCTACGTATTTTACCGAGGAAGTGGAACAAGAAAAACTGTAAATTTCACCCCAGTCGGACGGAATTTCGTTCCAGACACGACTGCAGACAATCGCAAGATTACATCTCATTAAATATTAACTGTGTACCACATTTTAGACCAGTAAATGTATTCCTAGAGATTGTACGTTCAGAAAAAATGTTGAGTACCTATCAAAAGTGAATGCTTCATGTATTTATGCTAAAATTTGTGAGATTAAATTTCTCCCAGGCCATTTGAGTTATCAAGTTTGAATAACGTTATATTGGAGAAACGATATCATTACATGATTTCTAAAAATCGGAAATTTACTGTATAGACTTAGATTTTTTTTATAGCGAGCATTCAATTATATACTTTATGAAAAATCGATGCACTAATTTAACGATTGCATGAGCTGCAAAATATTATTGGTGAGAAAAAAAAGACTTTTGCACATTTTCATTACGATTGTAAAATTGATTTAGTGACGAACTGTATGAAACTTTTGATTTTATGGAATTTTCAATTACGTGATTTCTAAAAATCGGAATTTTACTGTATAGATTTAGATTTTTTTATAGCGAGCATTCAATTATATATTTTATGAAAAACTTCATGCACTAATTTAACGATTGCATGAGCTGCAATTGTACAACACAGTATTATTGTTGGTGAGGAAAAAAAAGACTTTTTCACATTTTCATTACGATTGTAAAATTGATTTAGTGATGAGCGGTATGAAACTTTTGATTGTATGGAATTTTGAATTACGTTATTTCTAAAAATCGGAATTTTACTGTATAGATTTAGATTTTTTTATAGCGAGCATTCAATTATATATTTTATGAAAAACTTCATGCACTAATTTAACGATTAAATGAACTGCAATTGTACAAAGCAATATTATTGGTGGTGAGGAAAAAAAAATACTTATGCACGTTTTTATTACGATTGTAAAATTTATTTAAAGACGAAAATTTTTTATAGAATTCTGAATTACGTGATTTCTAAAAATCGGAATTTTACTCTATAGACTTAGATTTTTTTTATAGCGAGTATTCAATTATATATTTTATGAAAAACGTCATGCACTAATTTAACGATTACAAGAGCTGCAATTGTACAACGCAATATTATTGTTGGTGAGAAAAAAAAAGACTTTTGCACATTTTTATTGCGATTGCAGAAAAAGAACATGAATTAATTAGGTCGAGGTGTGTAGAGTCTACAGCAGCAATAGCAACGCGTCATTATCGATTGGAGAGAGATCGATAAACTGTGTAACATTCGTGGTAAATTTCCGCGTGTCTTGTTTTCCACCGCATAGACAAATTGCTTGCACATAAGGCATTCTTTATCAACTGTGCCACATTTTTCGGTCGACCTCCCGGATATTTTTCTAAATTTGTCAGTTTGTTGTACTATCTGAGATGGGTAATTTGTGATTTTTTTCAGATTTTTAAAGGGCGCCGTTCAGGATTTACGTTTTTTTTTAAATATCACCATATCTCAGAAAATATTAGACTCTCAAAAAATTCTTAAGAACATTAACTTTTTAATTTTCCATCTACTTTCGAGTGATGTTAAAATCATAATTTTTCCAACGGGAGAAAGTCAATTTTTCGCAAAAAAAAATCAATAAATAATTTTTTTAACGAAAAAAGAATCTTTGATTCCAGTCTTAATTTTACAAGGTGTTTCGCATTGTATGAAGATTCTGAGAAAAAAATTCCAAAGTGGCACCTCCAATTCTTCGGCAGTAAAAAATTGAAAATCAAAATAAAAAAATTAATAAATTTTTTCCTGCTTAAGAATCGAAGGTGCCACATTGGATTTCCTCCCTAGCGAATTTCATCACATTTCCAAGAGATAAAATGAAACTTCTCGGACGACGGGCCGCGCCAAATAATTCGGAAAAAACGGGCAGAAAAAAATGTATTAATTTTTTTATTTTAATTTTCAATTTTTTACTGCCTAAGAATCGGAGGTGCGACTTTGGAATTTTTTTCTCAGAATCTTCATAAAATGCGAAACACCTTGTAAAATTAATACCCGAATCAAAGATGCTTTTTTCGTAAAAAAAATTATTTATCGCTTTTTTTTGCGTAAAATTGACTTTCTTCCGTTGGAAAAATTATGATTTTAACATCACTCGAAAGTAGATGGAAAATAAAAAAGTTAATGTTCTTAAGAATTTTTTGAGTGTCTAATATTTTCTGAGATATAGTGATATTTAAAAAAAAACGTGAATCCTAGCGCCCTTTAAAAATCTGAAAAAAAATCACAAACATCCATCTCAAATAGTACAACAAACTGGCAAATTTAGAAAAATATCCGGGAGGTCGACCGAAAAAATTGGTCTAGTTGATAAAGAATGCCTCACATACAAATTACGTTCTATGCAATGATATTCATCACCATTGGATACAATATATTTCCGTGGTTACTCGATTAGTAATCACTCGACATAAGTGTTGAGGCGATCACGCTGACGTAATATTTCGGCTCGGCGAATACCAAATGAAAAAAGTCACACACGTTGTCATCTACGAGTATAGTTACATTGACTTGTTATTATTATGAATTGTCTCTTATGCTAAACGATTTATCCTCGTCGTGCTATAAGGTCATCGACAATGTAACAGTAAATGACGTTTTTAACTCGTCCCTTAGCTAAATCAAAAACAAGAATAGAATGTCTTTTTTTTTCATTAATTCAATTCAAGATTTAAATTGCGATCATAATTTTTTTTTAAACGTTTTATCAACAATTTTAATCAAGTAGGTTTGAAAATAATAAACAACAGAAAATCAATTCTCAATGTCTATTTTTATTAGGGATAATTTTCATATAAATTTCACCAATGAATGAAAAATATCGTATTTAAAATAAAAAATATTTTATCTCCCACTCAAGTATTATTACAAATAATACTTGAATACAAAAACGATCAATTTTAAGGGGTACATCGTTTTAATAAAAACCATTATGCATTTATTTAAATGAATATCAACAATGCAATTCAGACTTTTGTCAAAATTTGTAAAACACGAACTGACTTTCGGTCCCAATGTCTGACCAATCATAGTACGAATAGAAAGTGAACGTACAAACATTGCACAGATTGCCACCAATATTTTAGAGAGGAAAATATAGGAAGCTGAATTAATTTTCCATGTTTTTGCAGTGATTACATGCACCACTTGTTATATTAGCTCTAGTTTTCTAAAAACCCTAGAAATTCTCGGTAAAATTCACGAATAATAAAGTAATGCAGTATTTTAGTATTATTATATCACAATTTTGCAATTAACTTTAATTACTAAAATGACTGCTGAATTGGTAGTAAAAAAATTAGACCGACATAATATAATCACAAAAAATGTGTATAATGTAGTTTTTTTAAAATTAATAACAACTTAGAATTTTATGAACCACGAAGAAAAAGAGTGAACGAATTTAGTGTATTTCGGTGAAAGAAATTCTTTTGCAAAATTTTAAATTGCCTATAAATATTTTTTTGAATGTAGCGTTAGAATTTAGTAAAATTGCGCACTTAGCGCGGTTTCAATTATTGGAATATCAAAGTATATTATGTTGCACAAGAAACGAGACCTTTGGAACTATCAGGAAAATGTACGAGGCGTTAATATTCGTTCTGGCTGCATGAAACTGATTTTTATCACTGCGGTGCATCCGCATCAGTACACTTGAACTTTAAGCGTTTAATGCGCACGTAAGTGCGTATTCGCACCGCAAGTTACATCGTTCTGGCTATAATTCATACCGACATAACTAATGTGTACTCGTTATATGTTTGCAGTCGTGGTTTCGCGGGGTGCGAAGCAGCAAATTCCGCCACGTTTACGGTGTACCAGCAAAGCGTGACAAATGTTACGACAACATAAAGATCACGAAAAACGCCCACGACTCTCAATTCTGCGCAGTGAATCCGAAGTTTCTCGCTGTTGTGACTGAGGTTGCCGGCGGTGGAGCATTTTTGGTACTCCCACTGGATCATGTAAGTTAATCAGAGAAGAAGAAGAAGAAAAAAAAACCGGAACATCATTCTCCCAAATTGCATACAATGTGATTTCTCTGATTATGTCTAAATTGAATTTCACACTTCTACGACTTTTACTGACAATATTCAAAGAGACGGTGATTTTTCAGAATTTATTATTTGCTTCCAGAGTTGTAAATCCCCATTAATTCATGGGATATAGTTTACAGTACAATTTGTTTTGCAATTATGATTTCATAATAATAATATGTAGTTATTGTAAAATAGAGTGTAAACATTTGAATAGCTGAAAAAAATACTAATTTTCGCTTTAATATTGCAAGAAATAGTGGAAAAAATGGAAGAAATAAGTAATGCATTACTTTTTTTTTTCATTTTTTCTGAAGGATTACCGTAAATTTTTATTGAAAAATAATAATTTTTGCAGCCATTCCAAAGTTTAATCATCGTATTAAAATCGCTACATGTTATTATTATAAAATCATAATTATAGAGCTTATCGTATCATCATCATTATTTCTATAAATATTAGGCATTTACAACTCTGTTTGTTTCCTCATAGAGCAAGCTTTATTTTCGTGAACATTTCTTTTTTCGATATTTTCATGTCAGGGCACTCAGAATGGTCTAAAACGTCGAGAAAAGTGGTTTAGAAAAAATGTCTGTGTGTGTGTGAGTGCGTATGTGCACAATTTTTTGTTAGTACGATAGCCGTCGCAATTTTTAAGATATCGGGCTCAATTTTGAACCACGAGTAAACTGTCGTTAAAGAAGGTATGGGTTTGAATTTGGAGTTAATCCATCAAGGTGTTCAAAATTTATGGCATTTTGAATTTTTTGGAGAACGTCAGATCGGGCTCTAACACCCGCAATTTTTATGATATCCGGCTCAAACTTGGACCAGAAGTGGACTGTTATCAAATAGTGTTTGGGATTAAATTTGGTGTCAATCCGTTAAGGGGTTCACAATTTATGGGATTTTTCAATTTTTTGACATTTTTTGTTCGTGCTTTAACTTTCGCAATTTTTAAGATATCGGGCTCAAATTTGAACCACGAGTAAACTGTCGTTAAACAAGGTATGGGATTGAATTTGGAGTTAATTCATCAAGGTGTTCAAAATTTATGGCATTTCGAATTTTTTGGAGAATGTCAGCTCGGGCTCTAACACCCGCAATTTTTATAATATCCGACTCAAACTTGGACCAGAAGTGGACTGTTATCAAATAGTGTTTGGGATTAAATTTGGTGTCAATCCGTTAAGGGGTTCACAATTTATGGGATTTTTCAATTTTTTGACATTTTTTGTTCGTGCTCTAACTTTCGCAATTTTTAAGATTTCGGGCTAAAATTTGAACCACGAGTAAACTGTCGTTAAACAAGGTATGGGATTGAATTTGGAGTTAATTCATCAAGGTGTTCAAAATTTATGGCATTTCGAATTTTTTGGAAAATGTCAGCTCGGGCTCTAACACCCGCAATTTTTATAATATCCGACTCAAACTTGGACCAGAAGTGGACTGTTATCAAATAGTGTTTGGGATTAAATTTGGTGTCAATCCGTTAAGGGGTTCACAATTTATGGGATTTTTAAATTTTTTTACATTTTTTGTTCGTGCTCTAACTTCCGCAATTTTTAAGATATCGGGCTCAAATTTGAACCACGAGTAAACTGTCGTTAAAGAAGGTATGGGATTGAATTTGGAGTCAATCCATCAAGGTGTTCAAAATTTATAGCATTTCGAATTTTTTGGAGAATGTCAGCTCGGGATCTAACACCCGCAATTTTTATGATATCCGGCTCAAACTTGGACCAGAAGTGAACTGTTATCAAATAGTGTTTGGGATTAAATTTGGTGTCAATCCGTTAAGGGGTTCACAATTTAAGGGATTTTTCAATTTTTTGACATTTTTTGTTCGCGCTCTAACTTTTGCAATTTTTAAGATATCGGGCTCAAATTTGGTCCACAAGTGGACTGTTATTAAATAAAGTTTGGAAGTGAATTTGACGTTAATCCGTTAAGGGGTTTTAAATTTATGGCATTTTGCATTTTTTGTTCGTGCTCTAACTTCCGCAATTTTTAAGATATCGGACTCAAATTTGAACCACGAGTAAACTGTCGTTAAACAAGGTATGGGATTGAATTTGGAGTCAATCCATCAAGGTGTTCAAAATTTATAGCATTTTGAATTTTTTGGAGAATGTCAGCTCGGGCTCTAACACCCGCAATTTTTATGATATCCGGCTCAAACTTGGACCAGAAGTGGACTGTTATCAAATAGTGTTTGGGATTAAATTTGGTGTCAATCCGTTAAGGGGTTCACAATTTATGGCATTTTTCAATTTTTTGACATTTTTTGTTCGTGCTCTAACTTTCGCAATTTTTAAGATATCGGGCTCAAATTTGGTCCACAAGTGGACTGTTATTGAATACAGTTTAGCAGTGAATTTGACGTTAATCCGTTAAGGGGTTTTAAATTTATGGCATTTTGCATTTTTTGTTCGTGCTCTAACTTCTGCAATTTTTAAGATATCGGGCACAAATTTGGTCCACAAGTAGAGCGTGGGTAAACTAAGCATCAGTTCGAATATGGCGAGAATCTGTCAAGGGGTTCAAAACTAATGCCATTTGAAATTTTTTTAAACCAAGGCTGCAAAGTAGAATTTTGCAAATTGCTTCCTCATTATTGTTGGATTTTTACAAAGCTTCCTCTATGAGGAAGCCAAAATAGATTAACATGCTTCCTCATAGAGGTAGATTTGTAAAAATTCATCAATAATGAGGAAGCAATTTGCAAAGTTCTACTTTTTTTATTTTATTTTTACTTTTTATTTTATTTATTTCAGGGGCTTGACCCTTTTACATATATTTATATAATAATTTCTTTGTTTTAATTCATTTTGCATTTTGTTTATCACAGGAGGTCTTAACTATATTCATACTTAATTAATTTTTGTCTCAATTTTTTGACATTTTTACAACAGCATTTTAAAAAATAATGTTTATAACAAATCTAATTTTTGTGCGAAAGCTAATGATGGTACGCAGTTTTTCCTTATTTTTATTTGAAAAAACTATATAAGTTTGGCAATAAATACCTTGTCTAAATAACGACTGTTTACCCACAATTTCATTTAATTTCTTTTTTTTAGTGCTTAAAAAAACCGTCTTTTTTAGTCAACCTAGTGATTATTATCCCTACAGTATATCTCAATAATAACATAATTTTTTTACTCTGCTTATACTTGTAATTATTGTTTTATTTTACATGCCACTGATTTTTCAGATCTGCAGGACTGTCTGTTAAAACGTGATATATTATACAAACCCTTTTGGTGGAGTAGAAGAATGGTAAAAAAAAAACATTTCATGACACACAAAGCTTCCTCTATGAGGTAGCAAGAAATGATAATTGCCCGGAAGCGTTATACACAGACAGTTATTCAGAATTGAAAATGAATTCTGACGTTGCTCGAAGTGATATTTCACCCGAGGCTATATAACTCGGTGGTGCTTAGAGCCTGAAATGTATAAAATAACGCGTTCTCTCTCGTTAAATGCGCACTGTAAGAGTCGTTAATTACGAGGAATGAAGACGCGATAGGAGTTTGTCTTCATAGCTAACTCGGAGCACAGCGTATTAAGGATGTAAAAGCATGAAGCTTGAATTTGGATTAACCTCTCAAAAAATTATATTTTGCAGCTGAAGGCTGCATCTTTGTGGTTTAAAAAAATACAGGAAACTTTGTCGACTATTCGAAATGATAAATTAACTTAGAATATTCAATTATTAGCATTGGTAGCCGAGTAATAAAAATATCCTGCGCCAGACAAAAGCTGTTTAGAATTATAATACGTACAGATTAAATTAACGCGATTTTCAAGTGCTATTTGTTAAATTCTACGGATTCGAATCATCAGAAAATAACGCTAAGTAATCGATAAAATCTTTACAATAAATTGAGTGAAAAGTCAACGTTTTTTCTTTTCTTCCTCGTGCAAATTTAACGCTTCCCTCTTTGACTATTCGACGATGGTTTAGTTGCACAGACTATATATTTTACGCTCTAACATCCTTAAGCCCGCGGGTAGAGGAGAGATGAAGACGGTGGTTGGCATCAGACGTACTTTCACTGCTATTTCTCGATGTTAATCGCACCTCGTAAATCTGTACGTGCCAGCACTACCATGATTCGCATTGTCCAATCTCTCTCCAGATCCATTTACATTCTTAATCTACTTTCATTGCAACTGGCCGTGTCCGTGCCGTGAACTCCCAAAGAGTTTCATCCCGACGTATTATATCCGACGTTTTCCAACCGGTGGGAACTTGTCGTGAATCACGAATGAATATTCATCTATTATGTTTTACTCCCGCTCTTTTACAGACCGGCAGATTGGACTTTAACGCTAATAGGGTCACCGGCCACACTGGACCTGTTCTCGATATTAAATGGAACCCGTTCAACGACAACGTAATCGCCTCTTGCTCCGACGATTGTACGGTAAGGGAATTTAATAACGTTTTACCATAATTGTAAATCCCCGTTAATCCAAGGAATATAGTTTACACTACAGTTTATTTTGTAATTATGTTTTTATAACAACAAATCTATAGTGATTATAAAATAGAGTGTAAACATTTGATAGCTGAAAAAAATACTAATTTTCGCTGATAAAGAGATGTGGGAATGTGGGTAGAAATTTTGGTAAGGGATTCAAAGATATCAGATGTATCGTGTGTGGCAAAGAAGAAGAAAACCTTGTACATATTGTAAAATGCAAACAAATAAGAGGTATGCATGAAACGAGAGATAATCGCTAGTATGGATGAATGGATAAATGAGAGTAGAGATGAAGAGTTGCAAAACAAAATTGAGATTAGTTTAAAAGGTAAACCGATAGTAGCGCTATGCAATTATTTTAAGAATTTTGAAAAAGTGGCAAGTGATGTTAAAGCTAAAGCTTTTCATAAGTTGAGACGAGCGAGAGAAATGATACGACTTGTATTGATCTATTTTATCTATTTTGAACTGGGCTCTATATTTTATCTATATTGGACTTGTATTGATCTATATTATCTATATTGAATTGTAAAGACCCGGAATGGTATACACGCAATAAAAATACTACTACTACTACCAATTTTCGCTGAAATATTGAAAAAAAAATAGTGAAAAAATTGACGTCCAGATGTTTTTACATTTTTTTCAAAATTACCATGAAATTCTATTGAAAATTAATAGTTTTTGTAGCTATTAAAAAGTTTACGCATTGTATAATAATCGCTACATGTTATTATTATGAATTAATTATAGAGCGAATCGTGTCGTCATGTTCATTTCTACAAGTGTTAGGGATTCACAACGCTACATTTTAAGCACCCCTTGATTTAATAGATCTTTCATGTCGGAGAAATATTGGGCAAATGAATAGATATCAAAAGATTTTACTCACCTGTGGCAGAATTTTATTAATTAAATAGCCAAAGGTAATCGGCAATGCCGATATTATTGTTTCGATCGCTTAAGGATGTTATACAGATTATCGCGGGGAGGATAGGCAAGGTGGCCCACGGCGGGAGACGTACTGTGCAAACGGTATGCACATACATGAACAAGAGAGATGTGAAAAAGAAAATGTTTACTTTTAACGTAATATCTTTCATAAAATGTGGGCGCACGCGGATTTTTTCAGTGTTCTGTAAAGCTCAGACTCCAATGTACACGAAAAGTACAAATTTATCATGATATATTCTCTGCAAACATGTGCTTGCGCTGAAAACACGACAGTCCTCATCCTCCACCGTATACTGCCCATGTTAAATTGCTGAACTTTGATAATTTATAACTCAGAAAGTATGTGGGTAAAAATTTTATAATAGTACTTTGCGATACAAGTGCGATAAAGCGGCCATTATACGAAGGCTGTGAAGTTGATCGCACGAGCCGTACACGAGTACCCAGCTGCACGAGCCGAAGGCGAGTGCGGCGAGTGCGATCAACTTCACAGCCTTCGTATGATGGCCGCGATCGCACGAGTATCGCATACTATTTTTTGTAACAAATGTGTAGGAAGTGCTTCTCGAGTGGCGGGGAGGCGGGCGAAGGGTCCTGGGCGGCCGGGGTCCAGGGGCGGAGCCCCGGCGGAGGGTTCGGGGGGCGGAGCCCCCCGCCTGCAAAAATATGAATTTTTAAATGTTTTAACTAATTATCCACAAATCCCACAAAATATTTAAAAAATGGATAGATAATACACCTGCTCGTTGCTGCTCGTGTCGTACGCAGAGGCAGACTGAACTACAGTTATGGGGTTATGAACGCTAGTGCTGCGCCAGCGAGCGCGCGCCGGGCGCTCTAGCGATGTGTCCAATAACTGCGTGTAATGAGAAAGCACTAGTGCGAGAAGTAAAATAATGAGAAAGCACTAGTGCGAGAAGTAAAATCGGGCTGATTTGCGCATGCGCGAGATATTACAGTATCTTTGGCTATAAAGCGCCACTTACGCCACCACTTGCAGGCACGAGAAGTAGCACTTCTCACGCATGCGTTACATAAAAATAATTTTTTTAAATGTCGTGCTTTTCTCTATAACATAAAAAATATTGGGACAAAAATCTTCAAAATTGTTTACTTGTATAACATCCTTAATTGTACGTGTTTTTTCAGGTAAAATTATGGCATATACCAGACGGTGGACTCTCCAGAAACCTAACGGACTGGCTGGTAGAACTGCAGGGCCACAAAAGGCGAGTGGCTTACATCGAGTGGCATCCTGTGGCTGAAAATGTGCTTTTCAGCGCTGGATTCGACCACCTCGTTATTGTCTGGGACATCAATCGAGGGGAAGCTATAAGCGTAATCGATCGACATCCCGATGTGATTTACAGTATGTCTTTAAACAGAGACGGAAGTTTACTTGCAACGACATGCAAGGACAAAAAATTAAGAATTTTCGAGCCTCGATCGGGTCTTGTCGTTGAGGTAGGCATAATTTTTTCTTCAATTTGTCAAATTGCTTCCTAAAAAACCGAAATACTGATTTCTGTCTCCCTCGATTTCAGGAAGGTGTCTGTCATGCTGGAACGAAAGCAAGCAAAGTCGTATTTCTCGGAGGATCCGGACGTCTATTGACAACCGGATTCAGTAGACATTCAGATCGCCAATACGCGGTTTGGAGTCAGCTAGATCTTTCTGCGCCTCTCACGTGTGAAACCATCGACTCGTCGAGTGGAATTGTCTTTCCGTATTGCGATAATGATACCAATATGGTATATCTCGCTGGCAAGGTAAATGCTGCGCTCAAAATTGAACAATTATATTTTATATAAAGTAAAATATAAGCGTTTTTATTTTATTTTATATTTTATTCTATATCAATAAAAAAAATGTACTTCAAGTTATTACTCCGTTGTTATTTTATATATAAAATATAATATAATTATATATAATTATACATTTTATATATTTATATAAAAGCACATTTATAAAAATAAAATATAAGCGTTTTTATTTTATTTTATATGTTATTTTATATCAATCAAAGAAAATGTACGTCAAGTTATTACTCCGTTTATATTATATTATATTTATAAATAACTTATTTATAATAACTTGAAATACATTTTATTTGATTGATATAAAATAAAATATAACATAAAATAAAAAGGCTTATATTTTATTTTATATAAAATATATTTGTATTATTGTATATATTTTATATATAAAATAAAATATAAGCGTAGTAATAACTTGAAGTACATTTTCTTTGATTACAAGAAAAAGATCGTTAAAAAAGCCAAACAAAGTTTCACGTTAAATTCTCTAGTGCATTTTCACGTAATTCAATAAATTTTATTTGCAGGGAGATGGAAATATACGCTACTATGAAGTAGTAAACGAAGCTCCGTGGCTGCATTATCTGAGTCAGTTCATATCCGGAAATCCTCAAAGAGGTTTGGGCGTTATGCCCAAACGGGGTATCAATACATCGACCTGCGAAGTTTTCAGGTTTTTTAAACTCCACGCAACGAGAGGAATGTGCGAGCCAATCTCAATGATAGTCCCGAGAAAAGTAAGATCGACGTAAAATATTTAAGCATTTTACTTCAGACATTGAAGTTAACAAAATAAAAAGTGTAACAATTTGATAGTCTATCGAAAGCAACCATAATCTCCATGAGCGATTTAAGACAACAACAAAAAAAAATTCTAAAAATCGCCGCTTTTCATGAACTTTGGCCTTGATGCGGCAGTACTTAATATCATCGCACAACTCCCAGCTTTCGCGAAAACATTTTTTTTTGTGATAATACAGCATTTCAGAAGTAACCGATTATAAAGAAATTATGTTTTTTTGAACAGCCCTAATGGGCATTCAATAAAAATGTCTGAAATGCTTTTATCACCTAGAATGTTGATAGATTATTACGTCTATTAAGGGGAAGCTGGAGTCGAGTGCAGAAGCAGGTTTTTACCGACCGAAGTCGGTAAAAGCTTTTTCGTAGTTTTGATTATTCTTCGTTAATACGCTACAGATATGCTTCAAGTTATACACGATTGTAGTATCAACATAAACAAGTGGACGTACATTCGAATATTGGGTGAATACGTACAATGAATGAAGATATTCGTATATTACTAAGCCTGGATCATCGCGGGGATCGCAAACAGACTACGTGATCGTAGTTTCGGTTTTGCGTGGATTCCTTTTGTGTAATTGACTTTTCGACGCTCGCAGAATATTCAGAGAAAGCTAAAGAATGGACGTACATTTCGATTTAACGTATGTGAATTCCAGAATCTTTTATATCGTACCAAACAGGCGATGCTGTCAAACCCTGGCGGCCATTTTGATTTCGGGAGGTTTAGTATTATACGATTTTTTTCATTTATTGTACGTTTTCACCAAATATTCGAATGTACGTCCACTCGCTTATGTTGATATTACAATCGTGTACAATTTGAAGCATGTTTGTAGCGTATTAACGAAGAATAATCAAAACTACGAAAAAGCCTGTTTTTACCGACCAAAGTCGGTAATAAAATCTACTCCAGCATCCCCTTAAATATTATAAATTCTTGTACAAGATTAATACATCTATTATTCTTTTAATCATAGTTATTTATTTGACAGAATATTTAAAATACATTTTCATTGAATTAATGACTATATCTGCTTGAGATTAGTTTGATAATGATGCTTATGGATTTTTTTATTTTTGTATTATCAGAGCGATCAGTTTCAAGAGGACTTATATCCCGATACGGTGGGAACAACGCCGGCGCTTTCAGCCAAAGATTGGATCAGCGGCATGAATAGTCCACCAATTTTAATATCTCTCAAAACGGGTATGACCTTTTTGTGATAAAAAAAAGATTCGTTCACTATCTTAACGTGATTCCAAGTGTTCGTTTATCGCAAGAATATCAAATCAATATTTCTTCCCAGGTGGTGGAATTACAACGCACAAACCGCGCGTTTACAAACCAGGACAATTGACTGGTGGAAACAAAAATCAAAATGGTTGTGACGTCAATACCAAAAAGAAATTCGCATTTTTGTCAACCGAAACTGTGCCGGATTATCGATCTGTCGATCTTTTGGATATCTCCGAAAAGAGTCAGAAAACTTCGAGCAATCAGAGTACCAAAATTCATCAGTTACAGCAAAGATTCGGTCACGTCGCAATTCAGGTGAGAAATTCGTTGTCTATTTTTTTTCTTACTCGTTTACAAATAATATTATCGTTATTGTTTGGAGCGTTTTTAGTGGATTTAATTTTGATGCATATTGAGTCGAATGACCGCTTAATGTTTTGTATACGCCTCGAATTTTGTAAACCCCGTTGTATGTTTTGCTTTCAACGAGGTTTCAATGCTCTTCGTAGCTTTGTCGTCGATGTTCTGCGCTTTTAAGTTAAGATATACCTACGTGGATTAAACACTAGTTTTGAAGTAAGAAACGGCCGAATCCGTTATATCTAACACACTAACGCTTTGCATGGTCCATCTCAAGCCACCAAGATGTAGCACCCAATTCTATGAGCTCGTTTGCAAGTTTGGAACGTATTCCCATTATTTCAACAAGGTAGGTTGTTGCAAGACTTTTGTTTTTTGTTTAATCACTCTATCGTTCTTAATAGAATAACCCCATCATTCGCTAAAATCATTCAGGATTAGGATGAACCTACAAATAGTTCAGAGTCGAAGACCATGCAAAGACTATAACACAATATATTAGAATCATTAGTAGTTGAGCCGGTGAAAATATTTCTCCAAAAATCTCGAAATATCGCAGGAAATTTGTACGAATTTCTCAGTGTTTTTCTTTGAGTTTAAACATTTCCAAAAACAAAGTACTCAGCGATTTGTAAAGAAAATGTTCGGACTAATCACCAAATAGCTGAGAAATTCTGCGTAAAATATCGGATAATCTTTAGAAATTTTATAAGCATTTCGGTTATAGTTTTTAGACAAATTGTTGGAGAAACATTTTCACTGGAGTGGCAGACGTTTTTTTCATCGCTTGCATACGTTCATCATTATTATTGAGAACATCGAATTGTTTCGTAATACGTGTACGATTTTTGTAACGCAGAATAATATCGTCAGTACAACGATCAATGACAATAAAGTAATGGAATCTGTCGATATTCCTAACAACGAGGCTGAGCTGAGGTTGGCTTACGCTCGTCAAACGGACGAATTGAGGCTCGTACGTCGTCAACTCGCCAACAGCCAACTACGAGTCAAGGAACTCGAGGAACAATTGCGAAAGGTGCAGAATCATTAAAAAGAAAAATTTCGGATACCGTCCGTAACGCCAGCATCGATTTTTACACAACACGATGATAACGGAAGTCCAAGAATTTCGTTTGCTGCTGTGGGGAACTATTTAATTTTTGTCATTCAATTGGCAACAGCTTAAAAGTATTAACGTATATGTAAACCGCAAGATTTTGAGAAAATTCAATGGTGCGAAGCTTCGAATAGCCGACAGAAAGTGAAGCTGCGCGCGCGAATTGTAATTCTTAAGGAAAAGCGTTTTTTTCTCGAATCATCGATGAATTTCTAAATGAGCCTTTATAAGGCCGACTCTGTGATTTCATTCCTATTGTGTTTTTTTTATTCATTCCCTCGTTAATTTTCTTTTTTTTTTTTCGTTAAACGATTATCATGTGCATCGCTAAAAATTATGTATTTTACTTCGTTTTATCGTTTCAATGCATTTGAAAATCAAATAATCATATGCTGCTATTATTCTGGCGGAATGTTTTTCAGGATGCTAAATGGAATTATTTGTTTTTGTAAACGCACAATTATTCATATATACATTTATCTAAAATTTATACACGCTGAAAAATGTCTTTCTCTGGATCAAACACATTGACCAAAGGATGTTAAGTGATAGGCATAATATTTTGTTGTCGCTTTTGATGACTTTTCGATGTAACCGCTGTAGATTCAACGAGACCAATGAAATTGCAAGGAAAACTTCGTACTTCGATGTACCATCAGGTCTCACATTTATACATATTCATTAAAAGTTCATAGACACTAGATAGAACCCGACGATTTCCTGCTATCAGTGAAGCAATCATCTATATAGCTATCATTGAGGTTTTATCCTCCCGACTGGAAAGCAAAATATTTATGAAATTATTTGTATGATATTTATATGTATTTTCGTACCTCATTCATCTTGGATTATAATGCCGAGTTAAGATGTTAGAAGTCGTAGCTTAACATTCAAGAACAAAATTTTCAAAAGATAATTATAAAAAAAATAAAGGAAGGTGATATTGGTTGAACGGACTAGGATGCCCTTAAGGTGTTTAGTGTTTCGCGTACAGCACTCTCTATTTAAGCATATTAGCGTGCCTTTGCAAATGGAAAAACAACAAAAAAACAAAAAAACAAAAGTAATACTGGAAACTGCCTTTTCCCGTTCCCCAATGTCGAGCCAGATGATTCTCTGTGTGCCAGAGATTTAAGAAGATAATCGTGAAATTGCCAATCATATATGAAGCATATTGTATAGCGTATTTTTATTATTATTAAAGGGAAGTCGTTTCTTTTTTTTTTGTTTTCATCGTACAAAAATCATGAGACCCATTCGCTTGCTTCCTAGATCGATCCTATAATTCTAGTATTTTACGGGAGCAACTGATAAAAATCTCACTATAAATTCTAAAGTATTTAAAAAATGAAATAAATGTTAATAAAACTGCAATCATTCGGATAGTCGAGTATCATTCCAAACGAATTACTTAATACTAGGGGTCTGCGAATTCTCCATGAATTTAATTTTCAATTTTTATCCATCAAACATTATTACATCAAGACGGTGTATTTTCTAAATGAAGAATTAAATTTCAATTTTTTAATTAGGAAACTAGAAAATAGATTCATGATTAATCCGCATTTTTGTGTGAACCGAATAGACCCCTAATTAATACTTTCAATCGCTAAGAGGCAAATGAAACTTAAATTTTTTTTTAAATTCGTCGATATATCTTATTATACAATTGCCTTGAATATAATATATATATATATAATGCCAAAGAGATACTTTACGCAAGAATACGGAGACGGCATCGTATGATCAATGTTGTAAATCTTGGTCAAGTGGAACATCGTGCCTGCATCCTCACGCAATGTGTAATTTTTTAACAATTAAATGAAAAACATAAGCGTTTTATTGTATTTGCGATAAAAAAAGAAATAGTAATAGTGTAATAGTATCTGTCGCGCTATTGAGATATGTTGAGCATTTTATTTTACTGTAGCTTATTTAAATAAAAAACAAAAATATTAAATGATAATCGACGATTCTTTTTGTTACGTCTCGGGATAACGAGACGAGGGTTTATTATTAATATTATTTGGGATCTTACTCGATTAAGAGTAGAAACTCAAATTTCGAATTATCACGCTTTAATAATTATTATATTTAATTTATACTTAAACTCTAAACTTGAACAATTTTAATGTATTTAAGATATTGTTGGTTTGTGATTGAATGAAGACTAATTAGTTGGTTTAATGATGGTAAGCAGGAAGGCTTGGGTGAGAGTAAAGTGGGGATAACTACCCTGGTAAAAATATATTAGATTGATAGAGATCGATAGAATTTGAATGGGATTTAATCGTATGTTATCATCTCTATCTATTCGGACTTTGATCAATTTATACAAATTAAATCGTTGTTATTAGTTTCCTTTAGTTTTCGTTTTCTATTGGTTAAATACGATAGATACGTTATCGGGACGTATGATACACTAACGGATTTATAATATTTTATAATTTTTTTTAAACTCATTTTTTAATAAATTCTTAGACCTCTTATTATCCGAAATCAATGCTCTTATTAGTATCTTGATATGCTTGATTATTTATTAGAATTTTCTCGTATCGCGAAGTACTCAAATACGGATAAAATAAAACTTTCGGTAAGGAATGTATACGTGAAGCATTCTTAAAGAGTTAATTAACATAAATAATTTTGTAAGAAAGATGGTAAAAAGCTGCTCAATTTATTGTTGTTACTCATAAGTACGTGAAGCGGCTTATATATTATTGATGTATATTATCTTACAAGAACGAGTTTGGATGGAATAGTTAGGCAGTCTATCAGAGATCATGAAAGCTAAGCAGCTTGGGCCGCGGTCACTACAAAGATGGGTGACCAGGAAAAAAACGTAATTATCCGGTCGATTCTTTTTTTTTTTTTTTTGGAACAGTACATCATGGGTATATACGGGGCATTCCACCCCGTTTCGACCTGGATTTGACCTCGACGTTTCCGATTTGGCTCATTATTTTTTACAGGCTTAGTTGGACCCTCAGTTGCACACATTTTTTTTTTTAAGTCCATTTTTTTTAAATATATTTTTAAAGTGACATAGAAAGCCCCATAATTTAAAAATCTGTTGAAATTCTGTAAAATACTTTGTTCAATAACAAAATTAACTAGCTTATACTCAAAGTGGAGAAGATTTTCCTTCTTACAGCTTTTAAGCTTTTTTTATTTAAAAAAATTATTAAAAAATAGAAAAAATAATTAATCTACTACAGGCAATTGGTCAAATGTTTATTTATGTAAAACCGAATTTTTCAGATTTTTTTCGGATTTTTAGGAAATAGTTCAGATTTTTCCGAACTATGCAAATTTTTTAAAAATATTTTTTAAAAGTGACATATAAAACCCTATATTTTAAAAATCTGAAAAAATTCTGAAAAATACTTTTTTTCAATAACAAAATTATCTAGCATATAGTCAAAGTGGGGAAGACTTTTCTTCTAATAGTTTTTAAACTATAAGGAAAAAAATCTTACCCACTTTTCTTCTTATAGTTTTTAAACTATAAGAAGAAAAATCTACCCCACTTTAACTATAAGCTAGATAATTTTGTTATTGAATAAAGTATTTTTCAGAATTTTATCAGATTTTTAAAATATGGGGTTTTTTTGTCACTTTAAAAAAATCTTTAAAAACAATTTGCATGGTTCGGAAAAATCTGAACAATTTCCTAAAAATCTGAAAAAATTCTGAAAAATTCGGTTTTATATAAATACACATTTGACCAATCGCCTGTAGTAGATTAATTATTTTTTCTATTTTTTAATAATTTTTTTAAATAAAAAAGCTTAAAAATTGTACGAAGGAAAATCTTCCCCACTTTATCTTTATAGTCAAAATGATCTAGCTTATGCTAGATCATTTTGTTATTGAGGAAAGTATTTTTCAGAATTTTATCAGATTTTTAAATTATGGGATTTTCGATGTCACTTTAAAAATATATTTTGAAAAAATGGACTTAAAAAAAAAATTGGGCAGTTGAGGATTTAAAAAAAATGGACTTAAAAAAAAAATTGTGCAGTTGAGGGTCCAACTAAGCCGGTAAAAAATAATGAGCCAAATCGGAGAGGTCGAGGTCAAATTCAGGTCGAAACGGGGTGGAATGCCCCATACCTACAATCATATATTTTTATTATTAAATTAAATTGAAAAATTATATTATTTATAATAAATAATAATATTACAGGATATGGACGAAACATATAGGATTTCGATCGTAAATTTATGATAGTACATCGTAAATTCACGAACCAAAGTCCGTATTCGGAACGATAGAATTTTTTATAATCGTTTTCTACCATTTATTTTTACCAGGATAGTGGCCGTCGACAGGCCCAAAAATGCTGACTTCATGTGGTGAATGGGACCATCGAACTTACTAGGAAATTGGGAAAGAAGTAGAACACAAATTGTTGCAATAATGTGAATGCGGAAACGGGTAGACAAATATGAAGATGAATGTCCGATTAGTATGGAATCGGGATTAGCATTTGGAAATAACGGAAAGACAACCCGCGTAGAAAAAAAGAATCTTTTAAAGAATCTTAAAAAAAGTCTTGAAAGAATCTTTGAAAGAATCTTTAAAGGAATCTTGAATCTTTTCAAGATTCTTTCAATCCGAAAGCGTTCTGAGAATCTTTCAAAGAATCTTCGAAAGAATCTTGAAAAGCGTCTTTAAGAGAATCGTGAAAAGATTCCGTTCATTAAATGGAAAAATCGTTGAAAGAATCTTAATGAAAATTTTTAGAGGAATCGAGCGAAACCTGTTGTTGCTTTCCCTTGGTATCGAGACAGTACATTTCAATACGTCAACGAAGGGTAAACCCCTCCTGTATAGTCGAACTCAGGACAGCTTTGCAGTCTTATATACATTCAGGCTTCAAGTCACTTGCGAGAAACGCTTCGACCGCTCGCCATCTAGCGGAGTATTGTCCACCAGTGTTTCGTATGATGTCACTAGGTGGCGAACGGACGGAGCGTTTCTCGCAAGTGGTTTGAATCCTCAGCGTATATATAAGACTGGAAAGCTTTTCTGAGTTCGACTACACACGAGGGGTTTACCCTTCATTGACGTACAGAAATATACTGTCTCGACACCAAGGGAAAGCCACAACAGGTTTTGCTCGATTCCTCTGAAGAATTTCATTAAAATTCTTTCAACGATTTTTCTGTTTAATGGACGGAATCTTTTCACGATTCTCTTAAAGACGCTTTTCAAGATTCTTTCGAAGATTCTTTGTAAGATTCTCATAACGCTTTCGGATAGAAAGAATCTTGAACAGAATCCTGGAAAGAATCTTGCTCCGGATCCTATACGTGATTCTTTTCAAGATTCCTTTAAAGATTTTTTCAAAGATTCTTTCAAGACTTTTTTTAAGATTCTTTACAAGATTCTTTTTTTCTACGCGGGAAATTATAAAAATGATAATAGTTCAATATAAAGAGAGAAAAATGGCCAGGACGTAACACTTTTCATACAGTTTTTTTCTGGTGGTACTCGAGGCATTCTTTATTATAAAAAAATTGTGATGGACTTCATCACGGTGTGAACATATATATTTTAAAAAGGAGTATAAAACGAGTATATAATTCTATATCTTAATGGTATTAAAAAATGTACAGGTAATGAGATTGTACACAGAATTCAAGTCTACGAGTTACAATTGGGACGGAATAAATTCAGGTAACTACGCACACGCGTCTGTGGATACATTTGTTAAAATTGCCAGAGAAATCAATATTGCCTCTTTTTTTTTAATCTTTCATGGTCAATATCGTAAAATCATTTCCTACATTCGGTTTAAAATGAAATGAAAACTTTGGACAAATGTAAAATGATGGATTTCATTAACTCCATTCCTTAAACTAACGTATGTTAATTAATCATCGTTTCTTTTTTCAGCTTTATTCATTATTTGTATTATGTAAAATTTATTGCGATGAATCAATACTTCGGTTTTCTTCGGTTCAATTTCTCGGGCAATATGCTTGTTCTACGTTATCCTCGCAAAGTAATCCTACAGTTTTGCCAGTTGGTTTACGGTTCGATCGGAAAAAAAGGTTGAGATATCCGGTCGATTTTTGGTGGGATTATTGCAACGATTAAAAATAAACCTACGTTTGGACGTATGTACTTTAAATATCGTAAAACCTACCGACTATTCTACTGATTGTAGATTGTAATTTGGTAGGAATACGTAAAAACAACTGTAGAATTGCTATGTAACAGTTGGAACTTGTTTGCCTATGGTTTGATTTTTTTTACAAACCAACCGGTTGGAATTGGTTTTGTGGACAGTTGGCAAAGTCCGCGAGGCTACTCAAACAGCTATTTACGCATGTTTAATCTTAAGCTCGAGTTCAGTCAGTCAAGTATAACTGCCGCAATCGAAAGCGACTATAGTTAAGGGGTCAGGTAAAAAAAAATTAATTTTGAAAATTCAATATCATTCAAATTCTCTTGCATATAAAAATGACCAATGAACTATATTGTTGGTACACGATGAAAGGATTTTTTACTGTCGTCTGACTTGCGTATGCCTTTCAATATTATCTTAAGCACAGTTCTTAGGTTTTCCATTCTACGCACGATTTAGACCAAACTACTAGGCAGATTGGACTAGTTGACGTCTCATTTTCTTCGTCATGAAAAGATACACCAGCTAAGTGAAGAAAATTTTGATAAAAGGTAATATTTTTTAAGTGACATAATTATTACTAAATAAATTTTATGCTATTTTCTAAATCAGTTATTAACTTTGCTTGCAGAATAAAAAAAAATAATAGTTTGCTCCACTTAGCCGGTGTATCTTTTGAAGTTTCAAATTAAATTTTTTTTACCTGAATCCCTTCCCTTAAGGGGAGGGAGTCAGGTCAAAAAAATTGTTTTTGGAAATTCAATATCATCCAAATTCTATTGCATATAAAAATGCCCAACGCACTATATTGTTGGTACTCGATTAAAGAATTTTTTACTGTCGTCTGACTTGCATATGCTTTTAAATATTATCTTAAGCAAAGATCTTAGGTTTTCCATTCTGCGCATGATTCAGATCAAACTACTAGGCAGATTGGAACGGTTGACGTCTCTTTTTCTTCTTCATGAATAGATACACCGGCTAAATGGAGCAAATGTTAATAAAATATAATATTTTTTAAGTAACATAATTATTAATAAATAAATTTTATGCTATTTTCTAAATCAGTGATTAACTTTGCTTTCAGAATGAAAAAAAATAGTTTGCTCCATTTAGCCGGTGTATCTTTTCATGAAGAAGAAAATGAGATGTCAATGATCCCAATCTGCCTAGTAGTTTGATCTGAATCATGCGCAGAATGGAAAACCTAAGAACTTTGCTTAAGAAAATATTGAAAAGCATATCCAAGTCAGACGACTGTAAAGAATTCTTTCATCGAGCACCAACAATATATAGCATTGGGCATTTTTATATGCAATAGGATTTGGATGATATTCAATTTCCAAAATCAATTATTTTGACCTGACTCCCTCCCCTTAATAGCTCGCACGTTTTGCTTTTATCTTCTAAAACTAAGTACGCAGATTGCGAGTAAACTTGAAATGATAATTGTTAATGTATTTGCTTTCATTGCGGATGCTGGATTGCAACCGTCGCCAGTGCATGTGTAAAGACACGTGCGATACTCCATAGAATCACCGGGTTGTTTCACATAGTCGCAAAAATTTCCCAGATGTTGGGAAGAGCAAAATCTCTTGGTCCCGACTCCACCTGTTGAAAAATAATTAATTCTCATCAGTATATCATTTTTGGCTTAATATAAACACAGTTACCATCGAAATAAAATAACTCTTTTAACACGATTAATTTAAATAACAATTAAAGCATAATATATGCAAAAATGGGACAAAATACAACGACTTTAGAAAAAAACTTTAGTTTAATTCTTATTTTCATTAAAAAACACTTACGTGTACTTTCGCATGTATTACACATCTATAGATACACGAAAGTGATAAAATTACAGGCAGCAAAAATAAACTTACGGCCAATTTTTAAAAAATTAAAATATTTGTTAAAAAAATCTTAAAATGGTATTAATTATGATACTAGTAGATACTAGCATTTTATGCTATAAAGTAATTGGGATTTAAATATTTTTAATAAAAAAAATAGCTACATAGCAGAGTTGTAAATCACCATTAATTCATGAGATATAGTTTAAAGTACAATTTGCTTTGTAATTATGATTTCATAATAATAATATGTAGTGATTATAAAATAGAGTGTAAACATTTGAATAGCTGAAAAAATCCTAATTTTCGCTTTAATACTGCAAGAAATAGTGGAACAAATGGAAGAAATAAGTAATGCATTACTTTCTTAATGCATTACTTATTTTTTTTCCATTTTTTCAAAAGGATTACCGTGAATTTTTATTGAAAAATAATAATTTTTGCAGCCATTTCAAAGTTTAATCATCGTATTACAATAGCTACATGTTATTATTATAAAATCATAATTATAGAGTTGATCGTATCATCATCATTATTTCTATAAGTATTAGGCATTCACAACTCTGCTACATAGATTCTTGCTTCTTAGATTTCAATATTTTGCTAGTAGATTTTGTGCTCTTAATTAAATTTATGCAGCAGTTCATGCAAATACGAAAAATCATGCATTTGACACCGAAGAATGTCAATCTTTTGAAAGACCTCCGTTTCTTCCGATAGATTTCACGCAGTATTGGGCCTCGAAGATGTGGTCGCAACTTTCTGGCTGCAGCGATTCTACTGCCAAAGTGCCGTCCATGCATTTCCATTCGTCGGCCGATGTGCATTGATAGCATTTCAGGCCCAGCACTTAAATTTACCATAGATTTCCATAAGGTTAGTAAAGCGTATACGATTGTATTGTATTATCACCAACACAACATTATTTAAGGAGGTTGAAGCGTTCCACGCTAGTCAAATCAGTGGCAAATTTTAAAAAGCGTTTCTACAATTTCAGATGGTTTAATAATCTGTTCCAAGGTGTTAATCACATAGCAGCATTAGTTCTTGATATTCAAATACATTCACAGCTGTATATGAACAGTAAATCGATCAATATCTCCAAATTTCCGATGTCATGTTTTTTCATCCAGTTTTGTAAAAGGATAAACCGTAATATCAGTCCGATTATGACGAAACATAGCTCATTTTGATCAGTGGAAGATCCTTAATCGATTGACCGTCCGGATTTTCTATAGTATCAGGCGTTCAAAAGTTACAGCCATTTGTATACTTGATCTTAGTTTATGATGGGATAAACAAACGGTTGTATCTTTTGAACTACTAATACGATTTTAAAAAATAGACGGCCAATCGATAGAATATCTTTTAGTGATCAAAATGAGCTATTGGTCGTCATAATCGGACTGATATTACGGTTTATCCTTTTAAAAAACTGGATGAAAAAACATAACATCGGAAATTTGCAGATATTGATCGATTTACTGTTGATATCACAGCTGTTAATGTATTTGAATATCAAGAACTAATGCTGCTATGTGATTAACACCTTGGAACAGATTATTAAACCATCTGAAATTGTAGAAACGCGTTTAAAAATTTAGCACTGATTTTACTAGTGTGCAGCGCTTCAACCTCCTTAAGAGCATAATAATATTTTTCTAAAAAAAAGAAAAGTTCCATAGAAGCA
This sequence comes from Ephialtes manifestator, assembly GCA_963970395.1. NCBI lineage: Eukaryota > Metazoa > Arthropoda > Insecta > Hymenoptera > Ichneumonidae > Ephialtes > Ephialtes manifestator. The sequence goes on from OZ019968.1 coordinate 50,919,399, forward strand.
TATGTACTGTTAAAAATATTTGCCAAATAACATTACCGGAATTTTGCGCTGATATATAAAAATTTAATACATAACTATAGTAAAATTACAAACTTTTATATAAAATTTCCTAATTTGCATAGGACTCAGTAAAAACTATTGTAATCTTACATCTCACTTGCATATCAAATTTAATATACCCATAAAATTCTTAACCAGTAATGTATATTAACACTAAATATTTTTAACAGTGAAATTTGATGCTCATAATCAAAATATTTCCTTTACCATTTTTTAGTGCAATATAATCTTGCCATTACTGTGATATTATATTATACTTTGTAGTATTAATTACAGAGTTAATAAAGCGTCCGTAAAATTCCTAAATATTAGTTGAGACCCTTGAAATGATGGAGAGGAGGTCAGCTATTTTCCTGAAAATCTATAAGTGATAGAAGCATAGAGTGTTGAAAATTGAAGCGAAGAATGGTCTATTTCTGAAATGCAATATTCCTATCCGTTTCGCCAGTTGCCAATTTATTTTACCCTCGAAACGTCCGACGTGCTTAACGCAATACTGAGCTCCGTCAAGGTAGTCGCAAGATGTTGGTTCCATGTCGATATCACTAGTGAGGAACTCATTGCACTGAAAGGGATGCGAGTTGTTCGTACTCACACACTGATAGCATCGAATTCCGTGGGCTATATAAAAAAAATTGTAAAATTAAATAAATTATATAAAAGAAGAAAGAAACAAAGAAAATAATTGATTAAATTATTATTATAATAATTTTAATTATAATAATAATCATAATAATAATTAATTATAAATTTTATTATTATTATTAATAAAATTTATAATTAATAATAATTATATTTATATATAATTATTATTAATTACAAATAAATAAAAAATAATTATTATTATTATATAAATATTTTATAATAATTTATAAATAAATTACTATTATTAGTAATTATATTTATATATATTTATTATAAATTATTATTAAAAAATATTTATATAATTATTTTGATAATAATTTATTATTATAATTCATTTAATAATATATTATAATAATTAAATTATTATAATGATACAATATTGAGTAAAATGAAGAGTAAATAAATGAAATGATTGTTGATTTCGTATGCATCGTTGCCTTGAGTTGCTCTTGATACTTCAGTGAATGTTCGTTGAAGTAAATCATGCACGAAGATGATAGTGTTAAGCCGGTAGCACGGATGACCGAAGGTTGAGCAATCGACTGTGCTCGGATTGATAAGCGAATAAATATCTCTTCATAAAGGCACGAAAAAAAAAATGTAATATAATTTTTTTTTTCAGTGCTCGTGTTATTAGTGCTAGAGAGAGTCTAGGCCTTTTGACCTAGCTAAGCGAGGTCTTTAACGCACTTAAGTAACTTTCGATGGGACGATCTCTCGATCGAGAGCTAATTTCCGCACCCGGAATGTAATTACGGAATTCCAGAGCGAACGTTCCCGCTGGCGCGAAAGGCAATCGCGAGGGATGAGATAATCATAAATCCATCCGTGTACAGGGCGTCAATAAACTGCATAGCTGGAAATATATCGTGGCAGCAGGAGAGAAATTTTTTTGCCGATAAATTGCAAAATATTACGAGAAATTCTTTTGATTATTGTCCGTTTTTTATGACTTGGAAATACCGATATGTACTTTAAGATTTTATTAATATTTAGTGAGTCGATAGATTTTTTACGTTAATTTTGATTTGATGATTTTTTTATGTTAATATTGCACCTTATTTATTGAAGTATACATATTGTTACCAATATATAGTAAATAATAATTAAATTAAATGTTTTAGAAGACAAAGCCACCAGAAAATCGTGAAGAAACTACATTTTCTTGTAATTTTGTGGTGATTTCAACCACAGTCAATATTCAGAGAAAGAAGAAATATATTATCATTACATGGTCGAAATTCAAAAAGAGAAGGAATATATTATCATTGCATGATCGAAATTCAAAAAGAGAAGAAATATATTATCATTGCATGATCGAAATTCAAAAAGAGAAGAAATATGTTATCATTCCATGGCCGAAATTCAAAAAGAGAAGAAATATATTATCATTCTATGGCCGAAATTTAAAATGAGAAGAAATATATTATCATTCCATGATCGCAATTCAAAAAGAGAAAAAATATATTATCACTCCATGATTACAATTCAAAAAGAGAAGAAATATATTATCATTCCATGATCGAAATTCAAAAAGAGAAGAAATATATTATCGTTCCATGATCGCAATTCAAAAAGAGAAGAAATATATTATCATTCCATGGCCGAAATTAAAAAAGAAAAGAAATATTCTATCATTCCATGGTCGAAATTCAAAAAGAGAATAAATATATTATCATTCCATGATCGAAATGCAAAAAGAGAAGAAATATATTATCATTCCATGATCGAAATTCAAAGAGAGAAGAAATATATTATCATTTCATGGCCGAAATTCAAAAAGAGAAGAAATATATTATCATTCCATGATCGAAATTCAAAAAGAAAAGAAATATATTATCATTCCATGGTTGAAATTTAAAAAGAAAAGAAATATATTATCATTCCATGGTTGAAATTTAAAAAGAGAAGAAATATATTATCGTTCCATGATCGAAATTCAAAAAGAAAAGAAATATATTATCGTTCCATGATCGCAATTCAAAATGAGAAGAAATATATTATCATGCCATGGTCGCAATTCAAATAAAGGAGAAATATATTATCATTCCATGATCGAAATTCAAAAAGAGAAGAAATATATTATCATTCCATGATCGAAATTCAAAAAGAGAAGAAATATATTATCATTCCATGATCGAAATTCAAAAAGAGAAGAAATATATTATCATTCCATGATCGAAATTCAAAAAGAGAAGAAATATATTATCATTCCATGATCGAAATTCAAAAAGAGAAGAAATATATTATCATTCCATGATCGAAATTCAAAAAGAGAAGAAATATATTATCATTCCATGATCGAAATGCAAAAAGAGAAGAAATATATTATCATTTCATGATCGAAATTCAAAAAGGGACGAAATATATTATCATTCCATGATCGAAATTCAAAAAGAGAAGAAATATATTCTCATTCCATGGTCGAAATTTAAAAAGAGAAGATATATATTATCATTCCATGATCGAAATTCAAAAAGAGAAGAAATATATTATCATTCCATGATCGAAATTCAAAAAGAGAAGAAATATATTATCATTCCATGATCGAAATTCAAAAAGAGAAGAAGTATATTATCGATCCATGATAGAAATTCACAAAGAGAAGAAATATATTATCATTCCATGGTTGAAATTTAAAAAGAGAAGATATATATTAACACACCATGGTCGCAATTCAAAAAAAGAAGAAATATATCATCATTCCATGATCGAAATTCAAAAAGAGAAGAAATATATTATCGTTCCATGATCGAAATTCAAAAAGAGAAGAAATATATTATCAAATTCCATGATCGAAATTCAAAAAGAGAAGAAATATATCAAATTCCATGATCGAAATTCAAAACGAGAAGAAATATATCAAATTCCATGGTCGATCATTGGAGAGAATCTGCACCCCACGTTATCGATTACGATCGAGAAACTCAGTACCATCGTCTGCGACACAAACTTAATTTCAATCTCAAGAGCGAGTCATTCGATTCCTATAAAATGCGAGTAACGATATACGGTAATGAGGCTCCCGCCCCGCCCAAACAATGTTGCGATGACTCGCGGTGACTGCGACGCCAGTTGTTGCGACGACGAGTAGCTACTTTTTACTCGGGGCGAGACCAAATGCACACTGAATCTCTCTCTCACCTGGCACGATGAATATTGCGATTATCGCAACGAAGGCGAAACACTCGAAGCCCAATATCTTCGCACCCATGATGATTTTTAATTCCACTACACACTTGTTGGAGGCTTTTGTACTTTGTCGCAGTGAAGATATACAAAAAGCGACACGCGGCTGTAAAGCCACGAGCACACACCTGTTCAGGTTGAGGAGGAGAAAACGAGTTTGTTATACTAGATCCTGTGGCGTCGACGTTTCGATGCCGTTTAAACGTCGAGCAGCAGCAGCGAGTATAGCGGAGACTCGAGTAGGGGCCGATTCTCACCACTGACGTCACCGCTACGAAAGAGTGGGGCCGATCTCGCTGACTTCTACCTATAGCAAAGTCCGGCGGTGTAGTCTTCCTCACAGCGTGCACTGATGTAGCTATACACAAATTACCTATGCCACACTATGCAGCTAATATCTCTTGGCTTCGATCGTACTTTTGCAGCATGCAAACATTTCCAAAGCATCGGCTTATAGGCGAACCTTAGAAATCGGAGCATTGACCTATGGATTACAATACCGATAATATTCAATTTTTTTAGTTGCAATTATTAAATTATTAACAATAAATAATAATTGTTGAATTGTCATTTTACTAATTTTTTAAGACAAAAACGATTTCTCAAAAAGAATCAACTCCCAATTCGCATTCTCATTTTTTTTGCAAACATTTCCAAAGCATCGGCTTATAGGCGAACCTTAGAAATCGGAGCATTGACCTATGGATTACAATACCGACAATATTCAACTTTTTTAGTTGCAATTATTAAATTATTAACAATAAATAATAATTGTTGAATTGTCATTTTACACATTTTTTAAGACAAAAACGATTTCTTCAAAAGAATCAACTCCCAATTCGCATTCTCATTTTTTTTGCAAACATTTCCAAAGCATCGGCTTATAGGCGGACCTTAGAAATCGGAGCATTGACCTATGGATTACAATACCGACAATATTCAATTTTTTTAGTGGCAATTATTAAATTATTAACAATAAATCATAATTGTTGAATTGTCATTTTACACATTTTTTAAGACAAAAACGATTTCTCAAAAAGAATCAACTTCCAATTCGTATTCTCATTTTTTTTGCAAACATTTCCTAAGCATCGGCTTATAGGCGAACCTTAGAAATCGGAGCATTAACCTATGGATTACAATACCGACAATATTCGATTTTTTTTTGTTGCAATTATTAAATTATTAACAATAAATAATAATTGTTGAATTGTCATTTTACAATTTTTTTAAGACAAAAACGATTTCTTAAAAAGGGTCAACTCCCAATTCGTAGTCTCATTTTTTTCCCTACAAATCGGCGAACCGGTCATTGACATACAAACTCGTAATTTAAAAAACTGTAAAAATTGGTGGCACTGTAAAAAGTAGCTATTTTTTTGTAAATCCTTTAGTGACAAATACTCTGTAATTATCAATGTTTATTAATGAAAGTTATAATAAGTAATTGGCTGCATGTGCATCTTTTTAAAAAGGTTAATAGTGCTATTTTTGTTTTCAAAGTATTTTCTGGAACATTGTTTGGAATGTTGGAAAGTAACAATGAAATTATACACTTTAAGAGATATTTTGTAAGTTATCATAGAATATTTAAAACACGGCTTTGTAATCCACTTTTCATACCAATACATGTTTTCATGTCCTTCGAAGTATTTTCTGGAACATTGTTTGGAATGTTGAAAAATAACAATGGAAATTATACACTTTAAGAGATATTTTGTAACTCATCATAGAATATTTTAAACACGGCTTTGTAATCCATTTTTCATACCAATAAACATTTTCATGTCCTTCAAAGTATTTTCTGGAACATTGTTTGGAATGTTGAAAAATAACAATGGAAATTCTACACTTTAAGAGATATTTTGTAAGTTATCATAGAATATTTAAAACACGGCTTTGTAATCCACTTTTCATACCAATAGATGTTTTCACGTCCTAGTGAATAGAATCAATTCAATCAGCGATCGGTAAAATAATTTATGTAGACAATTTTATTGCGCAAATAGTGTGCATCGACAGCGTCGCTGGTCAATTAATTTTACACGTCGTACTCTAAATATCAATACAACGAATATTACATATATATGTGCGAAAAGTTCGTGTTTCAATTCCATCGCATTGAAGTCTCTACATAATATTGAGAGAGCTATGAATGATCGATCGCAATGATTTCCTACAGACATCATTTTCCATTGCACGTTTATAAAATCCAAGTAATTTCAAGCACCGCGTTTACAGTCTAAAGAATATAATAATTCTGATTGAATCAGAGAGATTTGTAATGTTATTCACTAATGAGTTTCTGAGCGTTTCTATTATTAGAATCAGAAGACGTATCACAGCTCAATCCTTTTTCTTCCAGAATTCTCCAAAAATAATGACGAACCAGGACTACGAATCGAAAAAAAAAAAAGAAAAACAAATCAAATTCATGATTTGCGGCGAGAGATTTAACTTTTTTTTCTGACATTTTTTTCTAGCTCTTTGCCTTCAATTTCGAAGTTTTTCTCGGTTTCGCTTTGCTCTCAGCTTTGAGGCATGGTTTTCGGCATCGGCCAAAAGTTCCTTTGGCGCTTTGCTTGTTACGAAAACGAATGACTGGAGGCGAAGGTGTTAAAATTTCTTCGTTCGCTGTGACTTTCGAGGATTCGCCAATCTCCGGCCGAGTCTTTATTATTCTCGGTGAGACGATTTTCAGTCTCTTCGAGCCCTGTTTAACCGCTGTTGTGGGTTCATTAGTCACAGTTTGCTCGACGACCGTTTTAGTCATCGTTTTTTTTCCTGTCCTCTTCAAACGAGATAATGGTTGCGCTATAGCGCCTGCAATATTTTGTATATTGGCGTCTACTGGCAGATGATATCCTATGGGTTTCAGAAGTGCGTTCTTTGCTCCGTGATGCGATGATCTCATTGTCGAAACAATCGGTCCATTTTCCGTGTTACCTAAACGCTGATTCTTTAGACACTTACGATTTACAATTTGTCTCGTTTTCTTACTGTTCTTCATACGTTTGACTGCGGTGAAGAGCGAAGTTGTACGACGTATTATACGTGGCTTGACCATCACGTTAGTTTCACTCTTCGTTGGATTTTCCACCTCGTTTGGAAGAACGCAATTCATCGATGATACTATGTCTTCCAGCCTTGGCGCTTCTTTTGCAATGATTGTTCCACTATTATCCTGCGGGAGAAAACGCCGAGATGTACATTTCATTGTAAAGCTTCTCGCGGATCGTATCGAACGCTCTCTCACTGTCTCTTGGCATGTTATTATTGAAGCGCAAAATATTTTCAAAGCCTTTTTCCACAAGATCATTGCCAGCTAACTATCGACACACTCACGACACTTGGTGATACCCAAGCAAACAGTAAAAAGTATCGCATCGATTTACGTACGGTAAAAAAAAAACTTACCATACCTCACGTTGCTAATATTTATTACTATTATTCGCAGTACTATAGATCGTTTTGTAATAGGCGAGCGGATTATCCCCATTTAAACTCATCTGCCGATTAAATTTATTCTAATGGCTAATCAAGGTTTTGTTTAATAGTAGATTTTGATTTTTTTTTAAACAAAATGTAGATATAACACTCAATATTGCAAAATATTCTGCCGAATTTTTGCAAAAGATTCAATGAACAAAATAATTGCGAAAGATGAAAAATTATTAACATTGAATGAATGAAGTAACCCCTTAAATTGAAGAAATTATCATAATTTAGTAATTTAGAAAAATAAATTAGCCATTTTTATGTAATTTATGAGTTTTGTCATATAAAGACGTAATTTTTGGGGGTAATTCGCTCGCCTATAAGGACCGGCCGGGATAAGCGGGAGCAAAAATAAAAATAAAAGTAAAAAAGTGCGTGCTAAAAGACTTTGAATTTATTAACACAGATATATATATATATATGTATGTCGGTATATATATGTTATAAAATCGTACAATCTTCAACATCGTACATTAATTAAATGTTGTGTTTACTTTTTGATGATTGAAGTTCATTATCAGCATCGGAAGTAAGATTTTCTTAAACGTAGTTTTGGAGCGCTTCAATGAAACTGTTACTATCATTTAAAAAAAACAACGATGGAACACTTGGGATGGATTAATGTGCGTAAAAATCGGCAAGAAATTGCAATTAATACCGGGTTAATATGTAAATCGTGTGATCATTCATGCAATGCGATAGACACGTACGGAATGTTTAATTCCAATGATTCTCATACGATGCACAGCAGCTACTTTCAGCACTGCAAGATTCAATTAACGACAACAATTAAAGAAACTATACACGATTTCAACGTCGTTCAGATTATGCTTTTGATTTTCAAACAATTGAAAAGAAAGTGTCGTTCTTTTTTTAATTTAATAAAAAAATCATTCACGCTTCGATACCCTTTGACAAATTTTGGATAAATTATCCATATCACTTTTTCGTTTCACTCCCAGAACAATCTTTTTCAACTATACGAGATATATATTCTATTAATCACAACCACGAATTAATAACTTTTGTGTGTATGTTTTTTTTTCTTTTAAATCTGTAACATCGACTAATATTTTAAGCGCACTTTCTCTCACCGACTCGTATTATTCACCGCGATATGATCTACAGTGACGCTGCATTCTTTTCTTGACTATGTAACGACACCTTATCTAACGGTATCAGAGAAACAACGTTGCGCCGAAAGGCAGTTGTACATTATTCTGAAATGTACTCAAGAAATATAATAAATTGCGAAGCAAATAAAAATGATGTTTTACTTCGTAAATGCCTGTAATCAAAGACTCGAGTTATAGATAATGAACAATTAGTCAGTCGCTGTCGCGAAAAGTATTTAAAATTTCGGAGTATTATTGTCACGATGATAGATCCAAGCGATCCATAAGTCAATTACCTTTTTTTTCTTCTACGTTCCACATCAAATACTCAAAAATGAAAGGGCATCGTTTTTGTTATTACACAAGATAAATAAATAAATAACCGGGATACCTAAGTGAGCTTATAAATTCCGAAGTTGTGATATAACTTACGAATTTACTTTAGTGAACGAATGACTATTGTTACCACCCGATTAGTTGCGAATTTAAGACAGTGAACACTGCTTTATCTCGATATTTATCAGACTTTCAGTGCTGTCATTTACCTTGTGACGTGTCCTGTTGATCGATGCGCTATGATTGTTGACGCAGGTAAGTTTCAAAAAAGATTTAACGCCCCTCAGCGAACGATATTGGCTATTAGGTAGACGACTGTTTGGATTACTATTTGTCAGATCGAGTATCGAGGGACCTAACGCGGCTCCAACCTGCAGCCAATTTATATTTTTTTTATTTTTTTTTTCATTTATCACGTATCAAATGTAATTTAATTCGATTTTTTCGATTAACTCTTTGCGTCACGTTTTCGTCATGTTTTCGCTCACATTTAATTGTTTTAATCTAATTTCTGACGATAATTAATGTTTCATTTAATTTCGGAAACGAAAAAAATGTGTGACTCAAAGGATTAACATGAATTTCATTCGTGTATCTCACCTCTTCGAAAACTGTCGGCGTATATTTTGGCGGTACGAACATGTGGCTAGGAGTCTTGTTGTTACCGTCTCGCACCCTTTGCGGCAATGTATTTACCAATCGACCCGAATTATAATTACATTCTAGGGTGTAGCTGCGCACGAGGCCCGTCAATTTGTAAACTGCTACTCGGCCCGATCCTTCACGTGACATACCGTCCCTTTTATCACTGGATGTTCCAAAACAAAAAAAAAACGAATTTTACAGGAATTGTGCCAAAATATTTGTGGAATAAAAATATAACTCACGACTTATTGTAAAGCGTAAAGCAAAAAATAAATCGATATTTAAAAAAATACGGCGTAATTTTGTGTCTTAAATTTGGATAATACATTATTTTGTGCAGAGTTGTAAATCCCCATGAATTCATGAGATATAGTTTACAGTACAATTTGTTTTGTAACTATGATTTCATAATAATAATATGTAGTGATTATAAAATAGAGTTTAAACATGTGAATAGCTGAAAAAAATACTAATTTTCGCTTTAATATTACAAGAAATACTGGAAAAAATGGAAGAAATAAATAATGCATTACTTTCTTAATGCATTACTTATTTTTTTCCATTTTTTCAAAAGGATTACCGTGAATTTTTATTGAAAAATAATAATTTTTGCAGCCATTCCAAAGTTTAATCATCGTATTACAATCTCTACATGTTATTATTATAAAATCATAATTATAGAGCTGATGAGATATAGTTTACAGTACAAGTTGTTTTGTAATTATGATTTCATAATAATAATATGTAGTGATTATAAAATAGAGTTTAAACATGTGAATAGCTGAAAAAAATACTAATTTTCGCTTTAATATTACAAGAAATACTGGGAAAAAATGGAAGAAATAAGTAATGCATTACTTATTTTTTTCCATTTTTTCAAAAGGATTACCGTGCATTTGTATTGAAAAATAATAATTTTTGCAGCCATTCCAAAGTTTAATCATCGTATTACAATCGCTACATGTTATTATTATAAAATCATAATTATAGAGCTGATCGTATCATCATCATTATTTCTATAAGTATTAGGCATTTACAACTCTGATTTTATGTAATTGAAAATTAACAATTTTTTCGTATCTTGAAACGTATTGATCGAATATTTTACTTTTTTGCTACCAAATTTTTATAGAAGAAAAAAATATCGATAATTGGAAATCATTGTGATTCTCCCGTTTGTAGAATATATTATTTCTGATTGTCCAAAAATGATCTTTTTAATGGCCTGAAATTTATTGACTAGATGTTTTTCATTGTGACGAATAAAAAATAATTTTCAATAGTGCTACAATCGACTTTCTTTTCGACTACTTCAATCGACGGGACTTACATTAGATACATATTACGTTCTGCGAAGCTACAGGAGGTGAAGTGAAAATTTGGATTGTTGATGGACATCAACTTGGGAAGTAACATGCACATTATCGTGTCCTCCGGATCGTCGAAATAATTTCCATACATGAAGACGCCCTTTTTCGACGCGTGGCCGTGAAGATCAATGTACAAAAACAAACCGGAATCTTCGGAATTTCGCGGTTCCACAGTTCCGCAGTTTTTTTTATTCGACATCTCACTGTCCTCTACGATTTTTTCATCAACTTCGATAATCTTTTCCGACGCAGTTTGATCCATGTTTTTATTAGGATTTTGGCGAGAATCTTTCCCGCACTTGTTTGTTTCATCCAGCGTCATCAGAGTCACCTGAAGCATTAAGAGAAAGGAAATGCCTTTCGGACGGTAAGAGTCAAACGTGAACATAAGATAAACGAATAGACGATAGACGAATAACGAAAGCAGGCGCAACGTTCAAGTACCTGCTGAAGCAATCTATTCGTCGTATCCCTTATTGCGTTCGTCATTGAACTCGTTGGCCTTTCGTTAGTTACGGCATCTTTGCTCACTTCTTCGTTCATATTGTCCGCGTGTTTTGGCGAATCCTGGGAGACCGGCTCATCCACGATTTCATAATAATTGTGATAGTACCTGAGCAATCAAACGGTTAAATATAGAATAACACAAAATATTTGAGAAATTTCCGTAGAATTAGCCAAAGTTTTCAGTGCATTTTGTTCGTTGCGACAATTCTCTACAACGTCAAATACAATTATATATGATATTCATTATTGGTAATTTTGAAAAACCATTTTTTTAAATGTAGAATGAAGCGAATCTTGAAATTTTATGCACAATCGAAGAATTAATCCTGTTACTTCACATCAAAAATATATTGGCATGATATACGGGGCATTGTACACCGATCGGACCACCTTTTACCATGACCGTCGTCGATATAGTTGATTATTTTATAAATCATTTACCTCAATGAATGGAACTTGCTCCATTTTTTTCAAAATTTTCATTGCATATTTCGCGCACTTGTGAATTTCTAAAAATTGCGTTTAAAAACTTTCGGATGCACGTATTTTCTTGGATATAAGTCGTATCGTAAAAAAACCCGCATAAAAGTTTTTCATTTTGAAGTGTAGTTTTATATCAATTTATTTAAAGAATTCTTTGACTCCACCGAAGCGTTGATTTTTCATTAATAACCATGAAAATCCATTTTTCAAAAACTTGGACATTTTTTATTTTTTTCGAAAAAATCTCTAAAATACTACTCATAAAGATGAACATTTTAAGCCTAGACGAGAAGTGGGACAATCCTTTTTTCGAATTTGTATGACAGTTTAAAAGATAAATAAAAAATGAAAACTTTCATAAAAAATCGGAAAAAATTGTCTGACTACCAACTTTTTGCCTTAAAGTGGGACAATTTTTTTCTGATTTTTAATGAGAGTTTTCATTTTATATGTATCTTTTAAACTCTCATAAAAATTCAAAAAAAGGATTGTCCCACTATCCGTCTAGGCTTAAAATGTTCGTCTTCATGAGTAGTATTTTAGAGATTTTTCCGGGAAAAATAAAAAATGTTCAAGTTTTTGAAAAATCGATTTTTATGTTAATTAATTAAAAATCAATGCTTCGGAGGGGTTGAACAATTTTTTAAACAAATTTGCATAAAAGTATACTTCAAAATAAAAAGCTTTTATATACATTTCTTTTACGATACGACTTATATCCAAGAAGATACGTGGATTCGAAAGCTTTTAAACACAATTATTCGAGCAACTTTCATAAATTCCCGATGCGTAATGTCCGTAACCATGCAATTTTTTATACACATTATCATCGTACCAATTATGGTTACAACGAGCCGTTAACGCCTCACCATTCATTGATTTTTTTATTTCCCCACTTTCGGTTTTTATGAATTCATTGAATCAGAATATTACACTTAGAGATCCCTCTTAGTAATTCTTAAGGGGAGGGAGTCAGGTCAAAAAAATGATTTTGGAAATTCAATATCATCCAAATCCTATTGCATATAAAAATGGCCAACGCACTATATTGTTGGTACTCAATGAAAGGATTTTTTACTGTCGTCTGACTTGCATATGCTTTTCAATATTAACTTAAGCAAAGTTCTTAGGTTTTCCATTCTGCGCATGATTCAGATCAAACTACTAAGCAGATTGAAATGGTTGATATTTCATTTTCTTCTTCATGAAAAGATACACCGGCTAAATGGAGCAAATGTTAATAAAAGGTAATATTTTTTAAGTGACATAATTGTTAATAAATAAATGTTATACTATTTTCTAAATCAGTGATTAACTTTTCTTTCAGAATGAAAAAAAATAGTTTGCTCCATTTAGCCGGTGTATCTTTTCATGAAAAAGAAAATGAGATGTCAACCATTTCAATCTGCCTAGTAGTTTGATCTGAATCATGCGCAGAATGGAAAACCTAAGAACTTTGCTTAAGAAAATATTGAAAATCATATGCATGTCAGACGACAGTAAAAAATCCTTTCATCGATTACCAACAATATAGTGCATTGGGCATTTTTATATGCAATAGGATTTGGAGGATATTGAATTTCTAAAATCAATTTTTTTGACCTGACTCCTTCCCCTTAAGTTTGTGAATCTGTCCTTTATACAATATTGTCTTATGCGTTATTATATGTAATAATATGTAATGTGCCATCTTTGTCATGATTTTTCAAGGGATTTGCCCGTTCACTGAATTAAAAAAAATTAAAAAATTCACTAGCGCGCAAATTATGCGATGAAAAATTTGAAAAAAATTGAGCATGCTCCATCGATTCGGGTGAATGACTATAAAAATAATCAACTATATCAACGACGTTCGTGGTAAAAGATGGTCCGATCGGTGTATAATATCCCATACATAAAATGTTGGTTTAATGTGGGAAAGATGTGTAAACAGAATGGATTAAATTATACAATAGAGAAATATTGGTATTGTACCTAATTAAGGATCGCGCAGCAAAGATCGTCGGATGATCTTTGGGCGACGGTTCCAAGTATACCCTGTTAAGATTAACGCCTCTGGTATCCATTCGGTAGTGGCCTCGTGCTACTCCATCAGGATTGAGCATCGGTATCAATTTGAACACATAAATCCGTCGCAATATAACGGCAATTGGATCGTCACGAGTGAGTAAAAAGTTGAGAAATCCGTTGAATACAAAGCTGGACGGTGTTTCGCCAGGATGAACTCGAGCGCTCAGGAACACAACTTTTTTGCCATGAAATTTGAACGATCTTTCGTCCTCTGTATCGGGAAACATATTGTTCAATCTATCCTCTCTCTCGGTCGAAATATTGTGAAACGAGCTTATCGTCAATAGATCCATTCTTCGTCCTTCCAGAGATTTTATAGCACATTCACGGTGATAATATATATCGTCTGGGTGCAATAGGATCCTCTTTGCCATTCGGTTGTCAATCTTAGTCAGATAATTCTGCAAATCCTGATAGGTAAATGGGTATGTAAAGGCTAAATAACTAATGGCTTTAGGATTTTCCGGTGTGCGATAGATGAAGGACAACGTAAATTCGCTGCCTTTTTGGTCCATCTGAAATCAATTAATTTTGTTAAAATTTAAAATATAACATAATCAGGGAAATTTCATATTTAATTATTGAGATTTGCATAAAACTTTGTTGTTATAAATTATTAAAGTGATAATATATTAATAATGATCATATTTAATTATATAATATATTAATAATTAATATATTTAATTATGATAAATTATTAAAATGGAAGCTACCATTTTTTGCAAATTAACTGGTCTGAAAAATCATTTACACAGTGGCATTTTTTGTGATGTACTGATATATTAAAAAGGATGTTTTCAAAAATCAATAGAGCAATGAAAGTTACTATTTTGCAGTGTGGCTGAGTTTTGGTTCAGAATCTATCATATATATAACAAACTTCATTGCAAAATTTGATATATTCCAAATTAGTTTAATGTATTGAATCAATCAAAGAAGAGAAAATAAATCAATTACAGCATATGTAGGTTTGTCACGAATTCTCTCCCAATGCGGATGTCCTGGTATAGTCTTGAACACGGGGCACATTCCTTGACTAAACATTTTAGACTGCCTGTTGAGGTTGACGACATTGAACTTGACGCAAACTCCTGGTATGTTTGGCTTGACGCCAAAGTAGAACCATGTTCTGTTATTGTTTTGGTATTCAGTACCGTGGCAGTCATGCTTAGTCCATACATTGAATTCATAGTCAGGCTTTTCATCTGTGATATTGGTATTCACCAAAAATTTACCATCCGGATCTCGACTTGCTGAGAATAAAAAAGCATATTTTTCCCAAGTCTTCATCGATAAAGAGCTAAAGCTTAAGAATGAAAAAAGTCTTATTACCATTTTCAGGTGTGTCGGTTTCTTTGACTTGCTCAACTTTAGCCAAATTGGCAGAGTCAAAGTGATTGTAAAATACACAATTTCCACAGGATATATTTTGCGTCGTGTTTGCCATGGCCACTTGATAATCAATGAGTACTCTGTAAATTGTAGATTTACAAAAAAAAAATGTAGACAAATTGGAACATTTGCAAAGGATGATGTAGCACAAAAAATTGATAAAGTTTAATCTATTATAAAAGATAATTGTAGAATGATATTTCTATCGGTTATATTGATCTCTCGGAAAACATTTATAAATGCAGATCATGCAAGTTTTTTGGAAGGTAAACGGCGTATGATTTTTATTTACAAATATTTGTTTAGTTAAAAATCTGCTTATTGACTTGTTCCACTTTAGCCAAATTGGCAGAGTCAAAGTGATTGTAAAACACACAATTTTCACAGGATATATTTTGCATCGTGTTTGCTACAGCCACTTGATAATCAATGAGTACTTTGTAAATTGTAGATTTACAAAAAAAAATGTAGACAAATTGGAACATTTGCAAAGGATGATATAGCACAAAAAATTAATAAAATTGAATCTATTACAAAAGATAATTGTAAAATGATATGTCTACTGGTTATATTGATCTCCCGGAAAACATTTATAAATGCAGATCATGCAAATTTTTTTGAAAGGTAAACTGCGTGTGATTTTTATTTACAAATATTTGTTTAGTTAAAAATCTGCTCTTTGACTTGTTCCAGTTTAGCCAAATTGGCTTAGTCAAAGTGATTGTAAAACACACAATTTTCACAGGATATATTTTGCGTCATGTTTGCCACGGCCACTTGATAATCAATGAGTACTCTATAAACTGTAGATTGACAAAAAAAAATGTAGAAAAATTGGAACATTTGCAAAGGATGATATAGCACAAAAAATTGATAAAATTGAATCTATTATAAGACAATTCTAGGATTTTTCTACTGGTTATATTGATCTCTCAGAAAACATTCATAAATGCAGATCATGCAATTTTTTTGGAAGATAAACTGCGTATGATTTTTATTTACAAATATTTCTTTAGTTAAAAATCTGCTCGTTGACTTGTTCCAGTTTAGTCAAATTGGCAGAGTCAGTGATAGTAAAACGCACAATTTCCACAGAATATATTTTGCATTGTGTTTGCCATAGTCACTTGATAATCAATGAGTACTCTGTAAATTGTAGATTTACAAAAAAATATGTAGACAAATTGGAACATTTGAAAAGGATGATATAGTGCAAAAAATTGATAAAATTGAATCTATTATAAGAGACAATTCTAGGATTTTTCTACTGGTTATATTGATCTCTCAGAAAACATTCATAAATGCAGATCATGCAATTTTTTTGGAAGATAAACTGTGTATGACTTTTATTTACAAATATTTGTTTAGTTAAAAATCTGCTCATTGACTTGCTCAACTTTAGCCAAATTGTCAGAGTCAAAGTGATTGTAAAACACACAATTCCTGCAGGATATATTTTGCGTCATGTTTGCCATGGCCACTTGATAATCAATGAGTACTCTGTAAATTGTAGATTTACAAAAAAAAATGTAGACAAATTGGAACATTTGAAAAGGATGACGTAGCACAAAAAATTAATAAATTTGAATCTATTACAAAAGATAATTGTAAAATGATATTTCTACTGGTTATATTGATCTCTCGGAAAACATTTATAAATGCAGAACATGCAACTTTTTTGGAAGGTAAACAGCGTATGATTTTTATTTACAAATATTGGTTTAATTAAAAATCTGCTTATTGACTTGTTCCACTTTAGCCAAATTGGCAGAGTCAAAGTGATTGTAAAACACACAATTTCCACAGGATATATTTTGCATTGTGTTTGCTACAGCCACTTGATAATCACTGAGTACTCTATAAATTGTAGATTTACAAAAAAAAATGTAGACAAATTGGAACATTTGAAAAGGATGACGTAGCACAAAAAATTAATAAATTTGAATCTATTACAAAAGATAATTGTAAAATGATATTTCTACTGGTTATATTGATCTCTCGGAAAACATTTATAAATGCAGAACATGCAACTTTTTTGGAAGGTAAACAGCGTATGATTTTTATTTACAAATATTGGTTTAATTAAAAATCTGCTTATTGACTTGTTCCACTTTAGCCAAATTGGCAGAGTCAAAGTGATTGTAAAACACACAATTTCCACAGGATATATTTTGCATCGTGTTTGCTACAGCCACTTGATAATCACTGAGTACTCTATAAATTGTAGATTTACAAAAAAAAATATAGACAAATTGGAACATTTGCAAAGAATGACATAGTGCAAAAAATTGATAAAGTTGAATCTATGATAAGAGATAATTGTAGAATGATATTTCTACTGGTTATATTGATCTGTCGGAAAACATTTATAAATGCAGAACATGCAACTTTGTTGGAAGATAAACTGCATTCCACCTGAAAGCTATTTACAAATATTTATATTTATTTAGTTAAAAATCTGCTCGTTGACTTGTTCCAGTTTAGCTAAATTGGCAGAGTCACAGTGATTGTAAAACACACAATTTCCACAGAATATATTTTGCGTCGTGTTTACCATGTCACTTGATTGTGAATTGTAGATTATTTTAAAAAATGTAGCTAAATTGGAGCATTTGCAAAGGATGATAATAGCGCGTTATCTCACGTATCACGTAAAAGCGATAAAATTGGATCTATTACGACAGAATAATTGTAGAATTATATTTCTACTTGTTATATTGATCTCTCGGAAATTTTATCTATTGCCGCGAAACACGCGACATTTTTGGAAGGTAAACTGCATTCCGCCCGGACGCTCCATTGACAGATAAGGGCGATCATATGATTTTTATTTACAAATATTAGTTTCGTTAAAAATGCCCTCATTGACTTGTTCCACTTACCTCTCGACAAGTGAGCACCATTTTTTCAATCACATTCACTACTTTTTTCAATCTCTCGTACAAAATAAAGCTTTTTGAATTGTATAAATTGGCATTTTCACGGACGATATCATTGTATCGCGTTGACACTACATGCACCGTCCTTGGTGCTGCGCAAAGAACGCGAACGCTTAACTAGGACGGGAGGATTGATGTGGGTGACAGGCCTTCTCAACTTTGGGCGAATGTATATATACAAATATACACATTCGCGACCTGTTAAGTGATGTATGCTGTGATGTAGCGTGAAAACGAGAATCGATGTATTCTACTCGATGTTTTTGAAAAGTGGCGGTAAAGTGTATAATATTATTTATTTTTTCCTGACAAAATCGTGCACATGCAAATGATTTGAATGAATTGATAATATACAAATTAATTTTTGTCATTTTTCTATCTTTAAGGGCATGTGAAACCCCTCCCCCCCAGCCGTCTCGGTCTCGCAAAAGCAAATTAGTTTCCATTCCGTCATAGGTAGACAAAGTGGAAACTAATTTGCTTTTGTTTAGAATGTTAATTATCTCTGAGTAGATTTGATTACAGATTCCGATACCGATTGAGATTTCCCAACATGTTTCACATCACCTTAAGGGGAGGTGAAACGTACTCAGTCGATAACAAAAACTGTAACCAAACTTTCACAGAACGCTGAACGTTTTTTGATTTAAAAAAAGTTTTACATTTTTCCCAAAAAAGATCAAGTTTCTGAGAATTTTTGTTCCGAAAGATATCCGCTATCTTTCTCGCACTCATGGAGGTTTCGCCTGCCTTTAAGGAATTTTTGGACGGAGGGCAACGTTCTCTGCTTTCATCTAAACAATCAGCCGCGGCGGAGAAATTCAGATTACAGTTTTTGTTACCAACCGAGTAGTTTCACATCACGTGACATATGAGTCCGAGAGAGATAGCTGCATTTTTTTGGACACCGCCATTCGGAGACTATTGTTATTTTGGAAAAAATGAATATGTCACCGGACGAACAATTAACTTGCCCTTCCGGTCACATATTTCTTTTTCTGGAAATGTCTACGGTTTCTCCATACTATTGTTTACAGTTTTTGTTACCGACTGAGCAGTAGCACATCATCGTAAGGCGAGGCGAAACCTACTCAGTCGGTAACAAAAACTGTAAACAAAACTGTGGAGACACCGTAGACATTTTGAGAAAAAGGAATATGTCACCGGAAGCGCAATTTAATTCTCCGTCCGGTGACATAGAGCTTTTTTTAAAAATAACAATGTCCTCCGAAGTGCGGTGTTTGGAAATTTACAGCTATTTAATTCTCCGTCCGGTGACAGAGCTTTTTTTAAAAATAACAATGTCCTCCGAATTGCGGTGTTTGGAAATTTACAGCTATCTCTCTTGCACTCATATGTCACGTGATACATGTTTCACCTCCCCTTAAGATGATGTTTTTACCGACCGAAGTCGGTAAAAACAGGCTTTTTCGTAGTTTTGATTATTCTTCGTTAATACGCTACAGATATGCTTCAAATTATACACGTTTGTAGTATCAACATAAACAAGTGGACGTACATTCGAATATTTGGTGAATACGTACAATAAATGAAAATATTCATATATTACTAAGCCTGGATCATCGCGGGGATCGCAAACAGACTACGTGATCGTAGTTTCCGTTTTGCGTAGATTCCTTTTGTGTAATTGACTTTCCGATGCTCGTGGAATATTCAGGGCCACTAAAGAATGGACGTACACTTCGTTTTTACGTATGTGAATTCCACAATCATTTATATCACACCAAACAGGTGGTGTTGTCAAGCATTGACGGCCATTTTGATTTTGGCAGGCTTAGTAATATGCGAATATTCTCATTCATTGTACGTATTCACCCAATATTCGAATGTACGTCCACTTGTTTATGTTGATACTACAATCGTGTATAATTTGAAGCATATCTGTAGCGTATTAACGAAGAATAATCAAAACTACGAAAAAGCCTGTTTTTACCGACCAAAGTCGGTAATAATACTACTCCAGCATCGCCTTAAGGGGATGCTGGACCCGAACGGCGTCCTCTCTCTTGCACTCGAGCGCGCCTTATGGTGATTTTTCTTTCGCACTCAAGCGCACGCCGATCGCCTCCAGCATCCCCTTAAGGGGAAGCTGGAGTCGAGTGCAGAAGCAGGTTTTTACCGACCGAAGTCGGTAAAAGCTTTTTCGTAGTTTTGATTATTCTTCGTTAATACGCTACAGATATGCTTCAAATTATACACGATTGTAGTATCAACATAAACAAGTGGACGTACATTCGAATATTGGGTGAATACGTACAATGAATGAAGATATTCGTATATTACTAAGCCTGGATCATCGCGGGGATCGCAAACAGACTACGTGATCGTAGTTTCGGTTTTGCGTGGATTCCTTTTGTGTAATTGACTTTTCGACGCTCGCAGAATATTCAGAGAACGCTAAAGAATGGACGTACATTTCGATTTAACGTATGTGAATTCCAGAATCTTTTATATCGTACCAAACAGGCGATGCTGTCAAACCCTGGCGGCCATTTTGATTTCGGGAGGTTTAGTATTATACGATTTTTTTCATTTATTGTACGTTTTCACCAAATATTCGAATGTACGTCCACTCGGTTATGTTGATATTACAATCGTGTACAATTTGAAGCATGTTTGTAGCGTATTAACGAAGAATAATCAAAACTACGAAAAAGCCTGTTTTTACCGACCAAAGTCGGTAATAAAATCTACTCCAGCATCCCCTTAAGATGATGTTTTTACCGACCGAAGTCGGTAAAAACAGGCTTTTTCGTAGTTTTGATTATTCTTTGTTAATACGAAACAGATATGCTTCAAATTATACACGATTGTAGTATCAACATAAACAAGTGGACGTACATTCGAATATTGGGTGAATACGTACAATGAATGAAGATATTCGTATATTACTAAGCCTGGATCATCGCGGGGATCGCAAACAGACTACGTGAACGTAGTCTGGGTTTTGCGTGGATTCCTTTTGTGTAATTGACTTTTCGACGCTCGCAGAATATTCAGAGAACGCTAAAGAATGGACGTACATTTCGATTTAACGTATGTGAATTCCAGAATCTTTTATATCGTACCAAACAGGCGATGCTGTCAAACCCTGGCGGCCATTTTGATTTCGGGAGGTTTAGTATTATACGATTTTTTTCATTTATTGTACGTTTTCACCAAATATTCGAATGTACGTCCACTCGTTTATGTTGATATTACAATCGTGTACAATTTGAAGCATGTTTGTAGCGTATTAACGAAGAATAATCAAAACTACGAAAAAGCCTGTTTTTACCGACCAAAGTCGGTAATAAAATCTACTCCAGCATCCCCTTAACGCGATGTGCTTACCGGTCATTTTACTATCTCTTTTTACGGTAAAAATACAGTAAAATTACCGGTCGCATACACTGCTCACATCTGTACTTGCACGAACCCCGTCACCGCTGTTGGCTTCTTATCGTGGTGCGTCGTCGCGCTGTTGCTAGAGTATGTGATACATACGGTACACACACGTTTCGAGCTCACAAGAGTCCTTCGGTCTCTCTCGCGAGTGCCGAAGTTCTCTCGGTATATAAGCGTCGAGTGTCTCTCCCCGGCGGGCAGAAGAGGCTCGTGTAAAAAAGGGAGTCGAAAGAAGGTGTTATAAAGTGTTGGATTGAAACGAAAAACGGCGATGAGGCTACTCGAACGTAGCTCACACGCGTTGCAACGTAAATCGCGCGTCGCTTAGCCCTCGCGCGTACTGTATTTCGTGGAAGGAAATAAAAAAAACACTCACATATACACACACACATACACACATTTACATACAACCACCAAACCTATAAAACAGATCACGGCAATAATGGCAGCTCACAAGACAGGTGGGCAAAATGCTCGCAAGAAAGTGCAGGTATGTCGCTTCAACACTCGCTCGATAATAATTCATCTTTCTAATACAAATGCTTGGTGATGTCGTGCACCGAATTTTACAATTTTCCGTCGTTATCGCTCGTTTCCAACGAGTCGCGCTCCGAAAAACGGCAAGGAAACATTTTACGAGTTTGTCATTTGCCATTCGCGTACGTATGACACCGGCCTTTAATTCTCGTGGTTTTAATCGGATTTTCAATTATTTTATTTGGCAGGTACAAAAATTGGAAATGAGAATAAATGTTTGCTTCCCCATTCACTTTCCACAGCGATGAAACCATGACATGATTTTTTTTTATGTTTCTTGATTTTTATGTCACAGTTGTTATAAAGGAAAATGTTTCTTGAGATTATACTATTTGTGTACAGAGTTAAATCTCTTTAAGCGTTGTACTTTTACTTGGATTTTCAAATTTGTATTCAGTTTAATTGCTGGATTTTATATAAGAGATTCAATTTTGTATTTAGATTATATCAATTTTTGTTTGTTGCACCATCGATTGTCTTTTATCTGGTATTAAACAACTTTGTTTATAGTTCAGATGTCAATTGTTATAAAAAAAACAATACTCGAGCTTCTTTTCTTTAAATATGCAAAATTGGCCTTTAATCATGACATTTTACAGCAGCTTACGTTGCTGCTATAAAATGAAACAATTCTTGAATTTGTACCATTCGCATATGAGTGACTGGATTTTAATCACCATCCTTTAATCATTGTTGAAATTGAATATTTGTCTTGTATGAAATATATTATTTGTTCCTTTTTTTCTGGCGATAAACAATTATTTTTTCATTCTTATCGTATAGGTGTCGATGGTGATAAGAGACGAAGTAGAGAGAAGACACAGAGCTGGAGTTAACTCCTTGCAGTATGATCCTGCTCTTCACAGGCTATATTCCGCAGGCAGAGACAGTATTATAAGGATATGGAATTGCAAAAACATGAAAGAACCTTACATCCAGTCGATGGAGCATCACACAGACTGGGTCAACGATATTGTTCTGTGCTGTGGCGGAAAAAATGGTCGGTTTACCAAGAATAATTCATAACGGCATAGAACACATTTTTTGTCTTGTAGCACAATAGAAATCCACCTAAAATTATCATATAAATTGATTTTAAAAAAAGAATAAACTTTACATCTAATTGCTGGGTTTTGTTTATATTTTTTTTATCATTCGTCATAATGTTAGTGTCGTCATAAAGTGAAGTGTTCTTTCTCAGAAACATTAAAAACTTTAAAACAGTGGTATCTAATCGAATACTCCGATACAAATAGTAAAAATCTAGTCAACAACTAACCATCCACTACAAATAACTATTTTTCTATTCTTTATGCACATAGTGCGAAATGTTATATATTTTGTTTCTTTATTAAAACTAAAAATGTAAATTTATATATCTATTTTTACACGGAGCTACTACTACTATAAATGGAATGTAAAAGGGATTAATTTCCCGTCTACCAATAATAAATAAATAAATAAATAAATAATGTTAAAAAACTAATGATCTAAGTATCAAAACAAGAGCAAATAAATTTGGCTTTGATGTAATTTAATATACTGAAAGTATAAATTTGTTAGACTGTATATATTGACATTTAATAGAAGTTTATTTATTACTCAATTAGAGGAATGAATACTAATTGATTTTCTTTTTAATTGTTGTTATTTAAGACAAAATTAGCTACTCATTTAGAATAAAATTTATTTTAATACAATCTTGTATACTATAGCATAAATTTGCCATTCTGACTTAAAAATATTTAAGAATTATGGTTTGAATTCTATAGATAAATGAACCAACGGAATCATTATTTTTGCAGTTATATCCGCAAGTTCCGATACAACGGTAAAGGTGTGGAATGCCCACAAGGGTTTTTGCATGTCGACATTGAGAACGCATCAAGACTATGTAAAGGCGTTGGCTTATGGAAAGGACAGAGAACAAGTGGCTAGCGCTGGTTTGGACAGAGCAATTTTTCTCTGGGATATCAACACTCTCACTGCCCTAACAGCCAGTAATAACACAGTAACGAGTAAGAATCATTTCTTTGTTTCTAGTCGCTCATTCCCGATATATTTACAATTTTCATTAAGGAAATAATTTTGCATACAGTAAAAGTCACAATCTTCTTTTCTTACATCTTGGATGTAATTATTTATACAAATATAGATGTTTATTTAATTTTCATTTCTTTATCCTCTTTATATTTATAATTTTCATTAAGGAAATAATTTTACATACAATAAAAATAATTATCAAAATCTTCTTTTCTTACATCTTAGATGTAATTATTTATATAAATTTAGATGTTTATTTAATTTTCATTTATTTATCCTCTATATTTATAATTTTCATTAAGGATATAATTTCACATTCAATAAAAATAATGATCACAATCTTCTTTTTTTACATCTTAGATGTAATTATTTATATGAATATAGATGTTTATTTTATTTTCATTTATTTATCCTCTTTATATTTATAACTTTCATTAAGGAAATAATTTCACATACAATAAAAATAATTATCACAATCTTCTTTCCTTACATCTTGGATGTAATTATTTATATAAATGTAGATGTTTATTTAATTTTCATTTATTTATCCTCTTTATATTTATAATTTTCATTAAGGAAATAATTTCGCATACAATAAAAATAATTATCACAATCTTCTTTTTTTACATCTTAGATGTAATTATTTATATAAATATAGATGTTTATTTAATTTTCATTTATTTATCCTCTTCATATTTATAATTTTCGTTAAGGAAATAATTTCGCATACAATAAAAATAATTATCACAATCTTCTTTTCTTACATCTTAGATGTAATTATTTATATAAATTTAGATGTTTATTTAATTTTCATTTATTTATCCTTTATATTTATAATTTTCATTAAGGATATAATTTCGCATAGAATAAAAATAATTATCACAATCTTCTTTTTTTTACATCTTGGATGTAATTATTTATATAAATGTAGATGTTTATTTAATTTTCATTTATTTATCCTCTATATTTATAATTTTCATTAAGGATATAATTTCGCATTCAATAAAAATAATTATCACAATCTTCTTTTCTTACATCTTGGATGTAATTATTTATATAAATGTAGATGTTTATTTAATTTTCATTTATTTATCCTCTTTATAGTTATAATTTTCATTAAGGAAATAATTTTGCATAGAATAAAAATAATTATCACAATCTTCTTTTCTTACATTTTAGATGTAATTATTTATATAAACATAGATGTTTATTTAATTAAAAAAAATTCGTTACACTATTTCAAATAATATTGTTCTATTTTTCGTTTTGCAGCATCGTCCCTCACCGGAAACAGGGATTCGATATACAGCTTGGCAATGAATCCGCCGGGTACGATAATCGTTAGCGGAAGTACGGAAAAAGTATTGCGTGTATGGGATCCTAGAACGTGCAACAAACTGATGAAACTCCGTGGTCATGCGGACAATATAAAAGCTCTCGTTCTCAATAGAGATGGAAGTCAATGTTTGTCCGCTAGCTCAGATGGAACCATAAAATTGTGGTCTTTGTCGCAACAATTGTGCATTCAAACGTTCCGGATACATACAGAAGGAGTTTGGGCTCTATTGGTAAAATGCAGATGCAATGTTGAAAAACAAAAAACACGACAGATTTGTCGTATAATGATTATTATATATTTGTATTTAGGCGACAGACACTTTCAGCCACGTTATATCTGGTGGCAGAGACAAAAGAGTCATTATGACTGAGTTGAGAAATCCTGAACGTTATACTGTTATTTGTGAAGAATCTGCACCCATATTGAAAATGACGATGACACCTGATCAGTCGAGTATTTGGGTGGCGACCAGCGAGTCAACCATCAATAATTGGGTAGGTCGGCGACCATTATTCACATCTTCACAAAAAAAAACCGTACTATATTTACTGTATTAAGAATAAAAATCTACATAAGAGCAATCGAAACAAAAAAAATTCTCAAAAATTATTTTTAAAATGCCAACAAATACACCGAGAATGGCATTTTTTTTAAATATAGAGGAATTTTTCAAATCTACATTTTTTTGTCGCAAGAAGTGATATCTGGAGAATCGCTTTCAAGTAGAGTTGTAAATGCCTAATACTTATAGAAATAATGATGATGATACGATCAGCTCTATAATTATAATTTTATAATAATAATATGTAGCGATTGTAATACGATGATTAAACTTTGGAATGGCTGCAAAAATTATTATTTTCCAATAAAAATTCACGATAGTCCTTTTGAAAAAATGGAAAAAAATAAGTAATGCATTACTTATTTCTTCCATTTTTCCACTATTTCTTGCAATATTAAAGCGAAAATTAGTATTTTTTTCAGCTATTCAAATGTTTACACTATTTTATAATCACTACATATTATTATTATGAAATCATTATTACAAAACAAATTGTACTATAAACTATATCTCATGAATTAATGGGGATTTACAACTCTGCTTTCAAGTTATCGTTTGAAAGAATAATATTTAAAAAATGTTAAATACACTAAAAAAAGACTAAGATTTTTTGACTTGGTATATTTATTGGCGTCATATAAGTTGATTTTTAGAAACTATTAGAGAAAAACTTTTATACATTATTTCGACACTGTGCGTGAAGAGTTGATGCAATGATTTGGATAGTGTTTAATGCTATTGATAATTGAGAATTTAAATATTGATGTTACTTTTTTAAATATTTATAGAGTATTAGTCAAAAGGATTGGCAATGTGGAGGAGATTACTGCGTGGATAGCGCAGGTAGTGGAGACGGTGGTTTGGTACCACGAAACACTGAACCCGCTCAGAAAATACAGGGAGGTCCGGCAATAAGGCTCTATCATATATTAAACGACAGGCGGCACGTGCTAACGAAAGACACCGAAGAAAACGTTGCACTTTACGACGTCCTCAAAGCTTGCAAAGTCGAAGATCTCGGACGCGTTGATTTCGATCAGGAAATTAAAAAACGAAGCAAAATGGTCTTCGTTCCGAATTGGTTCAACGTTGATCTCAAGACCGGGGTAAGATAAATTCGCTTCTCCGTTAAAAAAAAAAAAAAAAAAAACAATGTATCGTTCCCATTTGCAGACTTTCAAATGACGCGATTTTATTTTTTTTTTTTGCAGATGCTGACAATTCATTTGGGTCAGGACGAAAATGACTGCTTTTCGGCTTGGGTATCCGCGAAAGATACTGGCTTGGCGGATAATGACTCCGTCGATCAAAAAGGTATTGAAAATTTAGCGTCGTTTTTTTTAAAAAATATTTTTAAAAATAATTTTGATAAATAAAAAAATTATTTCCCTCGAAATTTATATGTTGAGATATTTAAGATCGTCTAAAAAGTCGGGAAAGGTGGTTTAATAAATAGAAATTGTTACGTCATGGCTATTATTATTTATATAATGACGCAACAAAAAAAGATTATTTATTTCCTCCATTTCAGGGCGGTATTTACCGCCTCAGGGGTTAGAGGAGTGATCCGGGTGATTGAATAGTGTTAACAATAAATTTTATTGAAAATATGTTGATGAGTCGAGATTTCACAATTTTTTTTATCGTTGTGTAATAAAACAATGATTTTGTTTTTAAATGTTAACATTTATTATTAGTTGATAATCGTCGTTTAACAAAGTTTTTTATTTGCTTTATTTATTTAGGTATTTATCTTTAAAAATTTACATTGTTTAAAATTTATTAACGATTGACGAAGGGCGACCCTAGCAATCTTAACAACCGTCGTTTCCAGCTGATTCACCGCAAAAACCACCGTCAAACAACCGCGTGGTTTTTTGCAAAAAATAAACCGGAATTCGGTCGTATCAACCGCGAAAATAACTGCCCTAACAATTTTTTTCGGTTGTTTTTTCGGTTTTCCATGGAAAAATATATTTGAATTGTTTGTATATTCGTTATTTAATTATATGGGAAAAATATACCCGGACGTAACAGAAATAAATGTGCAAAGTTCCACTTTGCAAACGTTTTTTTTTTTTTAATCAATGATTTATCTTCTTTCAGTCAATTATGGAAATCTTTTGCTACAAGCGTTATTGGAGCATTGGTCGAGACCGTTGCCCGTGGATGATGAGAATGATGGGAACGGAGACGATGGGAGTGGCCAACAACGAGGTGGCAATCTCTATTTCTCAGTGCCCGGTCATACTCCAGTCATTTTTAGGTAATTTCCTTATCTGCTATTTTTTAATCCGCACAACTTGTATTATTTTTCTGTTCTTTTTTTTTTTTAATTCACGGGTAAATTTTGCTTTTCAGCGAAGTTGGTGGGAGAACTTTATACAGGTTACTGGTCCGCGATGCTGCGGGGGAAACCGAAGGTGTACTTCTGAAAGAAACGGTGCCGTCGTGGGTGGTAGATATAGTAGTTCACAAGAATTTGCCTAAATTCATCAGAATGCCATTCTACCTTTTGCCGCATTCGAGTTCGGGCTCCAAAAGTTTGAAAAAGTGAATAAATTGTCGCAGTTAAAACTCAAAGGCGAATGCTTACGGCGAGTATAATGTGAAATTAATTTTCTTTAAATTGTTTCAGGGATCGTTTGATAGCAAATGATTTTATTCAAATGCGAAAAGTAGCTGAGCACGTGTACGATAAAGTTTTGGGAGCGGGTAGTGACTCTGGTTCAGTTGCTGGTGGTGGAGGTGGCAATACAGTCTCGGGAGGTTCGCCAGCTGGTGATCGCACCAACACGGACTCAAACGCTGACAACTCTTCGCTGGCCGAAGAAAAAGTGGAATTACTGTGCAACGATCAACTTTTGGATCCATCGATGGATTTAAGAACGGTAAGCTTTAAATATGCAAGAGCAATTTCAAATACAACAATTTTAATCATTATAAATAAACGGGTTTACTAATTTTTCATTCGATTATTCAACGTCGAAATATAAAACAAGGATGCAAAGTAGAATCTTGCACATTGCTTCCTCATTATTTTTCGCATTTTACAAAGCGAACTCTATGAGAAAGTATGTTATTCAATTTTTTTGGCTTCCTCGTAGAAAAAGCTTTGTAAAAAGCGAATTAAATGAGGAAGCAATGTGCAAGGTTCTACTTTGCATCCTTGTTTTAATTAGATAAATAAACATATTGTGAATTCGCTTTTTCTATTTCGTTATTACGTTATTTCGTTATTATTAGAGCGTTTCCGAAAGTAAATGTGATAACGTATATTTTTACAAAAAATTCAACATTCCATAAAATCAACAATTCCATACCGCGTGTCACTAAATTATACATATATAATGGCTGAATATTGTCTCATTTATATACAAAATTTGAGCACGCTGTCTCAAGTTTTGCAAAAGTTACAATAGAGCGATAGTGTTAATTTTTTGAAAAATTTAAAATTCCATAAAATCTGAACCACTTTACCGATTCGAGTCAAATTCAGCACCAAACAACATTGAGTGCACCTGCTCTTATAACCAACTATTTAGTGAAATAGACTAAATTTTACGAAAGTTAGAGCGCGCATCTCCTTTTTTCAAAAAATTCAAAACAGTATAAAATCGAAATTTTCGCACACATTTTGTTGAAAATTGCTACAGCTGAAGAGGGCCTGCTGCTACATTTGTGTGCCAAATTTGAGCTCGATATACAAAACGGTTCTTGAGTTATCAGCGTTCGAATTTTCGGAGTTTTATACATACACACACACATACGGACATTTTTTCTAGATCACTTTTCTGGGCGTTTTGGACAATTCTAAGTGTCCTGACTTTTTTTCCCCTAAAAACAAAGCTTCCTCTATGAGGAAGCAAAATAGTCTGAAATTGTGGAAAACAAAATTACTAATAACACTAGTTGAAGTATAAATCATCAGCATTTTCGATATTAATTTTGCTTCCTCATAGATTTTCATGTCAGGACACTTAGAATGGTCTAAAACGTCGAGAAAAGTGGTTTAGAAAAAATGTCTGTATGTGTGTGTGTGTGCGTATGTGCACAATTTTTTGTTAGCACGATAGCTGTCGCAATTTTTAAGATATCGGGTTCAAATATGAACCACGAGTAAACTGTCGTTAAACAAAGTATGGGATTGAATTTGGAGTTAATCCATCAAGGTTTTCAAAATTTATGGCATTTTTAATTTTTTAGTGAATGTCAGATCGGGCTCTAACTCCCGCAATTTTTATGATATCCGGCTCAAACTTGGACCAGAAGTGGACTGTTATCAAATAGTGTTTGGGATTAAATTTGGTGTCAATCCATTAAGGGGTTCACAATGTATGGCAATTTTAAATTTTTTGACATTTTTTGTTCGTGCTCTAACTTTCGCAATTTTTAAGATATCGGGCTCAAATTTGGTCCGCAAGTGGACTGTTATTAAATAAAGTTTGGGAGTGAATTTGACGTCAAACCGTTAAGGGGTTTAAAATTTATGGCTTTTTGAATTTTTTGTTTGTGCTCTAACTTCCGCAATTTTTAAGATATCGGGCTCAAATTTGGTCCACAAGTAGAGTGTGGGTAAACTAAGCATCAGTTCGAATCTGGCGAGAATCTATCAAGGGGTTCAAAACTAATGCCATTTAAAATTTTTTAAAACAAGGCTGCAAAGTAGAACTTTGCAAATTGCTTCCTCATTATTATTGAATTTTTACAAAGTTTCCTCTATGAGGAAGCCAAAATAGATTAACATGCTTCCTCATAGAGGCAGATTTGTAAAAATCCAATAATAATGAGGAAGCAATTTGCAAAGTTCTACTTTGCAGCTTTTTTAAATATTTCTATATTCGGTGAATAACGTAACATATGAATACACATAATTTATTCATCACAGTTTTATGAAACTATCTCGCATGCTAATTTAACGTTACTCATAAAAATAATTAACCCTTTGATGCACAGCGGGATGTTTAACATCCCACCTAGATTATTATCATTTTTTAAATATTTCAACGTTTTCTTTCTCGATTTTAAATAAAAGTAACTTTTTAAAAATAAAAATGTGTGCATCAAAGGGTTAATGAAAAATTAACCATCCTACAATTTATGCATAAAACATTTCGACTTTTCTTCCATATCCATAATATTTCGAAAATTTAACGATTTTTCATCATGCATATTTTTACATATTTTCAAAGTTATTGCTTATTAATCCTAAAAAATTTCGCAGGTGAGACACTTCATTTGGAAAAATTCGGCGGATCTGACACTTCACTATCGGCCCGTCAAATAGTTAGGATCCCGATTAACAAATCACGGCTCGTTGAAGTGGGCCTGGTTCTGTGGCGTGGCCAAGTAGCGATCAGTCCTCGCACACGAGACTAACGTTAATCGTTGTGTAGTGTGAGAGGATTGTATTGGGATCCGGTGCGCCGAAAAGTTGCCAAAAAGAAGGGGACGAAGACGAAGGTGGTCGCGACACGTTGTAGTCGCGCCTAATCGGCGTGAAGATAAAGCGACGAGCTCGTTTTACCGTGTGAATTCTAATGACCGGCGTCGAGCGTACTGAAATATTCACTTATTTTTCATGGAATATTTCGCGAGGCTATCGTGACGGAGACCCAATCATCGTGGATGAATTATCGGTGTCTCTGAAATCGAGAGGTTTATCATTCGATATAGTATCCATTAAACGCAGGAAAGAAGACGTCATTCAAAAACAAAAAACGACACGAGTTGCTTGCGAGGATATTGTTTCATTTAATGTTTCTTTCGATGTGCCACGAGATTGATCTGTGAAGACAAGAGACTTCGAAAGCTACAAGAGCGTTTGCTTATTTTTCTTTTCCCCGAGAATTTCGTTACAATCGATTGTCGTGCACATTTCTCTTTGTCTTCCAATTGTTCACAAAGAATCGACAATTCGCGTTCATCCGATTATCGAACATCGGAGACCTCGAGAGATCCAAAGAAATTTTATACCATAGATGGACCATTTTTTTCTACTTTCAAATATGCACTATTCGTTTATTTATCGTATAATTTATTAAATATCTAATATTTAATGAAATCGAACTTTTTGGTATGTAACTTCATATTTTAGCTTTATATGGGGAATTCCATGCCAAACGTACAGACACATAATCCTTGATTTTTTAATCTTAATCATCTTACTTTTAAGGTGAAAAAAGAATGAAAAATACAAGGCTAATGACACTATGGATTTCACATAGAATGACCCATATAAAGGTCTGAATATATTTTACTTGCAATAAATTTCGTGAAAAAAATGTAGCGACTAAAGTAAAGATGTCCAGTTCATCGTTGCACGCTACATTTTAGTTTTTTTATTCATTTCGGTAGAGAAAAAAATGAAAAAATGATTGACCAAAAAGATGGAACATGCAGTTCTAAATGAAGTAAAATGTTTTTTTATGAAAGAAGCAATAATTAATAAATTAGAAGATAAATAGACAAAAAGTTCGTTCCTCAATGTGACGCTTCCGGTTTCAATATTCTCTCATTTCATTCACGGTATTGTACATAGACATTTGACACTCTTGGCCTAAGAGAATTAACGAAATTACGAAATGCAATTTCTCCAATTGACTAGATTCTGTACAGCCCAAATAATATTAAAAAAACGAAAAAAAATAATTCGAAAACTTTGTCGCTCGGACATATTGTGGCATGTGGAAAACCTTTTCGTCATTTATGATTACCTCTTTGTTTCTTCAGTTATTTTTTTGGCTCGATGGTCGAACGAATCCTTCACGCAACAAAATTTCGTACTCGATGTGAACGGATACGGATACGAGACACGAGAGAGATGAAGAAGCGAGAATAGCCACCAAAAGTAATCATATTTATTGCTAGTTAAGTTTGAATTATTTTTACTTAGATGTATTACACCGTGTCACAGTGTTACGTACGCAAGCTTAGGTCGCGACAACCTAATTCACGAAATTTTCAATTCACGTATAAAATTCGATGTAGACGTTCGCCCGGCTCTGTAATTAATTGATAGTAACAAGATGAAAATCAAAATGCACATACAAAAAAAAAAGAAGAAAAAACAAAAAAACGAGTTCCAAAAATCATCAATAGTAAGAAAGAATGATCTATAAAATTAAATGAAATGTCATCCACCACGCATCTACATATTTTCCGTCTGAACAGATAAAAATTTGTTACTATCCCGGTAGTTAGATAATAGCTCCATTTAATCAATTTTACGGAAGATCATTAGAAAGGTGCCAAATTGTATATATACATACTAAAATAACAGTGTCCAAAATTTAGTTTTCCTTTTTAAAAGAAAAACAAAATTGTATCGCGGATTGCTTCGACCTGTATTATCCTTTCGAGGGACAATAATTTTTCTTTATTTCTTTTGTATCTACTTAACAATGTTCGAAAACAAATCGGTGGTAATACTGATAATTATGATTATGATAATAAAGAGAAGCAGACCAATCTAGTCAAACCTCGCGACAACCGATCTGAACAATTGCATTGCTAAGAATTATGTTTCACGTCGTTTCCGCAATAACAAGTCAATGTATTCTACGAGTACCGGTGGGGAAAAAAAAGGAAATGGGAATATTTTTTAAACCAAAATAAGATAACGCTCTATCCGTGAATCACGACAAAGTAATAAAAATCCAACAAAAAAAAGGCTCACCTACCGAATCACTTGTTAAAGCACCTTTGGTAAGTGATTGTAGGTTTTTATTTCAACGTTTGATTGATTAATTTTATTAAGAGGAAATATGAATGTTGAACCTCCAGTTCTGATGGGTATTTTTTAAAGCGTTGCAGCTTCGATTCTTCTCAAGCAATGTTTACGAAATTGAAGTGGTTTCTTGGATGTTTTTTTACTGTTAAATGAATAACATCTTGTTGAGGTCTGCATCTGTATCTGCAACAGAGTTGGGCAGCAAAAATTACTTAGGTCAGAAATTACTGCTTTAATTACAATTACTTTCAGTAATTGTATTGGATTTCAAATTAAATACAATTACTTTTAGTAATTGTATTGGATTTCAAATTAAATACAATTACATTTTGTAATTGTATTGGATTTCAAATTAAATACAATTACATTGTGTAATTGTATTGGATTTCAAATTAAATACAATTACATTTTGTAATTGTATTGGATTTCAAATTAAATACAATTACTTTCAGTAATTGTATTGGATTTCAAATTAAATACAATTTCTTTCAGTAATTGTATTGGATTTCAAATTAAATACAATTACATTTTGTAATTGTATTGGAATTCAAATTAATTACAATTACTTGTAATTAAATACAATTACTTTCAGTAATTGTATTGGATTTCAAATTAAATACAATTACATTTTGTAATTGTATTGGATTTCGAATTAAATACAATTACATTTTGTAATTGTATTGGATTTCGAATTAAATACAATTACTTCCAGTAATTTGTATTTTGTAATTTTCCATTACAATTTTGCCCAACTCTGATCTGCAAAAAGGAGGCCAAAGTCATAGAATCTTCGAACATAATATTTGGATACATTTTCTAATTTTTTTTTCTGTTCCGTTACATATTTACGTTGTATTGGTTTGCACAAGCATTCTTTTATATTTCTAAATACCGATTAACAAAAAAATCATTCAGTAAATAAAAAAGTTCTTACCTAAAACGTGTGGGCAGAAAATTCAAGCAATTTCCTTCAACTACTTCGACGGATTTCACGCGAATTTACTTCCAAGGTAAACAAAAGCACAAAATTGTATTAATCTAATAATACAGACTTTAACTTTGTCTTATTATTATCGTAAAATGCAACAAATTATAAAAGTTAGGATAAACATTATTTGAGTTGCAATGAAGTTTTAGAGCTTTTAATGTACCCATTTAGACTGTGAGTCTAACATGCTATGGTTTTTCTTAATAGAATGCATAACGAGTCATTCAGTTATCCGGAAAACTTAATTTGCCAGTTTTCTTATTTAATCATATTAGTAATGATGATGATGATGATGATGATGATGATGATGATGATGATGATGATGATGATGCGCTGTACCACTGCTGTCACGACACGACCTAGGAATGTGTAAAGTAACATTTGAATCATTACTATTTAAATAAAACATATAATTTAATACGTAACGAGATATACTACACATAAAAAATTCACTTGAATTATTTAGATTTATCAATCGATTTCACCGATTATCGCGTCAATCGCCTCGACAAATGATGTGCAGACCTTCGAAGGGGGCGACGTTATTGTATTTTCATCGCCCACTCGATATTTTCCAGTTTGAACTAGAATTCCTCTGAGACCTGCAGCTTGCGCACCACCAACGTCGTCTCTTACGTCCTGAAGTACAAAAGAACAAACAAATCCAGCGACGTTTTTTACTTTATGATTAATTAAGAAGGTTGAAGAGCTTCACTCAAGTAACATCAGTGCTCAATATTTTAGTGAAGGGGCTTTATAAGTTTGGGGCTCAAACTTATAAAACCCAGTAAATGTTTCTTTCCAAATTACAGATACATTCTGTAATAAAAATGATCCACCTTCGAAACCGCAAAAATTGGGTGGGGGTCAAAATAGCGAATGGCTAAAATAGCGAATTTCAAAATAAGGAACGTTTAGATATAGAATAGCCATCATTATAAAATTCGCTATTTTAGCCATTCGCTATTTTGATTGCATTTTAATAAGATGGGTGTCAAAATAGCGAATTTTATAATGATGGCCATTCTATATCTAGACGTTTCTTATTTTACAATTCGCTATTTTAGCCATTTGCTATTTTAGCCATTCGCTATTTTAGCTATTCGCTATTTTAACCATTCGCTGTTTTAACCATTCGCTATTTCGACATCCATCTTATTAAAATGCAATCAAAATGGCGAATAGCTAAAAAAGCGAATTTGATAATGGTCGCCATTCTATATTTAGACGTTCCTTATTTTAAAATTCGCTATTTTAACCATTCGCTATTTTAGCCATTCGCTATTTTAGCCATTCGCTATTTTAGCTATTCGCTATTTTAGCCATTCGCTATTTTAGCCATTCGCTATTTCGACATCCATTTTATTAAAATGCAATCAAAATGGCGAATAGCTAAAAAAGCGAATTTGATAATGGTGGCCATTCTATATTTAGACGTTCCTTATTTTAAAATTCGCTATTTTAACCATTCGCTATTTTAGCCATTCGCTATTTTAGCTATTCGCTATTTTAGCCATTCGCTATTTTAGCCATTCGCTATTTTAGCCATTCGCTATTTTAGCTATTCGCTATTTTAGCCATTCGCTATTTTAGCCATTCGCTATTTTAGCTATTCGCTATTTTAGCCATTCGCTATTTTAGCCATTCGCTATTTTAGCTATTCGCTATTTTAGCCATTCGCTATTTTAGCCATTCGCTATTTTAGCCATTCGCTATTTTAGCCATTCGCTATTTTAGCTATTCGCTATTTTAGCCATTCGCTATTTTAGCCATTCGCTATTTTAGCCATTCGCTATTTTAGCCATTCGCTATTTTAGCCATTCGCTATTTTAGCCATTCGCTATTTTAGCCATTCGCTATTTCGACATCCATCTTATTAAAATGCAATCAAAATGGCGAATAGCTAAAAAAGCGAATTTGATAATAGTGGCCATTCATATTTAGACGTTCCTTATTTTGAAATTCGCTATTTTGGTCTTTCGCTATTTTGACCCCAACCCCAAAATATTGCATAAACTATTTAAAAAATGTAGCACTAATTTTATTAGTGTGAAGCTCCAACCTTCTCAACATTACGTAAAAAACTCACATCACCGATCATGACCGCTTCTTCAGGATTCACACCATTCAAAGCGGACATGAAAAATTGTTTTGTGGGTTTGCCGACGACTTCGGCGCTCACATTTGCCGAATATTCAAGACCTTTGATAAATGCACCAGGTCCAAGAGCTAAACCATCAGGACGCTTGTAATATCGGCCTTCATGGATGGCGATAAGAGACGCGCCTTTTATGAGTAATCTGTAAAAGACGACTCAATAATTGCAACAAAAAAAAGGATGCAAAGTAGAACGTTGCACATTGCTTCCTCATTCTTTTTCGCTTCGTACAAAACCACCTCTATGAGGCAGTTTCTTTATTTTATTTTTGGCTTCCACATAGAAGAAGCTTTGCGAAAGATGAAAATTATTGACAAAGTTGATGATTTCTGACGTTTTACGAAATCCAGAGCGACACCAATAAATTTTTTAAAAAATTCAAAATCACGTAAAATCCGAACCGCTTTACCGATCATCACCAAATTTGGTACTTAGCAGGGCTGAATGTTATTTTTTCTGTGTAAAAAATTTCAGTCGATTTGTTGAAATTTTACCTGAATTAGAGCAAAACGAAAATTTTTCGAAAAATTCATAATCTCATAAAAACCGAATCGCTTTACCGATTTGGCCCAAATTCAATACCAAAGGTCGTATCACTTTGTTCAATTTTAATACGAAGTTTCAGCCCGATAGATAAAAATTCGTTCGAGCTAGAGCATTTACATACTTTTTTCAAAATTTCAAAATTCTTATAAAAATGAAATGCGTTGAGCGATTTTTGTAAAATTTATACCAATTGAAGATTAGCCAGTACTGTACGTGTTGTTTAAATTTTGGCTGATTCGGTCGAATACTTTATAAGTTACATTTATATGAATTTTTTACCTTTCATCACACACACACACTTATACATACATATATTCTCGACATTTCAAACCATTTTAAGGTAGTTCTGTCGGTACGCC
This sequence comes from Ephialtes manifestator, assembly GCA_963970395.1. Lineage (NCBI taxonomy): Eukaryota > Metazoa > Arthropoda > Insecta > Hymenoptera > Ichneumonidae > Ephialtes > Ephialtes manifestator. Next base: position 50,957,320 of record OZ019968.1, read on the forward strand.
GGAGTCATAAATCTCAGAGTCTCTATGACATTAAAAAATAATCATACGCATCGCTTTGACTGCCTCAATAATAATATAAAAAATAATCGAGAGTCCATCGAAACTGTCGTAATCAAATTAAAACGATTATTTGTAAATAGTTGATATGTTTAGTGCGGATTTGACTTTATTTTTACGATAATTAGTTTAGGAAACGTCACTTGGCCCGGTATCGTGCACTTTGACCTTGGTTCAATTAAACATTATTCCGGAGACTTCATCTTTTTTCATGATGCATCAATTCCTGAATGTTTTGCGAATCCGTAGTACTTTTTATTTTTTCTCTATCTTTGCTCTAAGTATGTTAATTTTAGATTTAAAGATCAATTTTTCCAGCCCTCCCGTGAGCGCCGTGTAAAAAGATCGATTTTCAAGTTTTAATTGTTCATTCAAATACTCGGTAAAAGCCTTCAAGATTTTGTGCAAGTAAAATTGAATAGCTAAATTACAACATGTCAAAAATTCATGCATATGAGTTTGGATTGCATTCACGACAGAACTACCTTAAACGTTGACATGAAAAACTCAAAAAAAAAAATTTTTCATGAAAGTAAAGCTTCTTCTATGAGGAAGCAAAAACAGATTAAAAAATGTATAGGTACACTATATATATATATTTTTTTTTCACCTGAAAGCTTCATTCAATTGATCATAATGGAATTTATCTGGAGCCAGGCCTACGACCACAGCATTTAATTCTTCATCCTCTCTCTTCAAGTCCTCAAAGTCTTCCATAGCGGCCGCATCGATAAGCAGAAGAGGATTCAACTTCCGGTTGACGATTAACGATCTGGCCGCTGCGAGGGAACTGAATATCTCTTCCTTCTTTATATCGAAACCGAGACGGGTCAACCGATTGTGCAGAAAGTTCTTTGATTCTTTCGTTGTGTTCGTGACGAATTTAACCGTTGCCTTTGTCCTTCGAAGTCTGATTATAAAGAAAATTACAACTCTAACTAACCTTTTAAATTCGCTTTCCTATTTCAGGTACAAAATCTTGTTATAGATTGTGTGGAAATATCACTATTAATTTTATTTGAAAAATAGTATTCTTTTTTATAGTAGAAATAGGTAACATAGTAAAGTTTAATAAAAAAGAAACTTAAAAAAAATTAAACATTACATTTTTTTAAAAATGAAAAAAAAATTCAAAATTCTGGCGCCCTAAACCGGAAACTACGATAAAGATAGCGCCACTAATTATCGCGGTAGAGCGAGTATTACAAAAAAAAATATGGGCGAAAAACACTGATAAACAAAAAAATGTATAACCCATGATTTCATATTGATACCTATTTAATGCTTCCACAGCGCCGGGAATCACTTCGTTATCGATATGAAGTGTGCCACTTAGATCAATCAAAACGGCTTTTATCGTTTTGGCCATTTCTGCACGTCGATTGTGACTTTAGCCTCTTTCTCAACCTCCTCAAAACTTATTTCAACGCACTTTATGTACAATTTTAGTACAATATTTTGACCACTGCGTTGACGAAGCGCTGCACGCATTTAAAAAAACTACTTTGCGACTTCAGCAAGAGATAAGCAAGTGTAGCACATGGTTCAACATGGCGCTTTCCGCGAAATCGGAAGCTCTCAAACACGTACCATGGTTTTCGTTGTAAGTACAAGCTTTATTGTTACATTCGTACGTCCGTAAAATTGAATTTAATTCAGTAATGTTGATTAAACAAATAGGGTTTTAATGATACGAGATTTGACTTTATTTCACTTTTTGTCCTTGTAATCATAACCTTCATTCTGGGATACAATACAAAATGTATATCACTAATGTGTTACATTTTGTAAATGTCACCAAAATACAAACTACGGGCATAATGAGTCGCACACGCGAATTTTCCGCAATGGCTATGTCGCGTCGGTTTTCGTGGACTTTTTCCACCAACCTTCTGTTTTCTCGCGTTTAGTTAACAATTATATTAGGGCAATAATTACATTGCCCTAATCGATTCTCTGTAATTATATGCTTGTTTGTTATTATTATTATTTTTTTTTCAATTATCTGTATGATTTACGTGTGTTACGTCTCGGACAGTCGGCACTGGAGAGCGTTAATTATTGTGGAATTCGTTGTTCGATTAATGATTAAAATCAAAATTTTGTATTCACTCGCGTAAAATAAATGTATTTATTCGTCGTTTAACAATTAAAAACACCAATTTAATAGGATAAACTTCTTATATCGTCACTGTTTATGACAATTACTAGTTAATTATTAATGAACTTATACTTAAACGCGGCGCTCAAGCACTTGAAATATTTTATTTAAGACATGTTGATTTGTTTGAGATTGAATGAAGACTAATGAGTGAAACGATTTTAAAAAATGATGAAAGAATGAATCGGAGTTTAAGTGACAACGCACGACACGTGGGGTCAGCGAACATATACAAGTGCAATGAACGAAGCATGGAATAGCGGAATGGATTTACATTGACAGAAATTGAGATTGAATGTTGGAAAGAATGGCAATTAAATAATTATTAATTATGTTAGGAAAAATATCCAGGATGTAACAACGTGTGTTTTCTTTTGTTATATATATATATATATATATATGTATATACTTTGGTCGACTCATGTCATTATATTTTACTGTATTTTCAAGGGCTTGGCCCGTCCACTGTCAAAATAAATAAATAAAATATCTTTTTTTTGTAGTTGATTATTCTTGGATACTTAATAATCGTTATGTTATTTTAGAACGGAGTGGCATCAGGTTTACAAGCAGATATATTCCAACGATGTTGTGGAACAAACAAAAGCATACCAAACACTTTTGGTATGGAAAGCCAGGTAATATTTTGGTTTATTGTATTTCTAGTACTTAATTTTGTGATGCCTCTTGATAACAACGAGGCAAAAAAAGATTTGACCATTTTTAAAATTGTACATTATTATGTGAAAGACTTTTGTCCTTTCAAAGTAACTTTTTTTTTTTTGCAATGAGTAAATATTTTTTAGTCCCAACTTTTCTATTTTCATGTTCTAGATTAGTATAAAGTTTTATTCTTATACTAATTAAATTGAGAACTTGATAAATTATATAAAAGAGCATTTCACATAAATACATAAGAAAATAAATAAGTATCGTCATCTCTAGGATTCCAAAGAGACATCACGAAATTGAGTCCTAGAAATACAATAAGTATTTCTGGGACTTAATTTTGTGATGTCTCTTGATAACAACGAGGCAAAAAAAGATTTGACTGTTTTTAAACTTGTACATTATGTGATAGACTTTTGTCCTTTCAAGTAACTTTTTCTTTTTGCAATGAGTAAATATTTTTTAGTCCCAACTTTCCTATTTTCATGTTCTGAATTAGTATAAAATTTTATTTCTATACTAATTAAATTGAGAACTTGATAAATTATGGATAAGAACTTATGTATTTGTGTATTCTCATAAATACGTAAGAAAATAAATAAGTATCGTCATCTCTAGGATTCCAAAGCTGCCGGTTGGAGTGGAATGTACTCTATCGATAATTCAAGTATGTCTGAGAGACAGAGAATGGACTCCAAAAATTGACAGAGCGGAATTACCGTTGTGCTATGAGAATGATCTCTGTTTGATGTATTCCACAACGATAATGAGGTTCTTAAATCAAATGTCGAATATCGGACACACCAAGCAAACGTCTCTATTTCAAATCGCCAAATCGCTAAGGATTCCCGAGTGGATCGTGAATTTGAGGCACGACGCGGCTCACGGACATGAACTTCCGGCGATTGGAGCTTTGAGAATGGCAGCAAACTTTCTCCTAACGTGGTTACATGTAATTATCATTTAACATGATTGCCGCGGTCAGAGAAAACCGAGAAAACCGGAAAAAGTCAGGGAAATAAAAAATTGATCAGGGATTCAGGGAAAAGTCAGGGAATATCGAAATTAGTCAGGGAAAAAGTAGATTGTTGCTAAACTTTCAATAACTGAATAAAAATCCATAAAAGAAAGACTTGGAAAAAAAACAACCGAAAAATATTTGAAAAGAAAAACAAAAACAAATAAAAATTTATGTAAACATTACAACATAAATCTATTCGAACAAATCGAAGCACTTAAGAAAAAAATGTAAAAAGTGTTATATATTACTAAAATAAGTATTACACTTCACACCACATCACACATACATAATAAATTATTAAATTACCTTAGTATTTAATCGGATTTAAAGCATTATATTTCCAAAGATCGTTTATATTTTGAAAGAGAAAATATATCTTCAAAAGTACTATTCGTTGTTGATCGAGAAATAAATAACTTATCAAAAACACGTATCTGTTTCTAATACATTTTTTTTTATTCGCGTTATACATTTTTTAGTAGATATCCTTAGAATTTCGGTCAGGGAAAATTGAAAAATAGGTCAGGGAAAAATCAGGGAATTTTTTTCCGGGTAAAAAACGGCCACCACGTTTAATCGAATTTTATTGAATATAGAAACCTTTTTTTATGTCGGATGAATTACAGGAAGAGTATTGGGCCGCTGAAGCAAAAGCAGTTGAAGAACGTTACGAAAAGTCGATCGACAACGTAGATGCCGAGGAAACCTGCGAGACTCAAGCTTTTGTTGTGTTTATTGAACTTTGGATCGCTGTTGGATTATACATGAAAGCTAATTATAAGTCTGTGTGCGATTTACCTGACGCAGAATTACGGTAAGATATTATTAATTGCCTATGAAGCTATTTACATGCAATATGCGTTAGATAAATCATCGCTAATTGTTATTAGCGATCATTTGCATAAAATATAATTACCGGCAATGATTTATTATGTTAATATGTTAAGCATTACGTTTTTCTTCCTTTTTGCTTCTTCATAAACGAAACGTTGTTTTCGTTATTGTATAATACATTAAAGATTGAACGTTTTAGTATTGAACCAAAAACCACAAATTAATGAGCCTTAATTAATTATGTATTACACTTACATTTCCAAACAAAAGTTTCATTGGATTATGATTTGATGATTTCGTGACAAAATAAAAACCTGAAAGAAAAAACTACACCATTTAAAATACTAAAAACATGAAGTTTCAATAATAATAATAATAGTGTCAAAAACTATTTAATAGATTAGTTTAAAACAAATTGTTCAACAAACTTTTAGAACACATAATTTTTCTTTTTTTATAAAATAAATTTCCTGAATTCTTCCTATATATAACAGAAAAAAAGAAGGCTAGAAAACTCATGTTAATGATTTTTTTCAGTGATATGCTGCTTAACTTGTGCACAGTTTTACCAGACACTCCAGTGCAGTCGGAAGTTACAACCGATTCTTCCGGAAGACTGAGAAACGACAATAACTATCTTCTGAGTGACGCTCATCGAATTCTCTTCTCCGAGATATCAACTTTGATAAGTAAAAACAAATCGATACGTAATATCGAGGATATTTTGATGAAGGTTTTATTGGACAGCGAAGCTTTCTTAGCAAGTTCAGATATAATTGGTATATTTATGCCAAGAGGCGAATCAGCCGCAAATTGGAAAAAAAATCAATTGCCAGTCGATATGACGAATTTTTGGCAACGTTTCGTTGCTCTGTTGCACGAAAAAAAGTTACTCGATGAACTTATATGGCGACTAATCGAGTTTGTTAATTCGACTCATGAGGAAGCGAACAAACGCCTCATCGCTTCGTTATGGATTAAATCCATTTGCCAAGCTTTGGGCAAATTGAGAATCACTCAGAACGTCACTCAAGCGATGGAACATTCGCTGGATGACAAAGAAAAACGAGTGGCATCGAAGCATTTGGTGCAAAGAGTTCGCGATCGAGTGAACAAAGTTCATCCCGAATTATCGTCGGTTATGTGGCTGAACATTGGATCCAATGTACCAGAGTTTTTGAAAGATCTCGATTTTGCTACGGATCTTCTACTCAATGCCAATTCCTTTACGGTTAATTTTATTAATCCGATTCTCGACTTGGTGACTCCGCCGTTGAGTCCAAAGCGAAAAGATAATTTGCTCAGACTTCTTAGAATACACACAAACAGTGAAACCTGCAAGAAAAATAACTCCATCGACGAGGAGAATGAGATTTACGGTGTAGAGGATCTCGCCAAAATCTTTGGCGGAAAAGAGGACCAAGATCGAAAAAATCATCTTAATGAAAATGGAGTTTCTGAAAGATTGTTCGTTCCGGACTTAGCGGATCGAACGATTCGCAACACCAAATGGGAAATAGTATCAGGTGATAATATTGTTTTTGCGGTAATTTTTGCTTACTCATAGAGAAAGAAAACAAAGCTTTTGTTTTCGTAAAATACATTTTTTTCGAGATTTTCATCTCCGGATGTATTTATGTTTGTGTGTGGCACGCTTGCAAAATTCAAACCGCTGTATCTCGAAAACGGCTTTAACAAACAAGCTGAAATTTGGCATGCTAGTAGAGGAGCAACGCCCCCTCCTATGTATAAGTTTTCGAAAAAATTGAAAAAAAAAAAAAATACAGATTTTATAAGCCTTTCAATTTTTCGAAAAATGTCTGTATGTTCTCTAGCTTCCGCAATTTTTTAGCTAACGAGCTAAATAGCTCTGTACAAGTCGAGAAATGAAAAATAATGGTCGGTATCGAATTTGAGCGAAATTCGTAAAGCTGTTCAGATATGATAAAATTTTGAATTTTCGAAAAAATTTTGTTTTCGTTCTTATTCATGTCAAGTTCGACCAAACCTGTTCAAATCTTTTGCAAGGTAAAATTATCATCCAGTTGTAGTAGATATCGAATTTGGTGACGATTGGTAAAGTGGTTCGGATTTTATAAGACATTGAATTTTTCAAAAAATCTCTGTATGTTCTGTAGCTGCCACAATTTTTTTGGTAATGAGCTTAAACAGTTTTTGACGAATAAAGCAATGAAAAATGACGATCGGTATTGAATTTAAGCGAAATCCATAAAGCGGTTCAGATTTTATAAAATTCTGAATTTTGGAAAAAATTTTGTTTTCGTTCTTATTCATGTTAAGTTCGACCAAACCTGTCCAAATCTTTTGCAAGGTAAAATTAACATCCAGTTGTGATAGATATCGAATTTGGTGACGATTGGTAAAGTGGTTCAGATTTTATAAGATACTGAATTTTTCAAAAAATCTCTGTATGTTCTGTAGCTGCCACAATTTTTTAGATACTGAGCGCAAACAGTTTTTGACGAATAAAGCAATGAAAAATGACGATCGGTATTGAATTTAAGCGAAATCCATAAAGCGGTTCAGATTTTATAAAATTTTGAATTTTCGAAGAAAATTTGTTTTCGTTCTTATTCATGTTAGGTTCGACTAAACCTGCTCAAATCTTTTGCAAGGTAAAATTAACATCCAGTTGTGATAGATATCGAATTTGATGACGATTGGTAAAGTGGTTCTGATTTTATAAGACATTGAATTTTTCAAAAAATGTATGTTCTGTAGCAACCACAATTTTTTAGATAATGAGCTCAAACAGTTTTTGACGAATAAAGCAATGGAAAATGACGATCGGTATTGAATTTAAGCGAAATACATAAAGCGGTTCAGATTTTATAGAATTTTGAATTTATGAAAATTGTTGTTTTCGTACTTCTTTAATTTGTATTTAAAATAAGGTTGCAAAGTAGAACTTTGCATATTGCTTCGTCGATAATTTTCATTTTCGCAAAGCTTCCTCCACGAGGAAGCCAAAAATAGAATAAAGAAACTTCCTCATAGAGGCGACGTTGCAAAAGATGAAAATTAATGAGGAAGCAACGTGCAAAGTTCGACTTTGCATCCTTTTTTATTTTGTGTTTAATGTTGAAAATGTAAAGAAGTCATTCCGGTAAGAAGCGCAATCTTGCAAAAAATCTCTCTCTGCTCGCGTTCCATATACATATCTTAATCTTCACGCTTGAAAATATTATTTGTTATGATTAAAGCAATTATAAGCGTAATTATAAAATTTAAATGTCAATCGACGGCTGCAACTTTAACAAATTGAAAAAACAAAGGGACATAATATAGTCGCTTCTTTGCATAGAAAAATATGAACGAACTTTGACTTCAGATGAAAAATTAGCATACGTAAAGTGCACGTTCAAGCAAAAACCGTGAAATCGACAGGATACGTGATTTATTGACGATGCAAGTCAATAAATTACCTCACCAGATGTCACTTTGTCGAAGGTTTTTAACGGTTTGTGGAAGATTAATTTTAACTAAAAAGTAGTTCACATTATTCCAGCTGTTACGCGTTATCGTTTGCATAATTGATATGTATTCGTTTATATTAGCTATTAATTAATTTTTATGTCAATGGAGATTAACGAGATTTTTTTTTAATCTATGTTATGTATACAAAAGTGCATTACGTCGATTTTATAAAGTGTTAAATTCGCTTTCAGGTGATTACGATTGGGCTGCCTGTGCGTTCGGTGTTTTGCCTTGGCAGACTGAATCCTTACAGATGTTGGAACCCATAGTTGATGTGCAACCGACTCCCACAATGATTTCTAAGGTATCGTCGATCGTTCCTGGACTCGTTGACAACAAAGATCTCACGATGCAGAGCCGCGTTAATTGGGACAACGTATTGAGAAAGAAAAAGCGTTTTAAGAGGAAGTTGCAGTGTGGCGAATCCGAAATCATAATCGACAGAGCGATCGAGATTGCCAAAAAGCGACAGAAATAAATCTCACATTGAGAAATACTTCGTTATGACTATTCATCAAATAAAACATATTTCATATAAATAGTATAAATAACAAAGATTTATATTATGCATATACAATATGCATATGCATATGGGGGATTCCACGGGACTTTCGCCACCCCCAAAAAAAAAAAATCTCAAATTTCATCTAAAAATCAGGTTCAGCGGTGTCTATTGATGGACCAAATTTCAAAATTCTAAAAAAATAGTTGACCGGAATATGCAAATTTTTTTGTTTTTTATCGTTTTTCATTTAATCTGTAATATCTCAGAAACTATTGATCGTATCAAAATCATTAAAAGACGAAAATGTGCATTTTTTTAATGGCCAACAAGAAAAAAATATATTCAAAATTAATTGCTTAATTTCAGGTCACATTTTATGGAAGAAACAACAAAATTATTTTTTTTTATGGTTGGACTTCAGATTTTTTCATCGGACAAATTGCCTCGGAATCTTTAAGTGATCGCCGAATTTTGAGTATTTTTTTTTTCATGGGATGGCCCAATGCTGTGACGTTACAGCAATTTGAATGTTTTTAATATATAAAAAAAAATCCATATTCAAAATTAAAATTAATTAAAATGGTTGGACTTCAGATTTTTTCATCGGACAAATTGCCTCGGAATCTTTGAGTGATCGCCGAATTTTGAGTATTTTTTTTTCATGGGATGGCCCAATGCTATGAGGTTCACGAGAGAAATAACATACTATTATTGCTGTAGTCGTTTGTGAAAAAGAATGAAATAGTTTTATTAGTAGCCAACATAAACAACGCACCTTCACGATTTTTGTCACATTATAATCATAAAGACTAAAAAATCGAGGGAGAATGATATCAACGTATAAAAGTATTTGAAACTTCTTTCACTATCACAAAATCCAGGCACCATTGGTTCAACTTTCTATCCTAGCAAGCGCAGCGCCGTAATCACCGTCGAGATTTCATGTAAATATCAGTGATTCGTACATTTTTAAAAATTCAATATAAATAGCTCTGCGCGAGAAAAAAAAGGTTTGCCTAACAAAACTGAAGCTATTTTTAATGAAATTTTAAAAAACGTGAAAAGAATTGAGACAAAATTGCTAGTCGTTATCTCAATTCTTGTGATATTGTCTCGGATAATATTTGTATATAGTTGGTCGCTGTTTGCATCTATACAAGTACTTGTATATTATTTTTTCGAGCTCATATCCTATAAGGATTATATTAATAAACAACGTGTAACAACAATAAACCACGCTCGATACAAAATATAAGTAAATGGGTAGGAATATCGTAAATTATAGCTCATTCGTTGTTTGCTCGCTGACTAGTCTCGAGATTAATTCGAGATAAAGCAACTTCTTCGTCCACATTGAAAAGTTAACTCATATTTTTCATTCCCTTTGAAGAATCGTCAGCTTTGCTACTTCCTACCGATCATCTGATTCAACGAAACATAATTTTCCTCGTTGCAGGCATTATTTTCTAACTCGATAAAACCCTTCAGCGTCTTGCGCAAACGATGAGTCCTTAGAATGAGTAACTAAGTTTATCCGTTGTTCCAGTTTTCTTTAGAAGCTCCTGCAAATGTTTGCTCGTTTCGTAACCAAAAGCATCCAGTGGAATTCGGCTCATCGACGCCAGTCTGTAAATATCGTTATTTTATTAAATGTGTTATTTTGTGTCAGGTCAGCAATTTTTTCAACAGTTCATAATAATCCAGATTTTACTAAAACTTGAGAGTACTTGACGTCATTTTTTAAATTTTTAACACAAAAATTCGCATGTTAAAATTTAAAAAAAAATTATATACCTTGAAACAGAAAAATTGCTCGAGAATAATAGAATGTAAAAAAATAACTTTATTAATGAATTTTGAAAATGTTAAAATCAAAAAAAAAAAATACCTTGAAACAGAAAAATCGCTTGAGAATAATAGAATGTAAAAAAATAACTTTATTAATGAATTTTGAATATGTTAAAATTAAAAAAAAAATATACCTTGAAACAGAAAAATCACTCGAGAATAATAAAATGAAAAAAAAATAACTTTATTAATGAATTTTGAAAATGTTAAAATGTAAAAAAAATTATATACCTTGAAACAGAAAAATCGCTCGAGAATAATAGAATGTAAAAAAATAACTTTGTTAATGAATTTTGAAAAAGGAATACTACAAAAATTCACATAAAATAGTAAAATCTGGCAAAATATGAGAAGTATGAAAAAGATCTTAAAAACGACACAATTAATAGAGTATTTTTCATATGATTAACAATCTTGTTGAATTATAGGAAAAATAAACTTTGTGCTTTACCTTCCACCGGAAAGATTATACAGAAACTTCCAGTAGGACGGTCTTAGATTTTGAGGCTCGATAATAGCCGCGTGAAAGAGAAGCGCGGTGCTGAAGCAGTACAAGATAATTGAAAACCACTTGACTTCGGGCAGTCTTCCATTCTCAACTTCACGGTTCCACAGTAACTAAAAAAAACGTAAATATATGCATATAAAGTGTGTGCACAGCGTGTTGGAATTCAGCCGTAAGATTTGTCTAGGCATTGTAGGGTTTTCATTAGCTTCATTAGCTTCATTTACCTGTAAGGCTTTCCACATGACGTACAAGGCAATGGTGTTGTTAGGATACATTGTGAATGCAATACTTGCTATAATTCCAGCGGGAATTGCGTGATACTTCGAGTCTTTGTTGCATGCTCTTCTCAAAGAGCATGAGGTTAACTATAATGGAATAAATTTAAATTAATAAATCAAATAATGTATTTAATCAAAAGCTTCACATCGTTGCGTTTTTACACCGACATTTTTTAAACGAACTTTTTTTTATCGCTTTTTTCGATTGTATATTGGTTTTCTAATAATGTTGGAGTAAATTTAAATTTATGCAGACAAAAAATTGCGAAAAAACGCATGAAATAATCTACGTAATAACATAATACCATTTTATATAATTTAAATTCGTCATATAAAGAATTATTTAACTGAATAGCCGACGATTTACGAAAGTTAGAAGATGTCCTTCAAAAAAATCGAAGTTCAATAACATATCTAAAATTATGCAGATATTTTTTGGCGATAATTACAGTAAAGAAAAGGAATGTGATGTATTGTGTGTAAAAATTGCACAATATCGGTAGAAGCGTTCTGAATATACAGACGTTTGAATTTTTATTTTCTTAATGTGTTTTCCCGCTGATTAAAAATATTATAAGTAATCCGGCATAATTATCGGGAGATTTTTTTCATCATAAAAACAAAATTCACTCTATGAGAATGAACAAAAAGGTTAAAAAAGTGATTTGAAGTATATTCAGACTTAATTAATATTGAAATACACAAGAAAAAGAATAGACATCGTTAATCGGAGACGCATACGATTAACATGGATTCTGTAACCTTGTAATCTGATGGAAATGGACATTTTTTAAATTAATCTTATCGAATCTTTTTATGTTTCAGTGTAATGGCCGAAAATTTCTTAATTTGTGGCGTATGAAAAAAATTGATACATACCCTGTACAAACCGGCGAATCCACCAAGAAAGACCCCCAAATTAAAATTCCTTCTCGTAAATATCCTCGATTTCAGTAATTCCGGCCTTTTGATAATTTTTTTCATTTGAAATACCAATTGTAAAGCTAATTGTGCACAAACGCCAATACTGAATAGTTTCGTACTTCCCTAAAAAAAAAATACAGTAGGACGATAATAGATATACTATTATTTTGACTTGGCTACCATTCGAATAAAAAAAAAAAACTCCACATAATTTTTTTACTAAAAACGACGCTTACAAAATGCCATCATTAATTGTAAAAGAATTTTTTAATTTTAATTATTTTTCTACTAGAATGGTGCCTATTATTTTTGTTACTGCATCATACAGAATTCGAAGATAAGCCCAAATTAGGGTTAAATTTACGAACCCCTAAAATGTAGTGAGCACAGCTAAAAGGATGTGGGCAAGAGGAATGTCGGCTGCATTCTTTTATCCTATTAATTATATGTTCGTAAGCTTTTAGTGCCTTCCACACTGTGTGAAATGTTGAGTTTCTCGAACCCTTTACACCGTTACGGCTGTTTGCTCCAAAACCTTGGTGATCGGATTTACCGGAACTTTGGGGTCTGGCTTGAAGGAGCTGCGATCTTTGCTTCTCCAGATATTCTGGCTCCTCGTATTCACCAACGGCATATCTATGTAAATATCCATCTAGTAAATGTCCGTGAAATATTTGCATTCTACTCAATTTTTTAGTACAGATGTATGTGCGATACAATTTAAAAGTCTGAATAAAAATATGTAAACAGCATTTTAAGGGATCTTTCCAGTGTGAAAAAAAAATCTTTTTTTTCGTCTTATCCATTAGTAACATCCTCTCAAATTTTTAAAGCGAAATTCGAAATACTCCGCTCACATACTTTATGAATCTGGCATCGCCGATAAGTCGTAAGTACACAATTTAGGTATATGAAATTTCTACACTCGAAACTTTAAACGCGTTTTTCTCGAAACGACATTTTTCAAAACGGTGGACATTCTCCAGGGCACAGTTTTCAAGCGATAGTTTTCAAATTTTAGGAGAACATTCTTCACGCTACTCTCTATCGTGCTATGGAAGTTTTTTTTTTAATCTTCCCATTTTTTTAAAAGAAAAACTGTCGAAAAAAACGGCTAAAATCGGTACTTTTTGTTCAAACCGCCGCCATTTTGTCAATTTTGATTTTAAAAAAATCCTCCATAGCGCGATAGCCAATCGCATACTAATTAATAATCCTTTGGGGGGTTTTTTTTTTAGATCAAATTTGCGACCCCATGATGTCCACCGTGAGGCTATCTTTTTTATCAACATTATTTGCAACAATAAATAAAAATATTTAAACAATAAAAATCGTCTTATAAAAAATCATTTTTTGTCATTCATGATTACCTTAATATGTCACAAAAATTTCAGATTGATCGGCGTATAGTAACCGTCCGAAAAAAAATCGTGACAATAGGCTGTTTTTCGGGCCGTCACACTGAAAAGATCCCTTAAAAAATCGTTGCATAAAATCACCCTAATTGTATCCTCCTTAAAACTTGAAATCAAAGTTGCTATTGCATTCTAATACACTGAAACTTCAAGTTGAGATGAATATGCAATTCATCTTTACACATCAAGAAAGTTTCTTTCTTAAGAATTGAAAAAAATCTATGCTTAAAACCAACATAATTTCGTCCTCTATAAAACTTGTAACCAGAGCTGCAATTGCATTCCAATTTACTGAAACCTCCAGCTGAAATGTATGTGCAATAAATCTTTAAGTATTCAGAAAAAAATTAAAAGCATTTACAAAAATCAATCCTTAAAGCCAACATAATTGTGCTATCCTTAGTATAGGTAATAATATCGTGTTTTTTTTTAAATCACTCCCTAGACTCTCGATTAATTTTTCTATTTTTGCTGTACCCACCTGATTATCTTGTATATAGAATCTCTCTTGTTACTCTTGGACCGAAATAGATATAGTAGCATTGCCATACTTGCACCATATATATAAACTTCACCTTTTGGTACAACAGAATAGTATCCTCTGGATATTCCCATCCTGAATAGGGTTTCTGTTGCCTGTAAGCAAAAAAGCACTGGTGCTAATTGTTAAAAAGTACAATATACTCCTTTGTTTTTGAGAGGGAAATCTACAGAGAATTTTAATACGTACAATATTTGAAACATAGAGGCACAGTAGAGTTTGTCTGGAAGGCCTTTCAATGAGAATAGCAGAAAAGCTTGACAAAAATGACGGAATAAACGACACCGTGAGAACATTGAAATTTCCCAGGACTTTTCTGTAAATTAGCAATAAATAAAATTATATTAGCGAATACAAAGAGTCGTAGATTTGATTTAATTCATTTTTGTAAATTAATGTCAGGATATTTATTAAGGTTTTGGACTGGGACTCACCTTATTGTACAAATGAACATTGAGTACGTAAATGCGCTCCAGGAGAGAAAAGCTGTCGACTGTAGAATGCCTAACACAGTTTTCGTTATATCCGATCCTTTCGGTACTTTTCCTTTCATCAAGAGAGTGACCTAAAAAGAAGATGGTATATATTATATATTAAAAGAACTGGTACTTTCTCCTCCTGCAACAGGTAAAGCATTTTAAATGTATTTTTTCTCTTCTCAAGTGTGGAACGTTGATAAAAAATTATCATACTTGTATATTGAAGTCAATGGAAATTTGTATACACCAATTTTTTATATAGCGATTTTCGATATAATTAACAAGTTTTGTAGACGAGAAATGCCAGCCTCAAAATTATGTCAATAATCAGAGTTATTGAACTAAATTAAATTTTTTATTCATTGCGTAAGTAATTCGATATTAATTATTTTTGTACAATATTCCACCGCACATATAATTCTGTATATTGGTAAAAAATGTATGAATTTTTTTTTTCAATAAATTAAATAGAACATATTCTTTATAGAATCGATGAAAACGAATTAGTGAGAAAAATAATCAACAAATTATTTGTTTGAGTACGTTGATGTTTTTTGTGGTACATTTTAATGAATTTTTCGAGTAAAATCTTCAAAAACAATCAGAGTTATTGAACTGAATTAATTTTTTTTATTCATTGCGTAAGTAATTCGATATTAATTGTTTTTGTACAATATTCCACCGCACATATAATTTCGTATATTGGTATTCAATAAATTGAATAGAACAAATTCTTTATAGATTCGGTGAAAACGAATTGTAATGGATAATAGATAGTGGGAAATATAATCAACAAATTATTTGCTCGAGTACGTTGATGATTTTCGTGGTACATTTTAATGAATTTTTCGAGTAAAATCTTCAAAAACAATCAGAGTTATTGAACTGAATTAATTTTTTTTATTTATTGCGTAAGTAATTCGATATTAATTATTTTTGTACAATATTCCACCGCACATATAATTCCGTATATTGGTAAAAAAATGTATGAACATTTTTTTTCAATAAATTAAATAGAACAAATTCTTTATAGATTCGGTGAAAACGAATTATAATGGATAATAGATAGTGGAAAAAATAATCAACAAATTATTTCCTTGAGTACGTTGATGATTTTCGTGGTACATTTTAATGAATTTTTCGAGTAAAATCTTCAAAAACAATCAGAGTTATTGAACTGAATTCATTTTTTTTTATTCATTGCGTAAGTAATTCGATATTAATTATTTTTGTACAATATTCCACCGCACATATAATTCCGTATATTGGTAAAAAAATGTATGAACATTTTTTTTCAATAAATTAAATAGAACAAATTCTTTATAGATTCGGTGAAAACGAATTATAATGGATAATAGATAGTGGAAAAAATAATCAACAAATTATTTCCTTGAGTACGTTGATGATTTTCGTGGTACATTTTAATGAATTTTTCGAGTAAAATCTTCAAAAACAATCAGAGTTATTGAACTGAATTAATTTTTTTTATTCATTGCGTAAGTAATTCGATATTAATTATTTTTGTACAATATTCCACCGCACATATAATTTCGTATATTGGTAAAAAAATGTATGAACATTTTTTTTCAATAAATTGAATAGAACAAATTCTTTATAGATTCGGTGAAAACGAATTATAATGGATAATAGATAGTGAAAAAAATAATCAACAAATTATTTGCTTGAGTACATTGATGATTTTCGTGGTACATTTTAATGATTTTTTCGAGTAAAATCTTCAAAAACAATCAGAGTTATTGAACTGAATTATTTTTTTTTATTCATTGCGTAAGTAATTCGATATTAATTGTTTTTGTACAATATTCCACCGCACATATAATTCCGTATATTGGTAAAAAAATGTATGAACATTTTTTTTTCAATAAATTGAATAGAACAAATTCTTTATAGATTCGGTGAAAACGAATTATAATGGATAATAGATAGTGGGAAAATTAATCAAATTATTTCCTTGAGTATGTTGATGATTTTCGTGGTACATTTTAATGAATTTTTCGAGTAAAATCTTCAAAAACAATCAGAGTTATTGAACTGAATTAATTTTTTTTTATTCATTGCGTAAGTAATTCGGTATTAATTGTTTTTGTACAATATTTCACCGCACATATAATTCCGTATATTGGTAAAAAAATGTATGAACATTTTTTTTTCAATAAATTGAATAGAAGAAATTCTTTATAGATTCGGTGAAAACGAATTATAATGGATAATAGATAGTGGGAAAAATAATCAACAAATTATTTGCTTGAGTACGTTGATGATTTTCGTGGTACATTTTAATGAATTTTTCGAGTAAAATCTTCAAAAACAATCAGAGTTATTGAACTGAATTAATTTTTTTTATTCATTGCGTAAGTAATTCAATATTAATTGTTTTTGTACAATATTCCATTGCACATATAATTCCGTATATTGGTAAAAAAATGTATGAACATTTTTTTTTCAATAAATTGAATAGAACAAATTCTTTATAGATTCGGTGAAAACGAATTATAATGTATAATAGATAGTGGGAAAATTAATCAAATTATTTCCTTGAGTATGTTGATGATTTTCGTGGTACATTTTAATGATTTTTTCGAGTAAAATCTTCAAACACAATCAGAGTTATTGAACTGAATTAATTTTTTTTATTCATTGTGTAAGTAATTCGATATTAATTATTTTTGTACAATATTCCACCGCACATATAATTCGGTATATTGATAAAAAAATGTATGAACATTTTTTTTCAATAAATTAAATAGAACAAATTCTTGATAGATTCAATGAAAACGAATTAGTGAGAAAAATAATCAACACATTATTTCCTTGAGTACGTTGATGATTTTCGTGGTACATTTTAATGAATTTTTCGAGTAAAATCTTCAAAAACAATCAGAGTTATTGAACTGAATTAATTTTTTTTTATTCATTGCGTAAGTAATTCGATATTAATTATTTTTGTACAATATTCCACCGCACATATAATTCCGTATATTGGTAAAAAAATGTATGAACATTTTTTTTCAATAAATTGAATAGAACAAATTCTTTATAGATTCGGTGAAAACGAATTATAATGGATAATAGATAGTGAAAAAAATAATCAACAAATTATTTGCTTGAGTACATTGATGATTTTCGTGGTACATTTTAATGATTTTTTCGAGTAAAATCTTCAAAAACAATCAGAGTTATTGAACTGAATTATTTTTTTTTATTCATTGCGTAAGTAATTCGGTATTAATTGTTTTTGTACAATATTTCACCGCACATATAATTCCGTATATTGGTAAAAAAATGTATGAACATTTTTTTTTCAATTAATTGAATAGAACAAATTCTTTATAGATTCGGTGAAAACGAATTATAATGGATAATAGATAGTGAGAAAAATAATCAACAAATTATTTCCTTGAGTACGTTGATGATTTTCGTGGTCCATTTTGATGAATTTTTCGAGTAAAATCTTTTTGCTTCCTCATAAAGGAAGTTTTGTTTTCATGAAAATTTTTTTTTTCGATATTTTCATGTCAGTACATTCAGAATGGGCCAAAACGTGGAGAAAAGTGATTTATGTGTGTGTGAAATGTCTGTGTGTGTGTGTCTGTTACACGATCGAGAAATGTAAACCTTTATAACTCGGGAATGCCTTGAGATATCAAACTGAAATTGGACCATAGATAAAGGGACCAAGCCTCATCGTTCATACAGATTTTTGTTAAAATCCACTTCATCGTTAAATAATTACGCGTTTTTTAATTTTTTGAAAAATGTCTGTTTACGCGATAACTCTTTCAATTTTCGAGATATTGATCTTAAAATTAGTATGAATGTGAGCTTTCATACGCCGGTGATCGCTATTGAATTTGATTAAGATTGGTTGAACCGTTAAAATTTTATGATGTTTTGAATTTTTCAAAAAAATTGACATTATCGCTCTATTGTAACTTTTGCAAAACTTAAGATAGCGTGCTCAAATTTTGTATATAAATGAAACAATATTCAGCCATTATATATGTATAATTTAGTGACGAACAGTATGAAATTTTTGATTTTATGGAATGTTGAATTATTTTTTAAAATATACATTATCACATTCACTTTCGGAAACGCTCTAATAATCACGAAATAACGTAATAACGAAATAGAAAAAGCGAATCCACAACATGTATATTTATCTAATTGAAACAAGGATGCAAAGTAGAACCTTGCACATTGCTTCCTCATTATTTTTCGCGTTTTACAAAGCTTCCTCTATGAGGAAGCCAAAAATTGAATAACATACTTCCTCATAGAGGTAGCTTTGTAAAAATAATGAGGAAGCAATGTGCAAGGTTCTACTTTGCATCCTTGTTTATTTTACCGCAGACACGGAATTAATACGAAGATGTGATCGATATTTGCATTCTGTACGAAATATCAAAAATTTTGGAGCAGATAGTACTTCCGATTTTTATTTATCGTTTGAATTTTTTCACAGTACAGTTACGACTTATTTACGTTTAGGGGATATTGCAGGTACGATAGTGTTATCAGTATGACTGTGTGAGCTATTGCTGCGCTTTATCAATCTTGTTCAACTGATTGAATACCTTAACTGGATTGTTGAATTTAAAAAAAGGGGCTCAACTCGCTTTATCGAAACTTCGACTGCTCTATGGTGTTAATTTCCTCGCATTTAGGCAAAACCCATAAGACTTTTAAATATAATTTTCCTCTAATCATTAACACTTTTTCCCTTTTTTTGTGCCCTGTAAATGGCGTGTTTATTTACTAAATATTAAAAAATATTTTTCTGTCTTTTACGCAGTGAAACGCGGTTTCGAAATAATTAATTGAATCTGAATTATTTTTCTTCTTATAAGTCATTAAAATCCACGTATTTTCGTGGTTTTATATTTTAGATACGATAGACCGTCCCCAAAATATCAAAATGTCAATGAAAAATATTTGGAAATTCTAGAATTCGCTCAAAAAAAATATATATAAGTAAGTATGTTATTTAATTTTGGCTTTTTAAAAACCGAAAAATAATGAGGAAGCAATGTGCAAGGTTCTACTTTGCATCCTTGTTTTAATTATATAAATAAACATGTTGTGAATTCGATTTTTCTATTTCGTTATTCCGTTATTTCGTTATTATTAGAGCGTTTCCGAAAGTAAATGTGATAACATATATTTTTAAAAATAATTCAAAATTCCATAAAATCAAAAATTTCATACCGTTCGTCACTAAATTATACATATATAATGGCTAAATATTGTTTCATTTATATACAAAATTTGAGCTCGCTATCTCAAGTTTTGCAAAAGTTACAATAGAGCGATAATGTCAATTTTTTGAAAAATTCAAAATTCCATAAAATCTCAACCACTTTGCCGATTCGAGCCAAATTCAATACCAAACAACATTGAGTGTACCTGCTCTTATAACCAACTATTTAGCAAAATAGACTAAATTTTACGAAAGTTAGAGCGACTATCTCCTTTTTTCAAAAAATTCAAAATTCCATAAAATCTGAACCATTTTGCCGATTCGAGCCAAATTCAATACCAACCAACATTGAGTGTACCTGCTCTTATAACCAACTATTTAGCAAAATAGACTAAATTTTACGAAAGTTAGAGCGACCGCCTCCTTTTTCCAAAAAATTCAAAATGGCATAAAATCGAAATTTTCGCACAGATTTTGTCGAAAATTGCTACAGTTGAAGAGGATCTGCTGCTACATTTGTGTGCCAAATTTGAGCGCGATATACAAAATGGTTATTGAGTTATCAGCGTTCGAATTTTCGCATACATACATACGGACATTTTTTCTAGATCACTTTTCTGGATATTTTGGATAATTCTAATTGTCCTGACATAAAAATCTCGAAATTTTTTTTTTCCATGAAAACAAAGCTCTATGAGGAAGCAAAAACAATACATGCACACTTGATTTGAATTTGCTGGAATTATCTAATTTTATTTTTCGAAATTATTTGAAAAGAAACATTTTTTTGAGTTGCTGATACAAAATCCCTCATATATATTCTCTAAATCTGGAAATCAATATATATCTTGTACCCACTTATCTATACAATCCAATATTTACATGTACTCAATTATCACATTATTATCCGCGATTCATACTTCAATATATCTTATCTCATAATTGATGCAACAATCTTTATTGTTAAAATGATTATAATTACAAGTACAAGTAAATAAAATAATCTTTAAATCAAAGTCCATAAACTCGAATATTCAAATATTTGACGCATACAACGTGAGATAGAATTTTTCTTCGTTCACAAAAATCTCAAAAAAATTCTTCAAAATCCGAGTTTATACATAAATAAACATTTGATGACAAATCGCCTGTAGTAGATTAATTTTTTATTTAATGTTTCATTTTAATTAATTTAATTTAATTAATTAATTTACTCAAATTAATTAAAATAATTTAATTAATTTTTCTTTTATGTGTTAATAATTTTTTCAATCAAAAAAGCTTAAAAACTATAAGAAGAAAAATCTTGCCAATTTTGTCTATAAGCTAGAAAATTTTGATATCCAACAAAGTATTTTTCAGAATTTTTTAAAATTTTTTAAAATTATGACATTCAACATGTCACTTTTAAAAAAAATTGCATAGAAAAAGTAAATAATACAAATCTGGTGGATTTGAGGGTCTATCGAGAATCCTAGAAAAAATTACGAGCCAAATCGAGGAGGTCAAGGGTCAGATCCAGGTCGAATCGAGATGGAATGCCCCATATATAACAAATGATAGCCAGGTAATAATACCCACCTAACACAGATTCGTAACTTTGATATAATATTTACGTTAACGAAATAACGTGTTCTGTCAAAATAACATCACTAGTGACGCATCAGTGATACATTATTTCTCACTCAAGAAGGTCTCAGGATATGGAAAAATTTTCGTAACATTTATATTACACTACATAACATTTATGGAACAAGTAAGTTTATTACGTCACATTTTAATGAAATCTCGATAACAAATGTTACTTATTTTTGTTACATAAATAATCTGTAACGTTTGCATATTATTTAAACAGAATTTTGTGTCACAACTAGATACGATTGTTATTAAAACAAGACATCGTGCTTATGTCAATGTTACACAACAACGTTATGTTTATTTACAATTGGAAAGTTATGTAACTGTTACATTCTGTGTTTGGTGGGTAGCAACGCATGGAAATACATTACATACATTACGCGCTGTATTTACTTACAGCGCAAGTACATTAGATAGAGAGAGAGAGAAAAAAAGAGAGACACATGACAGAGGTCGTTGCCTTGACAGCGCGATGTTATCGTAGGTCGGGCTCATTGACATTTGTTTAATCGATCGAATAAACTCTACAAAAATATAATGATAATACGCACCAAGTAAACCGTAGAATATATTCTAAGGCTCTCCTGCACCGCGTGTAGTCCCAGACCAGCTGTTCCGCTGGCACAAGAGTTTGTCCATGGATGAACATATTCAATGCAGCTCGCGGATATGAATTTACTGTGTTGTGTAGGCATCTTCGTGCTCGAGAAAATCTGTAAGGCCTCGTCGTCGGTGCAGCTGCACTCTTGTCGCTTTTGTATTTCGTTACTTTTTCTTTTCACAGCGCGACGATAGTTCTGTTTATTTATCTTACCGAAGTAAAAGATCTCGATTGTACATAATCATCTCCAGTCATGGACGGACTTTGACACACGTTCGGTCCGATAGTTCACCAGATACATACTCGTTTGTTGCGTAAAAATAAAGCTGACACTTAGATTGCGCAACGCGATTGTACGAGAGCGTCAATCTACGTTGGGTATACGATTATAACAAGCTCTCGAAATCGCGTGTCACAAAATATAGGCCTCGTTGTTTTTTTTTTATACAAAATTTCGGGTTCCTACGCGTATTTAGGAAAGACGCGCGTTTTCGAGCATTGTGCAGTTTCACTAAGGCACACGAAGATTCGGAGTTTTGTTGTTGTATTTATTTAGCTTTTATGACTGTCAGAATGCACGAGGTTAACACGCGGACCAGTCGAGAGTTCGTGACCGACTGAAGCTCTTGACTGTTCCGGCCGCACGCGTAGCCGCGAGTGCGGAAACATGATTTTTAAAACGATACAGTCGACTCTCTTAGATAAGCGCAGCTGTGAGTACCATCGCACTTAAGGCGAGGTGAAATATTCATGAGTGCGAGAAGGATAGCGAATATCTTTCGGAACGAGAGTACTCAGAAACTGGACATTTTTTCGGAAAAATGAAAGTTTTACAGCATGCAGAATTAAAGAGACCAATGTTGTAAGACTTTTCTTTTATCAAAAAACGTTCGGTGTCGTCTGAAAAATTGTTTACAGTTTTTGTTACCGACTGAGTAGGTTTCACCTCGCCTTAACGTGATGTGCTAGTCGTTTTATCGCTCTCTCTCACACCACCATGGTTGCCAATGGTGTTATCTCTCTTGCACTCACGGCAGTTCAGTCAGTGTAGCACATCACCTTAACGTGATGTGCTAGTCGTTTTATCGCTCTCTCTCTCTCACACCACCATGGTTGCCAATGGTGTTATCTCTCTTGCACTCACGGCAGTTCAGTCAGTGTAGCACATCACCTTAAGGTGTAGCAACATGTCGTCTGTCTCTCTCAGATCGCCATTAGTGCGAGTGAGATAGCTGAATCTTCCCGAAGCGTTATTCGTCGCCACGGTTAATTTTTCGAATAAAAGTCGAGAAGTACTGACTGCAGAGTACCAAGACGCAGTCAGTACTTCTCGTCTTTTGCCTGAAATATCAATTGTGACCAAGAACAACGCTTTACAGTTTTTGTTACCGACCGAGCACCCCATGAGTGCGAGAAAGATAGCGAATATCTTGAGGAACAAGAATTCTCAGAAACTTGATCTTTTTTGGGAAAAATGAAAGTTTTACATCATGCAGAATTAAGAGACCAATGATGTAAGACTTTTCTATTATCAAAAAAAGTTCGGTGTCCTCTGAAAGATTGATTACAGTTTTGTTACCGACTGAGTAGGTTTCATCTCACCGTATAATCTGCTACTGCTCGGTCGGTAACAAAAACTGTAAGACGTTGTTTTTGGTTACAATTGATGTTTCAGGCTAAAGACGAGAAGTACTGACTGCGTCTTCGCATTCTGCAGTGAGTAATTCTCGTCTTTTATTCGAATAATCAACCGCGACGGAGAACAACACTTCGGGAAGATTCAGCTATCTTACTCGTACTTATGGCGATCTGAGTGAGACAGACGATATGTAGCACATCACCTTAATGTATGTACAGGGAATCAACACGGAGGCGTGGCTTATTTCAATATGGCAGTGTCATCACAAGATAAATTAGCTAACACGGAAGACAATTCATGATTTTTATCATTTGCACGATTTTCTCTATTTTCACTGAGTATTTTATTAGGTATTCCTGAAGTACGCTTATTGGCTTTTACTATTCCCATCTCCCTTTATTCCCCATTCAGACAGTCCACAGAGTGTTTTGTCACCGTGGCACAGGGAAACTGCGGAAAACCTGACCGATACAGGCGGCTTTATTTTTACAGAGTTTCTACTGTAGAATACATTAGAAACTCAGAAAAATTGCCTCAGGTTAAACGGTCACCCATCCAAGTTATGGCCGGAAGAAATGCGGCTTAAGGATGTTCGACCGTTTCTCACTAGTCGAATAAGTGCTAAATTTTTGTAATTGTTTCATTAAAGTTTAATGCATTAAATAATTTTTTTTTTAATTTAAATTTTTAAATTTAATGCATTCGTTCAGGTTTTTCCATTAATAATCAATAATTTTTAGCCAATTTTGATGAATGATGGCTTATTCTCTTTCTTGAAAGATGCTCTACAAATTGACCGACAGGATATTTGATATTATTGATCGTTTAATAATTATAGCTATTTGTTTATGAAAGTATTTAGATTTTTGTTAAACAGCAGGCTATAATTATTAAACGATCAATAATATTAAATATCTAGCCGGTCAATTTGTAGAGCCTCTTGGAAAAAACCTGAACCTTCTTGGAAAAAACCTGAACGAAAATGTATCCCATCGGAAAGTGACGTTAATCAGTTAATATTTATGCAAATTCGTCACTATTAATTTTTCTCCCGGTTAAGTGTACATACTTCAATATAAATCAACGCTCCACTATTATTATTTAATGCATTAAACTTTAATAAATCGATTACCAAAATATACCACTGATTTGACTAGTGTGAAGCAGTCGAACCTCCTTAACTCTGGGGACCGCCAAAGCCAAACATCGACCACACGTTCACTACTGTCGATCTAAGATTCTTTGTATTTTCACCGAGTTTTATTATTGGGATTTGATTATTTTCGACTTATTACTGCTGCCTATTGTGTCATTATGAAATTCGTATTTTTTTTTTTTTTGTGTTCGATCGTTAATTTTCGGGTCAGGAGGAATCTATTTGAATTAATGGCGAGTGATTTACTGATGCGTCAAAATTTTTACGGTCGCGTAGAAAACATCTTACTCAATGTTCGTTTTTAGGTTAAAAGGCTTTAAAAATGCGATATCCTAAAAATGATAGATGAATAGAATTTTTTAAATAGAAAAAACTTGTTTGTTTTGATAGGACATATGATGGTCACGTGGTCGCCAATATCATCGATAGAGGGGTCAAGGTCATTTGCTTTTTTTATTAGGCGGAATAATCATGGTTATTTCGCATAATGTTAATCGGTAGAATATAGACCATCGCATTTAAAATGCAATATCCCAAAAATTATAGTCGACTGGAATTTTTTGAATAGAAAAAACTTGTATGATTTCATTAAAGACATGATCATCACGTGGTTAATATCATCGATAAAGGGGTCAAGGTCACCTACATTTTTTGTTACGCGAAATAATGATGTATATTTCGAAAAATTTTCGTCGTAACTTTTAAAAAGTGTCATAATAACGTAGTTGAATCTCCCCTATAAATTATTACAGCGCGAAGCAGATGGTCCGAAAAATGTGTTTAATAAAAAAAACAGTCGTTGATAACAAAAAGTCTGTTGATCCAATGTCAGAGATAAATCAGAGAGCGCATCGAGGTGAAACAAAAAGAAATAGGAATTACCGAGCGCTTCTGTAGAGAAGGTCGACTTTATGAAATGAATATTCATCGGTCGGTATAACACTGAACAAATAATGGACGTCGAGATTTTCCGATGAATATGTAAATAATATCGAAAGATTGAACCGACAGTAGTGGACGCGCGGTCGGTGTGTGGCTTCGGCGGTCCCCAGAGTTAAGCAGCATTATTTGCGGTCATAACTTGGATGGGTGACCGCTTAGCCTTGCACTGGTTTGCGCGCCAACTGCTGAGCGGGAGGCAGTTTTTCTGAGTTTCTAATGTATTCTCATACAGTAGAAACTCAGTAAAAATAAAGCCGACTGTATCCGCCAGGTTTTCCGCTGTTTCCCTGTGCCCTCGTGCAAATGCGATATAATAGTGCATTAGGATGAGTGACTGCGCACAACACTCTAGAGGAGGTCTCTATGAAGGAACGGGGAAAAGGGGAGAGGGGAAAACGTAAAATCCTGAAGAAGGCCCCGATCAGAAACTACCGAGGGTAGGAAAGTAGCATCGGTTTCGGACACATTTCCGAGGGTTTTCCAAGGGAAAACCGAGGATTCGCCAGCAACATCGCATCGATGTTCATAGTCTTTCTCCTCAATCGTCGGTTGTTAAAAGCGAACGAGGGTAAACCGACGGTAAATCGAGGGTAAACCGAGAATACGTCGTTTCTACAGAACCCGATTCTACACATCGCCGACTCAACACCACTGACTCTACACAACGGCAATTTGACACATGCCTCGATTCAACACAACAGCAACTGTACACATCAGCAACTCAACATATCACCAACTCGACACATACCTCAATTCGACACAACCCCAATTCTACACAGCCCCGATTCTACACAGTCACAACTGTCACGAGCCAAATGCACAACGGCAATACTTTACACAGCCCCGATTCTACACAGGCACAAATGTCACGAGCTAAATTCACAACGGCAATACTCTACACAGCCCCGATTCTACACAAGCACAACTGTCACGAGCTAAATTCACCAAAGCCCCGATTGAACACAT
Organism: Ephialtes manifestator; assembly: GCA_963970395.1. NCBI lineage: Eukaryota > Metazoa > Arthropoda > Insecta > Hymenoptera > Ichneumonidae > Ephialtes > Ephialtes manifestator. The sequence continues at coordinate 50,984,221 of OZ019968.1, forward strand.
CACCGATTCTACACCGTCACCAACTCTCATCCAATCATAGTGCGCCGATGAGTTGGAATACTTGAACGACATACGTTGATTGGATGTGAGTTGGTGACGGTGTAGAATTGGTGATGTGTTGAATCGGGACTTTGATGAATTTAGCTGGTGACAGTTGTGCCTGTGTAGAATCGGGGCTGTGTGGAGTATTGCCGTTGTGAATTTAGCTCGTGACATTTGTGCCTGTGTAGAATCAGGGCTGTGTAGAGTATTGCCGTTGTGCATTTGGCTGGTGACAGTCGTGACTGTGTAGAATAGCGGCTGTGTAGAATTGGGGTTGTGTCGAATCGACGCATGTGTCGAATTGCCGTTGTGTAAAGTCGGTGATGTGTAGAATCGGGTTCTGTAGAAATGACGTATTGCCATGGTAAACCGAGAATAAAGTAAACCAAGAGTAAATACAGGTAAACCGAGGTTAAACCGAGGGTAAGCCGAGAATAAACGGGGGGTAAGCCGAGGTTTCACGATTTTTTACGTTATCGTCAGTTTAGGCTCAAAAACCTTCGGGAAAGTGTCCAAAACCGAGTGTCGGTTTACCCTCGTTATGCCTCGATGATTTCTGATAGCTGCATACGAAAGAAACCAATAATAATTTAAAAAAATAAAAATCGAACGATTGATAAAACATAGACGTTTTCGTAGAGTATATTTGATGCAGATTAATGCATTCACAAAAAAATATGTCATTACCCAGTAGTATAAATTGAATGAAGGGTCGGTCAATAAATCAATAATATAATATGTACTATGTATAATGTAGCGCGTGTCCAGCAACCACATTTTAGCGTCTTATTTAAATAATATTATTATACGTAATTAGGGTGTGCTATTTACAATCGTATTACTGGTGATTAAGGATGACGCGGTATCATAAAGGTCATTACGATGATTTTTTTAGTCACACAGTATTACTTAGCGTTTAATCACTATAAGTACAATCACTGTTAAAATTGTCAGAAAATTTGGGATAGTTTCATTATTATTTATGCATATACCATTCGTGATTAATTAAACATGCAAAATTTTCAGAATATCGAACATTCGGTTAAATATTCGAATTTAGTATTCTTAAACGATACGATATTTGAATATTTCATATTTTAAAGTCATTATATTAAACGATTTATTTAAATATACCGATAGCTCAACATTCCTGTAATTTCGTATATTGAATTTTTATTGTAGAATGATATATACAAAATAAATTAAAAACTGAACAGCGGCGATTAAAGTTTCATCAAAGACATTTTTTTTACAATTGTGAGAAATGAAAAACGTTCTTTGTAAACATTATATATAACTCGATGAGCTTTAAGCATAAATCGGTAAATTTAGATAACGGCGTGTCAAATAGTACAGGATTTTTTTTTCTAATCAGCTGTAAAGAATAGCTTTATCAGAATGGATATTCATGTAAAAAAAAGGCTTTACTTATCAGGAGATTATGAAATGTAATACAGTAGTAACAGGCAAAAAAACGATTAATCATCGATAAACGGCATGACGCATCAATAAAAAGCGTTCAATTTATTAACTTTTAGCCTGGAACTTGTATTCAAGCAATAAGAATCTCCTTAAAATAGTTTTCAAGATCGAAAAACTGAATAATTGCATACTTTTGGACCATTAATCATCGCATATTGCTCATTATTATTTGGTTCGCAATTATCAACAGTTATTTAATCGTCAATGCATATTTAATACATTTATATTCTAACATTATCCATCACGACCGTATCTTAAATTTTAATAACAATTTGTTTATGCATAAAGTCCTCCCCATTTTTTTTTTGTGCATTTACTTTCCTAACATTTTTAACAGTGTACACATTGCCGGAACGGCGCAATGTTTCCGGAAGAGCGACTAAAATAAAGCTTGATTGTTGTTTACGATTTTTCTCGTTTCTTTTTTGTTCCCTAAGGAAATTAAGCCTTGCTGCAAGGCTGTATTGTGTAATTCAAAGGTGGAGGTGGTACGAGAAGAGGCAAAGGAGTGGGAGGTGGAGGAGCTGGAACTGGCGTAGGTGACGAAGACGATGGCGAAGGCTCGACCGTTCGACATGTAGCGTTGTAAGCCGCTAAATAACTGGGCCAAAGATGCGGCGGTGGAGGAGATCCAGGCGGTGGAGGTGGAGGCGAACGATCGTCAAGATCGTCCGAGTCATCGAGCATCATCGCGGTCAAAGGTGTTATCCTGGGTTTCTTTAGCTTGATTATCTTCACCTACAAACGATAATTAAGATGCGGATGCGTTATTTAGATTGTTTCGACCAAGTGCGATAATTGAGATAACGATAAAACTGCGTGGTCATTCAACTTGAAAAACCTTGAAACGTCAGAGATTTTGATAGAACTGGAAGCGGTATTGTAAAGCCCCATTACTTTAAGAAATAAAGTTTAAAGTACAGCTTTACAGTAATGATTTCGCAAAAATAATCCGCAGTTTTTATGAAATTATATGTGAACTTTTATACACTTTTTTATTTTTAATCGAGCCTTGGGAAAAAATGCGGAAAAAATGGAAGAGTAAAACCCTTCATTATTTTCGCAGTGCGTTAACTGTTTTTGTCCACTTTTTTCAAGAAGATTAACATTAAGTTAAACTGAAAATTAATATTTTTTGCAGCTATTCAAAAGTTTAAACATCATATTATAATCGTCACATGTTTATTTTATGGAAACGTAATCATAAAGCCAATTATATCATGGACTATATTTCTAGAAGAATTGGAGATTTACAACTCTGACTGGAAGACTCCAAGAAAAATTCGCATGCGGATATCGAATATTGAGTTAAAAATAATTATAAAAAAAGAATGCAAAGTAGAACCTTGCACATTGCTTCCTCATTCTTTTTCGCTTTTTACAAACCGCCTCTATGAGGAAGTTTCTTTATTTTATTTTTGGATTCCTCATAAAGGAAGCTTTGCGAATGATGAAAATTATTGACGAAGTTGATGATTTTTGACGTTTTACGAAATCCAGAATACCAATAAATTTTTTAAAAATTCCAAATCACATAAAATCCGAACCGCTTTACCGATCATCACCAAATTCGGTACGTAGCAGGGCTGAATGTTATTTTTCTTGTGTAGAAAATTTCAGTTGTTTAGTTGAAATTTTATCTGAATTAGAGCAAAACGAAAATTTTTCGAAAAATTCAAAATCTCATAAAAACCGAATGGCTTTACCGATTTGGCCCAAATTCAATATCAAAGGTCGTATCACTTTATTCAATTTTAATACGAAGCTAAAAATAGCTTAAAAATCGTTCGAGCTAGAGCATTTACGTACTTTTTTCAAAATTTTAAAATTCTTATAAAAATGAAATGCGTTAAGCGATTTTTGTAAAATTTATACCACTTGAAGATTGACCAGTACTGTACATGTTGTTTAAATTTTAGCTGATTCGGTCGAATACTTTATAAGTTACAGTTCTATGAATTTTTGGCCTTTCATCACACACAGACACATACATATATTTGGACATGATTCATGTTTTGACATGAAAATCTCGAAAAAAATCATAAAATCATGAAAACAAAGCTTCCTCTATGAGGAAGCAATAATAATAGCCCAAGTAGCACAAAGACAAAGGATATCTATTTGATATACGAAAAGGGATATTAATTTCCGTCCAAATGATATCTTTTTGGATTTGGATATCGAACGTCTAAAGATATCCAAATCCAAAAGATATCATTTGGACGGAAATTAACATACCTTTTTGTATACCAAATAGATATCCTTTGTCTTTGTGCTACTTGGGAGGTAATATGCCAGGGATTTTGGAAGGCCCGGAATATTATATCTACCTTTTTTAAATATAAATTAAAGGAACAATTAATGATTACTACAATCTCTTAACAGTTATCTGTCCGATAATTTTTTTATCTTGAAGAAATGTCACGAGGAAAACAACAACAAAAATCTCATTAATTCAATTCCCTTTAAACATATCAACTTTGATCAGGAAATGTATTGAATGTTGACTGAAAAAACGTGATAAACTTCGGAAATTTCATGCTTGAGATTTAGTAATGTCAATTTTTAAATCGAGACTTACCTTGACCTTCTTCTTTGTTTTCGGTGGTTTTGCACGTTTTTGCTTCTTTCTACTCTTCCGACTTCTCGATCTCTTGGCAATGTCACGTATCGGATCATTGATAATTGCGGGAACAGGTGGTGGTGGTGATGGCATGTCACCCTCGCCACCGCTCGGACTTGTGCCTTCGCCGGGTCTTACACCATCGGCAAACTGAACGGCTTTTTTGCTACGCCGACGTTTGGGCGTTCTGATACCTCTGGACCAAGACCACTGGCCGGTGGATCTCCTCGTCGTCGCTGGTAGCAGTCTTTCACCGCCAGGAGATTCTCCTTTGTCCGCTCCTGATTCGTTATCGGCTCGTTCCTCTTCATCATCGCCCATTGCTACTTGTTCTTCGTCCTCGTAACTCGCAGTGATTGTACGATCCTCTTGATCCGCTGCATCATTATCTTCAAGACCGGACAGATCATCTGTATTTCCATTGGCTATCGTGTCTTCCCTAAAAAAAAAAAAAAAAAAAAAGAAAAACGGCTTGATTAAATCTTTAGTTACAGTGCAAAAAAAAAACTACTTATTTAATGTACAAGTACCGGAAGTTTTCATGTATAAACTAGTATATTAAATTTAAAATACTAGTTTATATTAATTTTCAATAATTAATAAATAAAAAAAATAATAAAAGTCAAAAATTCAATAATTTACTTAAATTTTACAGTAAGAGTACTTGAATTTTTATAATTTGCTTTAATTTTGCCGCTAAAGTACATCAATTTTATAACACAATTGGACATTAAATTTAGATGACGAGTTTATGCATAAAAACTTTCAGTCTTTTCTAACGACCGCACGATTTTCGAGCATTGATTGCGAATAAAAAGAAACTCACCAAAATCCTGGAGGAACGAGAATTCCTTTGCGCGGTGGAGGCGGAAGTGAATACTCCTCGACAATACTGGCTTCAGTTTGCACATTATCCACCTCTGTCGTGTCAATAACAGTGAGGTCGACTTTATTTTCAATTTCCTCAGGCTGTGGCGCTGAACCCTCTTCCTCCGCTTCTTCTTCAGCCTCTTCCTCTTCCTCCTCTTCCTCGTCCTCTTCAACGTCTCCTTCTTCATCCTCCTCTTCTTCTTCCTCTTCCTCAGCCGCGACTTCCTCGGTATCAGGTATCACGACTACCGGTATTTGTTCCTGTTGTTCCTCTCCATCGACCGCCTCGACAATAATCGTTTCTACAGCAACAGTCGGAATTTCTTCCTCCGAATTTTCAACTTGTTCAGTCTCCAGAGTTGTTGTATCGTCCGCCAGAAGACGATTAATCGCCGAGCCGTTTCTTCCAAGAAGACGCTTGGCGCGTCGTCGCACCCGCTCAGATTTTCTTCTCTCTTTCTCGCGTCTTCTTTCCTCCCGCAATCGTTTGCGTTCTTCTCTTTCCTTCCGGCGGACTTCGAGGATTGCCTCATAATTGTATACCGGTTGAGCGGCGGGAGGCGCGACTGGCGCTGCGATAGATAAATAAACATTTGTAATTATTTACAAAGAGAGCAGTCAATATTCAAACAAAAATTGATTTATTACTGTTACGTCCCGAGCTAACGAGACGTTGGAAAGTGATATATTTTTGGGAGTTCGCGGTTCGATTAATGATTAAAATCAATATTTCGAATTATCACGCGTAAAATATGTGGATTTATTTATCCGAATTTAACAGCTTAAAACACCAATTTAACAAGATAAACTTCTTATATTGTCACTGTTTATGACAATTATTAGTTGATTATTTTAAGAAACTTGTACTTAAACGCGGCGCTCAAGCGCTTGAAATATTGTTTTTAAGACATGTTGATTGTTTGGAAATTGATTGAAGACTAAGGATTAAAAGTTATGAAGGAAAGGAAGAAAGCATGGTTGGCGTTCATGGTGGGGGAATTTTTAATGGTCGCGATGCGGCTCAAAGATGCTGACAGCGCGCTGCACGCGCGGCCTTCAGGATAGCAGAAAAGGAGGAATAATTGAGTTGATATGAAGTTACAGAAATCTAATATTAATGTCCGTTGCAAGTGAAGAGTAAGCGTCTGGACAACTTCCTTTTGGTTTTCGTATAAAAGATGCTAATAGAAAGAGAAATACCGAATGTGTAGCATCTTCATCATTACATTTGAAAGAAACAATTGATTAGAATAATTCAAGTAGATAATAATAATTGGAAACAGGACGAGAAAAATAGTCAGGACGTAACAATTACTATCATTCATTCATTAATTTATTCATATGGTCTACGAAAAAAATGGAATTTAATTTTTATTTTAAAAAGCTGACATAAATTTCACTTTTCTCAGCTAAAAATCTTAAATGAGAACTTACCACGCGGTGGACGTTCGGGTTTCGTGAACGTTGTTGTTGGTACACTTCCTGTGATCGCTACAGGAAGATTTGCAACTCCAGGTACTGGAAGTCCCAGTGGTGACATTGTAACGGCGGTGGATGATACAGTTGCAGGCATTGGCACGGGAACTGGAACGGGAACGGGTAATGGAACAGCAATTGGTAAAGGAACGGGAGAAGGCGATGCCATTGCCGAAGAATAAACCACGGTGCTACTAGGTTCAATCACACCTGTTGATGGTGTCGCGCCAGGCCAATCAATTGTCGTAGTTGGTACAACCTGGAGAACATTTCCTACGCGAACCACGCGATTCGTGCTACTTGTAGTAGTTGACGTGGTTGGTGCGGTTGACTGCAAAGTACGACCACTAGCACTGGCAGTTCCAAAATCTGCTGGTACTACTTGAAGTACATTACCCACCTGAAATAATCATAGTAACGAATAAATTTCTATGTATTAGTATTTGTATTTTATTCACGTATTAGTATTTGTACTTTATGTATTATTTTTGGATTTTATTTGTGTATTTTATCCGCAGACATTATTTTTTAAATGGTAACTTTTTTTTAAAATGCTCGACTTGTAGGCGCTAAACTTGCGCCAAGTTTTCAATTTTCGATGTCAATCATAGACTTTTTATCGGCCTTTCGGGATTTTTTTTTCACTACGTTTATAAATTAAATGATACGGTTGAAATGTCGCTATTACTAAAAGACAGCAACGTATATTTACGCTGCTTCTGAAAGGGTTGAAGGAATTGCAACTGAGAGAAATTCAGAAGTTTATTAATTATAATAATGTTGTAATCTCTTACTTGAAGAACCGTGGGATGCTGTCGATTGTACATTCCGTGTTGTGGTGGCGGAACATTCCGTTGTCCCGGTGGAACCGGAATTGGAGGTCCCGATAACGGATGCGGTGGATATGCTCGTGCATTGAATCCTGGGGCATTATACGGCGTTGGCACTGCGCCGGGTTCTTGACGTAATTGTTTCTTAATTCCTAACTCTAGTTCCAGCCTAAGAAACATATCAAAGCATATAAACAAAAATGGTAGTCAACGACGTTACACAAACATTTTGTAAATAATCAATTTTTTAAAAACTGTTGAATTACAGGAATTGGAGGAATTCTTATTTTTATTTATTTTTTCGGCGAATCTCAGAAAGGAAGAATTCGTTTACGATATAACAAAAGTTTCATCCCCCAAGTTCATAAAAGTTTGATCGAATGTAATTTTACCTATCGTCAAGAGACAAGCGTTTTGGCGATCCCGTAGATTCCTCAATGCGCGGTGGATACGTCAAATTGTTCCTGGAATAATATTCATACTCGGTTCCAGGCTGATTTGTGTTTGGATAGCGGAAATGAGGAGTATTGTTCACAGCATCCGCATTTTCTCCCAGCAACATCTCCGGATCCACTGCTGAAGAGCTTCCCGGAGAATTACCACCCATTCCTGATGTCTGCACGATTGTCTCGATTCGCCGTCCGCGTTCTCTACTGGCGCTTCTTGGCCTGAGATTACCTCTGACATCGTCATTTCGCAATCTGTCCCTCACGGGTGTAATTGATCTGAGTAAGAAAGCTATCATTAATAACTGATCTTCAGGGAAAATAACTAAATTAAGATAATGTTAAATTGCTATTAAAAGATCGGTTGACTGACCGCGAGCGTTTCAAAAATAGTTGCAAGTTATTTTTATTAAGCTTTTTGGCCGGAAACAAATTATCGAAATCTGCTAAATTTAATCACATAGGACATGGTAACTGGCTTCTTTTTTTTATTCAAAAACGATCACCATATTTGAATAAAGTGAATTAGAATATCTTTTTTGGTTAATGCCAGTGATGGATTTAGGTAATAGGCTGTGTAGGCCTAGGAGCGCCAAACTGTCAGGGGCGCCGAGCTGATAAAATCGACTCTTTTTTTCGTTTTTTTTTTTCATCTTGTAAAAAAATTTGGGTAAAAAAAAGTTTAGATTTTGAAGAAAGACTGAAAGCATCGATAGATAAGTACATGATCGAAAATAAATTCAAAAAGGGCGGTCATTTAGTCGAGTTATCCGATCGTCGTTCGTCTTCGACATTTTAGATTAAAACGAGTGAATAATAGAAACATGAAATATGAGTGATTTGAATAAAAAACTATGTGGATATCAATTATAATACGCAATAAAGATTTTATTCTTGGTTGTTTAGTTCTATTTTTTTTTTTTTTCTAAATTGCAGAGGTTGTAGGTTTGTACCATTTATCTATGGGTCATTCCACGGGATTTCGCACAAAAAAAAACCCGACCGACTCCAATTTTCGCCTAATTTTTTTATATTGTTGACTATGTCAAACGGAGCATCTGTGCATTTTTTGAGAATTTTATTCTTATGTTTCGACGAGCCATAAAATAAAAGGTGAAAAAAATGAAAAAAAAATCTGATGTCAAGTGGAACGAAAATACAATTTTAAAAATTGTATTTTCGTTGCGTCTTTTACAAAAAAAGGTCCCATTTCACTTATATGGACCTCTCCGATTAAGTTAAAAAAATAACAAAATTACTATACGCCTCAGGCGTATCTCGCGACGCTAGCGCTCGAGCGGCCACTGCGTGCATAACGAGACGATCAGCTGATCGCATGCCCCAGGCGTACCCCAGGCGAATCTCGCGACGCTAGCGCTCGAGCGGCCACTGAGTGAGTAAGAAAGCGATCAGCTGATCGCTTTCTTTTTTTTTAATTTAAAAAATTTGTAATTCGATTACATTTAATGAATCGAATACATCTACATATAAAATTATGAAAAAAATCACATAAGCTCCTTTTAATATTACCAATTACATAAAAAAATACGCAGAAGATTGGAAGAAAATTTAAAAAATCAATTACCCGAAATATTTTTTTAAAAATGGGTGAAATGCGTTCTCCATCTTGGGCTTGTGCTTAATATGTTTGGGACTCCATGTAGTATATTCGTGATTTTTTGTATTGAAATCGGAGGGGGCCAAATTAGCGAAATGGTACGTTTTCTTGGTAGAAGACATAAATAAAATAGAAGTTATGTTTAGTTTTTATTTTGATTATTTTTACCGTAAACTGTGTTGAATTATGAAAATTTTGACCTAGTTATGTTTGTCGATATCATTATTCCACTTGACGTCAGAATTTTTTTCATTTTTTCACCTTTTATTTTATGGCTCGTCGAAATATAAGAATAAAATTCTCAAAAAATGCACAGATGCTCCGTTTGACATAGTCAACAATATAAAAAAATTAGGCGAAAATTGGAGTCGGTCGGGTTTTTTTTTGTGCGAAATCCCGTGGAATGACCCATATATATATTCAAGCAAGCTACGAAGGTTGTGTTATAAATCAACAAAACACATCGCCAGTTTTTGGGGCGCCATTAATTCGTTAGCCTAGGCCGCTGTGAGTCTTAAATCCGCCACTGGTTAATGGTATTATATGAAAAAATATGTAACCGAACCCTCAAACGTGGTGGTGAAATTTACTTCGCGAAAATTCCGCTATCTCCCTCGAACTTACAGAAATTTGAGAGTGACCGACAAAACATGTAGCACACAATTTTAAATCATCCGATTACGTACCTCGAACGTCGTACCCGTTCCAAAGATCTTACAGCGCGTTCAGGACTTCGTCTTCTCGATCGCGATCGTGATCTGGATCTGGATCGTGACCTGGTCCTGGATCTCGTTCGAGATCTCGTCCAGGAACGTGATCGCGATCGAGAATCGTATCTTCCGCGAGCCATGGGTGAACGTGACCTACGAGGTGATATTCTGGTGGGTCGTGATCGCGATCGTGATCCTCTTCTTCCACCACGTCGAAAAGATGAATTATTATATCTTTCAGATTCCGGAGAATCCCGTGAACGTTCCCATCCACCTTCGCGATCTCTACGCTCGTCTCCTCGGCCTCTGGAGTATCGATTTCTCGGAAGGATATCGTGCAGAGGACCTTCATTTATGTCCCGATCAAGACTTTCATTTCTCGAATAAGTGCGTTCCTCGTAATCTAAATTCGGACCTTGACCGTTTGCGTACGCCATATCTGCTATTTCACTGCTCTCTCGAACTGGAGCGTTATCCTCAAATCGCCAGGCTGGCTTTTCCACTTCCTCCGCAGCACGGAATCTATGAATTTGTAACGATGAAAATAAAAATAAGACGCGTGTTTTTTATAGTTCAATGATTTCCAGCCTGAATAAACTACTGAAAGATTTTTTTCTTTGTAGTACGTCGTCAATGTCACCTTCTGCTTCAATTTCGTTTACAAAGTCTCAAGTGTAATCGTAAAAATGTGATTCTCGCGCGAATTGTAAAATCAAAACATTGAGAAACGACATTAGGAAAAAGGTGAGAAGTTCTTAATATATGTGAAGTACTAGTGAAATACATATCGGTTTCACTATAAAATTAATATTAGTGTAAATTTATATACATGAAGATTAATTTTTCAAATATTTTAATGATTATTTTTCCCATCCAAATTTCGACCAATGGAATTGCACCATTCTACGTCACGTGGGGCAAGCTACACGGTATTATACTGATAATTTTTTGATAATTTTGCGTGTTGGTTATATATATAAAACAAAAAAACATTTAGCCGCGTCAACCATCTGTCAAACTGACAGATTGAATTTTATTGTGGCAGTCAAAGGATTTTTATTTGATATGAGTAGGTTTGGAGTTGAATCCTTGCAAACTATTGATGAAAAAGTAAAGGGAAATGTCCCTGTTAATACGATTAAATCGAAAACCTCAGTCTGGAATCAATATACAAATGTCTATAACAATTGTGCATTTAACTGCAATCCTTTAAACATGAATTAAAAGGTTTTTGTTCTGATTATGAAAGTTCCTTGTCAGAATGATAATTTTTGTCTCATGGTGCAATTCCATTTGTCGCAATTTGAATAGAAAAAATAATCCCCCGAATACCACTCGAGCTTCGAAATTAATCTGATATTTCCCTCCAGGTTCCCTGCAAACAAATAAACTCGTCAAGTTTTCCAGAAAAATCACTTGCGCTACGCGCTCGTGATTTTTTAACCTGGAAAACTTGACTCGTTCATTTGTTTGCAACGAACCTGTCAGGAAATATCCGATAATTTCAAAGCTCTTGTGGTATTACAAGTGAAAATTACAAAACTTCTGTATTAATCTAGTTATTACATGACCAAAATTGTAAAATTTCATTTGAGTTCGTAATATTAGTTAACCGATTTGTAAATTGATATACAAGACTTTTATATCTGTATAAAAATTAGAAGTTCATCATCATGGAATTTTTCAAGATGTTAATTTTCATGCATCTTGGAAACAAAAATATTGAAAGTGTATAATAAATTTTCACTCAACCACGACTGTAATTTCAGAAATTCAAAAACGTCGTTTTCATTGTAGGTAGATTTCGATTTTATAATAAGCATGTGCAGAAAATTTATACACGACATGCAAAAAGAATACAGAATGTAAATTACTAGTATTTTGTAACAGTAAATTTACAATTTCCTCAAATCTTTTCCAGTACTGTTACTTTAAATATATAATACAGATTGACAAGAAATTTGTGGTACAAGTTGTGAATAAAAACTTCCACTCTGGTACTGTCATTTTCTAGTAAATTTTTTTAACAGTGTATATTGTTTTCATTGCTAAATCAATAAATCAATAGTGATTATAGAATTGCGTTGGTAATAACTTACCTGGCGGCACGATTAGCACGATCGGCATCTCGTAGCATCTCAAGTGGATCGTAAGACGCTCTTTCGCGACTTCTACCGCGTTCTCTGCGTTCGTCATCGTCGTAATTTCTTCTTTCACGATCGCGATCACGATCGCGCTTGTCGGGAGGTCCTCCTCTTTTCGCGCTACCTACAAATCGTGGCAATATTTAAGTAGCACGGATCAAGTAAATTCCAATTCTTGGGATTCTCGAATCGGCCATAGAAATCATAAGAATAGTAACATAAAGTAAAAAAATCCGTTGTGGAGAGCGATATAGCATTTCTAAAAGGTTTAATCCACAAAGAGCGGAAAAATAGATTATTGAATAAAAAATGATCCTATAAAAATTCGTCAAACAATTATTCTGCATATCGTTCCATAAAATTTATTTCACATCCGGAAAATATATGAAAAAAAAAACCTTTATTCACGAATTTAACAATAAGAAGTCATAATGTGTAAATAAAAAATAGTAAACATATTTTTTTCTTTTTTATTTCGAGTTAATCACTTTATCTGACTAAAGAATAACGTTCAGCTGATTCGAAAAGAGTAAAAACAATTTTTTAAAAATCATGACAACATTTAAAAAATAACTAAAGGAAAAAATTTGTGACAAAATTGCAATAAATGTAGAATACAGAAATTAAAAGTAAAAATCTTAATTTACCAAAGCAAAAAAAAAAAGGTGCTCACCTGCTTTAGCAGAACTGGTTGGAAGATGTCTGCTGGGACTGCGTGAGAATTTGTCTCTTCTATCATCAGCAAATCGATTGCCACGTTTCTGACGTTCCCAATTCGATCCCTCGTCTCTTCTCCTGGGACTTCTGCTGCGGCTTCTGCTCCAGCTTCGACTTCTGCTCGGTGTTCGGCTTCGATCTCTTTCCCAAGCGCCAGACGGTGGACTACCACTGCGTCTTCTGCCTCTTGACCTCACAGGACTCGATCTTCTCCGATTATCCGATTTAGCTGGACTCTTAAAGCTCCGACTGTCTCTGTCATCGGTTCTTTTTCTGTCTTTGCTGTCTTTAACCGTGCCATAACTGCTACCGCGATAATTGGAACCGCTTGCTCGATCTTCGCCACTCGCCGACTTCCATTTATCTTTATCTTTTCGCGTCGGGCTTCTTTTCCTCTGTTCCGATGTGGGCGTTTTGGACCTACGATCCTTATCGACAGTTTGTTTTGGCTCTGCCGTCAACAGTTGATTTTCCTCTTTGCCCAAACGAGAATCGGCTTGAACCGGCGAATTTGATTTTGGTAAACGTATCGGCGATATTTTCGAGCGATTTTGAGCGCCTTTCTCTTCAGATGGAATTTTTGTGATCTGTTTGGGTAAAATTGGCGGCGTAGTTGATCGCAGCTCGTCCTTATCAATGTCACTTTTCTGCCCAATAGATTCGCTTTTATCCGCAGACTTTTTCTTATCCACCGACGTTTCTTCTTTATTAGTTATTTTGTGTGTCGCGGCTTTTACGGGGGAAACTATTGAAGAACTTCTCGCGATTTTTGTATCTTCGTTCGGTTTACGTAGCAACAACTGTTTAGGAATGAGTTTGAGTGTCAATTTATTCTCGCTGGAAGTAAGTTTAGTTTCGCTACTCGTTGCAATCTCGGGAACGCTCGAAGTTAAAATCTTTTTCTGGCTTTCCTCTGCAAAAAGCTTTTTCCTCGCATCTTCAGCAACGTTTTTTCTCTCAGTTTCTTCCGCTGCGTATTCCGCGAACATATCCATCCGCAATTTTCTCATTGCCGGAGATTCGCCGCTGTACGATTCTTCCTCGCTCTGTTCCTTCTCCTCTCCAGGTACGATCGTTGTCCAATTTCCTAGAGTGCTTTTAGCCGATTCCGCTTGTTCGGAAGTGACAGACAATTTGGCAATATGTTCAGGAGATTTTTCTAGTTGCAAAAATGTTTCCTCTTCGACGTTGCTCTTCATAGAATTAGTGTCAACGAGAAAATCGTCAACTTTTTCATTCAAAGCTTTGCGTCCAGCTTCGTTACTGCTACTGCTGTTCGCATTCGATTCTACGTCTTCGGATTTGACGGAAAGACCTGGAGAACTTGGGCTATAAAGAGAAGCGTCCCTTTCACGCGCTGCACAACTGCCTTCAAAGCTTTTCTTAAGAACAGCCGGTAATTGAACACCTTCCGGAGACCAGAATCGATTTTTTGCGTTATCCTCTTTCGGCGATCGCACAGCTTCGTGTCCTCCTTCCTCCTTGATTCTATGAATGTGCTCTTCGACCGCGGTTGTTTCCTCGTTTTTCGGATCAACGATATTAGTCCATTTTGCGACAGTTTCTTCCTCCTGTTCCCACAAAACCGGAACGATTTTTTCGTCAGTGTTGCTTTCCGGCGTTTGAGCCGAGATATCCCAACGGCTTCTTCTGCTTCTCTTCGGGGTATCGAGTTCAGTGCTTGTATTACATTCCGGTAGATCGTCTTGAAGAGGTTGAATATTCATCGAGTCTTTCTCTGGACTCTTGATGACTTTAGCTTCGCGATCGATAGTCGAAATCGGAGAATCAATTGGAATACTTTGTTCCGGAACGTTGACCGAACTTCCGACAAAGCAATCATCCTCAGATTCCCATCCTTTGACTTTTGACGCTGCCGTTTGCTTCTGCCGCTCTTTTCTCATCATCAATTCTTGTCGTTGATCTTCCTCCTCTTCCTCTTCCCATATTCGCATTGCGCACAAACGTACCTGTGATTTACGGCTTTCCCGTGGACTTTCTTGTGTCACAGCGATATAAGTATCGGTAACACGATCGTAACGTACTTCCTTTGGTATCTTTTTGCTCGATGTTGGTTTTCCGAGTTTTTCCTTAACGCTGGGTTCTTGGAGATCGTCCATGCTGTCCACTTCCCATTCGTCGGCCAAAACGGACTTGTGGCCAACCTTTTCCAGTTGCGTTAACGATGGAACGTTTAGCGTATCGAAATCCGTGTCGGGCCACTTGGTTTGTCGCTTGTCCTGCGCTTTCTTCGATCGCCGACGCGATTCTTTTGACGCTGATCGCTTGTTCTTTTTTCCCCAGTCGTCGATGTACTCGTCGTGGCTGGTGCTACTTGAACTAGTCGTACTGTCACTGGTTGAACTGGCGCTGCTGGAGCTGCTGCTGCTGCTACTACTGCGTCTCGCACGATCTCTGAGCTTCTTCGCTGTTTTCCTTCTCGTAATTTTGTCGATACTAATCGTTGGTATGGTGTTTTCTCGCAGTTCACCAAGACAATCATTGCCTTGGGAGGCGCGTATCTCATCGACGGATTGTTCGGTGTTTTCGACAGAATTTTTGGATTCTTTCCAACACTTACCATCGGCATTTTTAATGATTTCTCTCGTGCCATTGCTGGGAGAAGATTTGTTGGATAGCGGAATTTCCAGAATCTTTTGGGGCATTGGGATCGAATCATTCTCCCATTCCTCGGCCAAGAATTTGTGACTTTCTCGTTCGGTGATTCTTTTACTCATCGAAGGATCTTGGGAAGAAGATTCGACGGGCGTTGCAACGCGGTCGGAAAGTTCTCGTGAGATTTCCGCGGGTTTTATTGATTTGTCCCACGATACGGAAGATTCCGGTGTTTTTTCTTTCGCTTCGATGGGAACATTTCTCGTTTCCGTTTCAGCTTCGATTTTTATTTTTATCTCGGGAATTTGGAGGGTTTTGGTAGATTTTTCGGTAAGCGTTTTGCCGTTTTCGTTATCGGATATCGATATCACGGAATTCGATGTCTTGCGAATTTTTTCCGTTCGATCCTTGCGTTTTCGACGTTTTTGCTTGATTTCCTCAACAGAACTGCTAGATGATTCGGATTCAGTGCTTGCTTTACGCGCACGTTTTTTCTTTCGCAGTTTCGAGCGTTTAACCTTGTGTTTTCGTTTGCTGCTTTTTTTTCGCTTTCGTTTGTTTGCGCTTTCGTCGGTGCTGCTATCATCGCTGCTACTTTCCGAATTTGTGCTGGATTCTTTCGTTGCCTTACGTTTTTTATTGCGTTTTCTCTTCTTCTTACGCTTTTTACGACTTTTCCTCTTTTTTCGCTTTTTCTTGCGTTCGTTCTCGGATTCCGACGAGCTCGACGACGACGAAGATTCGCTGGAGTCGCTCGATGATTCTCGCTTCTTATCTAATTTCTCGGCTTTTTTCTTCGACAGATTTTTCGTTAATGGACTGTCGTTGTCGCTCGTTCTTTCGGTTTTTATTACAACGTCTTTCCAGTCACTTGGAATTGGAGAAGATTCCTTCGTGCGTCTTACCTTTTTATTACGAACCTCGCTATCTTCGGTGTTTCTTCTATGCTTCGGCGATGGCGAACGCCGCGCGGATGATCGTCTCTTCCGTCCGGAAATTGATTCACGCAAAGGATCTTTAATGGAATCTCTGGATTTCACCAAATCTCGACCAAAATCAAACTGCAACTGAATCGTTCCTGATCTCGAGTCGACGGACGAATCGATAGCGCAGCCTTTGGTAATTTTTTCGGGTTCTCCTTCGGGAATGGATGTCTCGCTGCTAACCATTTTCATAAATTGTTCGTACTCTGAAACGAGATTCTCACCGATCACGGGTTTCATTTTGCTCTCAACGTTGGTAGATTTGCAACGTTCTATTCCCATAGCCGCTGCGGCTGCAAGTTCCTCCTCCTCTTCCTGATCTATCGGCGGAACGGTTGTGGGAACTCGTTTGTCTGAATAACAAATTTCTAAATAAATATGGAACAAGCTGGTAATTCGAGAAATTACATTTGCGCGTTGCATCTTTATTATTTGGGGATCATTATTATATTGTCTTCTATATAATTCAGCAATCAATATCCATTTTTACAAAACACAATATGAGTAGAAAAAAAATCTATTCGCGCACCAATTCGAGCAGATTACGCGATATCGAGGTGAAATTTTCTACACAAATGAACTAACAATGAACAATCAATTGCATAGAATTCGAACTAAAAGTTTATACAATGAATTAATAGAATTAAAACATAACAAACCGGTGCGATGGTCTAGTGGTCAGTATACTGGCCTCTAGTCCAGAGCATCGGTAGGTCGCGGGTTCGATTCTCGGTGCCGTCGATTTTCGTCGAGAATATAAATACGGGCGCAATGAAGCTCCAGATGTATACATGAGACCCACACAGGTATTTCTACCTGTGGAGGTCACATGTATACAGCTGTAGTCCGTGTTTATGTTCTCGACGAAACGTGACGTAGCTCCGGTGCCGTGAGACGAACTCGAGATCGGCTATATCGGCATAGGTTTTCCGCAGTTTCCCTATGCCCATGGCGAATGCGATATAGAGGGGGAAGTCGGATGCGGCCGCATGGGATGAGGTTTAAGATTTCTGCATATTCAAAATAAAACTTTGGCAAGCTATATCTTTCAAATTACGATATCAAGAAAACAACTAAAAAGTAGAAAATGTTCGTTTTCGTATTCTCTGGTGGACGATTTTTTTATTTTTTTTTAAGTCCAAAATTAAGGGAGTTGTTCTTGATTCAGTACTTTGGCAAGCTATATCTTTCGAACTATAATATCGAGAAAAAAACTAAAAAGTAGAAAATGTTCGTTTTCGTATTCTCTGGTGGACGATTTTTTTATTTTTTTTTAAGTCCAAAATTAAGGGAGTTGTTCTTGATTCAGTACTTTGGCAAGCTATATATTTCGAACTATAATATCGAGAAAAGAACTAAAAAGTAGAAAATGTTCGTTTTCGTATTCTCTGATGGACAATTTTTTTATTTCTTTTTAAGTCCAGAATTAAGGAAATTGTTTTTGATTTAGTATTTTGGCAAGCTACAACTCTTAAAAGCTTCGCGGAAAAAACTGAATAGTAGTAAATGTTCGTTGTCGTATTCTCTAATAGACGATTAAATTTTTTTTTGTCCAAAATTAAGGGTGTTGTTGTGGTTTTTATATTTTAGCAAGCTATAACTTTTAAGTTAAAGCTCCGCGGAAGAAACTGAAAAGAATATGTTTGTTGTCGGATTCTCTGATGGACGATTTAAAAAAAATTAAGTCCAAAATTAAGGGAGTTTTTTATCCGCGAAGTAAACTACTTCAAATGAAAAAATCGTCCACTAGAGAATACGAAAACGAACATTTTCTACTTTTTAGTTTTTTTCTCGATATCATAGCTCGAAAGATATGGCTTGCCAAAGTACTAAATCAAGAACAACTCCCTTACTTTTGGGCTTAAAAAAAATGAAAAAATTGTCCACCAGACAATACGAGAACGAACATTTCCTACTTTTTAGTCTTTTTCTCGATATCATAGTTCGAAAGATATAGCTTGCCAAAGTACTAAATCAAGAACAACTCCCTTAATTTTGGACTTAAAAAAAATAAAAAAATTGTCCATCAGAGAATACGAAGACAAAAATTTACTACGTTTCAGTTTTTTTCTCGATATCATAGCTCGAAAGATATAGCTTGCCAAAGTACTAAATCAAGAACAACTCCCTTAATTTTATATTTAAAAAAAAAATGAAAAAAACGTCCATCAGAGAATACGAAAACGAACATTTTCTACTTTTTAGGTTTTTTCTTGATATCATAGTTCGAAAGATATAGCTTGCCAAAGTTCTAAATCAAGAACAACTCCTTTAATTTTGGACTTAAAAAAAAAAATTTTAAATCGTCCACCAGAGAATACGAAAACGAACATTTTCTACTTTTTAGTTTTTTTCTTGATATCCTAATTCGAAAGATATAGCATGCCAAAATTTTATTATGAATATGCAGAAATCTTAAACCTCATCCGCATGGGGGCCTGGTTACTGATCCTGACCAGACCCTCAGGGGTGACTGGCTACTGATCCGGGCCGACCCGTAATAGGCGAAATGCCTCCAGCCGGGGGGAAATGCAAAAAAAAAAAAAAAAAAAATTTAAAACATAACTTTGGCAGAATTTCGTATATAATTCTGTTTGGCTTTTAGTTCATTTATAAAAATAAGCAATAATATGAGTTAGTGGGTTGCAATTTTTTACATAAGTTTATTTGCAAATAAGGTTAATTGCTGTAAAGTTTATCCCGATTGAACTATAGAATTTACAAGATATTAAATAAAAATTTTAAACATTTTCTTCCTATTATGGAGCAAAAGAACATGCAATTTATAAAAATTATGATAACTTACTTGATTTCTTACTGGAGTGAATGGATACAGTGGATTTGGTTTTGTCCCGTTGTCCGGCTTCCTCGGGCTTGGTTCGCGACGCGGGATGTTCGTCCTCGACGTCCCATATTGTTTTGCCAGGGCGTTGAACGGCGGAAGATCGACGCGGTTTATCAAATGATCCAGTTTTGTTGTGCTTCCGATACCAATTTCGGTGTCTACGGCCTTCCTCTGGTTCTGCTGAACGATCGCTAAAATTTCACGGTGAAACGATGGTAGATTGTATATTGTGCATATAGATAATAAAATATTTTTAAAAAATTCGATTTGAATAAAATGAATAAAATATCCATTCATATATCTTTTTACATTAGAACATTTAAATAGCATTTCATAAAGTGGACGAGACAGCTAAGAAAAGCAGTAGACCCGAAAAAAAAGTTCTAATGCATTTTTATTAATTGTACTTCCTCATAGAGGAAACTTTGTTTTCCAAAAAAAAAAAAAAAAAAAATTTCGAGATTTTCATGTCAGGACATTCAGAATTGTCCAAAACGTCGAGAAAAGTGATTTAGAAAAAAATATCCGGATGTATGTATGTGTGTGTGTGTGGCACGCTTGCAAAATTCAAACCGCTGTATCTCGAGAACGGCTTTAACAATCAAGCTGAAATTTGGCACGCTTGTAGATGAGCAACGCCCCTTCCAATGTATACATTTTCGAAAAAATTGGAAAAAAAATTCAGATTTTATAAGCCTTTCAATTTTTCGAAAAATATCTGTATGTTCTCTAGCTTCCGTAATTTTTCAGCTAATGAGCTAAATAGTTCTGGACAAATAGAGAAATGAAAAATAAAGGTCGTTATTGAATTTGAGCGAAATCCGTAAAGCGGCTTAGATTTTATAAAAATTTGAATTTTCGAAAAAATTTTGTTTTCGTTCTTATTCAAAGTTAAGTTCGACCAAACCTGCACAAATCTTTTGCAAGGTAAAATTAACATCCAGTTGTAGTAGATATCGAATTTGGTGAAGATTGATAAAGTGGTTCAGATTTTATAAGACATTGAATTTTTCAAAAAATCTCTGTATGTTCTCTAGCTGCCACAATTTTTTAGATAATGAGCTTAAACAGTTTTTGACGAATAAAGCAATGAAAAATGACGATCGGTACTGAATTTACGCGAAATACATAAAGCGGTTTAGATTTTATGTAATTTTGAATTTATGAAAATTTTTGTTTTCGTACTTCTTTAATTTGTATTTAAAATAAGGATGCAAAGTAGAACTTTGCACATTGCTTCGTCAATAATTTTCATCTTTCGCAAAGATTCCTCTATGAGGAAGCCAAAAATAAACTAAAGAAACTTCCTCATAGAGGCGGCGTTGCGAAAGATGAAAATTAATGTGGAAGCAATGTGCAAAGTTTTACTTTGCATCCTTATTTTTTTTTTATTTTAAATATTACATTTGAAAGCCAAAAATAAAAAGATAAAATGATAATTGTAGCATAGACATACCGTTCGCGCGTCGTCTCGCATATATCCCGCATCGCTTTACGACGTTCGACCGGAATCGCTTGGAAAACCTGCTCGCGAGTCAGAAGAAGAGAAACCCGTGGATTTTCGCAATATAACAGCGGTGTGCCTTTTACGTTCTTAGTTACTCTGATTGATTCTGGCGGGTAGGACTTGGGGCCATCCAATCCTTCAGCAACCACGGAAGTTCGAGTTAAATTACGGTCGCCAATCATCATCATCTTCTCTAAATTCCTCGTGTAGTCCTCGGCCGTCCTGTTAATTCAACGTTGAGTCTTGAAATTTGGTTCAAACTTTAAAGGTTTAATAAGCGATATTTAAAAAAAAACCCATCATTTCTGAATCGTCAGAAATTACGTTTATCTGACCATATTTTGACGTCACACTAAATTTATAATCTTTTTTAACAGTGTAGCTTTAAAGTATGCGCGTAGCCTCGACAATGAACATCAATTTACCTGGACTTTATAGGTTGACTTAAGCTCTTTTCCTCGTTATCCATTCTAGCGTAGCGATCGGGAGAACGTCTCAATCTTGCCCACGAGTTGTGTTTTAAGGGACGTTCGTGAACTTCATTTTTATCTCTATTTTTTGAACACCCAGGATCTGCGCTATGTTCTTTTCTATGCTTTGTTTCGTCCCTGACTCTACTATTGCTTCTACTTTTTCGATTAACATCTTTGACTCTACTGCTGCTTCTACTTTTTCGACTGATATCTTTGATTCTACTACTGCTTCTGCTTTTTCTACTGACCTCTTTGACTCTACTGGTGCTTCTACTTTTTCGATTAATATCTTTAACTCTACTGCTGCTTCTACTTTTTCTCCTTTCATCCTTAGACCTACTGTTACTTCTGCTTTTTCTTGTGTCCTCGATAATTTTACTCAAATCTCTATTTCGTGGTTGATCATCTTTTACTTTATTCTCATCCCTAGTTTCCTTTGGATCATCTTTAACTCTGTCATCTTTAGCTTTACCATCAGCCCTAATTTCCTTCGTGATTTCTTGAACTCTATCGTCTTTAACTTTACTGTCATCTCGAATTTCTTTTGTATCTTCGTTCGTTTTACTGATACTTTTGTGTTCCCTTTTTTCTTCTGTTATTTTACTGTCGTTCTTATGTTCCCTATATTCTTCCTGAACTCTACTAGAGTCTCTACGTTCTTTTTTCTCTTCCGGTATTTTACTTTCGTCCCTAACTTCCTTTTTCTCCTCTGCAATTTTCGTACTTTCCCTACGTTCTTTTTTCTCTTCCGGAGCTTTAACATCTTCCTTATGTTCCTTTTTCTCTTCCGGAGCTTTACTCTCATCCCTAACTTCCCTCTTGTCCTCCCTTCTACCGTCGCTCTTATTTTCCCTTTTCGATTCGTCTCTTTTCTTATCTCTACTGTCTACGCCTCTACTTTCCTTTCTATCTTCATTACTTCTATCTCCTCTACTTCCTCTATTTCTATGATCTCTGTTGTCTCTTTTGTCATCTCTGTCCCTACTTCGTCGCTCTCTGTCCTGTGACTTTGGACGATATCTATCCTTGCTATCTTTTTTATCTTTGTGGTCTTTATTCTTGTATTCCTCGTGCCGGTCCCGGCTACGGCTTCTTTGTCGTCTGCACAAGGAACAACACTCGGATTATTGAAAATCCAATTATAAAGATTACACAAAATTAAATAAAAAATACCTCTCGGATGATTTATGATTGTCGGATATTCTTGAATGCTGAGAATATGTATCCTGAATTTTCTGCCTGCTTCTGTTGTCAGAATATTTACTACTGTCTGCGGTGCTTCTACCAGAACGATACGACTTCACACTGCCATCTTCTTGTCGTCCGTGATGTGATCCTCCCATTGGACTGTACCCTTCCATCTTCCTTTTCGCTTCCTCCCTCATAATCTCATCTATAGCAAATACTTTTTCCTCTGAAAAATAATGGAAAAATTATTTACATCTAAACATATTTTGCAGTGGAAGGCTAAAATTTCAAAGTGTCCACATGGTTTTAGGTTTCAGACAGTGTAGAATGATGCTGAGTGTTAATAGCTAAAAAATGTATGAAGTGATATTTTTACATACAAATAGCGAATCCAGAAAGTTAATTCATGACTCATTATATTTTTTTTTTATAATGGCTACATACTTAAACAATTCTCAGTTATGCAAATGAATTCTTCTGATATGTTGTTATTTGAGATGAAGATAAAATTACAAAAATATCACATATTTGAATCCAAATTTTAAGGAATCATTTTTATAAATTCCAACAAAAATAAAAACCTACGATTATTCATGGTGGCCGTTTTTTTCCCCGGAAAAAAATTCCCTGACTTTTCCCTGATTTTTCCCTGACCAATTTATCAATTTTCCCTGACCAAAATTCTAAGGATATCTACTAAAAAATTTATAACACGAATTTAAAAAAATGTATTAGAAAAAGATACATGTTTTTGATAAGTTATTTATTTCTCGATCAACAACGAATAGTACTTTTGACGATATATTTTTTCTTTCAAAATATAAATGTTCTTTGGAATTATAATGCTTTAAATCCGATTAAATACTAATGTAATTTAATAATTTATTATGTATGTGTGATGTGATGTGAAGTGTAAAATTAATTTTAGTAATATATAACACTTTTTAAACTTTTTTCTTGAGTGCTTCGATTTGTTTGAATAGATTTATGTTGTAATTTTTATTTGTTTTGTTTTTCTTTTCAAATATTTTTTGGTTTTTTTTTTCCAAGTCTTTCTTTTATGGATTTTTATTCAGTTATTGAAAGTTTGGCAACAATCTACTTTTTCCGACTAATTTCGATATTCCCTGACTTTTCCCTGATTCCCTGATCAATTTTTTATTTCTCTAACTTTTCCCAGTTTTCTCTGAATGCAGCCACTATGTTATTCCAAAATGATACTTTTTATGTACAGCTGAGAATATTAAAAAAATATTTGGCCTGGAAGTTTATTTATCCAAGTGAACAGAGTGTGAAACCAAAAATTATTGTACAAAATCTACAATATTTAGATGCTTTTGCCACCTGTGAAATAAATATTAAAATCACTCAATAAAATGATATATCGTACAAGTATTAAATTCATTTTTTAAATTAACAAATATTTTAAATACCTGTATGTTTTCTAGGTTTCCCAGTCTCCCGGTTGGAATGTTGTTCCTGCTTCTCCTGAATATCCAGAGCGGCTTCAATTTTTGATTTAGCATTATTCAATTCATCGATGAGCATCTTAACATTGCTGGTAGATTTCATCTTGAGTTTTGCAGAATCCAACGAGTGATTCTTGTTCAAAGGCGTAACTTTTGGTTTTGCCTTTTGGACTTTAGGAATAACATTAAATTTGTTGGCAAATGCCATTAACCGTTTTTTAGCTTGAATTTTGCCTAAAACTGGCTTGGGTCTATTGATACCGGCCGTGACTTTATCCGGTGCCTCCTTCGTCGTATCCGGAGTTTTTGAAGCTTCAGGTACGTCCGATTTCTGAGCGTCCGCTGTGATGTTGATAGCTTCCGTCGCATGTTTTTCTCCGATGCTTTTTTCAGGATTTGGGAGAGGTACGGAGCTTGGCTCTTCGACAGGAGGAGGAGGAGGTGGTAGGATTGGCAAAACGATGTCATCCTGACTATCGAATTGTTGCGACATCGATGAATTCCGTCAGGTTATTCTTTAACTAACCACAAGCGAAGCACCGACATAACCAATTAAAAAAAGGTTCAACTAATGCTTGCAATTCATCATAGATCGTTGACAGTATATAGAATAACGATTATTCACGAAAATAAAGATAAACAACGCCGCGGATGATTTAATACACAGAAGGATAAATTAACAAATGAAGCGGTCCTGCAAAACGATATTCTTACCGGTGTATCGCGCTAACTAGAGTATCGTACAGCCATCGCACAAGAGCCCGATGATTGTATTTATAATTTGCGAATCTATCCACTCGCGAATTGCACAATATCGTCTCGTTTATTGGCGGTTGTTGAATCTAATAAACGATAAATGATAGTGGAGCAATACACATAAAAGACAAGACAGTCATTTTGATCAAACTTCAGGACTGGCTACATAAAGGAATGAAAAAAAAAAAAAAACGGAGGAAAAGTGCGCGCGGTTTATTAGCATGTCGTGGTTGGCAATAGTGCGGCTGATGAATATATATATATATATGTTATGTTATAATTACAGCGCCATTCGAATATGAAATACCCCAGTCGGTAATAAAAACTGTAATCAACTTTTTTCATGCATACTCACATTTGACAGCTTTAAAAAAAGCTTCATCGAATGCTCCAGTGATATCCGCATTCAATGAAAGTCTTCTTGAAGCTGTAAATACAAATATGCGTTAAAAAAAGTTGATTACAGTTTTTGATACCGATTGAGACTGAGATGGTCTTAAGGGAGGTGAAACATTCACGAGTGCGAGAAAGATAGCGAATATCTTTCGGAACAAGAATTTTCAGAAACTTGATATTTTTTGGGAAAAATGAAAGTCTTACATTATGCAGAATTAAGAGAACAATGATGTAAAACTTTTCTTTTATCGAAAAACGTTCGGCGTTTTCTGAAAGATTGGTTACAGTTTTTGTTACCGACTGAGTAGGTTTCGCCTCGCCTTAAGGTGATGTGAAATTACTCGGTCGGTATCGAAAACTGTAATCTGATTTTCTTCTCCACGCTTGATTTTTTGGATAAAAGATGAGAAAGTCGCTCTTCGCCAAAAAATTCTATAGGACGACTTTCTCATAATTTATTCAACGATGGCGGAGAAATTTGGGACTGCAGGATTAGTTCTATCTCTCTCGCACTCATTGAGCTTTCATATCATCTTAAGGTGATGTGACACATGTTCGAAAACTGCTGGGAAACTGCAATCGGTATAAAAAACTGTAATCAAAACTACTCAGTGGCGCTTAATATTTTAGATGAAAAAAAAAAATAGGTTTTACTCCGTCGTAGATAGACGAAGTCAAAGCTAATTTGCTTTTGTCTGAAATATTAACCGGCTTTGAGTAGATTTGATTACCGTTTTCGATACCGATTGCAGTTTTCGAACATGTGTCACATTACCTTAAGATGTGCTACTGCTCGGTCGGTAACAAAAACTGTAAAGCGTTGTTCTTGGTCACAATTGATGTTTCAGGCAAAAGAAGCGGTGTTTTACTTGTGTTTACAGTTTTTGTTACCGACTGAGTAGATTGTGACGTGATCTGATATACTGACTGAGCCATGGAGACTCGGTCGGTATACATCGTGTTTTTCTCTGTCAGATCGTCATAAGTACCAGGTTAATTTCCGCCACGGTTATTTTTTCGAATAAAAGACTAGAAGTACTGACTTTTCGTCTTTTGCTAAAAATATCCAATTATGACCAAGAACGAGGCGCAGACACAGTTTCTGTTACCAACCGAGTGTGTGGTAACCTAATGTGCTATACCGACTGAGTCCACGTGAATTTGTTATCATTTTTATCCATTTTTCTGTCTAAAAACATCCAGCACCATAAAAAAATAGGTAAGCAGTTGATATCGACGAACCCGAGAAAGTCGCGGGGAAATTTCGATTTTTTTGACTCCTGTTGCGAGAACCCGCAAGTATTGGAGACAAATA
This sequence comes from Ephialtes manifestator, assembly GCA_963970395.1. Taxonomy (NCBI): domain Eukaryota; kingdom Metazoa; phylum Arthropoda; class Insecta; order Hymenoptera; family Ichneumonidae; genus Ephialtes; species Ephialtes manifestator. Next base: position 51,010,727 of record OZ019968.1, read on the forward strand.
GCAGAGAATTATTAAAACACTGTTCTGCATACCCGATTTTCTGAAAAATATAAGGATTGTGAAGTTTATCTTCAATTTAAAAAAAAAGTTGCTTCGAGAAAAATGTATTGAAAGTTTTTAGGTGACTCGAATTAATTTTTATCGAATCGAAAAAAATGTGTTGAAATTTCTTAGGTTCTTAGGTCTGTGTCGAGACATAGATTTAAAAAAATGCAAGCAAATCGTTCGGATGAACTTCCGCCATGAAAAAAAACAAAGAAAAATAATCATCTTATTATTAATCAACTATCCCCTAGCAAGTCGTGCCACCGATAAACAACCGCAAAAACGACTGACGTCGTTTTGTGCAAAAATGTTACGGCAAATCACTGCAAAACGACCGATATTATTTCATACTCGATCGGTCGTCTTTCGGCTAGTTAACGAAAAAACGACTGCAAAACGACCGACCTTATTTCACGTTCGATCAGTCGTTTTACGTTTAACGACTGTAAAACGACCGATCTTTTTTCAATTTTCAAAAAAAAAAAAAAAAAAAAATTGTGTCGCTGGTAGGTTTCGAACTTGCAACCTTCGGTTTACCAATCGAGTACTCTGCCTACTCGGCTTCTCAGTTCGTTGAAGTATAATCAACACAAGTTCCTCATAAGCTACCATACGTTTTGGCGAATAACTTATATGGAACATGAGTTTAATATGTATTAACGAACTGAGTGGCCGAGCAGGCAGAGCACTTGGCTAGTAATCCGAAGGTTGCGGGTTCGAGACCTATAGATGTGACTAATTTTTTTTTTCTCCAAATGCGATATTTCAGGAGCACGCACATATTTTCTTGGTCCGCGCATTTATTAATTTAATAATATTTAATTAATATTAAAAAATGAAAAAAGATCGGTCGTTTTGCAGTCGTTTTTCGGTCATTAAACGTAAAACGACTGATCAAGCATGAAATAAGGTCGGTCGTTTTGCAGTCGTTTTTTCGTCAACTAGCCGGAAAACGACCGATCGAGTATGAAATAATATCGGTCGTTTTGCAGTGATTTGCCGTAACATTTTTGCACAAAACGACGTCAGTCGTTTTTTGGTGAACTAGGGGTTAATTGCGGTAAAATTGCGGTGACACGACTTGCTAGGGTCTACAAGCATTAAATATCACAATAATTTAACGCCGGATTGACGATAGACAAAGGATCTAAATGAAGGTGTTCAGACTTTATTTGCTTCAAGAAATATTCGAAGAATACAGATACCTAGAGGTGACGATGAATGTGGAATCGAAGGACATAACGATAAGATTGTTTTTTTCTTCCCTTTCTTTCACATTCGCATATCTCAACAATTAAATGTGCTGTTTGCATTTTTGTTTTATTTTTTTCGCCTCTTACTCGCTATGTTCTTATTGTCCTACTCACCCCTACCTACATGTAGACGTGTTGAATAATTTCATGAAAATCAGTCGAGACCAAATTTACCGTACGTTGAAATTTGAGCTCTACCGTGTTTTCTTTTATTTTAATTTCATTTTTTTAAATAATAATCTCGTCGATCTTTTTACCATCCATCCGTGATGTACATTGTGTGTGTATTTTTTTTTTTTTTCATGCAGTGCTCGATCTGAATAAAAAGAGCGAGCAATCAGCCACCAATTCTCTCTCGTTCTCTTTTTTTTTAAATCTTTCTCTCTATACTTACACGGCTTTCACACAGATCGTTGCACTCGACATTAACTTTCTTTCTTTCTTTCTTTCTTTCGTTTTTAATAATCTGCATTCTTCATACACTTATTTCCAATAACTGCATGACTCACTCGTTGTATTCGAGCCAGCACTATAAATTGTATAATGTGAGAGTCTGGAGTTTTATTTAACATCAAGGTGCTAAAGGGACAAGGCACGGCAATGAATAATGAGCGAAGAGGAACGTCTTGACCCTTTGGCGTCAATGATGCGGAGGTGTTCCCCAAAAGCGCTTCCGCGATTCAGGCCCTATATTGAATCGCGGTCGCTAACCTGGAGGGATTCTTCTCTTTATACCAAAATAGTATTTATCTATCTCATAAAATTACTCTCGGTCAATTTTTACAAGATATGTCATTGCAGCAGCGACGAGTTTCGCTATAATATCGTCGTCAGATTTTTTTTTTTTTTTTTTCGGCGAATCGATCTTCTTTATATCTTTTCCTCTCCTTTCTCGTTCCCACGATTATTCATACGATACATTGAAGATCCTCGAAAGAACGAAGGCAGCTCGTTATTGCGACGATTCTACGCTTGATCGTCGTTGAAATTTGACTAAGAAATCGGTGAACCTAAAGAAAAAGGAGAGACAAAGATTTACAGCGATTTCGCGATTACATTCCTTCCTTGTAGAGCTCTTGCTTCATATATATATTTTTTTAAATGTATATATATATATATATAATATATTATTATATATTATTGATATGTATAATATTATGATATGTATGCGATGTCACATTATTATAGAAATACCGAAAATATTCGGTACCGTTTTACTTCCATTGTCAAGACGACCAACACTTCGAGGACGATATCACGACGAGTAGAGAATAATTATACCCGTGCATAGAGCATCCCCCAAGCGTTAAATAATTATCGTTCGATAATACACACTTTCGAGTTTATAAAACGAATAATTACGTTGATGATGTAATTCGTGGGACGTTTTGGTGTCTCGTTCTGATATGTCTTTACGCCGATTTGGCTTTTTAAGAGTTTTTAATGTATACATCACCTACGAATTATTCGCGTAGAATAATATTTTTTTTTACAGCCACCAGTGATAACGACTGAATTGCCGCGACGATTACTTTTGCTAACATTAATTATTGTAAAATATTGCATTACGTGGATAACCGGCGCGTGTCTATTTTTCATTTTTCTTCTTGTTGTAAAAAAAACAATTAGTGATGCCAAAAATAATATTGGCCGATCGTTCACTACGCACTTTTCTGGGTTTTGTGTTCATTTTGCTAGTTTGTTTGTTTATGTTTATTAGTCGTAAAAAAAATACTCAATTTTTTGGTTTGCCTAACTATCGAGACTTTTCCTTCCATTTTGTTAATACACACACTTAAAAAATTTGAAAAAAAAGTGGGTTTTTGTTATATTTAGCAGCAATTATTTTATGTAAATAGTTATTGTGAGAAAATGAATTTTATATTCGGATTTTCTGTATTTCTCTTTAATCTTTTTATCAAATGGTCGGCTTTAATTCTTTAAATTTCTATCCAACGTATTTAGGTCAAAGAATTTGTGCCGTAGATGTATTTAAAATTCGAAGACAAGCATACATATTTAAAAGAAATTTAATTCCCCCGTCAGTAATAACATTTTATTTCACGGTTGGACTTTTTGCATCAACCTGATTTTTTTTTTATGGCAAAGAAAAAAAATCTCGACGCGCATCATAAAATTGAGTCGTTTTTTTAATGGCTTCCTTGTATGTGTGCAGAGATCAGCACCTTTCGCTACTTTCATATCCGCATTTTTTGTTTATTTACATCATTAATGAATTATTAAATTTTTAATAAGATTAACCTGCGTGGTATAATATAAATTTATAACATGTACTTATAAATCCTTTTCAATTGCAGTTTATTTCATGAAAAAAAGTAGCATCCGTTACATTTGTACAGAGTTGTAAATGCCTAATACTTTTAGAAATAATGATGATGATACGATCAGTTCTGTAATTATGATTTTATAATAATAATATGTAGCGATTGTAATACGACGATTAAACTTTGGAATGGCTGTAAAAATTATTACTTTTCAATAAAAATTCACGGTCATCCTTTTGAAAAAATGGAAAAAAAAAGTAATGCATTAAGAAAGTAATGCATTACTTATTTATTCCATTTTTTCCACTATTTCTTGCAATACTAAAGCGAAAATTGGTATTTTTTTCAGCTATTCAAATGTTTACACTCTATTTTATAATCACTACATATTATTATTATGAAATCATAATTAAAAAACAAATTGTACTGTAAACTATATCTCATGAATTAATGGGGATTTACAACTCTGCATTTGTATTATTTATAATAATTTTTTCATGAGTTTCGATGCAAAAAGAAGCTGAAGTTTACAAAGTTACAAATATTATATTCTATATCTTGCAGGTGATTTTTATTGAATATTCATTAACAAATAAATGATGGAATAAATTAACAAAATGCATTTTACGAAAGGTGCACGTCTCTGGTCTGCATTTTTTCGCTTATTTCTCTCTCTTTTTTTTTTCTTTTAGATCTGTGGTTAGATTGACGGGATCGTTTAGTGCTCAAGCGCACTTACAGGTACATACATGTGGGGCTTGTACTCGATGCTAAACTAGTTTCGCAAACTATTATAAGTTTAACAATAAAAAGATATTCCTTAGACGGTGCCTAAACGATAAACTCGATTTCAATCTGAAATAGCGTTGTTGTGCGCACTTTTGTGTGGTTGGTATTCAAGTGAATTCCCTGGCGATTCAACCGAATACCATAAACACGTATATGTGTGCATGTACATGTGTGTGTATATATATAACCGTTTGCCAGTGACTTGCAACTATTGCTTTGGCGCTCCTCTCATCGATCAATAACGTCACACGAAGCCTCGCAAATATTTAATATGTTCCAGAAAAGCCCTGGTCGATGTAAAGAGTCACGTATAGCTGATTGAGACATGCAAAAAAAAAATGATATGTATACACGTGTCGTATTTAGCCAAGATAGGTAAATATTTCGCTTACCAAAATAACGTATTCGTACTCGCGGATTGAATATACACTTATAATAAATACTTTCTTTGCGTTAGCATCCCTGCAGATTTTTCCGAAGGCCCGAATTTCCCTTCGGGTTTTCTTTTTTTTTATCCGATCCCCTACCGCGCTTAATTACACGACGATTGTTCGTAGCATTCCCGATTAGAATATACAATAAAAAATACTTTCAAGTACACGCAAATATTACAAAAGGAAGATTCTTTCGATCACGACGAAATAGCTGAATACGCGGAGAAAAGGATCTGAAGATAATGATCGTATTAGTGAAAAAAAAGTTGACTCTATACGTCGATCATGATATTAGAGAAACAACGCTTTGATCTACAAAATTTTACCTAGAAATACCAATCGAATTTCTTGTATTTTGTGGTACAAATAATCGTTATATTTTCAACATTATCTTCAGATCGCGACGCTAAATTCGTTCCTCCTCTTCGTGTATTTGCGTCATGAGAAAAACGGAGTAAAACACTTCAACAGGAAAAATGTTTAAGTAAAATGGTTAAATTTGTAGACAAATTGGAAGTCGAGCTTGTGCGACTGATTGAACGAAAAATAAAATAAAAAAAAGTAAATATCTCGTATACGATAAGGAATTAATTATATGGCACATGAGAGTATATAGATTATCGTCGGTATAATATGATTTATGGAAGTGCCTGTCGCCCTAATGAAATTTAAACGTGTTCCGCGACGAACTCGACTTGCTAAGTGAATTCACTGTTAGTCTTAGCTAACTTTTCATTATGACGGCGTATGTCGACGTTGGATCGCGTGAATATCATTAGGACACTGCCACGACCCTTTTCCACGCGGGAACGTCCGGCCATTACAACAATGGGATCGCCCTACGGATAATTATCTCACGTAGGCCATGTCATTGCGTTTACTTCATTACTATCACACTCAATCTACGTGTTAGCTCGGCTGCCCCCCCGAGTCGTCGTCCCGCTTTAAAAAAACGAAAAATACGTATTAGAACAAATCCTCTCCCTCATTTTGTGCACGATACACGCAAAGCTAAGCTCGAATGTAGGAAGATGACAAAGTTTTTTTTTCTTTTTTTTTTTTTCTTTTTTTTTTGTGAGACACTATAAATGTGAATAAATTCGGCGACCCAAGATGCGAGTCGTTCGAAAAGTGTGACGAGTTTGGAAAAACATTTCGTCGTTCGATCTAATTGATTCTTCTTTTTTTTTTTGTTGTTTTTCTCTATTATTATTATTTTGTCTCTTTGATCGGTCACGACGATGAGATATGTAATTTTTCTTTTTCTTTCTTTCGTGCGTGCGTCACTTATACCCTCGGATGACGAATACTATATATCGAGTGAATTTATCCGTCCCGCCGATTGGACATTTTCTCGTTAAATCGAGGGACATTTTAGCGATGACGCGAAGTCGTGTGTGTGTATGTATGTTTTGTGGCGCGCGAGATTAAGAGACATGTTTAATCGAGAAATCCGGTGTTGACGAGCTTTTCGAGGAAAAATTTAACGTCACCCAATTCCGAGTCCTTGATTCCGAGAGATTTCAACATTCCGAGATCGCCGTTCTCCACCGCCATGAACACCGAACGCAAATGCTCGAGATCGGCGCGCATCAAGTGCAAAGCCGCTCCAAAGTCCTCGATCGTCTGAGATTCTGAAAGAATTCAACGTATTGAGATTAATATGTGAACAAGATTGTCCTTGCGAATGATCCCTGGCGGAAAAATTTCTACAACTTTTTACGCCGAAACATTACTATTTCTAAAACTTTCTACTCCGAATAATTACGCGGAAATTACAACTTACTATGCGAAAACAGCTTAAAACTACAACTTTTTATAGGAAACGATGCATCTTTCACAACTTTCTATGAAAAAATGCGAGATTTGGAACATGATTGTAGATTGTTGTAATTTCTACAACATTTTACGCTGATTTCGGGCATATACAATAATGAAAAACTACAACTTTATATGAAAATTTGCAAACTTGTCAAAGTTACTACTACTAACTGCAACTAATAACGGAAATGTACACCCCATAGGGACTGATATGGTTGTAAATTTTCGTAAAAAGTTGTTGTTACTATAACTTTCTACAACTAACTACAACTTATTACGGAAATTTTGAATAAATCAGACTACCCCTATTACTTTTACAATTTTTTAAAAAGTTTGATGCAGATGTAGAAAGTAATACTTTCTTATAGAAAGTTGTTATTTCTACGACGAACTACAACTAACTACTTTTTTGTTGTATTAAGTTCTAATTAGTTGTAAAAAGTTGAAGTTTCTACGAGAAACTATGAAAAACTACTATTACTTTTCCAATTTTTTAAAAAGTTTGTTGCAGATATCGCAAGTTGTTATTTTTATGGCAAACTACAACTAACTACTTCTTTGTTTTATTAAGTTGTAGTTAGCTGTAAAACGTTGTAGTTTCTATGAGAACCTATGAGAAACTACTCCTATTAATTTTAATCTTTTTTTAAGTTTGATGCAAATGTAGAAAGTATTAATTTTCTCATAGAAAATTGTTATTTCTACAACAAACTACAATTAACTACATTCTTGTTGCAATAAATTGTAGTTAGTTGCAAAAACTTGTAGTTTCGTGTAGAAAAATTCTACAACTTTTTACACAATGAACAAATTGTAGAAATCTCGTACTTAGTTGTAGAAATTTGTAATTTGTTGTTGAAACGGCGTAGAAAGTTGTAGATTTTTTTCCGCCAGGGATGTTGATTATCTGACAAAATGATTTGAAAAATTATGTTAAGTAGGGTCGAGCGCAAAAACAGTAACAAGAAATAGATGCTGGTTTTTTAAATACCCACTTATATGGATGACCCGAGTTCAACTGCAAAGTTTGAGTAAGTTTATCTTCATGGTTTTCGAGAAATAAATTTCCTAAATTGATACTATTTAACATTGCTTCTTATGGCAGATTTAAAATGAACGATGCATTTTTATATTTCTAAGGATAGTTCATACGGATACCATGCAGTTAAAATATTGCAAACTATAAAGAATACATTCAGGATGCTCTATGCAAAAATTCAGATACTTGTTCTTCACATTTAATTAACAATAATCAATTATGTGGCTCGAGATCCAGATTTCTTAAACTTGCGTAGAACAGTTTCGTGCAACCGCACCGCGTTCCCTATCCCTTCCAAAAAACGCGCTCGACCCTCCTTAAGGGATCTTTCCAGTGTGACGGCCCGAAAAATAGCCTATTTTCACGATTTTTTTTCGGAAGGTTACTTACTATACTATACGCCGATAAATGTGAAATTTTTATGACATATTAAGGTAATCACACTGAGAGAAAATTATAGTATTAGTAACTATAAAGTGACAACTATTTACTTATGGGTTGGTACAAAATTTTTTTTATAGTTGACACAACTATCAAATAGTTACTGTAACTAGCCAATAGTTACCATAACTATTTTCGTAGTTATCGTAACTATAAAAATAGTTGCATGTAATAAAAACGAACAGTTGTCATCTTATAGTTGACTGTACTATTACGATTTCTCTGAGTGCGTGAATGACGGAAAATGATTTTTTATAAGACGATTTTTATTGTTTAAATTTTTTTTTAATTGTTGAAAATAATGTTGATAAAAAAGATCCATCCTAGAGGTCGCAAATTTCATCTAAAAAAAACCCCCAAAGGATTATTAATTGTGTGAGGGTAAAAATAGCGAATGACCAAAATAGCGAATTGTTAAAATAGCAAATTTCAAAATAAGGAACGTCTGAACCTAGAATGGCCATCATTATGAAATTCGCTTTTACAGCCATTCGCTATTTTGATCATTCGCTATTTTGACTCCCAATTTTATTAAAATGCAATGAAAATGGCAAATGGTCAAAATAGCGAGTGGCTAAAATAGTGAATTGTAATGATGGCGATTTTATATTTAGACGTTCCTTATTTTGAAATACGCTATTTTGGTCATTCGCTGTTTTGACCTCCACACTATTAATTAGTATGCGATTGGCTGTCGCGCTATGGAGGCTTTTTTAAAAATCAAAATTGACAAAATGGCGGCGGTTTGAACAAAAACTACCGATTTTAGCCGTTTTTTTTTACAGTTTTTCTATTTAAAAAATGGGAAAATTTAAAAAAAAAAAGCTTCCATAGCACGATAGAGAGTAGCGTGAAGAACGTTTTCCTAAAATTTGAAAACGATCGCTTGGAAACTGTTCCCTGGAGAATGTCCATCGTTTTGAAAAATGTCGTTTCGAGAAAAACGCGTTTAAGGTTTCGAGTGTAGAAATTTCAACTACCTAACTTGTGTACTTATGACTAATCGGCGATGCCAGGTTCATAAAGTATGCCAGCGAAGTATTTCGAATTTCGCTTTAAAAATTTGAGAGGATGTTTTTGACCGTATATACTAATGGACAAGACGAAAAAAAAACGGATTTTTTTTTCACATTGGAAAGATCCCTTAATCGCCAATAAACATCAATACAACGACGGCTCCTAATGAAACTGAAGTAACTCACGGAAATAATTAAAATTAAGGTATCTTAGAGTTCAATTCCAAACTGACTCATCTCCCGATTCAGAAAGAAACTAACTTATCTCAAATATCATTATTGAACTAACGTAATTCGGAAGACATTCTGAAAAGGCCAAACTTGATGAAGATGATTAACTACTGTCTAATTCTTATTAATTATCATCGGTTCAATCACGATTTTGTGATCGTTATGTTTTTGTCTCTCAATTAATGCTGCAAACTTCGCGTACGCCAGAAGCTGACTGCTGTTATAATAAATATTAATTCTCATTGCTTAAATTGAGTTCAGAATCCCTTCCGAGTTACGTCAGTTTAATAATAATATTTGAGATACGTTAGTTTGTTTCTGGATCCTGATATAAGTCAGTTTGGAATTGAATGCTGAGATACCTCAGTTCGAATAATTTCCGTGAGTTTTCTTCAGTTTGATTAGGAGCCGTCGATAATATGAAAACATCTTTTAAAGTTTTCTTTACAGATTTTGGCAATTTTTCAAAAGGTTCGTTACGTTGTTCAGTAACATTGGCTCCATTTTACAACTTTTTTACAAATTTTTCAGAAAATTTTTCTGTAGAAGTGATACGAAATACGTTTTCACATAAAAAACGTTGTGTATGATTAATTCCTGTGCGAATATGTCGTATAAAAAATAGTTACTTACAAACGTGCAACAGTTAATGTTATACACATTTTTTAATTATTAATAAAAATCTCATGTACAATTCTTCATTTTATAAAAATTTCCTCGACTATTTGGTTGATATACAGTCTTTAAATTTAATGATTGCAAAAAGATGGACTCGAACTATAACGGAAGAAAACTATAAACCTCAAGATTTTTACAAGTTGATGCGCTAGGATTTCTTTAAGAGTAGCATTACTTTGCACATAGTCGTCACGCACGTTGTCTCGAGTAATAAAATACTGCTGAAAGGCAGGTTTCTCTCGTCTTCTGTTTTTCTTGCGTTTTTTTCTTTCGACCCCGTGTCTCGTTATTTATTAAAGTTCAGAGGGTAATTCGAGTGCGTGTGGGTTAGGAAAACAGCAATAAACTCGCACCCACGGACGGAATTTCAGACCCTCGTTTCTCGTAAAACGAACGAATATATATATTTTTATTCTCAGGTGAATAAAAGCGAGCTACTTACCGGAAAGGGCGATGGCAACTTGGTTCACGCCTCCAAGGGGTTCCAGAGCATCTCTCGCCTTGGAGCCAAAAAGTTTTTCGAGATAATTCGGTCCGTGACTCGCTAGCAGAGACTGCAGGAAGCTTCCGGTTTCTTCCACTGGCGGTCTCTTAGCTGTAAAACACACAAGGGACTTGTGTTTCATAATTGTGACTAAACGCAAGAACCACAAAGAAAACTTTGACTTTTTGTCTGGGGAATATAATACGTGAGTCCGTAATGGATTAACAAAGTTTCAGTAAAGCGAGTTTGCTCGTAATGTATTCAATTTTAAAGCAAAACAAGGATGCAAAGTAGAACCTTGCACATTGCTTCCTCATTATTTTTCGCTTCTTACAAAGCTACCTCTATGAGGAAGTATGTTATTCAATTTTTGGCTTCCTCATAGAGGAAGCTTTGTAAAACGCGAAAAATAATGATGAAGCAATGTGCAAGGTTCTACTTTGCATCTTTGTTTTAATTAGATAAATATACATGTTGTGGATTCGCTTTTTCTATTTCGTTATTGCGTTATTTCGTGATTATTAGAGCGTTTCCGAAGTGAATGTGATAATGTATATTTTTAAAAATAATTCAACATTCCATAAAATCAAAAATTTCATACCGTTCGTCACTAAATTATATATATATAATGGCTGAATATTGTTTTATTTATATACAAAATTTGAGCGCGCTATCTTAAGTTTTGCAAAAGTTACAATAGAGCGATAATGTCAATTTTTTGAAAAATTCAAAACATCATAAAATTTTAACGGCTCAACCGATCTTAACCAAATTCAATAGCGATCACCGGCATATGAAAGCTCAAATTCATACCAATTTTTAGATCAATATCTCGAAAATTGAAAGAGTTATCGCGTAAACAGACATTTTTCAAAAAATTAAAAAACGCGTAATAATTTAACGATGAAGTGGATTTTAACAAAAATTTGCATGAACGATGAGGCTTGATCCCTCTATCTATGGTCCAAATTTCAGCTTGATATCTCAAGGCATTCCCGAGTTATAAAGGTTTACATTTTTCGATTGTGTAACATACACACACATACACACACACACACACACACACACACACACACACACACACACACACACGCACACGCACACGCACACGCACACGCACACGCACACGCACACGCACACGCACACACACACACACACACACACACACACACACACACACACACACACACACACACACACACACACACACACACACGCACACGCACACGCACACGCACACGCACACGCACACGCACACGCACACGCACACGCACACGCACACGCACACGCACACGCACACGCACACGCACACGCACACGCACACGCACACGCACACGCACACGCACACGCACACGCACACGCACACGCACACACACACACACACACACACACACACACACACACACACACACACACACACACACACACACACACACACACACACACACACACACACACACACACACACACACACACACACACACACACACACACACACACACACACACACACACACACACACACACACACACACACACACACACACACACACACACACACACACACACACACACACGCACACGCACACGCACACGCACACGCACACGCACACGCACACGCACACGCACACGCACACGCACACGCACACGCACACGCACACACACACGCACACACACATACAGACATTTTTTCTAAATCACTTTTCTCGATGTTTTGGACCATTCTGTGAGTGTACTGACATGAAAATCTCGAAAAAAAAAATTTTTCACGAAAACAAAGCTTCCTCTATGAGGAAGCAATCGTCGAAATTTTTTTTAAACCGAGCGTGGGATTAACTTCATATTTAAAGACCTACAAAAAATTGTGCAGCACATGAGACAGTATATTTCGAGTAAAAATAAGTATTGGACACTCTCTGGTAATTCAAAAATAGTTTTGCTACATTTATTTGCATTTACAATTCATCACTTATACATTTTTGCGACTAAAAGATTATTTCGAATAGAATTTTCGTGCATATAGAGAAGAGATACATCTGAAGAAATAATCAAAGTCATCGAAGATACTTTAGTATTTTTCAAATACTAAATCTTTATAATAATCAGGGAATTAACCAAAACAAAAGCGTGCGACAAAATAAAAGAGCGCAAAGTCTGGCGTTGCAAATTGCTTCCTCATTATTTTCCATCTGGTACAAAACCACTTTTATGAGGAAAAGTGGTGATGAATTCTAGTTTCCTCATAAAGGAAGCTTTGTGTGAGGTGTAAAGTAATGAGGAAGTATTGTGCAAGGCCCGACTTTGCATCCCTATTGAAGTAAATTCTACAAACAAAAAATGTTTATATATATAAAATATAAAAAATATAAAAATATATATTTTATATATATAAAAATATATGAAATATATATTTTATATATAAATATATAAATATTTAGAATAATATATTCTAAATATTTGATGTTGTCCATTTTAAAATAAAGTTTTAGCCTGATTTGCGAAATTTTTAGAAGCGCAATTAAATAAATATGTTTTACTCGACCGATTTTATCAAGATCTATTAACTACAATTGTTTCATGCCGGTAGAACAAGATTTAGATGATTTGCTTAAGTTATTTACGAGTTGAAGATTTTTTTATTTGCAAGTCACGATCATCATTGAAATAAAAATTCAATATGCTATACAATTCGAAAGCATTGATCGATTTTCACCAAATTCAATACCAATTATTCCTGATCGTTATTAAATATATGGTTCAAGTTTTAGATCGTTTCGTTTATTATTTAAAAAAAAAACAAAAGTAAGAGATATTGAAAAATAGAAAATCACTATAAAATTCGACGCCTTTTACCGATCTTCGACTGATTGAATATCGGATCGATTCTATAGAAAATCAGAGTACAAATTATCACAGCTTATGTAAATTATAGACAATATATTAATTTTGCGAAAAATAAAAAAATTAATTACAAACGATTTTACGACTTTCTCCCAATTCATACCCAAACGTTCTTGAACATTTATGTAATTATGAAGAATTATTTAGCTCCAAATCTTAAAAATTGTGGTTATTACAATGTTCACAGAATTTTTTTACCAATTTAAAAAAGAAAATTCATGAAACGAGAGGAAATCCTGTCGTTCATTTTTAAACAATTCCTATTGCTTTGTAATTTCATAACGAAGTATTTCCATTCCGCACGTTAATTATCTTGTAAGTTGAGAGTCCTCTTTCACAACCTACGTAATCGCCGTCAGGCACGACCCCATCAAATGAGTGAGAGTGTACAAAAATGATGAATATACGCTGCTAAAATAAAAGGAGCTTGGTTTTATTTCGTAGAAAAGATTTTATACGTCAAGTCTGGCAAACAGGAAACAAAGTGGATGTAAATTGCGAGCCTGACATAAAGAATTTCATGTGGTTAGTTCTACGTTCACCAGAATAGGCATATATTACATTTTTATTCCGAGTGAAATAAAAACACGGTAAACAGGAATATGATCTTTTCGGGTTCTTCACAGCCGTTCTCGTAACTCGTAAGGCAGATAAAAAAATAAAATACGCCCTTTTATAGTCGTTAAAATTAAATGATACTGAATTACAAACATCCATTTTATACCGTAAATTAATGCTTCCACTGTATAAAACGCATTTTAATGCGAGCAGACTTGGAAAATATTGATATTAACTTTTTAGTTTCACTTGGAAAATGTCACTAATAACTTGAATACAGATACTAACCCAATCGTAAAGTTTATAATATACCAGTGGCATAGATTTTTCCACAAAATGGTGAAAAAAATATATGTATATAAGAGACATTGTTTTTATAAATTTGTCAGTTTGTTGTACTATTTAAGATGGGTGTTTGTGATTTTTTTCAGATTTTTAAAGGGCGCCGTTCAGGATTTACGTTTTTTTTTAAATATCACTATATCTCAGAAAATATTAGACTCTCAAAAAATTCTTAACAACATTAACTTTTTTATTTTCTATGTACTTTCGAGTGATGTTAAAATCATAATTTTTGCAACGGAAGAAAGTCAATTTTTCGCAAAAAAAAAAGCAATAAATAATTTTTTTTACGAAAAAAGCATCTTTGATTCCGGTCTTAATTTTACAAGGTGTTTCGCATTGTATGAAGATTCTGAGAAAAAAATTCCAAAGTCGCACCTCCAATTCTTAGGCAGTAATAAATTCAAAATTGAAATTAAAAAATTAATAAATTTTTTCCTGCCTAAGAATCGGCGGTGCCACTTTGGATTTCCTCCCTAGCGGATTTCATCACATTTTCAAAAGATAAAATGAAACTTCTCGGACGACGGGCTGCGCCAAATAATTCGGAAAAAACGGGCAGGAAAAAATTTATTAATTTTTTTATTTCAATTTTCAATTTATTACTGCCTAAGAATTGGAGGTGCGACTTTGGAATTTTTTTCTCAGAATCTTCATACAATGCGAAACACCTTGTAAAATTAAGACCGGAATCAAAGATGCTTTTTTCGTTAAAAAAATTATTTATTGCTGTTTTTGCGAAAAATTGACTTTCGTCCATTGGAAAAATTATGATTTTAACATCACTCGAAAGTAGGTGGAAAATGAAAAAGTTAATGTTCTTAAGAATTTTTTGAGAGTCTAATATTTTCTGAGATATAGTGATATTTAAAAAAAACGTAAATTCTGAACAGCGCCCTTTAAAAATCTGAAAAAAATCACAAGCATCCATCTCAAATAGTACAAAAAACTGACAAATTTAGAAAAATATCCGGGAGGTCGACCGAAAAAAGTGGCGCACTTGATAAAGAAATTTTTTTATTTCAATGTTGAATTTATTACTGCCTAAGAATTGGAGGTGCGACTTTGGAATTTTTTTCTCAGAATCTTCATACAAAGCGAAACACCTTGTAAAATTAAGACCGGAATCAAAGATGCGTTTTTCGTTAAAAAAATTGTTTATTGCTTTTTTTTGCGAAAAATTGACTTTCTTCCGTTGGGAAAATTATGATTTTCGCATCACTCGAAAGTAGATGGAAAATGAAAAAGTTAATGTTCTTAAGAATTTTTTGAGAGTCTAATATTTTCTGAGATATAGTGATATTTAAAAAAAAAACGTAAATCCTGAACAGCGCCCTTTAAAAATCTGAAAAAAATCACAAACACCCATCTCAAATAGTACAAAAAACTGACAAATTTAGAAAAATATCCGGGAGGTCGACCGAAAAAAAGTGGCCCAGTTGATAAAGAATGTCTCATATACTTCCTCAAAAATTTATATACGAAAGTTCATAAAAATGTTACTTGAAAGAAAAGATGGAAAACATAATTACTCTACTTTCTCCATTAATTTGTTTTTCATGTTATTTTTTTAAATAAAGTTTTGCAGAAAATATGTTATCTCCAGTTTTCAATCAAATTGTTTATTGTCTGAAGCGGTATTTGGACATTTAATTACCGTAAAATAACTGCTGAAACAAGTAAATGAAAAGAGTTAGTTGCAAAGTGATGGTGTCGATTATATCCGCGATTATCCTTCTCAAAATTAATGCTCGATTGATAATTGTATGCTCATTGTATATAGTTGGGTATGAAAAGGGTCTTGGGGTTGATTATAACCCCTTAAACATCTCCGTATAGTTAAAAATAGTCATCAACCCCACAGAATGTCGTATTGAACACGTAGTTCTATTTTACAAAATTAAGCTTATATGCAAAAGCTTTGTTAATTAATTTACAAGTCTCGAACAAAAGGATTTTCCACTCTCTCCACAATCCGTACTAGATATTCAATAATTTGGCACCGAGCGATAAAATAATACCTCACACTGAAAAAAAAAAAATGTCATTGATTCAATAAATCCATCAAGCGTTATCAATTTAATTTGAATGCTAATTCCTCCAATTCCATACGAGATCGAAACAATAACTCTAAAATAAGCAAAATAATATTTTATTATTTCAATGTTAAATGGGATTGAACGAATAAGAATTGGAGTTAATTCAAAAATACTTTTTTTGGCAACCCGCAAACGATGGATTTATTGAATTAATTATATTTTTTTTTCAGTGCAAAATTGTGTAGTACGAATATTAAATAATGAATAATGATTCCATTGCTGTACGATTTAAAAAAATTATACAAAATGTATTTTGCGCAAAGCTTAATTTAAAAAACCTCCCAACTATTTACTATTTATTAATATTTTATTAATAACTTTAGTAAAAAATTTTAGTTTTGCTTTGCGTTAGGATTTTTTTAAATTTTAAGGCTCCTGTAGATTGTGACCCATAAAACGTTGAAAACTTAACTACCTCTTGGCTCACAGAATAGGATGAGCGGGAATATGTATTACATATATATTTCTGTACTTCTGTTGTACGTCGTTAAAATAGTCGGAATAATTTTATTGCACAATCTGTAATTCAATCGCGACGTAAACTCACCTGCCGTGCAAAGCCGGGAATCCTCGTCATAGCCGTCCTGGCAATCGGAAGCTCCGTCGCAGAGATATTGGATGGAAATGCATGCCCCATCCCCTGGGCACTTGAACGGTTCGTAAGGGTGACAAGCGTTTCCTGTGTAACCAATATTATCGTTTCAAAATTGATGATGACAATAATAACAACAATATATATTTTTTTTAATCTATACTACATTAAACTGTTTCAAGCAACAATGGAATTTTTCATTGATGATATTTTTTGATTAAAACAAAAATTTTAGCTTGTTAAAATTTTCTGGCTAAAACGAAATTATAGATTGTTGAAAATTTCTGGCTAAAACGAAATTATAGATTGTTGAAAATTTCTGGCTAAAACGAAATTATAGATTGTTAAAATTTCTGGCTAAAATGAAATTATAGATTGTTGAAAATTTCTGGCTAAAACGAAATTATAGATTGTTGACATTTTCTATCTAAAATGAAATTATAGATTGTTGAAATTTTCTATCCAAAATGAAATTTCAGATTGTTGAAATTTTCTGCCTACAATGAAATTTTAGATTGTTGAAATTTTCTGCCTACAATGAAATTATAGATTGTCGAGATTTTCTGCCTACAATGAAATTATAGATTGTTGAAATTTTCTGCCTACAATGAAATTTTAGATTGTTGAAATTTGCTGCCAAAAATTAAATTTTACGTTCTTGATATTTTTCGCCTAGAATAAAATATTAGATTCATTTATGCATGAGCTGATATAGTAAATTCAATATACAACTATACAGCAATATTGAAGTACTTGAATATGTAACACAACTCTGCCCACGTGTATCGTATACTATTAATTATGTTTCACTTTTGTATATTAAATTTTATGTTCCTGTTTACGCTTTAATGTTTCCTATGGAAGTATATTTATTTTCAGAAATAAAATGTTACCAGCAGGTTTTTTTTATTTTCTTAACAATGGAATTGGGAATTTTTTGTGAGGAAATTTTTTCAAATATTCATAATATTTTTTTTTTACATTTACTATGAAGTATTTGTAGATATTCTTGGAGCCTTGTACCGTATTAAGAATTAAGTCGCTTTAAAATATTTCCTTAAAAAAAAATATAAAAAATTTAATATTTTTTTAATATTTTCCGAATTTCTTCTTGCTTTCCTGATTCCCGATCAGATGTTGGAAAACCATTATTGGCAAGAAATTCCTTATATATTCAAAATACTTATTTAAACATTTACTATCGAATATTTATAGATTTATTGTTTAATCAAATGATAATATTTATTATTTATTTAAAAAAATTAATTTTCTTAGGAAAGTATATGAAGATACTTTCTTCTTAACCGTCAAATTATCGGCATGTCTCGAAAAAAGTAATATCAACGGGATCAACATTTTCGAAGCTTTTTCTAAAAAGAAAGCACATTAAAAATCATGTTGCAGTAGATGTTTTTTGTATTGGTCAATCGTGCTAGCATATCAAACCCTTAAGCACAGAATTTTTTTCAAATATCAAAAATACGTATTTAATAATTCATAAATAATCTTAAGGTGTTCATATGGACGCCCATAAATTCTCAAAGTTTCATGTTATCGACATTTTCCGGCTAAAACGAAATGTTTCGTTGATGAAATTTTACCGCTTATCACAATGTACCGCTTATGTTCTCCACATTTTCCGGATTTTTCAAGTTGTTAGTTTTTCCGGCTAGCGCAACATTAACCGTTCACATTTTTTGTCTTTAGCAAAAAATGTAAGATGACCTTTCTCGGCCGGTGAAAAAAAAAATTCCGTTGTTGACTTTTTTTTTCTCTTGAATCACTTGACATTTTCTGTCGTACAAAAATCTTTCTCTTGCTGACCTTTTCCGTTTGAAGAAAAAAGAAATGGCTTTTGTCGATATTTTCCGTCCGGGACGAAACTATCTATTGATATATTCTACATGACGCGAATTATTCCGCCCGTAAATAATAATGAAGGCAACATTAATTTCTTTTTTAACTTGGCGTCGAGTCGCCACCGCGACTCTTGATTCTATAAATGCAACTTAAATATCTTCAGGAGGAGAATTATACTTTCGTTTTTTAAAAAAAAATTTACGTATATAAATGAAGCATATTTTGTTATTTCTTTCGAATAGAAATAAAGGCAAGTGTAAATAAAGGCAAGCAATATAATCACAACAACAACGTTTATTAATAATTCATGTAGGTCTCCAATTGGAATGGTAAAAGTTTTTGCATTCTTAAATATATGTTTGTTAAATTGCACATTGCTTTCTCATTATTTATCGGTTTTTAATGCGAATAAAAAATAGTGGTTTAATGCTAAAAATAATGAGAAAGCAATGTGCAAGGTTTTACTTTGCATCCTTGTTTTAATAAACTTTTATATCCAATCTAAAACTTTTATATCTTAATCCATATATATGGATTAAGCATATTTTGTTATTTTTTTCCTCCCGCAGATGTTGACGGTTGAGTTGTTCAAGGTTTACGATCAGGGGGCTTCGGCCCCCTAGTAATAATACGAATAATAACAAGAATAAAAATAATCCCAACAACAACACAATTGCGTGTTACAATCCCGTGGATATTAATAATTCTTGTAGGTCTCCGATTGGAATGGTAAAAGTTTTTGCATTATTAAATATATGTTTTTCAAATTGCACATTGTTTTCTCATTATTTATCGGTTTTTAATGCGAATTAAAAATAATGGTTTAATGCGAAAAATAATGAGGAAGCAATGTGCAAGGTTCTACTTTGCATTCTTGTTTTAATTAGATAAATAAACATGTTGTGAATTCGCTTTTTCTATTTCGTTATTCCGTTATTTCGTCATTATTAGAGCTTTTCCGAAAGTAAATGTGATAAAGTATATTTTTAAAAATAATTCAACATTCCATAAAATCAAAAATTTCATACCGTTCGTCACTAAATTATACATATATAATGGCTGAATATTGTTTCATTTATATACAAAATTTCAGCTCGCTATCTCAAGTTTTGCAAAAGTTACAATAGAGCGATAATGTAAATTTTTTAAAAAATTCAAAATTCCATAAAATCTGAACCACTTTACCGATTTGAGGCAAATTCAATACCAAACAACATTGAGTGCACCTGCTCTTATAACCAACTATTTAGCAAAATAGACTAAATTTTACGAAAGTTAGAGCGCGCATCTCCTTTTTTCAAAAAATTCAAAACGGCATAACATCGAAATTTTCGCACACATTTTGTCGAAAATTGCTATAGTTGAAGAGGGTCTGCTACTACACTTGTGTACCAAATTTAAGCGCGATATACAAAACGGTTCATGAGTTATCGGCGTTCGAATTTTCACTCATACAAACGGACATTTTTTTTAGATCACTATTCTGGACGTTTTGAATTCTAAGTGTCCTGACATAAAAATCTCGAAAAAAAATTTTCTCATGAAAACAAAGCTTCCTCTATGAGGAAGCAAAATAATCACAACAACAACGCAATTGCATGTTACAATCCCGTGGATATCAATAATTCTTGTAGGATATTGATAGGATATTAATAATTCTAATTCTCCAATTGGAATGGTAGAAGTTTTTGCATTTTTTTTTTTTTTAATTATCGGTTTCTTTCGTATGCCTTCCTCAGGCTTTTACGTTTCCCCTCTCCCCGTTCTTTCATAGAAACCCCTCTAGAGTGTTGTCCGTAGCCTCTCATCCTAATGCACTACTGTATCGCATTTGCACGAGGGCACAGGGAAACTGCGAATAACCTGACCGATACAGTCGGCTTTATTTTTACTGAGTTTCTGATGTATGAGATACATTAGAAACTCAGAAAAACTGCCTCCCGCTTAGCAGTTGGCGCGCAAACCAGTCCAAGACTAAGCGGTCACCCATCCAAGTTATGACCGCAAATAATGCTGCTTAACTCTCGGGACCGCCGAAGCCACACACCAACCGCGCGTCCACTACTGTCGGTAAGTTTTTGCATTATTAAATATGTTTTTCAAATTGCACATTGCTTCCTCATTATTTATCGTTTTTAATACAAATAAAAAATAATGGTTTAATGCGAAAAATAATGAGGAATAAATGTGCAAAGTTTTACGTCGCATCCTTGTTTAAATAAACTTTTACGTATATGGATTAAGCATATTTTGTCATTCGTTATTCGTATTTTGTTATTCTGCGTATTATTGTTATTCGTATGTTGTTATTGCTTTCGTATAGAAATAAAAGCAGATGTCGACGTTAGAATTGTTCAAGGTTGACGATCATGGGTCTTCGGCCCCCTAGTAATAATACCAATAATAACAAGAATAAAAATAATCACAACAACAACGCAATTGCATGTTACAATCCCGTGGATATCAATAATTCTTGTAGGATATTAATAATGAGTCTCCAATTGGAATGGTCAAAGTTTTTGCATTATGTTAATTTTTTAATTTTTTATTATCGGTTTCTGCCGTATGCCTTCCTCAGGCTTTTAAGTTTCCCCTCTCCCCTTTCCCCGTTCTTTCATAGAGACCCCTCTAGAGTGTTGTCCGTAGCCACTCATCCTAATGCACTACTGTATCGCATTTGCACGAGGGCACAGGGAAACTGCGAAAAACCTGGCCGATACAGTCGGCTTTATTTTTACTGAGTTTCTATTGCATCAGAATACATTAGAAACTCAGAAAAACTGCCTCCCGCTTAGCAGTTGGCGCGCAAACCAGTGCGCGGCTAAGCGGTCACCCATCCAAGTTATGACCGCAAATAATGCTGCTTAACTCTGGGGACCGCCGAAGCCACACACCGACCGCGCGTCCACTGCTGTCGATAAGTTTTTGCATTATTAAATATGTTTTTCAAATTGCACATTGCTTCCTCATTATTTATCGATCTTTAAAACAAATAAAAAATAATGGTTTAATTCGAAAAAAAAAGAGGAATAAATGTGCAAAGTTTTACTTCGCATCCTTGTTTAAATAAACTTTTACGTATATGGATTAAGCATATTTTGTCATTCGTTATTCGTATTTTGTTATTCTGCGTATTATTGTTATTCGTATGTTGTTATTGCTTTCGTATAGAAATAAAAGCAGATGTCGACGTTAGAATTGTTCAAGGTTGACGATCATGGGTCTTCGGCCCCCTAGTAATAATAATAATAACAAGAATAAAAATAATCACAACAACAACGCAATTGCATGTTACAATCCCGTGGATATCAATAATTCTTGTAGGATATTGATAGGATATTAATAATTCTAATTCACCAATTGGAATGGTCAAAGTTTTTGCATTACTTTAATTTTTTTATTTTTTATTATCAGTTTCTTCCGTATGCCTTCCTCAGGCTTTTACGTTTCCCCTCTCCCCTTTTCCCCGTTCTTTCATAGAAACCCCTCTAGAGTGTTGTCCGTAGCCTCTCATCCTAATGCACTACTGTATCGCATTTGCACGAGGGCACAGGGAAACTGCGGAAAACCTGGCCGATACAGTCGGCTTTATTTTTACTGAGTTCTTACTGTATGAGATACATTAGAAACTCAGAAAAACTGCCTCCCGCTTAGCAGTTGGCGCGCAAACCAGTGCGCGGCCAAGCGGTCACCCATCCAAGTTATGACCGCAAATAATGCTGCTTAACTCTCGGGACCGCCGAAGCCACACACCGACCGCGCGTCCACTACTGTCGGTAAGTTTTTGCATTATTAAATATGTTTTTCAAATTGCACATTGCTTCCTCATTATTTATCGGTTTTTAAAACAAATAAAAAATAATGGTTTAATGCGAAAAATAATGAGGAATAAATGTGCAAAGTTCTACGTCGCATCCTTGTTTTAATAAACTTTTACGTATATGGATTAAGCATATTTTGTCATTCGTTATTTGTATTTTGTTATTCTGCGTATTATTGTTATTCGTATTTTATTATTGCTTTCGTATAGAAATAAAAGCAGATGTCGACGTTAGAATTGTTCAAGGTTGACGATCATGGGTCTTCGGCCCCCTAGTAATAATAATAATAACAAGAACAAAAATAATCACAACAACAACGCAATTGCATGTAAGAATCCCGTGGATATTAATAATTCTTCTAGGTCTCCAATCGGCATGTTAAAAGTTTTTGCGTTATTAAAACCATGTTTTTCAAATCGCGATAAAGCCTGCGACCCCAAGTGTAAGGGTTGAGAGCGCGCGGGCATCGATGCATACAATTGTAAGTAACGGAAATAGCTCTCGGTATTTGCAGCTCTCTTTACGACCCAGCCAATTTGCGACTCTCTCCTCGTCCTTGCGTTTCTATCGACATTTGACCTATTTCCAAAAGCCAACCAACCTCTCCCCTCCCTCCCCTTTCCTCTACCATATTGCCATACGAGAGAATCTCGTCGCCTGTTTAATACGCCACACGACGTCTTTTATACTGCGCTTGTTTCACAGTAACACTTCTCCCCCCTCCAAAACACGTATATATCTTTTTCCTTGCATATCTACATATACATTTCGGCGAGACTCCCCGGAGAACCTGTAAGCGCCAGGCATTTTCGTATTGCACGTTTGGCAGCAACTGGTGCTTTGCTGGTATATAGTTATCGTGAGTATCGATCGAGGAAGAGACCCGAAAGGGCACTCCCACCTGACGAGTGGCTAATATAACACAACGAAAGCTATAGTTAAAGCACAATAAAAACATTTCGTGGCTACTTAAAAATTTCCTCGCGCAATAACAGTGAAAAACGAATGACACAACCGACAACGAACGAAATAGGACGAAAGAAAACGTTATTGTTCGAGCATATGTTTGACTTACCGCTACGCTTTGCGTTCACATGTCCGTAGAGTCGGCTCAAGTCGATTGCCATTGCGGCACGAGGAAAGGCAGCGCAGAAGGTGAGGGCGAGGCCGAGTGCCAAGCTCGTGTTCAATAAACGTACCATCTTTAAAAACGTTATCCTTTCTTTTCTCTTCGTTTTCTTTTTTATCCTTTATTGTGTGTTTCAGAGAAAAACCGAACTTAATATCGAAACGGTTTGTGACACACGCCGCTCAATCCTCGTGTTGGAAGGTTGTGGATATGCGACACGTTTCTTTGTGCTCGCTTTGTGATCCACGGTGCGACTGAGGATACGCTTTTTTTTGTTATTTTATAGAGGTGATGATGGAACGTTAGCTGGTGCTTCTGCCAGGACTCGCTGATAACTGATCGAGGGAAAAATCTCGCGCTCGGAGCTTCCGCGAACGTTGGTGGCGAGAACGAACGACTGCTGCTGGGTAAGAGTTTTGCGGACGAGGATTGAATACTTAGAGGGTTGCGAGCAAGAGAAAGAGGGATGGAGAGATGGTGGAGTGAAAGGGAGGGCTGATTCCGACCGGGACGATCTTGCGCCGTCACGACGTGTACGAGCTACAAGCTCTCGAACGCGCAGGGCGATTCTGTACTCGATCCTTCTCGCACTCACTCAGGGAAAGAGAGACTTTCTCTCTCTCTCCCTCTTTCTCCTTCTTCCTTCTTCCTTTCTTCCTTTTCCTTCTTTTCTTCCTTTTCTTCTTTCTTACTCGGGAAACGCGCGCGCGTTTCTTACCGCGAATTCGGAGGCACGTTTTTTTGTCCTCGCTCGGGTTTCGGTTGACGACGGAACACCCGAGTTACTTTTATTTCTTTTACTTTTTTTTTCAGCCGGAGTGTACGACGGGGATATCACAAAACAGACCGACTGACCAATCGCGAAACAACCAGCCATTCCTAGTCCACCTATGAACGCGCTCGCGGGCTTTCGATCAAACACACGCTTTTTTTCGTCCACCAGCTTTACCTCTGCAACACCCACGCTTGCCACCTCTGCGCCCGGTCGCATCGATTTCACCCTGAGGTGAAAGCCCTGTTTTACCCGACCTGCGTGGCCTTGGATTTTTGAAATTATAAAGGTTTTGAAACAATTTAACGCACGATGGTTTTGCAAACAAAACTTTTAAAATTGATGGAAAAACTTGTGGTCAAAAGAGCACTCACATTTTCGTGTACAAACCTAGAAATGGATAATGATCGCTTCCTGAAAATCATGCACAGCTGTTTAGTAGCGGAGGACATAACCGAAGAAAATGATGGAAAAAGAAACTGGGTCACTCTGCTTAATTCAATATTGGGAGAATACGACTTCGGAAATCTAGCCATTAAACCTTTTTAAAAGAGGCAATCTTAAGAAAATACCAGATCAACGATTAGAAAGTGACAAAAGACGAGCTCGGGATTCAACGTACAACCCACGATATAAGTTTATCACAGATCTAGAATCGAATAAATGTCAAAAATACCTCCTAAAGAACTAACCACTAACGTACTTGCGAGCAGTAGCTCAATGTAGACTAGCAGGAAGAAAAGTTTTATATTTTAGAATAAAATCCATAAGGTACATAATTGATGAGGAAGTTATATGTCCAATATGTAATCTGGGAGAATTATTTACCTGTAAAACTAGGGTTAAGCGGACTCGGGCACTTAGGCACTTAAGCGCCCGAGTTTCTTTATATTAATTTTGACATTTGACATAAACAAAAAAATTTCAATGCATAAATTTGGTCCAGTGTGTCTGACGACACCGCCGATCAATTACAGGACGAATAAAAAGGCAACAATAGCCAACTCGCATTGCGATGTATTTCGATATTTCGATATAAAATCGACACCAACTTTTTAAAGAGGGAATTACCTGTAAAACTAGGGTTAAGCGGACTCGGGCACTTAAGCACTTAAGCGCCCGAGTTTCTTTATATTAATTATGACATTTGACAAAAACAAAAAATTTCAATGCCTAAACTTGGTCTAGTGTGTCTGACGACACCGCCGATCAATTACAGGGCGAATAAAAAGGCAACAATAGCCAACTCGCATTGCGATGTATTTCGATATAAAATCGCCACCAACTTTTTAAAGAGGGACTAGCAGGAAGAAAAGTTTTCTATTTTAGAATAAAATCCATAACGTACAAAATTGATGATGAAATTATATGTCCAATCTGGGAGAATTATTTACCTGTAAAATTAGGGTTAAGCGGACTCGGATGCTTAAGCCCTTAAGGATGTTCGACTGTTTGTAGTGGAGCGTTAATTTGTATTGAGGCATGTACACTTAATCGAGAAAAAAGTATATAGTGACGGATTTGCATAAATATTAACTGATTAACGTTGCTCTCCGATGGAATATATTTTCGTTCAGTTTTTTCCAAGAATAACCAAAAAAATTTTGCCAATTTTGATGAAGGATGGCTCATTCTCGTTCTTAAAAGATGCTCTACAAATTGACCGGCTGGATATTTGATATTATTGATCGTTTAATAATTATAGATATTTGTTTATGAAAGTATTTTGATTTTTGTTAAACAGCAGGCTATAATTATTATATATTATATAGGCATATTATATAGTGACAAACGGTATGACCGTTTGTCACTAAATTATACATATATAATGGCTGAATATTGTTTCGATTATATCCAAAATTCGAGTTCGCTATTTCAAGTTTTGCAAAAGTTACAATAGAGCGATAATGTCAATTTTTTGAAAAATTCGAAATTTCATAAAATCTGAACCACTTTACCGATTCGAGCCAAATTCAATACCAAACAGCATTGAGTGCACCTACTCTTGTAACCAACTATTTAGCAAAATAGACTAAATTTTACGAAAGTTAGAGCGACCACGTCCTTTTTTCAAAAAATTCGTAACGGCATAAAATCGAAATTTTCGCACAGATTTTGTCGAAAATTGCTACAGTTGAAGAGGGTCTGCTGCTACACAAGTGAGCCAAATTTGAGCGCGATATACAAAACCGTTCTTGAGTTATCGGCGTTCAAATTTTCGGAATTGTATACATACATACATACATACGGATATTTTTTCTAGATCACTTTTCTGGACGTTTTGGATAATTCTAAGTGTCCTGACAAAAATCTCGAAAATTTTATTTTTCATGAAAACAAAGCTTCCTCTATGAGGAAGCAAAAAAAATTGAAAATCAACCTGTTTTATGGGTTCCAAGCTCAAGCAGATCCTTTAATGTTTGCTTTTGTGTTCATTCATGAGGCAATGACAGCATATCATTCATCACCGACGACTAACGCCCACACAAACGCACATATGTTATAGTAACGCACATCGACCGGTGTTTTCTGTATTACGCTTTAAAAGTTGCAGGCTTACCTACGTTTTCACGTCATCCCTGTAGTGGGGCGCCATGACGAAGCTCATTTATGACAGCATCAGCGAGTACCGTCATTCATCACTCCCGCGAGAGCTTTAATAATCATCAGAAGCTTTATACGTGGGACGACTTCCGTGATGTGTAGTATCGTGAGCGGACGCACCCGGACGTCCCGTCGCTAATTCCACCGCTATATACCAATTAAATATGGGTTTGCCGGGCTTTAGCAGAGATGAAAGATAAATGTGAGTGGTTATTCTCATTGCAATACGTTTATGGCGTATTAGATTAATCAGAGTGAGCCAACAATGCTAATAATCCTGCTATAATTTTTAGCAGTGATCACAGCTTTATCCAGAGATTGATATACATTATTAATCGAACGATCATTTATTCTGTTCAAGGTACAGAGACAAGGAAAAACACAGCATTGATATTCCACAAGAGGAAAAAAATACCAGAAGAAAATGACATAATTCGTCATGTTGACTCGAGGGTGCGAAAGTGATATTTATTATTTCCTTCGAGGATTTCCTTTCTTTTTTTTCTTTTTTTGCAAGATAGCGTCTGAGCAACCTTGAGGAATCTTGAAATCGATGTGGTATTTTACACGTGTCATATATGTTATTTGCTCAATCAATATCTATGCCACTTACGGAAGATTGCTACCTGGAAAAATGGCGTTTGCTTTGCCAATATATATGCTAAAATGAAACTTGAGTAGTAAAAGTGTTTGTCGAGAGGTCATCATCGATTTTCTTTCAAGCTTTCGATAATATTGCTTGAAAAATGGTCTTTTTACGAACGGCTCTTTTATACATTTTTCAAGGATTTCACGGAAATACAAACAAAGATATGCACGTGGCTTAGTGTGACCTTAACAATCACGATAACCTTTGTTCTTTGTTTAAAAATGATAACAGTCGAAATTACCATTTTTAAAAATCGTTTGTTCAGAAGTTTTCGACCATTTTGTAAAGTTCTAATTTCGTGCAAAAAAACCGATGCATTTTTTTTTCGTATTACAGTTTTCGTTACCGATCGAGTAGTTTCATATCCTCTTAATGATGTATGAAACTACTCGATCGGTAACAAAACTGTAATCCAAATTTCTTTGTCACGCTTGATCTTTTGTATTAAAGCCGATGACGTTGTTATCGGGCGAAGAAATTTCAGCTTTCAAGACTAGTTGTACCTTTTCTGTTTCGCATCCTCTTAAGTGGAGTAAGAAACACAGATAATATATTTCACATACTCTTAAAATTCGATGACGTCTTTGTTATCACCTGACTTGGCCATAAAAATATACGACCTGTACTTATATTACTTATTCAATTTGGCTTTAATTCAATTTAGCTGGAGGAGCCGGTGAATATGCCATAAATTATTTACTCCGTACCAAGAGTTCATCCACTGGAACACTGAGCGTGCGTCCAATCTACCAATAAGTCATTGTGAGGGTTGTACTTCCTCACTATAATTTCGCAAATGGTCCGAATACCTGATGACGATAAAGATCCTTGTTCTGCCCTGGCCATAAAAAAATAGCAAGTTAATCTTCATCAACGTATTTTCTTCATTCGTACCCTCAGCCGACCTGCACAGTTTCTTTGTTTCTGTTTCCTAAATTAAGGTAGTTCTGTCGGTACGCCGGAGTCATAAATCTCAGAGTCTATACGACATTAAAAAATAACCATACGCATCACTTTGACTGCCTCAATAATAATATAAAAAATAATCGAGAACCCTTCGAAATTGTCGTAATCAGATTAAAACGATTATTTGTAAATAGTTGATATGTTTAGTGCGGATTTGACTTCATTTTTACGATAATTAAGTTAGGAAACGTCATTTGGCCCGGTATCGTGCACTTTGATCTTGGTTCATTTAAGGAGGTTGGAGCGCTCCACACTAGTCAAATCAGTGCCAAATTTTTAAAAGCGTTTCTACAATTTCAGATGGTTTAATAATCTGTTCCAAGGTGTTAATCACATAGCAGCATTAGTTCTTGATATTCAAATACATTCACAGCTGTCGTATGAACAGTAAATCGATCAATATCTCCAAATTTCCGATGTCATGTTTTTTCATCCAGTTTTGTAAAAGGCTAAACCGTAATATCAGTCCGATTACGACGAAACATAGCTCATTTTGATCAGTGGAAGATCCTTAATCGATTGACCGTCCGGATTTTCTATAGTATCAGGCGTTCAAAAGTTACAGCCATTTGTATACTTGATGTTAGGTTATGATAGGATAAACAAACGGTTGTATCTTTTGAAATACTAATACGATTTTAAAAAGTAGACGGCCAATCGATAGAATATCTTTTAGTAAACAAAATGAGCTATTGGTCGTCATAATCGGACTGATATTACGGTTTATCTTTTTAAAAAACTGGATGAAAAAACATAACATCGGAAATTTGGAGATATTGATCGATTTACTGTTGATATCACAGCTGTGAATGGATTTGAATATCAAGAACTAATGCTACTATGTGATTAACACCTTGAAACAGATTATTAAACTATCTGAAATTGAAGAAACGCTTTTAAAAATTTAGCACTGATTTGACTAGTGTGAAGCGCTCCAACCTCCTTAAACATTATTCCGGGGACTTCGCCTTTTTTCATGATGCATCAATTCCTGAATTATTTGCGAATCCGTAGTACTTTTTATTTTTTCTCTATCTTTGATCTAAGTATGTTAATTTTCGATTTAAAGATCAATTTTTCCAGTCCTCCCGCGAGCGCCGTGTAAAAAGATCGATTTTCAAGTTTTAATTGTTCATTCAAATACTCGGTAAAAGCCTTCAAGATTTTGTGCAAGTAAAATTGAATAGCTAAATTACAACATGTCAAAAATTCATGCATATGAGTTTGGATTGCCTTCACGACAGAACTACCTTAAGGGATCTTTCCAGTGTGAAAAAAACAAAAATCGATTTTTTTTTTCGACTTATCCATTAGTATATACGGTCTAAAACATCCTCGCAAATTTTTAAAGCGAAATTCGAAATACTTCGCTGGTATACTTTATGGACCTGGCATCGCGAATTAGTCGTAAGTACACAATTTAGGTATATGAAATTTCTACTCTCGAAACTTTAAACGCGCTTTTCTTGAAACGACATTTTTCAAAACGGTGGACATCCTCCAGGGAACAGTTTTCAAGCGATCGTTTTCAAATTTTAGGAGAACATTCTTCACGCTTACTCTCTATCGTGCTATGGAAGCTTTTTTTTTTAAATCTTCCCATTTTTTAAAAAGAAAAACTGTCGAAAAAAGCGGCTAAATTCGGTACTTTTTGTTCAAACCGCCGCCATTTTGTCAATTTTGATTTTAAAAAAAGCCTCCATAGCGCGATAGCCAATCGCATACTAATTAATAATCCTTTGGGTTTTTTTTTTCAGATCAAATTTGCGACCCCTAGGATGTCCATCATGAGGCTATCTTTTTTATCGACATTATTTTCAACAATAAAAAAAAAAAAATTTAAACAATAAAAATCGTCTTATAAAAAATCATTTTCTGTCATTCATGATTACCTTAATATGTCATAAAAATTTCAGATTGATCGGCGTATAGTAAACATCAAAAAAAAAATCGTGAAAATAGGCTATTTTTCGGGCCGTCACACTGGAAAGATCCCTTAAGTAAACTTAGCGCACAGGAACAATAAAAACCAAGTGTTACGTCCTGATCATTTTTCTTGTCCCATTTCCAATAATTATTATCCACTTTATTTATTTTTATTAATTATTGCTCTTAAACCTTAGATATCATACATTCGGTACTTCTCCTTTTATTAGTGTCTTTTATATAAAAAACAAAAGGAAGTTGTCTAGATGCTGATCTTTCAATATACCAGACGTTAATATTAGATTCTCACAAATTCATATCAGCTCAATCATTCCTGCTTTCTTGACTTTTTTGTGGACGCGCGTGCAGCGCGCTGTCAGCATCTTTGTTGAACATCCAAAATTCCCCCACTACACTAACAATCTATGCCTTCCTCCTTTCGTTCGTAATTTCTTCAATTAGTACCAATTCAAATCTCAAACAATGAAGTTCTAAATCTTATTATATTAAGCCTTTAAGGTATTTAGTGATCAGACAAGTAGTTATTATATGGTGTTAAATACGCGGCTTCAAACTGTGGCGATTTATAATCTATTATATATATTCGGCGATAATTGTAATAATAATAATAAATTTAGTGTTAAATTCAATTTTTAAGATAATAAAACCCTTAACGCGTGATAATTCAAAATATTAATTTCAATTATTAATCGAACGACGTACCCTCCTCATACAAAGATAGCTTCAAGGGTTCATCTATTTGATGAATATTCTTTTGCTCATACAAAACTTAGTATTGTATCTTTAAATAACAAGCTTCATGTGAAGGGGGTGAAAAAACTAATACAAAATTAGCACGTTTTTTTGTTTTCCATTCAGACAGAAAAACAAAAACAGCGCACTGACTTTACGTTTTGCATTAATGTTATTTTTGTTATAAACAATACGTTCCTCAAATAATTCGTACTAGGGGCGTTTTAAATTAATGAGAATTACAAAAATCTCTATTCAAAACAGTGATCTAAGGGTATCACTGTTTTTAGTTTCAGTAAACAAGAATCTAAATGATAGATCGATAAATATAATAACGGGAAAGGGTTTGTCAAATTATACGCGATACACAGAAATTAGAATTATAAAATGTTTATTTACACATATTTAACTCAGTATATATATATACGGGTATATATATCTACATATATGTATATATACGTTTATGTATAAATATATATATGCATATATATTCATAATGGAAACAATTCGTAACAGTAATAATATCGTAATAACTAATCGAACTGTACAAATCGTAATCAATAAGTAGAAGGATCCGCGTCATCGACGAGTTAATCACGCGACCGGATTCATACATATACTAATAAACATTTTAACATTCGAATGTAAAAATAATTTAGTGAAGAACATTCTCCCGTTAACAAAGTCGTGTTAATAACGAAATTCGGAGGTCATTGTTACAGTATCTGTGGATAGAGTAGTGGTCTCTGCGTCGTGGCGCCCTCTATGCACTTAGTACATCGTAATACATTCGTATGATTTAATAATTCATCGTTATTTACATCTATAAAATACGCTAGCTATTTAATATTTACAATAGAATCGAGAGATACGCATTGTTAAGTATCTATATATATATACGTATGTATGTATGTTGTTTATTAATTTATATATATTTTAGTCGGCTTGGTACGATATGCATCTGCAAATTGATAACCGAATCGTCGGAAGGTTCCTCGGTGATGAATTCTTTTCGTCGATTCTTCTCAAGTACGACATCGCACTATTGTACTGGCGTATGGACAGATATCGCGGTATAAAAATGCCGATTAAACATGCTAAGTGATAGCGAGGATCCGGCGGAGCTATTAGTCATTTTTTTTTCTATCAAATAGTTTTATTTATTGCTTCGGAACTTCTGCTTGTTCATCGAGTAGATTAGATTCAGAGTGAATGCATAATTTCTGGCAATCTGTTCTTCAAAAAAATCACTTTAAAGTAAATTGTTTGCTTAGAGTTGAGCGATTTAAATAAATAAAAATATCATTTTATATGGGCTTAATAAAACTTGTTTTTTTAGGCCAATATGCAATGTTTTATTTTATTCAGATAGATTCGTTAGTCTGATGTTGTTGATAAATATGTCACTGGCAACATCAAGCAGGAAGGAAGATGAAGATAAAAACGTGCGACAAACAAGCTATTTTCGCCCACAATTCGGGGTTTTCATACCTCTGAGGATTTTAGCGATTATCATACTGACCAAAATTGACAGAAGTGATTCTGAAATGCTTGTGACAAAATTGTGTTATATTATTTAGCCATTATGGATGTAACGTTGTTGTGGAAAAAAAAGAACGTGTCAGAATTTATGCATTCACTCTATACAGATTTTATAGCCCTCCGGATCACAAATAACAGCTTTATTCATACTGGTATTACGCTCAAGTACCATCAGTACTCTAGTAACGATGTATTTATCAGCGAAACTCTATTCCCTGCCAGACGCTATAACACTTAATTATGCGCAGAGACGGGCATCACTCGCTACTTTAAAATATGCATTCTCTGTTTATTTATCCCACAGTTTATTCGATATTAATTATTTTGTCAAGTGCAAGTGACTTTCGTATAATAACGAATTCGATCACTGAGAAAAAATTATGGTATTAGTAACTATAAAGTGACAACTATTCATTTTTAGTTCGTACTATCAATTTTTTAATAGTTGCCACAACTATCAAATAATTACTATAACTACCAAATAGTTACCATAACTATTTTCATGATTACCGTAACTATGAAAATAGTTGTATGGACTAAAAAATAATAGTTGTCACTTTATAGTTGACTGTACTATTACGATTTCTCTGAGTGATATAACCTGAAGAGCAAATAAAAATAAAGAAGGCATATTTCTATCTCTTTTTGTGCGTTATCTACAGACACAGTGATTTTTGTTCTCTTATCAAAAACTGTATCCGAAGTACCTAGTAATTCATTAATAGCATTCCTCATGCCCTTAAGGATGTTCGACTGTTTCACACTAGTAAAATCAGTGCTAAATTTTTGTAATTGTTTCATTAAAGCTTAATGCATTAAATAACTGTAGTGAAGCGTTAATTTGTATTAAAGTATGTACAGTTAACCGAGAGAAAAATAAATAGTGACGGTTTTGCATAAATATTAACTGATTAACGTTACTTTCCGATACACTTTTGCTCAGTTTTTTCCAAGAATAATCCATAATTTTAAGCCAATTTTGATAAATGATGGCTCATTCTCTTTCTTAAAAGATACTCCACAAATTGACCGGCTGGATATTCGATATTATTGATCGTTTAATAATTATAGCTATTTGTTTATGAAAATATGTTGATTTTTGTTAAACAGCAGGCTATAATTATTAAACGATCAATAATATCAAATATCCAGATGGTCAATTTGTAGAGCATCTTTTAATAAAGAGAATGAGCCATTACTCATCAAAATTGGCTGAAAATTATAGATTATTCTTGGATAAAAACTGAACGAAAATGTATCACATTGGAAAGTAACGTTAATTAGTTAATCTGTATGCAAATCCGGTACTATTAATCTTTCTCTGGGTTAAGCGTACATGCTTCAATTCAAACTACTCTTCACTATTTTTATTTAATGCATTAAACTTTAATGAAACAATTAGAAAAATTTAGTACTTATTTGACTTGTCTGAAATAGTCGAACATCCTTAACCATCTTGTGCAAATAATCCTCGCGAAAATCGACTAAACCCGATAGTATCGATAGTGTAGAGGCGTTATTTTTTTTTGCCTTCGCAACAAACGCTAAATGTAGGTCCGTTAGCTACAACCTTTGTTACAATACTTGTATATAGTTCGTCGTGTCGGCTGTCCTAAAACGTTACCAGCACACGGACCTGTTTCGCTTGGAAGATAATTAGATATATGTATAATCACATGCCGAGCCAGCAATACGTTGTCCTATAAAAAATAACTCTTAGACGAGTCGTGCCCAGCAACTTATACGCATGTAAATGCTAATCTAAACACCGATAGGTCACGAATCTTTGTACAGTAGTATTATTTAATATATATATATTTATAGGAATCTTGCTACTCACTTTTATCATCATATTGTCCTCGTCATATCTATCTAATGCACAGAGAACTAAGAAAAATGTAGATTAGCCTCGAGTTTGCAATTACTTTTCGAATAAAACATTTCTATATTTTTCTGTAATGAGAAAAACTACTACAATAGAAACTCGATTACTAGAGTTCCGATTTCTTTGGGAAACGGATTAAAAGTTTCCCTCCTATCGTTGATGTCTTAAGAAAATGTAATAACGTGTTTTTTTTTTTCTTTAAAAAAAAAGGTGCGATAACGATTACAAGAATCCATCATTGTGGCGATCAATTTGATAATGTTGTATTCATTATTTTTTAGGCTCAGTGGAAAACGAGTCTCGAGTATAAAAGTAGGCAAGAAAAATTGGCATAACTAAAAGCAACATCCATAATATAAAGTTTTTGTAAATTTACACGATAGCAATAAAAAATGGATAAAATGATCGTAAATATAGAGAATAAAATATTCGTATCCTTCATAATTCGAGTTTGTACTGTATAGAAATAAAAACGATTTATTCTATAAGTAATTACAGATTCAAGGACCAAAATTCTACGCGGGTTCTGGAGTCATTGTGCGCTCGTTACCAAAAAGATCTGAGAATAGTTGCATCGAATGCGTATTAGATACTCTCATTATTCTTGTTACTTGTGCAATGCAGGCTTGAGTTTCGACCAAAATTATGTACAATGTACATGCAAGCGCAGAGCGTGACAGATTACGCGATACTTGTGACGAAGATATTGTATAGTAATTTCTCTGTGCGTGCACGAAACTCCAAGTCGATTCTCTAATCAATTGATGAATATTATATAGCAATAGAGCATTCTTAACTCGACGAAATATATGCACAAAATACAAGTACAGTTGGCCTCAAGTCATCCCTGTCGAATACAAATTATTCGTTTACAACCGATCTCGATTCACACGTGAATCTTACTTGGCAGTGTCTAAAAACTTTCACAGGTCCTTCGAAAAGTAGAAGTGTGACATTTGAATCGAGAGTACGCGTTTTTTTTAAACGGATATTACGAATCTGAATAAAATTCCCGGGTGATTGGCGATTTCCGTCGAACTTCAAGATTGCGGAGTATTTTGTGAATTTAAAAAAAACAAAAGGCTTAAAAAAATCAAATCTGCATACAGACAAGATGAATATTTGCTGACTAAAAATGAAATATACAAGGGGAATTTCAAGGAACAATCGAGATTTCAATTTAACGTTTTTTCTTGTTAATTTCGGTTTCTATTAATTCAAGTTTTAAACATTTGAATTTATGTACCACCGACTAATGCAGTTGACATAATGGTACAATTTTATAATCTCGTTTTGTATTTCTTCTAACTGTAAAACGATATTAAAGTTCCCTCAACTTCCAACAGATTTTAAAGTTCATCCACACTTAACTTCGAAAATTTCTTCGATTGTATCACACTTTATTTAAATGCAAATTTGATCTGAAGTTAGAAGACAGTTTTGATCGTAAAACGAGTTGGGATCGAGTTTGAAGTGAATTTGGTCTCAAGTTTTATTTGAATCTTAATTTGAGTTCAAACTTAAGATCTATCAAAGTGTAATACAATTAAACGGTCTGTAAAATGGACTAGAAGCGGACATAGACATTATTATTAATTTAAAGTTAAGCGTTCTTTACGATCGTATTAAAATTG
Source organism: Ephialtes manifestator (assembly GCA_963970395.1). Taxonomy (NCBI): domain Eukaryota; kingdom Metazoa; phylum Arthropoda; class Insecta; order Hymenoptera; family Ichneumonidae; genus Ephialtes; species Ephialtes manifestator. The sequence goes on from OZ019968.1 coordinate 51,047,275, forward strand.
AAAAGTAATATTATCATCCGGTTTGAAGCTGATTTGGAAGTTGTTATAATGTTAGAGAAACCTTATAAACGGGAATATAAATTTGTACCTAAGAAAAACAAAAATGATTGACTTTTTCTTTTATGAAAGCCGATAATTTGAAAACTAGATTGTTTCCATAAAGACTTTAATGCAAGTATCAGGCGTAGGCGATTCTCTGTTTCATATAATACAAAGCAAAATTATAATTCCAAAGATCAAACGCCAATCACCTTAATCCTTTACGTAGCAACATAACATCTCATTGTCTGGCTTTAAAATAGCACCGCGTTACTTTCGAATCTTAATTCCGTTTACGTAGTCACTAATTTACGAAAATTTTACGGCTCGTGTGACGATCAATTCACGTTTATCAACCGAAAATCTCGCTGTAAAGTACGTATTTTTGAATAAGAGAAAATCTCACTTCGAACTGTGGGTGTATTTTACGTCTTTTGTTCTAGTAGTATGCCTGTGCAAAGTTTTGCGTAAAGTAGGCAGTTAAAGTTAGGATGGAATCGGCTTCGCCTCTTCTCTAAAATCTCGATTTTTCTCTCTCATACACTGTCTTCTCGTCTTTATATACTTTTTTTTTTTGCTAAAAAAGGGGAAGGAGGGTGCGATTCTTTGACAATAGATCCGCCCATTGGATTATTGCAAAGAGAAGAAAGCGTTTGCCTTCAGTCTTTCGATCGACTCTAGATTCTGAAAGATATTCGTAAAACTATTATCCTTCGCAACTGTTAATCACGCGGTTGTTCGTTGTTGATGCTGCTAGAGTGTCATTACAACCGCTATTCTACACAACGTGCACATCTACTCTAGAGTTGTGTTTCTCCATCACTTTTTGAAATGATAATTTATAGTAAAATTTTTTTCATAATTATTACTTCATAACAATAAACTGCTGTCTTTATAAAAAGATGTTTAATATTTTTGACAACTGCAAAGAAAATTCATTATTGATACAATTTTACGAAAAATTGTGAGACGAAAATGAAACGAAGAACATTTCTTAATGTTTCAATCAAATTTCCGTAAAAATTAATGATTTTTTCTTTCACCGTAATTATTAAGAAATTAGAACATCTGTTTATGTAAACCACAGATTATTCTTGCAAAATAATAAGTATTGGGTAAATTATACGATAAATGTTTATCAAATAAAATCATGGAGGTTTACAACTCTCATCTACTCTCACTAGTGTATATCGTGTACGGCGTAATTCTTTTTTTAGTGCTAAATTTTTAAATGCTATATAATCAACACGTCTACCGCTAAAACTACAATCGTTTAACTGTACTATTGCCGAACGTACTATCTGTTGCGCCTACCGCTACGATTACAATACTGAGGCTTTGCTATTAATTTGTGCAGTCGTTAATAATCAGCTTTCGTCGATAGTCGTTGTTTCGCAAATACGAGAAAGCAAATTCTCTCTCGGTTTTCACAATTTTTCGTCGAATATATTTGTAGACGGTGCAATTACTGTGTGAGTAACGATATATGTGGATATATATACGAGCTCACTAGGCAACTAAATTAACAATGTCTAATTTTTAATAGTAAATGGCCTGCAAAAATTCCGTCGCTTGACTAGGCCAGAAAATACAAGTATCACGGAACTACAGGACTCCTATTCGCATCGAGTCCCGCTAGGCTTTTAATTTTTACTGAAGATCCGAGTAAATTCGCGATCGTTCGAAAAATGTACAATAGATCAACAAACCAACGACTGTGACACGAAAAAAAAATATTGTCCTCGTGTTGTCGCGTAGCCGAACTTTTCATCGTCGCCGTTCGATAAATACTGAAACTTGTTGTCTCTCGTTGAATACACATTACCTTCGTGCCATACACGTGACATTCCACACGTTTCGTTCGTTGTACGATGCTGATAGTTGTCAGACTGTCCAGAACGAGCGTTTTCGCAATCTGCGGATTTGGAATCTCATCACAAGTCAATGTATGGTACGAAGGTAGGCCTGGCTCAGGATGGTCGCAATCTTGCGCCCTTTTTGCTGCTCCCAAAGGTAAACCACGTGCCTACTTTACGACCCAAGGAATTTGTCGAGTTTGCTTGGTTCGCATATGCTTGCATCTCGTACGATGGCTCCCGTTTGTAGGTTTTGTCTGTGGAACAAACATTTTCGTAGATAAACATGCCAATCATCGTAGCAGGGAAATATATAGATACTAATATGCTAAGTATACATTTTAGTTATCACATTATTAAATAAGGAAAATATTCTTTTATCGTTACACGTTGACAACGATGAGCAGTAAAAACTATGTTTGTTTGAAAAATAACGCTAGGATTTGATATACACAATAAATCAACACCAAATTTTCGTTCTATTAATATTATTGCTGAAGGATTCAATGATCCGGGAATTATTATAGCGGATATTCTTATTTACCAGGAGCTTTGGTTTTTACTTCTTTAAAAAAATCAGTGCATGTAATATCTCGCATTTTCGATATTAAGTATTGTTGTCATTTTATTCGTTAAATGACTGGCGTGAAGTTGATATTCGTCGGCGAACAATTTCAGGCATGTTGTTCATTTTGATGACAGTTGGAAAATGATTTTTAAAATCGTGACGTTTTTTCGTTTCTGATTCCAGAATTCACAGGTCCAACTTCCGGTCGGAAAATCCATTCTAATTTTTTTTTCTTCAAGATATCAAATTTTGGTTTTCACTATCGTTCTCAAGTCGCATATTGTACCTCAGAAAGTACCGATTACATGCCTTTTTACGATGATTTTTGAAAAAGTCACTTTTGGTCGGTTCGGATTTCAGAATTCACAGATACGACTTTTGGTCGGAAAATCCAACCTTAAAGAACCTACATTTTTTTTTCTTCACGATATCGAATTTTGGCCTTCACTATCGTTCTCAAGTCACATATTGTACCTCAGAAAATACCGTTTACATGTCTTTTTACGATGATTTTTGAAAAAGTCACTTTTGTTCGGTTTTGATTTCAGAATTCACAGATCCGACTTTTGGTCGGAAAATCCAACTTAAAGAACCTACATTTTTTTTTCTTCAAGATATGAAATTTTGGCCTTCACTATCGTTCTCAAGTCGCATATTGTACCTCAGAAAGTACCGGTTACATGCCTTTTTACGATGGTTTTTGAAAAAGTCACTTTTGGTCGGTTCTGATTTCAAAATTCACAGATCCGACTTTTGGTCGGAAAATCCAACCTAAAGAACATACATTTTTTTTCTCTTCAAGATATCGAATTTTGGCCTCCACTATCATTCTCAAGTCGTATATTGTACCTCAGAAAGTACCGGTTACATGCCATTTTACAATGATTTTTTACAAAGTCACTTTTGGTCGGTTTTGATTTCACAGATCCGACTTTTGGTCGGAAAATCCAACCTAAAGAACCTACATTTTTTTTCTTCAAGATATCAATTTTTGGCCTTCACTATTGTTCTCAAGTCGCATATTGTACCTCAGAAAGTACCAGTTACATGCCATTTTACGACGATTTTTGAAAAAGTCACTTTTGGTTGATTTTGATTTCAGAATTCACAGATCCGACTTTTGGTCGGAAAATCCAACCTAAAGAACATACATTTTTTTCTCTTTAAGATATCGAATTTTGGCCTTCACTATCGTTCTCAAGTCGCATATTGTACCTCAGAAAGTACCGGTTACATGCCATTTTACAATGATTTTTGAAAAAGTCACTTTTGGTCGGATCGGATTCCAGAATTCACAGATCCGACTTTTGGTCGGAAAATCCAACCTAAAGAACCTACATTTTTTTCGCTTCAAGATATCGAATTTTGGCCTTTACTATCGTTCTCAAGTCGCATATTGTACCTCAGAAAGTACCGGTTACATGCCTTTTTACGATGATTTTTGAAAAAGTCACTTTCGGTCGGTTTTGATTTCAGAATTCACAGTTCCGACTTTTGGTCGGAAAATTCAACCTAAAGAACCTACATTTTTTTTTCTTCAAGATATCAAATTTTGGCCTTCACTATCATTCTCAAGTCGCATATTGTACCTCAGAAAGTACCGGTTACATGTCTTTTTACGATGATTTTTGAAAAAGTCACTTTTGTTCGGTTTTGATTTCAGAATTCACAGATCCGACTTTTGGTCGGAAAATCCAACCTAAAGAACATACATTTTTTTCTCTTCAAGATATCGAATTTTGGCCTTCACTATCGTTCTCAAGTCGCATATTGTACCCCAGAAAGTACCGGTTACATGCCATTTTACGACGATTTTTGAAAAAGTCACTTTCGGTCGGTTTTGATTTCAGAATTCACAGTTCCGACTTTTGGTCGGAAAATTCAACCTAAAGAACCTACATTTTTTTTTCTTCAAGATATCAAATTTTGGCCTTCCCTATTATTCTCAAGTCGCATATTGTACCTCAGAAAGTACCAGTTACATACCTTTTTACGATGATTTTTGAAAAAGTCACTTTTGGTCGGTTCTGATTTCAGAATTCACGGATCCGACTATAGGTCGGAAAATCCAACCTAAAGAACCTACGTTTTTTTCCCTTCAAGATATCGAATTTTGGCCTTCACTATCGTTCTCAAGTCGCATATTGTACCTCAGAAAGTACGGGTTACATGCCGTTTTACAATGATTTTTGAAAAAGTCACTTTTGGTCGGTTTTGATTTCAGAATTCACAGATCCGACTTTTGGTCGGAAAATTCAACCTAAAGAACCTACATTTTTTTTTCTTCAAGATATCAAATTTCGGCCTTCATTATCGTTCTCAAGTCGCATATTGTACCTCAGAAAGTACCGGTTACATGTCTTTTTACGATGATTTTTTGAAAAAGTCACTTTTGGTCGATTCTAATTTCAGAATTCACAGATCCGACTTTTGGTCGGAAAATCCAACCTAAATTCGATATCTTGAAGAAAAAGAAATGTAGGTTACATTTCTTTTTCTTCAAGATATCGAATTTTGGCCTTCTCTAACGTTCTCAAGTCGCACATTGTACCTCAGAAAATACCAGTTACACGCCTTTTTATGATGATTTAAAAAATGGAGCCTTCTTTCCGTTTCGGATTTCAGAATTCACAAAACTAATAAAATGGCATGAGTTCTTATATCGAAAATGCAAGTTATTTCAGCCACGATAATTTGTAAAAGTCACAGGGACACTAATAAAAATTTTAATACCGAAGTTTGATCGTTTAGGCGCATCCCCTGCTAATGGCATTAAAAATTCTCTCATAAAAAATATGAAAAGTAAAAGTCGAGAAAAACTCGATTTTTCTTCGTTCCGAAGCAAAAAAAAAAAGTGTTTTCAGTACTTTAAATTATGTTTTATAGAGTATGATTGATAATACGTACTTCGCGGTTTAAACGGGAGGCCTGCAGCGTTGTTGTCTCGTAGCAGCGAGTCTTGCGAGTTGTCGAGCAGCAGCGGGAAAATTCCAAACCGTCGTTTCGATCCTGCTCGACGAGACGACGTTCTTCTGCCATTGCAGAGAGCCATTTGCGTTTCTCGTCCGCTGTTCTGCAGCAGAATAGTAGCCACTTGTCGCGCACGCAACTGTAGACCTTCAGGCAATGGCGCACCGTAACACCTAATTGGTGATCTGCAAATTCAATTATACATTTTACCTCCAATTAGTTGCTGTGAAAAACGAAATGGGCGTGTTGTTAAAGCGTCCTGACATCTATAGTTATCGATATTGGATATCTGTCTGGAGGCGAGCAAACTTGTCTATTTACCTTTGCCATCAGGAACGTCGATAACTTCGCTCGTATCTAGGTAAATACGGCCTTTGTAGACATAAGTGTCGCGCTTTAGAATATCCTTCTTGCAGTAGACAAGCTGATGGTCGAAGAGGAAGAGGGTGATGTTGTTGGTCCACATGCCGCTAGTAACTCGAATCGCGTCTCCTTGGTAGATTAGCTGTGACGAGACTTCTATAAGATCTTCACCCTGAAAAAATATACGAAAATTCAACGCACATGGAAAAGGAGCATTTACAAAAATGTTTATCAGGGAACATAGACATTTTTGTCGTATAAAATTGTTTATTTTCTGCGGCAGACTTATGTATTTTCAAATATTTGCTTCTAGCGCAAATTTAATATGAAGCATTTGTTATCAATTCAATTACGTTTTTTTCAACGCAACAAATTGATAATATTTTCTGTGAATGGTCCAGCGCGATATTGGTACAGTTAAAAAAAATGATCATTTTTATATTTTTTGTGGAAAAGAAAAGTCATTAGTCGAACTAATCTCTGATGTCGACACATTTTTTTCCTTTGATTCCAGTGTGTTAAAAAAAGGTATCTTAAAAAATGCAGCAACATTTAAAACGATGGATAAAAAAGAAATGAAAAAAATTCACAGCAAATACTATCGAATCGGTATTAAATCTGGCCAATTATTAAAAATATCTGAGAGAGCTCAGATATTTTTAGAAAATAAATATTTTTAGAAAATAGATATTTTTAGAAAATAGATATTTTTAGAAAATAAATATTTTTAGAAAATAGATATTTTTAGAAAATAAATATTTTTAGAAAATAAATATTTTTAGAAAATAGATATTTTTAGAAAATAGATATTTTTAGAAAATAAATGTTTTTAGAAAATAGATATTTTTAGAAAATAAATATTTTTAGAAAATGAATATTTTTAGAAAATAGATATTTTTAGAAAATAAATATTTTTAGAAAATAGATATTTTTAGAAAATAGATATTTTTAGAAAATAAATATTTTTAGAAAATAGATATTTTTAGAAAATAAATATTTTTAGAAGATAAATATTTTTAGAAAATAGATATTTTTAGAAAATAGATATTTTTAGAAAATAGATATTTTTAGAAAATAAATATTTTTAGAAAATAAATATTTTTAGAAAATAAATATTTTTAGAAAATAAATATTTTTAGAAAATAAATATTTTTAGAAAATAAATATTTTTAGAAAATAGATATTTTTAGAAAAATTTTCAGAAAAAGGTGGTTAAAACTGTCGAAGAATGTTTTATATCTTACTTCAAAATGTTACATCGTAATGGTCGATTGTATTTTCGAGAATGTTCAAAATAATGCTTTTATAATTAGTATATTTCGTACCTCCCAACCCTCAACCCTCAGCTGCCAGGCAGCGAGTTTTTCGAGACTCTCCATTCGTCTTTTCCTCTCATTGATGAGAATAGCGACGGATCTCATGGCTTCGAGTGCTTCCCGTATTTTGTGATAGTCCGGATGATCGGTTTTGGTATACTTGAGTAATTCGGCCAGCTGAAGTGGATATTTGCAGATTCTCTGAACGGGAGTGAGTAAATAACCATCTAAAGGTATCTCGATGAGGCCGCGCATGAGTCGACATGCTTCAAAGAACTTGCTGTATCTATTGTGTCGATAGAGCTCTTGCAAAGTAGCCATAGCCATTGGATGACTGTTGCAGTATTCCGAGTACATGCGAAAGCCCGTTCGCTGAAGGAGAAATCGGTATTCAGTCAACTTAGCCTCGAGGCTTCAAAACTTTATATATCTATACATCAACGTGTACACGATTTATAGTGCACGAAGCAATAGCGAAATTATTCAGAAACTTACGTGAATGAGGAAGCATTCAGCGACGCAACTCTTATGCGGTGAATTCCAGTCGATACGAGTTTCAAGATCCTTGAGAAACTCAGATTGAAATTCCAGGAGATCTTCGAGATTGATGAAAATCGTCTCGATCTGATCCTCGGTAAACATATCGGCGCGACGACGGCACTCGGCCACGTAGCCTTCGGCAACGTCTCGAAGTACTTTTACGAAGTCGCGTTCTGTTTGCACGAGTTCTCGTACCACGCTGCTACGGACCTGTTCGTTTGATAGCAGCGAGATGCTTGTTCGTCTTCTTGATTGGGAATTCGAACTCGCTCCCGAGGCCATTGCCGCCAAACAATCCTCGACCGTTTCCTCCTGGCTCACCCTTAACTGCATAATGTTAATCCAAATTATTAAAATTATTAATACCGGTTCTTCATAGAGGAAGATTTATTTTTGTTGTAAAAAGCTTGTTGAGATTTTTGTGTTATGACACGCAGAATGGTCTGTTTTTCAGTTTTTGCAAAGCTTTCTTCATGAGGTTACCAATATCGATGAAGATATTTCCTCGTGGACGTAGATTTTAAAAAAGGATGCAACGTTGAACTTTGCACATTGCTTTCTCATTAATTTTCATCTTTCGCAACGCCGCCTCTATGAGGAAGTTTCTTTATTTTATTTTTGGCTTTCTCATAGAAGAAGCTTTGCGAGAGATGAAAATTATTGACGAAGCAAGGTGCAAAGTTCAACTTTGCATCCTTATTTTAAATACAAATTAAAGAAGTGCGAAAACAAAAATTTTCATAAATTCATAATTCTATAAAATTTAAACCGCTTTATGTATTTCGCTTAAATTCAATGCCAATCGACATTTTTCATTGCTTTATTCGTCAAAAACTGTTTAAGCTCATTATCTAAAAAATTGTAGCAGCTAGAGAACATACCGAGAATTTTTGAAAAATTCAATGTCTTATAAAATCAGAACGACTTTACCAATCCTCACCAAATTCGATATGTACTACAACTGGATGTTAATTTTACCTTGCAAAAGATTTGAGCAGATTTGGTCGAACTTAACTTGAATAAGAACGAAAACAAAATTTTTTCGAAATTTCAAAATTTTATAAAATCTAAACCGCTTTATGGATTTCGCTCAAATTCAATACCGACCTTCATTTTTCATTGCTTTATTTATCAAAAACTGTTTAAGCTCATTATCTAAAAAATTGTGGCAGCTAGAGAACATACCGAGAATTTTTGAAAAATCCAATTTCTTATAAAATCTGAACCACGTTACCAATCTTCACCGAATTCGATATCTACTTCAACTGGATGTTAATTTTACCTTGCAAAAGATTTGAGCAGGTTTGATCGAACTCAACTTGAATGAGAACGAAAACAAAATTTTTTCGAAAATTCAAAATTTTATAAAATCTAAACCGCTTTATGGATTTCGCTCAAATTCAATACCGACCTCTATTATTCATTGCTTTATTCGTCAAAAACTGTTTAAGCTCATTATCTAAAAAATTGTGGCAGCTAAAGAACATACCGAGAATTTTTGAAAAATTCAATGTCTTATAAAATCTGAACCACTTTACCAATCTTCATCAAATTCGATATCTACTATGACTGGATGTTAATTTTACCTTGTAAAAGATTTGAGCAGGTTTGTTCGAACTTAATTTGAATAAGAACGAAAACAAATTTTTTTCGAAAATTCAAAATTTTATAAAATTTAAACCGATTTATGGATTTCGCTCAAATTCAATACCGACCTCTATTATTCATTGCTTTATTCGTCAAAAACTGTTTAAGCTCATTATCTAAAAAATTGCGGAAGCTCGAGAACATACAGACATTTTTCGAAAAATTGAAAGGCTTATAAAATTTGAATTTCTTTTTCAATTTTTTCGAAAATGTATACATAGAAAGAGGTGTTGCTCTTCTACCAGCGTGCTAAATTTCAGCTTGATTGTTAAAGCCGTTTTCGAGATACAGCGGTTTGAATTTTGCAAGCGTGCCACACACACACATACATACATACATCCGGACATTTTTTCTAAATCACTTTTCTCGACGTTTTGGACCATTCTGAGTGTCTTGACATGAAAACCTCCAAAAAAAATTTACGATAACAAAGTTTCCACTATGAGGAAGCAAAAAGTGAAAAATAATGAGGGCGCAATATGCAAGTTTATACTTTGCATACTACTTTAAATTCATATTGTAATAGAAACAAAAATTTAAGGGAACCGAAGTTTCCTTTAGCCAGGAATAATATTTTTACGGACATTTAGCTCCATCTTACAAATGTTCCAGAAGAATTACTAGTTTCAAGATATTTTCATACGAAAACTTGATTAACTACAGAAATGATGAGAAATCTGGTAACGTACTCTGACAAATGCTGCCGGAAACCATCCGTGTTCACCTCTGCAACTGCCCCACCACCAATCCTTGTCCATCGTGTCGAGAACGTCGATCAATTCACCAGCGCGAAAGGCCAGCTCTTCCGGTTCAATAGCAACGTGATCCCATACAGCTTCCGCAAGAATCACCAATTCCTCTTCCATGTTTTGTTCGAACGATTTTTTTCTCTCTGTCAGCGATGCGATTGACGATTCGGAGTCGGACATCATCTCGTCGTCGGACGTTCCGATACCCGCGCCTCCGCTTCCCCCGCCGCATCGTCCATCCTGCTCGTCCTCCGACAAAACGTTACCACCGGGATATCTCGCACCTGTTCGTCAATTGAAATAATTCTTTTATCATTTATCCGGAAGTGAATTTCGCAAAAACTGCTTGGGAAAACCTGTGCTTCAAGTTGCTCATCCGCTGCTGCGGTGGTCTTAGCTTGCGGTAGCGATAAACACGTTTTTTTTTCTTTTTTCTCTTTATGGGTTTCTATTCTAGAGGAATGCCACTAGCTATAAAGCAAAATTGCAAGGCAAGATAGAAATTCATTCCCGAAAATCGATAAAAACAATTCAAACTACTGCTAATTAATCGTTCGAAATGGCTAATTACGTATTCTCAAAGGCAAGAATGTTAATCGGAGCAGAATAATAAAATCTATTGAGAGAAATGTTTACCTGCAGTTTTGGTGCGCATCAACGGAGAAAGTTGATTGATGCCCAGTGGTTGACTGAGAGAACGTCTCAAATTTGTCCGGGAGCTCCTCCCTTTCGCGTTACTGTGATTAAAAACGAGAAAAAAATGTGTTAGCTTATCTCGGTAGAGGGAAACTCGATTTTTTTGGTAGATTCAGTGGGGTCTCTGAAAATTCCACGACTCTTGAAGATTGAAAAGGGGGCTGGCTGGGTTATTTTCGTAAAATATAATAGATAGATAGATAGATATAGGTTTTCGGGTTTTATAGGTTTTCGGGCATTATAAAAGGGTCTCACAAGCGTGTATCAGTAGGACGGTAAAAGAAAAACTTCATTTTTTCGTTGAGCTGCTCGACAAAATTTTTGTGGCTAAAAAGACTTGCGGAAAACGGCCTTAAAGATTTTTTTTTATTACTAGTGCGAAAGCTTGAAAAATTAGATAAATATTTTTTTCAATTTCCGCAAGATAGTAAACAAATTTATGACAGAACAAAAAAGTGTTTTCGTCTTTTTATTTTAACTACAAGAAAATAGTGACAATTGAGAAATAAAAAAAATCACAATGAACAGCTCAATAAAAAGACAAAGTATTAATTTTTAACCACCTAGTGTATAGTACTTATATAAGCTCGATAATACAACACATTCAGCAACGTTTTACGATATAGGCACGACAAAATACGGTGTGTTTGGCAGTCAAAGGTTTGTTTTACGAGGAATTATAAGAAGGATGTTTTATATGTACCCGTTCTACCTACCACTATTTTCCCTCGATTTACTGGAAAGGTTCGAACAGATAACTTTAAATTTCCGCCAACCAAATTCAGTCGGTGATGTTATGTTAATTAAAGGAGACAGAGTGATGCTCGTCTTCGACTATATAAGAGAAAATTCACGAGGGCGCGATATCGTGCGATGAAAAAGATATAGAAAAGACAGACATGTCGAGAAGCGAATGTAATTAAGTTTTGCACATTTTGTTGCATTTTTTGTTGGCACAATTATTTGTTCGTGCGGCTTCGATGGTTTCCATAGAAAAATACCTTTTTTTTGTCACATATTATTACATTTTAATTCTAAAACAGGACATTTTCGGGTGTTATTTTTGTTTTCATTAATTGTTATATGAAACAATTTATTTTAATAATTATTTTCAATTGAAATGTGTTTTACCATAGTTCGAAGTTAACAACCAAATCGTACGTTACAACGAATCACTGAATAGTTACTTTGTTTCCTCCTGGAGGAAGTTGTGTTATTGTTTTAAAAAAAAATGTGTATGTGGTTTTATGTGAGCCAAAGGTTTTACCTCTGATTCTCTTATAACCAGAGAACCGCTTGACCTGACATTTAGCACGCTGATTAATTTGACATTCTTCTTTATTATCAATAATTTAAGATTCATTTGTACGATTATAAAAAAAAACCAAGATCCTTTGAACTTTAAATTATTCTGATCAAGATCGACTAAACAGTTTGGCGTTGACATACAATAAACTCAATAAGCCTGCAAAGTAGAATAGTACATTGCTTTCTCGTTATTTTCCACATTTTTCAGAGCTTTCTCTACCAGAAAGTCGTAGTTTTTCAGCACATTTTTCCTGTGAAATGTTGTCGTTGTTAAAAGTGAAAAAAATAATGAGTAAGCAATGTGCACTACGCGATATTAATTTCGAACTGTGTATAACTATAAAAATTCTCATCTCCATTAATGTAAAATGAATATGACCAAGCGTGCACGGACAGACGCGTTAAATTATTATTATTTGAAGGAACAAAGACAATTGCTTTTGAGCACGTCTCGAGTCCGTGCAAACTTCGTCATCGTGGTATGAGACTTCAAAGTACAGCGTTGGAAAGAAGATTTGTCAATGGAGAAGGATGAATAAGTGATTGAGACCGGAGGTTTGTTACGGGGCGTATACCTTCTTAGCGTAACGATGTCATGGGAGGAGTGTCTTGGACTGAGCCTCGGAGGTCTTGTCTTTATGGGCGACGGGGTGGAAAGCATCCTTCTGTAATTGTGCGCCACACCGTATCCCAATCTTGTGTCCCACTGAAGGAGTCTCTGGCCTCCGAGGTCGCTGTTTGTCCTGCGTACGTGATTGTGACGACTGGCACGACTCTGCTGAAGATCCGCCTAGAAAATACAGGATTTTTTTATTATTTCAATTGTGACACTAATATTATTATTATTGTCACAGAGTTCATTAAAATAATCTAAATAAAATAAAAATGTGAATGACTCGATTTTTCATTTTTTTCTCTAATTTTTCTCCCAATAATTGTGATTTTGTTTAAATATATTGCAGAACTCTCTTTAATTGAAGGAAACATTCCGAATGATTTTTTCTTGCTTCGTGAATACAAAAGAAAAATCAGTAAAATAATCTAAAGAAAATAAAAATGTGAATGACACGATTTAAAAAAAAATTTCTAATTTTTGTCACAATAATTGTGGTTTTGTTTTACAGATTTTCTTTAAATATATTGTCGAACTCTCTTTAATTTAAGGGAACATTCGGGACGATTTTTTCTTGCTTCGTGAATACAAAAGAAAAATCATTAAAATAATGTAAAGAAAATAAAAATGTGAATGACACGATTTAAAAAAAATTTTCTAATTTTTGTCACAATAATTGTGGTTTTGTTTTACAGATTTTCTTTAAATATATTGTTAAACGCTCTTTAATTGAGGAAAACAATCCGAACGATTTTTTCTTGCTTCGTGAATACAAAAGAAAAATCATTAAAATAATGTAAAGAAAATAAAAATGTGAATGACACGATTTACAAAAAAATTTCTCATTTTTCTCACAATAACTTTGGTTTTGTTTTACAGCTTTTCTTTAAATGTATTGTTAAACTCTCTTTAATTGAAGGAAACATTCCGAATGATTTTTTCTTGCTTCGTGAATATAAAAGAAAAAGCATTAAAATAATCTAAAGAAAATAAAAATGTAAATGACACGATTTAAAAAAATTTTCTCATTTTTCTCACAATAACTGTGGTCTTGTTTTACAGCTTTTTAAAAAATATATTGTAGAACTCTCTTTAATTTAAGAAAATATTCTGAACAATTTTATTAATCCGAAAATTGCGGCACCCAAATAAAACTTTAAGGAAAATCTTTATCGGTATTTGTATTTGAAAATTCAATTTATGCAATTAAAATCTTCAAGACACAGCGATTAGAGACTCACGGAAATAAAATTGATTCGAAACATAAATATTATGAAAAATACCGAAATGCTTAATGATAAACGCGTGTAAAATTATAATAAACTTGTTAATTTTTCTCACACGTTATCAAATAAAACAAATATCACTAACAATCATTGCCAAAGAGCACGAGCGACGCATCGTTAATTTGTTACTACATGAGAGAGTTATATGAGCAACGGTCGCGTATCAACTGCGTTCGTGAGAGAAGAATCGTGCCGTTTCCTCTGCACGGTCCACACGCATCCTGTATTCGTGCGATATGAAGTTTTTGCGTTCATCGCAACGTTTACGTGTATTAGACAAGCATGAGAGTCATCGCGGACGGTTAACAACACTACGCGGTTAAGAGTCGTGCTGATAAGACCCAGAACGATGGCCCCCTGCATTGAGAGAAAGAGTTTGTTAACAGTTAACAAATCTTGGTTAAATATGGCAAAATGAACCATTTAGTTATTTTTATTGAATCTCACTTGAGCCAAATAAAATTTGCTAACTATTAATAAATCTCAGCGAGTTTCATTTGCGACAAGCAAATTTTATTTAGCTCAAGTGAGATTCAATAAGAATAACTAAATCGTTCATTTCGCCATATTTAACCAAGATTTGTTAACAGTTAACAAATCTTGGTTAAATATAGCGAAATGAACCATTTAGTTATTTTTATTAAATCTCACTTGAGCCAAATAAGACTTGCTAACTATTAATAAATGTCAGCGAGTTTCATTTGCGACAAGCAAATTTTATTTAACTCAAGTGAGATTCAATAAGAATAACTAAATGGTTCATTTCGCCATATTTAACCAAGATTTGTTAACTGTTAACAAACTCTTCTCTCAGTGTGGTAAAAAAAAAATTATAGAGACTGATACAGATGGATAAAATTTGAATGGGCTTTAATCGTATGTTATCATCTCTATCTATTTGGACTTTGATCAATTTGTACAATAATAGAGTGAACCTATAATTTTCTATCGTCTCACAATTACAGAAAGTATATCGAAATTGTGTGGGTTTACATTGAAAGAATTATCATAATATATCGTAAAAACCTGATATAAATGAAACAGTTTTCTATCATTTATACAATAATTTCATGCTGATAGACTCATCGTTTCACAGCTATACGAAGTCTATCATAATGAATCATGAATATGATAAATATTTCAATCCAATGATTTGTACTGTTAGAAATTTTTGTATGAAAATTAATATAAAGTATTGGAAGTTTTTTTGCGGATACGCGTATATTAAATTTAATACACAAATGTTAATTAATATACAAAGAAATTGTTGTAAAATAAATATACAGTATACTAAATACTTCATAAAACTTGTGTTTATAATATAATTATTGGAATTTTACGACATATCTGTATATTAAATGAAATTTAATATACTATATTAAATAATATAACTAATTAATATACTATAATTAGCTATATTGTATTATAATTAGTAATTAAAATAAAATAATTATAATTAGTTATATTATATTATATTATAATATAACTAATTTAATATACTATATTAAATATAATATATTGAATGAATTTTAATATACTGTATCTGAAAAAGAACTTCCAATACATATATTAATTTTCAAAAAATTTTTAACAGTGTGTGAATGAAACTTTTGTTTTTTTATGAAAAATGTAATATTGCTTCTACAATCGTATATTTTTTTATTACTAAATTTAATACAAAAATTATATTATTTACAATAATATTACAGAATATAGGATTTCGATCGTAAATTTATCATAGTACTTTGTAAATTCGCGAAGCAAAGTTCGAATTCGGAACGATAGGATTTTTTAAAATCGTTTTCTAAGTACAATTTATTTTTACCAGCGTTCTGTCGGAATGATTGTTGTGTATTTAGGTACCGCAATATTCAGTGAGTATCGAATATTTTTTTGCATTCTATGTTTTTTTGTTGTTTTTGTGGATCGTACGTGAATTTACCTTGAACTTGTCGATAAGTATCTGGTTGATGAGCTCGGACTGGGGTCGGGATTTTTCTGTGACTCTGCGACGCAGGGCCGGTGGACTGTCAGTCTCATCGGGAACGTCCGTGTCATGCGACTCGGAGCTGTCACCAGCCCCCAACGTTCCACCCCCACTGCCCCCAGTCAACGCTCCGCCAGATACCATCTGAGAAATACCCGATGTCAACCACGTTTTTCCCAATAATACACATTCTAAGGCTTTAATTTAGTTGATGAAAAAAAAAAAAACGAAAGAGGATTTTTTAAATCTGATCTACGGTAGACTTAAGGTTAGTAATTTAGAATAGGATATTTTCCCAATCTTCAAGGGAATTTTCAAAGGAAAATATGATTTTATTTGTGTCGTGCAATAAAAAATATATTTTCACCAAGTTGACACAGACGAATGTATTTATTTGTACATAATTGTGAAGTTGAGAAAATTACCTATTATCTGGATGTGTGAGTACTTTAATTGTCTCCAATCAGAGTTGTAAATGCCGAATATTTATAGAAATAAAGATGATGATATGATCAGCTATATAATTATGATTTCATAATAATAACATGTAGCGATTATGAAACAATCACTAAACTTTCGAATAGCTGAAAAAATTATTATTTTGTAATAAAATTTCATGGTAATCTTTTTGAAAAAATGAAGAAACATAATTAATGCATTAATTATCTCGTCCATTTTTTCGTTTATTTCTTCTAATATTTAAGCGAAAATTAGTATTTTTTGAAGCTATTAAAATGTTTGCCTTCTTTTTTATAATCACTACATATTATTATTATGAAATCATAATTGCAAAACGAACTGTATTGGAAACTAGACTTCATGAATTAATGGGATTTTACAACTCTGTATCCAATAATATTGTGAGATGGACGTTTCCCATGCCATTTTTCCTTATTATTTATTTTTCATATATATTTTGTATCTATTTCAAAATTAATAATGTGCCAGTAACGGACATTGTTTTGATAGTCCATGGCATAAATTTACCATAAATCTACGGTAGATCGTACATTTTTTACACTAGGTATGATAATTATTTAGGATTCGATGCTTACCTCGATTTGTATCCCGCTATCACCGCTATTACACTTTGCGTTACGAGCTGCTTTGCTACCCTTCTTTCTCTCTTTACTGGTTCTCCAGACTAGAGGTCCAAATCTGCAAAAAGATACGCGGTATTAGTTCGTATTACTTGGTCATTATGGTAACTCGAGTATGAGAAGAGCTAATAGGTTTTACGACTCATTATCGTGGTAAATGGTCAGCTATTGACAAGGCACTTTTCCAGAGATGCAACGAGCTATTAGCGATAAAACTGGAATCCCTTTCCGCTACATTACTTCTTTTTTCTTTTCCGTAGAGAAAGCTTTGTTTTCAAGGTAAAAAAAAATTACCGAGACTCATATTAGAGTACCTTAAAATTGTGTGGAAAGTGTAGATAAATGGTTCAGATTAAATGACCTGATGGATGATTATAATTGTGTGTTCGTTAAGAGCTCGAAATAATGGGAATTCTCTATCTCAAAAATGGCTTGACCGATCAAACTAAAATTTGGCAAACCTGGTGAAGCAGATTCATCCTTTGCCTTGGTATAATTGACGTAAAAATTGTCAACCAGAGTTAGAAATCCTGGAGTTTCAAAAATTTTCATAGTATCGAATCGAATATCAAAGAGTAATGCTATGCATATATTATATATCTTTTTATTATTCTTACTATACAATTCCCATAGGAGCACAACGACTATCCATTTATAAAATTTTAGATATTTGAATAAATAAAAAAGTAGAACCTTGCACATTGCTTCCTCATTATTTTTCGCTTTTTACAAAGCTCCCTCTGTGAGGAAGCAGTATGTTATTCAATTTTGGCTTCCTCATAGAGGAAGCTTTGTAAAAAGCGAAAAATAATGAGGAAGCAATGTGCAAGGTTCTACTTTGCATCTTTTTTTTTATACCTTGTGTCTCTTTTGCAGAGGTGTTTTATACAGCTATAAATCACCTCTGCAAACACCGTTACATCTAATTTTGATTAGATACAAATTTTTGTCGTACTTTCTCAACTTTTCCGGAAGTTATAGCGAAAATCTACATTTTTTTTTTAATGAAAAATGGTGTAAAATCCGAACGACTTTACCGATCATCACCAAATTTGGTACATGGCATTTCTGAATGTTATTTTTCGTCTGTACAAAATTTCTGTTCATTTGTTGAAATTCGACGTAATTTAGAGCAAAATGTATTTTTTTCGAAAAATTCAAAATTCTATAAAATCGGAACCGCTTTACCGATTTCGCTGAAATTCAATACCAAACGTCATTTAACGTGTCTTCATTTATAAAGAACTATTTAGCTAAATTGGCGAACTTTTACGAAAGTTAGAGCGATCACGACATTTTTTGAAAAAATTAAAAATTGCATAAAATCTGTTTACATTGATACATTTAATTAAAAATCACGTCAATAACAGAGGAGTCAATACTCTACCTGCGTGCAAAATTTTAGCTAGATCCATCGTGCCGTTCGTGAGTTATGGGCAATTGAATTTTCAGTGTCTGGATACATACACACACACACACACACACACACACACACACACACACACACACACACACACACACACACACACACACACACACACACACACACACACACACACATACACACATACAGACATATTTTCTAGACCACTTTTCTCGAATTTTTAGGTGATTCTAAGCATACTGACATGAAAATCTCGAAAAAAAAATTTTTCACGAAAACAAAGCTTCCTCTATGAGGAAGCAAAAAGGATGCAAAGTTGAACTTTGCACATTGCTTCCTCATTAATTTTCATCTTTCGCAACGCCGCGTCTATGAGGACGTTTCTTTATTTTATTTTTGGCTTCCTCATAGAGGAAGCTTTGCGAAAGATGAGAATTATTGACGAGGCAATGTGCAAAGTTCAACTTTACATCCTTATTTTAAATACAAATTAAAGAAGTACGAAAACAAAAATTTTCATAAATTCGAAATTCTATAAAATCTAAACCGCTTTATGTATTTCGCTTAAATTCAATGTCGATCATCATTTTTCATTGCTTTATTCGACAAAAACTGTTTAAGCTCATTATCTAAAAAATTGTGGCAGCTAGAGAACATACCGAGAATTTTTGAAAAATTCAATGTCTTATAAAATCTGAGCCACTTTATCAATCTCAATCAAATTCGATATCTACTACAACTGGATATTAATTTTATCTTGCAAAAGAATTGAGCAAGTTTGGTCGAACTTAACTTGAATAAGAACGAAAACAAATTTTTTTCGAAAATTCAAAATTTTGTAAAATCTAAACGGCTTTATGGATTTCGCTCAAAATCAATACCGACCTTAATTTTTCATTTCTCTATTTGTACAGAACTATTTAGCTCATTAGCTGAAAAATTGCGGAAGCTAGAGAATATACAGACATTTTTCGAAAAATTGAAAGGCTTATAAAATTTGAATTTCTTTTTAATTTTTTTCGGAAATGTATACATAGGAAGGGGAGTTGCTTTTCTACCAGCGTGCTAAATTTCAGCTTGATTGTGTTATGTCATGGCTTTAATTTATTTTATTATTTTTGTGGAAAAGACGCAACAAATGAAAATTGATTTATTTGTTCCTCCATTTTTTAACGGATTGCGCAGCCTCAGGGGTTGGAGGAAGCGACTGGGTGATTGAATAATTGTATACATTTAAAAAAAAAACAATTAATATAAATTTTATTCACGGGAGTTAAATTATAATGGTTTGAGTTTTATGATGTTTGAATTTGTTAATTGTTGACGAGGGTCGACCAGCTTAGTCTCCCCCGGACTAAGACTGACTATGTTGGAAATAACAAGTAGTACCAAAGACACGGCGCATTAATACAAAAATTACAGATGCAGGACATCGCGCATCTCATAGATGTGCGGTGTCCTGCTATTCGGCGTGGGAAAGCTGACTAATGTAAAAAGTTCGCATCCAGTAGCGCTTCCCGCTACTAAGTGTAAGCAAAAGAAGAATGACCAGTATATTGTTATTATACTTCATTTCTACTTAATAGAATAATAATAATAATTTGAAAGAATTAATAATAACATTTATTTATTGTTTTGTTTAATTTTCAATAATGAAAAATAAAGCCGGACGTAACAATTGTTAAAGCCGTTTTTGAGATAGTGCGGATTAAATTTTGCAAGCGTGCCACACACTCACACACACCAGGGCTGTTCAAAAAAACATAATTTTCTTATAATCGGTTGCTCCTGAAATGCTGTATTGATTATCACAAAAAAAATGTTTTCGCGAAAGCTGGCAGTTGTGCGACGATATTAAGTACTGCCGCATCAAGGCCAAAATTCATGAAAAGTGGCGATTTTTATAAATTTTTTTTTACGTGCTGAAGCGCTCATGGAGATTGTGGTTGCTTTCGATAGACTATGAAATTGTGTAAAGGCAGAAACATGTTCGATAATGTTTAGTACTGCCGCATCGACATTGAAGTTACCAAAATCAAAAAATGAAATCCTTTAAAACATTGAAATATTCGTCTGCTCATCGACTATTTCGTGCGATTTCAAATGAAAAAATGGCTCTTGAAACGGGAGTCATGTATAATCATAATCATGATGATGATAAGCGATTTTCGAATTTTGGGAAACTGCGATATCAATGCGGCAGTACTAAATTTGATCATACAGGACTCCCATTTCATGAGCCATTTTGTCATTTGAAAACGCGCGAAATAGTCGATGAACAGATGAATATTTCAATGTTTTAAAGGATTTCATTTTTTATTTTGTTAACTTCAATGTCGATGCGGCAGTACTAAACATTATCGAACATGTTTCTGCCTTCACACAATTTCATAGTTTATCGAAAGCAACCACAATCTCCATGAGCGGTTCACCAAGTAAAAGAAAAATTTCTAAAAATCGCCGTTTTTAATGAATTTTGGCCTTGATGCGGCAGAACTTAATATCATCGCTCAACTCCCAGCTTTCGCGAAAAATTTTTTTTTGGTGATAATCAATACAGCATTTGATTGCAAATGTGTACACTAACTGTGCGTAGACTGAAGGCTGAGTTAGTTTTATTATATACAAGATCTCTGTCCCGATGCGTAATGTCCGTAACCATGCCATTTTTATATAAATTATCATCGTACCAATTCTGGTTACAACGAGCCATTAACGCGAATCTTTCGGAATGGTAATCCGCTGCCTTACCTTTCGTCGATTTTTTTATCTCCCCACTTTCGGTTTTTATGAATTCTTTGAATCATTATATTACGCTTAGTGACCCCTCATTGTAATTCTTAAGTTTGTGAATCTGTCCTTTATGCAATAATGTTTTTTTTTTTTCTTTTTTTCCTCTTTTATTTTTTCGCGTTATTATATGTAACAATATTTAATGTGCCATCTTTGTCATGGTTTTCAAGGGACTTGTCCCGTTCACTGTAAAATAAATAAATAAATAAATAATTAAATAAATTTCAGGAGCAATCGATTATAAAGAAATTATGTTTTTTTGAACAGCTCTAACACACACACATACACACATAAATACATACATACATCCGGACATTTTTTCTAAACTACTTTTCTCGACGTTTTGTAACATTCCGAGTGTCCTGTCATGAAAATCTCGAAAAACATTTTTCTACGAAAACAAAACTGCCGCTATGAGAAAGTAATAAATAAAATAAGTAAAAACTAACCGGAATTTCTGGTCGCTGCTGAGGTCCTCTTTGTGTTGAGAGGATTGTTCGGGTGCTGGTGCAGGGGGCGTTTGTTCACCGTCGTCGTCAACGTTCAGCCGCAAAGTGCAAAGGTCGTTGTTGGGTCCATGATCGTCGAGGGGTACATTGGGGGCTGCAGGTGGCGGAGGTGTCGGTCCATCCCCATCAGTGCTTTCCTTGCTGCCTTTTTTGTGAAACCTCAGTGAGAAACTTTTGCGAAATTTCTGCAAAACGCTTTCCTGTTGGCTCTGCGTCGTGTTACCGACGATTCTGTAACTCTGACCCTCGACGTTGATTGATGAGGAACCGCCTGACGAATCCTGAAGACGCGAATGCGAAACGAGGGGTATCGTCGCCTCGGCAAGAGGATGTTCCGTTCCAATTTCTCGTCCACGTCTTGAACCACCAGACGCATCCTCCTCTGGATGAATTCGTTCTTCTTCTCCCGACCAATCCCGGCTAGATTTGAAACAGATTAAATATCACTTTAAATATATACTTAGCAAAGTCCTCCGAGGGAATATGAATAGTTTATCACGTAATGCAAGCTTCACGAGATGTTCTTCCATTTGGGAGATGAGAGTTCGCTTATTTCCCTAGACTATTATCTCTATCTTCAAGCTACTCTCCCTCGCTACCACTCAAAGTTTAAGTTTGAAATGTTGATTTTGTTATGCAAAGATATACTATGTATGATTACAGAGGGTCTTGCAAATTTATGATGATGTGATTAAGAAACTTTAGTGTTAGAACATAAATAAATGAATATTTTTTCTCTCATCGTACATTCATTAAACTGCATCTATAATTCTTTCAAATTTCAGATTAAAACCTTGCAGATTGTGGCTACACTTTTAGAAAAGATTGGAAGTTTTTATGCATAAACTCATCAATTAAATTCAATGTCAATTTGTGATATAAAATTAATGGACTTTTACAGTAAATTTAATGAAAAGTATTAAAATTAATGAAATTACTATACCATACATTAATTTTACATCGCACTTGTATATTAAATTTAGTATGCATAAAAACGTACAATACTTGTACATTAAATTCCAAGTAGATTTTTTTTTACATTATTTCCCATTTTCCATACATTTTTTCTCTGTGAGTAAACAAAATCTAATCAACTTATTTTTCTCACAAGTGATTTAGCGAAAAATGAAAAAAATGAGGAAGCAATTTGCAGCGATCTACATTATTTTATTAGCACAAAATGATCTAGCAATTGATTGACATACTTTTGCTGAAGAATATAAACATGATATATGTTTTTTTTAAATTTAATTTCTATCTAATTAATAATTAAATAATAGAGTAAACAAAATCTAATCAACTTATTTTTTCACAAGTGATTTAGCGAAAAAGGAAAAAAATGAGGAAGCAATTTGCAGCGATCTACATTATTTTATTAGCACAAAATGATCTAGCAATTAATTGACATACTTTTGCTAAAGAATATAAACATGATATATGTTTTTTTTAAATTTAATTTCTATCTAATTAATAATTAAATAATAGAGTAAACAAAATCTAATCAACTTATTTTTTTCACAAGTGATTTAGCGAAAAATGAAAAAAATGAGGAAGCAATTTGCAGCGATCTACATTATTTTATTAGCACAAAATGATCTCGCAATTAATTGACATACTTTTGCTGAAGAATATAAACATGATATATGTTTTTTTTTTAATTTAATTTCTATCTAATTAATAATTAAATAATAGAGTAAACAAAATCTAATCAACTTATTTTTTTCACAAGTGATTTAGCGAAAAATGAAAAAAATGAGGAAGCAATTTGCAGCGATCTACATTATTTTATTAGCACAAAATGATCTAGCAATTAATTGACATACTTTTGCTGAAGAATATAAACATGATATATGTTTTTTTTTAAATTTAATTTCTATCTAATTAATAATTAAATAATAGAGTAAACAAAATCTAATCAACTTATTTTTTTCACACGTGATTTAGCGAAAAATGAAAAAAATGAGGAAGCAATTTGCAGCGATCTACATTATTTTATTAGCACAAAATGATCTAGCAATTAATTGACATACTTTTGCTGAAGAATATAAACATGATATATGTTTTTTTTAAATTTCATTTCTATCTAATTAATAATTAAATAATAGAGTAAACAAAATCTAATCAACTTATTTTTTTCACAAGTGATTTAGCGAAAAATGAAAACAATGAGGAAGCAATTTGCAGCGATCTACATTATTTTATTAGCACAAAATGATCTAGCAATTAATTGACATACTTTTGCTGAAGAATATAAACATGATATATGTTTTTTTTTAATTTAATTTCTATCTAATTAATAATTAAATAATAGAGTAAACAAAATCTAATCAACTTATTTTTTTCACAAGTGATTTAGCGAAAAATGAAAACAATGAGGAAGCAATTTGCAGCGATCTACATTATTTTATTAGCACAAAATGATCTAGCAATTAATTGACATACTTTTGCTGAAGAATATAAACATGATATATGTTTTTTTTAAATTTAATTTCTATCTAATTAATAATTAAATAATAGAGTAAACAAAATCTAATCAACTTATTTTTTTCACAAGTGATTTAGCGAAAAATGAAAAAAATGAGGAAGCAATTTGCAGCGATCTACATTATTTTATTAGCACAAAATGATCTAGCAATTAATTGACATACTTTTGCTGAAGAGTATAAACATGATATATGTTTTTTTAAAATTTAATTTCTATCTAATTAATAATTAAATAATAGAGTAAACAAAATCTAATCAACTTATTTTTTTCACACGTGATTTAGCGAAAAATGAAAACAATGAGGAAGCAATTTGCAGCGATCTACATTATTTTATTAGCACAAAATGATCTAGCAATTAATTGACATACTTTTGCTGAAGAATATAAACATGATATATGTTTTTTTTAAATTTAATTTCTATCTAATTAATAATTAAATAATAGAGTAAACAAAATCTAATCAACTTATTTTTTTCACAAGTGATTTAGCGAAAAATGAAAACAGGAAGCAATTTGCAGCGATCTACATTATTTTATTAGCACAAAATGATCTAGCAATTAATTGACATACTTTTGCTGAACAATATAAACATGATATATGTTTTTTTTTAATTTAATTTCTATCTAATTAATAATTAAATAATAGAGTAAACAAAATCTAATCAACTTATTTTTTTCACAAGTGATTTAGCGAAAAATGAAAAAAATGAGGAAGCAATTTGCAGCGATCTACATTATTTTATTAGCACAAAATGATCTAGCAATTAATTGACATACTTTTGCTGAAGAATATAAACATGATATATGTTTTTTTTAAATTTAATTTCTATCTAATTAATAATTAAATAATAGAGTAAACAAAATCTAATCAACTTATTTTTTTCACAAGTGATTTAGCGAAAAATGAAAAAAATGAGGAAGCAATTTGCAGCGATCTACATTATTTTATTAGCACAAAATGATCTCGCAATTAATTGACATACTTTTGCTGAAGAATATAAACATGATATATGTTTTTTTTTAAATTTAATTTCTATCTAATTAATAATTAAATAATAGAGTAAACAAAATCTAATCAACTTATTTTTTTCACAAGTGATTTAGCGAAAAATGAAAAAAATGAGGAAGCAATTTGCAACGATCTACATTATTTTATTAGCACAAAATGATCTAGCAATTAATTGACATACTTTTGCTGAAGAATATAAACATGATATATGTTTTTTTTAAATTTAATTTCATGTTTTGCAACCTAAGAACACGAAACAATCTCTCGAACGTTATTCAGTGCTTTTGTTTTTTCTTTGCAATCTCGAATGAAAAATAGCTCAACCCAACTATAAACAGTCTTCGGGGCTTTGCAATATCTACTATACGTACTGGGGGTTGTATAATACGAATTGGAGAACATAAATCTCGATCAGACGAAAAGCCCCGGCGGGTTTCTCTGTTCACTCGATTCGTTAAAGATTATTTACGCGCTACCGTTGCCCGACAACGTGCACACACTACAGGTTTGAAATACAAACAGCTCGGTCTTGTTGAGCCCCCGAACGGAAATGCAACGGGCAACGTAGGTAGATGTGTACTGTGGTCTTTCTAGCAGGAGAAGAGCGCACGTGACCAAAGTCACGAAGCGCGACGGATGAGAATCTCACTTTTACATACAGGTCATTTCATGCCCAATTCATATTTTTATCAAAACTCATCACAAAGAAAAAAAAAACATCTCTCACGATTTTTAACCCGTTATAAGACAGCGGGAAAATGGCACCTCCCAAACAGTTTTTATCATTTCATTTATATTTCTTAATATTAAATACCGATTTTTGCGTTTTACTATAAAAAATAAATAAATAATAATGTATGTCTCAAAGCGTTAAAGGGCTGTTTGTTTTTGTAATTTGTGTTTAAAAAAATGTGTCACTATACAAATGGAAATACAGCGGATAATTATTTATTTATTTAATAATAAAGCTTTTTTACTATTTCATATATATTTCTTAATATTAAATACCGATTTTTGCGTTTTACTAAAAAAAAAAAAATAATAATAATCAATGTCTCAAAGGGTTGTTGTTTTTGTAAATTGTGTTTTAATTTTAGTTTTAATTTGTGTTTTAAAAAATGTGTCACTATTCAACAGGAAATATAGCGAATAATTATTTATTTATTTAATAATTAAGCTTTTTTACTATTTCATATATATTTCTTAATATTAAATACCGATTTTTGCGTTTTACTAAAAAAAAATAATAATAATCTATGTCTCAAAGGGTTAAAGGGCTGTTTGTTTTTGTAAATTTTAGTTTTAATTTGTGTTTTAAAAAATGTGTCACTATTCAACAGGAAATATAGCGGATAATTATTTATTTATTTAATAATTAAGCTTTTTTACTATTTCATATATATTTCTTAATATTAAATACCGATTTTTGCGTTTTACTAAAAAAAAAAATAAATAATAATAATCAATGTCTCAAAGGGTTAAAGGGCTGTTTGTTTTTGTAATTTGTGTTTTAAAAAATATGTCACTATACAAATGGAAATATAGCGGATAATTATTTATTTATTTAATAATTAAGCTTTTTTACTATTTCATATATAATTCTTAATATTAAATACCGATTTTCGCGTTTTACTAAAATAAAAAAAAAATAATCTATGTCTCAAAGGGTTAAAGGGCTGTTTGTTTTTGTAATTTGTGTTTTAATGTTAGTTTTAATTTGTGTTTTAAAAAATGTGTCACTATTCAACAGGAAATATAGCGAATAATTATTTATTAATTTACTGTTTTATTCAAATTTCGCTGTACTGTAATTAAAAATTTGTTCAACTTAAAATTGTTATCATAATTATAAAAAAAAAGTCACATAGACTTAAAATGAATTGCTGTTACTACTTTATAGTTACCGACGACAACATTTTCTCTTAGTGTATGAAATTACCTTTCATAAAATTGACAAAGAAAATAAATAAAAATGACATGAATAGTGTTGCAATTTGATTGATTTCGCATGAAACTTCCCATATACACGTACAATATACCTTGGGTATATATCGGTACATCCTATACCTTGAAATATCTGGTACTGAAGTATTCAATGAGCGCGTGGGTGTGTGATTTCGTTTCCCGGAAAAGATTTGGAGGGTCGTCAGCCGTCGGCTTCAGGTATAAAGCGAAGAGCTCGTCCCTCGGCCAAGCCTTGCTCTACCATCCCTTTTTCACAACCCAACTCGCCAGTTACTTCCAGGGCTACGAATGCCGCATCGCAGAAATACGCCCTTCTACATATGAGCCATTCCATGCCAAATCCACCAGGCTGTGGCGTTCGACCTCGTGGATATGCTTCATAATTTTTTATATGATTCTTCCAACTCAAAATAACATTCATGATTTTTTGCAAAATTTTCAAACCATATTTGAGTATGCTATAACTTTTTTTCAAAAATTTCTGGAGCCGTAATTTAAAAATCTGAAAAAATTCTCAAAAATATGGTATCAAGAATGAAAATTGTTGGCACTAATTTGGTGATGTCCGGGATTTTTCTTCCTCTTGCTTGGAGCTTTTTTTACTTTTTTGAAATTTTTATTTTATTTTTTTACTAGCAGATGAACTTTGACAACGATCGGCGGTCCAAAGATAAAATAAAAAACACATTTTTCCAGGGAAAATAAAAGAATAATTAGGTGCCATCGCAAATTCACAAAAAGAATTATAAAACGTTAAATGATTTTTTTTTTTGAGATCGTCCGTTAAAATTACAAAGCAAATCGACCAATTTTCGCCAAACCTTGAGAGATTTTGTGCTATTCCTATATATCGACTATATTACAACGTGTTTTTCAATTTTCCGAGTATCTCCGGTGAAAGTACACAAAATGATCAATCAATAATCGATTATGGTAGAGGAACAAATAAACTGCCTAAACATTCAATATTATTATGTGTACTTTCTCCTAATTCTAACCTTTAACCTGAAAGTTTCCTTCAAAGTTTGCCGAAAAATTAACAAATTTTTTATTGTAATCAGTAAAAAAATCACTTAATTTTTAAATTCTTTTTGTGATCATGCATATAATGATTGATTTTTTCCAGGACTATTGTTTCTTTTCTCTTTCCACTCTCTAGATCGCCAATTATTGTCGCACTTCACCCGGTAGTGAAAAAAAAGAAAAATAAAATATTGAAAAAATTCGAATTCAAGGGAGGAAAAATCCTGGACAACATAAAATTACTGCCAAAAATTTTCATGTTTTATGTCGGATTTTTGAGAATTTTTTCAGATTTTTTAATTACGGCCCTCAAAATGTTTGTAAAAAAAAATTATAGCGTACTCAAATTTGGTTTACAAATTTTGAAAAAAATCATGACTGTTATTTTGAGTCAGAAGAATCGTGTAAAAAATTATGAACCGATTCCGCGAGGTCGAGGGTCACATCCTGGTCGATTTGGTATGGAATGCTTTATGTATAGTATAATAGGAGAAGAATCCTGAAGAGGAAAAGAATTCGAGTGCGACGATGAATCTCTCGCAACACTCGTTATCTTCTTTTCTTTCGATTTAATCATTACCTCAGAGAATCGTTAAGACGTACAGTTTACCGAATCTAAGTACTCAAGTGCGTGAAATAACGATCATGGTCTTTTTTTATTTTTATTCTTGGCACATTTCGTACAGGATTTCATTGGGTGTAATAAAAGTTTAACGTCCGGTGGGAATTGTATAGACGGTGATAAATTGAGACCCTAGAGTGTGAAGTATTAGGCGGTGCAGGTGAAAGAGAGTTGATCAAGATTTTTTTTTTTCAAAGCTCTTTGCACCAAAAAGGAAGCGACAATTTTCCGAGAAAATTACGGACGCCATCAATGGGAGCGACGGACTCTGTCCTTTTCATTAGGTTCGACGAAAAATCTGACGCCCAGAACGTCACGATGGGTGTCCCATTGATATTATAATTAGGAGGAGAAAAACGGACCTCCCAATACTTTTCTAAGCTTCACTTTCTTGCTTCGGTTTTTGATAGTCGAAGAAGATTGGTGGAAAAATTACTGGACTCAGAGCCATTTGGGAATCCTTTTATCCAATTGCCTCTCAGTAAGATTGAGGCTGTAATTCTTCGTTGGAAAAGTTTAGTTATGCGTTTAATTTTGTTTTCTTCACTTCTTTCCGGTTTTTTCTCCTTTCCACGTGTTCTTTTTTTTTGTTGCTTGATAAAAACTTTATGCAATGCAGACTCAGATGACAATTTTTGAGTGGATCAAGTTTTTCAACGGAATCAAGGATAAATATCTTTTTTTTTGCAGCATTTCTAACTACTTCTACTTTTTATTTCGAGTATAACTTCACGCCGGATTGAGGGATCATATTTTTATTGTTGCAATTTCAAAGACGAGATGAGACTTAGAGATTGTCTAGTTTATGTGAATATGTTCTGTTCAGAGATTCGGCATTTCTTAAAAAATTGCTGAACAAATGAATATACCAGTTTATGTAAAAAATCTTCCTTTAGTTGTAATAGAAGATTATACAAAATATTTTTAATGGTTTTGACTCGCCTAATTTTCGTAGTATTTAGTTAGTAGTAATTTTTCATGTCTGCATTAATATACCAATTTATGCAAAAAAACTTCCTTTAGTCGTAATAGAAGATTATACAAAATATTTTTAACCGTTTTAGCTTACTTAGTTTTCGTAGTATTTAGTTACTGTAATTTTTCATGTCTAATTTAATATACCAGTTTATGTAAAAAAAGTTTCCTTTAGTCGTAATAGAAGATTATACAAAATATTTTTAACCGTTTTGGTTCGCTTAATTTTCGTAGTATTTAGTTACTGTAATTTTTCATGTCTAATTTAATATACCAGTTTATATAAAAAAAGTTTCCTTTAGTCGTAATGGAAGATTATACGAAATATTTTTTACCGTTTTGGCTCGCCTAATTTTCGTAGTATTTAGTTAGTAATTCGTTAATAGTAATTTTTCATGTCTGCTTTAATATACCAGATTGTATAAAAAAGTTTCCTTTAGTCGTAATAGAAGATTATACAAAATATTTTTAACCGTTTTGGCTTGTCTATTTTTCTTGTTATTTAGTTACCATAATTTTTCATGTGTAATTTAATAAACCAGTTTATATAAAAGAGCTTACTTTAGTCGTAATGGAAGATTATACAAAATATTTTTAACCGTTTTGGCTCGCCTAATTTTCGTAGTATTTAGTTAGTAATTAGTTAGTAGTAATTTTTCATGTCTGCTTTAATATACCAGTTTATGCAAAAAAGCTTCCTTTAGTCGTAATAGAAGATATTACAAAATATTTTTAACCGTTTTGGTTCGCCTACTTTTCGTAGTATTTAGTGTAATTTTTCATGTCTGCTTTAATATACCAGTTTATGTAAAAAAAAGTTTCCTTTAGTCGTAATAGAAGATAATACAAAATATTTTTAACCGTTTTGGCTCGCCTAATTTACTTAGTATTTAGTTATTAGTAATTTTTCATGTCTGCATTAATATACCAATTTATGCAAAAAAACTTCCTTTAGTCGTAATAGAAGATTATACAAAATATTTTTAACCGTTTTGGCTTGCCTAATTTTCGTAGTATTTAGTTACTGTAATTTTTCATGTCTAATTTAATTTACCAGTTTATATAAAAAAGTTTCCTTTAGTCGTAATAGAAGATTATACAATATATTTTTAACCGTTTTGGCTCGCCTAATTTTCGTAGTATTTAGTTAGTAATTAATTTTTCATGTCTGCTTTAATATACCAGTTTATGTAAAAAAGCTTTCTTTAGTCATAATAGAAGATTATACAAAATATTATTAACCATTTTGGCTCGCCTAATTTTCGTAGTATTTAGTTACTATAATTTTTCATGTCTAATTTAATATACCAGTTTGTGTAAAAAAAAGTTTCCTTTAGTAGTAATAGAAGATAATACAAAATATTTTTAACCGTTTTGGCTTGCCTAATTTTCTTATTATTTAGTTACCATAATTTTTCATGTCTAATTTAATATACCAGTTTATATTTAAAAAAAGTTTCCTTTAGTCGTAATAGAAGATTATACAAAATATTATTAACCGTTTTGGCTTGCCTAATTTTCTTGTTATTTAGTTACCATAATTTTTCATGTGTAATTTAATATACCAGCTTATATAAAAGAGCTTTCTTTAGTCGTAATGGAAGATTATACAAAATATTTTTAACAGGGTGTTGCATAAGAGCCCAAGAGGTCTCTGTCAGTTATGTAAGCGTACAAACGGTGTAATATATGTGTATATTACAAGAAAAGCTGGGGTGACCTTAGCTGGTGTATGTGCGATGCACATACATGAGCTTTGCAGTTCAAGTGCTACTGGGTCGCCTGGAATAACGTCTTTATCCGCACGGCGACTCTGCAAACATCTCGGAGGCCCAGAAAGGAGACCGAAACCTACTACAGACGGCTCGCTCGTCATCCCCGACGGCGTTCCACGACCGCCGAGATGAATAAAGTTATAGGCAAGGCCTACGAACTTGAAACCGGGTCAGCGAGGGCTACATTCGGCGAGCGTCTCCACCGTGATCATCAAAAAGCTTCAAAAAGAGTGAGCCAACGTTATGAAATTTTACTTCTATTTGACTGTGAAAAAAATAAAGAAAAAATATTATTGCATCAATTAAATCAACGTTTATCGGTGATCGGCATTTTTATTTTAATGAAATACGTGAATGGGGTTTTTTTCTTCTCAATTTCCTAATTTTCCTACTGTTTTTTATTTGTCAAGAGTTGTATTCAGAAATGAATATCAATAAAAGAGTTGGGTGTTCGATAATAAAATATCAAGAGATGCAATTAATTTTTTTAATGATAGGTTAAAATTTTGGGTTGTTTTACTTTGAAAATTGACAAATTTTAATTTCCAATTATCTGTCAATCAAATTATCAATTAAATCAACGTTTATCGGTGATCGGCATTTTTATTTTAATGAAATACGTGAATGGGCTTTTTTCTTCTCAATTTCCTAATTTTCCTACTGTTTTTTATTTGTCAAGAGTTGTATTCAGAAATGAATATCAATAAAAGAGTTGGGAGTTTGCTAATAAAATGTCAAGAGATGCAATTAATTTTTTTAAATGATAAGTTAAAATTTTGGGTTGTTTTACTTTGAAAATTGACAAATTTTAATTTCCAATTATCTTTTTACCGAAAACTGTATTGACTTCTTTACCGAAATAAATTAAAATGTCATCATTTTGCGGTGGTCCCTATACGTAGTTCAAATAATCGAGTAAATACATTTCTTCAATAAATTATTTAATTAAAAATATTTCCATCCCGAAAGAAAAAAAATGGGTTGAATATATCGGCGTTTGCAAGAGGTTAAATAAATATTGCAGCAGACAAAAATGTTGGTTGCTCCAAACATTATACTCGGTTGAAGTGAATATTTGTCGATTAAATAGTATAGTTGTACTAGTTTCATTTTTGTTAACGTTGATTTAGTCGACGAAACTACTTTTTTTCTTACTTATTCGTTTTTCTTCACACATCTTAACTTCGTGCCCTGACAATACCATAGAAATTATTTGTGAATGCTGATGATGTTAAAAAAAAACTAACGAATACACGGAAAAAAATCATTCACTAGCATAGTGACAGCAAACTTTATTTGTTGGCCTAGAAAATGTATTTGGTGGCCTAACAAATAATTTTGCTGGCCTACCAAATCTTTTTGCTGGTTTGTTAAATGTTTTGACAAGCTAGCAAATAATTTTTGTTAGGCTAAGAAATAAGGCTTTGCTGTTACTATATTAGCAACTGATTTGTTGATGGAACAAAAGTTTTCTCTTCGTGTAATAATCTTAGTAATGCGCCTATAAAAGTTTCATACAAATTAACAAGATTTCCCACACGATTTATTCTAGAATCCACAATATTTTTAATATAGGGGAGAGTTGGCAACAGTGAGCCACTTTTTACTTAGATTCGTCTGTACTTTTATTAAAAGCACAATATGACAGGAAAGACGTTCCATCGATTCTATTAAACCTTTGGCCACACACTGAGCTTGCAATAATAAGTTTTAAGCTATCAAGGATGCATGAAAACTTAGTTTCAAAATATACCTGAAAATAGCTCATTGCGCCCCACCAGTAGGGTACAATGGGCCATGCAAGAGGGAACAATGAGCCAATACCCGAAAAACATAGGGGAGATTAAGCCATCAGGAAAAATGCTCAATTTTTATTTTGCTTTTCTATTATTCAATTATTAGTTGATACGCCGCTTAAACTATATCTATTATAAAACTGTCAACAGTTTTACACTATATTCGAACTGTTCACAACGTGCACTACCCATTTTTTCATCACTAACTCATCCGCTGTCTCTCTTGCAGTTTTCCTCTTACTGCTTCGTGCCATATTTATTCTCTCTCAATCTTACCTTGAAAAAATGATCAATAAAATCTATCATACTTGAACTTGTATGTTATAATTATCTAGGCCAAATCTACAAGGTTGGCTCATTGTTCCCCACTAGCACTCTACCACATTTATTATAAAAGAATGATGCATCACTAACTAAAAATAATGTAAAATGGGCACACAGTGATGAATAAAGATGTAAAGAATCATATAAGTCGAGCGGAATTAGCGATTAACAAAGGTTAGGTTAGATATAAAACTTTTCCGAAGGGCGACAAATTTTTTCTCTAGAGGCCAAAGTGAACTTTTAGTTTTTATGTTATCAGGGATAAGGTAACTTAACATTACTTTGGAAGGGTAACATCCAATTAAACTCACAGTTTCATTTTAAATAAACTAGAATTTTTGGAGAGCTGTGTTCTCTAACAGACGTCATTGCTCACCTTGACCTATGGCCATCCTAGTACCGTATGTGGCCATCAACTTGATCCATTTGTGGCCATACTTATTGCATGTAAATGACGGTAATGGCCACAAACGGTGCAAACGGCTTTAAACATAATTTATTAAACAATTGGGTATTCTAAGCATTGCATTTCCAAAGCAGTAGTTGCTTTGATTCGTGTCGAATAATCTTATTGAGTAATTTGAACTGATTGAAGTAACGATGAATTAATATATACATTTTTTATGTGGCCACTAATGGTGCAGTGGCCACAAATGGTACATCTACCCTATTTTTAATATTGTCCTTTGAAACTTGATAGTCAAGACCAAACCAAATGTGGTCAAAAACGGTCCATCTACCCTACAGAATTAATCAATGATGCTCCAGTTGTTTTTCTGTAGAGAAATTAAGGTAGAGTTAAAAATGTGGAAAAAAGTTGGTTAGCTGTTACGTCACGGTTTTTGTTTTTCGTTGGGATAGTAACAGATGAATGATATTTCCTCCGTTTTAGAGCGGAATGTGCCGCTTCAGGGATCGGAGGGTGACTGGTGATTTAATTCTAAACTTGTTTTAATAAATAACGTTTATGCAACACTGGTGATGTAAAAACACTTAATTTATTAAAAACACAGATAAAAAACACAATTATTAAAAATGACTCGCGATATAACCGTTTTGGTCTTTTTACGTGTATATAAAACTGTCCAAATGATTATGCAAATAAGTTTGGCCCTCGGAGTAAGTTTGAAAATATATATATGAGGCGACTCGACCACGCTGGTCGAGTCGCCGTGCAAGACTCTCAAAATCTCTTAAAAACTAGTGCTGAAAGCACCGCGGAGTAATACATTTTCTTAACATGCAGGACATCGCACATCTCGTTGGTGTGCGGTGGCCTGCAGGCCTGCTAATCATCGTGGGATTGCTGAATTCAGCAAAAGTCCAGTAGCGGGAAGCACTACTGGGTTTTACAAAAACGAAATAATATTGTTATTTCAAAATAATTAAAGATTTAAAAATTTCTGTTTAAAAAAACTTTGTATTTATTTGTTAATTAATGTTC
Source organism: Ephialtes manifestator (assembly GCA_963970395.1). Taxonomy (NCBI): domain Eukaryota; kingdom Metazoa; phylum Arthropoda; class Insecta; order Hymenoptera; family Ichneumonidae; genus Ephialtes; species Ephialtes manifestator. Next base: position 51,082,417 of record OZ019968.1, read on the forward strand.
AGGATAAGCAATTTATTTTAAAAATATAGTTTTAATAATCGAAAAGTAAGCCAGGACGTAACAAGCCATAACGGATAATACTGACCTCTCATGATCACGATCCAAAAGTGCCGGTGTGCTGGAAGCTTTGACACGTCTCTGAGCTCTCGTGACTGTCAGACCAGGCGTTCGTTTTCTCTCAACTGCATTTCTTTGTCCGATCTGTGGCTGATGCTGTGCATGAGATGGCTGTAATAATAAATAAAGAGCTGATTCAGTGGATAGTTTCGAAAAGCGTTATTAGTTATTCTACATGTGTAATACAAATGGGTCTGGACGTTCGAGTTCTCCAAAGTGTGCCAGTCATGTTTTTCCTCACAGTAATAAACGCAAAAAGTATTTGGGGGTTGGGGGAAACTTGAGGCATTGTGTCTGCTGGTTATCGGCCAAAACTCGTCTCTGTTGCATATATTACGGAGAGGGAAGAAAAGGGAAACTGGGACAATGTGCAGCGTCGTTCTGGCAAGAGGTTCAAGAGGGAAACCCTCGACCCCGGAAGCACCCCCCTCGGGTGCATTGTCATCACCGGTTGTCGCACGGCATGGAACATGGTAAAGGGTCGGCCACGTTGCTGTCGCAACGTTCGGCCTGAAACCGACTACTTATTTTCTCTCGTAATACAAAGGAAATAAGCAAATAGCGTTTCTCCATTTTAAGAGGTACCCTCGAGGCTTTTGTTCCTATTAATAAACCCATTTTGTGCTAAATCATGAATTGTCACTTCTAAATTGGTATTATTTTCGACACTGATAGTCATGCAAAAAATAACAATTAATTATTGTAGAACACCAAATTAATTTGTGAAGGTATTTAAAATCACTTTTTCAATGTTTTGATGTTCTATTTGTATATGATATCCTATAATATATATATATTGATGTTTATTCTATTTGTACATGATAGCCTATAATATCATAGATAAAAAAATAGTTTTTCATGTTCATTTTCTGAACTAATAAATTAGTTAGTTAGTAAGACTCTTCTGTAACTTTCAATGTGCACTGTACTCTTATGGGGTCCTTCCCTGAGCACAAAATAAAATAATAATAATAATAATAATAATTTTATTGTTCTAGTTTTTTTAAAATCATTTTTCTAAATTCCTGACATCTAATAAAAATTCAACTTAGACGTATAATGTATGGCGAATTATAAAAAAATCTCGACCTGGAACCGACTATTTATTCTCTATTGTAATACAAAGGAAATAAACAAATAGCGTTTCTCCATTTTAAGAGGTACCCTCGAGGCTTTTGTTCCTATTAATAAACCCATTTTGTGCTAAATCATGAATTGTCACTTCTTCTAAATTGGAATTATTTTCGACACTGATAATCGTGCAAAAAATAACAATTACTTATTGTAGAACACCAAATTAATTTGTGACAGTATTTAAAATCACTTTTTCAATGTTTTGATGTTTATTCTATTTGTACATGATAGCCTATAATATCATAGATAAAAAAATAGTTTTTCATGTTCCTTCAAATCATTTTTCTAAATTCCTGACATCTAATAAAAATTCAACTTAGACGTATAATGTATGGCGAATGTTAAAAAAATCTCGACCTGGAACCGACTATTTATTTTCTGTCATAATACAAAGGAAATAAGCAAATAGCGTTTCTCCATTTTAAGAGATACCCTCGAGGCTTTTGTTCCTATTAATAAACCCATTTTGTGCTAAATCATGAATTGTCACTTCTTCTAAATTGGAATTATTTTCAACAATGATAGTCATGCAAAAAATAACAATTAATTATTGTAGAACACCAAATTAATTAGTGAAGGTATTTAAAATCACTTTTTCAATGTTTTGATGTTTATTCTATTTGTACATGAGAGTTTTTTTCAGCCTATAAAATCATAGATAAAAGATAATTTTTCATGTACATTTTCCGAACTTCTAGTTTTTTTTGTAAATCATTTTTCTAAATTCCTGACTTCTAATAAAAATTCAATTTAGACGTATAATAAAAATCTCGACCTGGAACCAACTATTTATTTTCCGTCGTAATAAATTTTATGCAAAATCATGTTTGTCATCAATATATGGCTAAAAAATGTCGAGGTACTTCATATGCATTTTATGACTGAAATATGCTTTTTTTTAGCCAATGATATCACAGATAAAAAAGATATTCTTTCATGTTCATTTTCCGAGCATTTTTTTTCTTACTCTACTTTTATAATAATTGACTAACTTCCAATAAAAATTAAATTTATTCGTAGCTCAAAGTGAATTACAAAAAAAAAGACTGCATAGCGATAAAAAATAGTTTTTCATGTACATTTTCCGAACTTCTAGTTTTTTTTGTAAATCATTTTTCTAAATTCCTGACTTCTAATAAAACTTCAACTTAGACGTATAATAAAAATCTCGACCTGGAACCAACTATTTATTTTCTGTCGTTATACATTTTATGCAAAATCATGTTTGTCATCAATATATGGCTAAAAAATTTCGAGGTACTTTATATGCATTTTATGACTGAAATATGTTTTATTATTAGCCTATGATATCGCAGATAAAAAAAGATATTCTTTCATGCTCATTTTCCGAGCTTTTTTTTATTACTTTACTTTTATAATAATTTACTAACTTCCAATAAAAATTAAATTTATTCGTAGCTCAAAGTGAATTACAAAAAAAAAAAAAAAAAAAAAAAAGACTGCATAGCGATAGGAAAATCGCTTTCTATCTTTTGCAGACAATTGAGACACGAGTCCACAAGGGGTTGAAGGCGAAACAAATGAATTGGTCGAGTACTTTCAATACTAAATGTGCAATATTACCAATCCACGTCTGGCGCAACTCGACAGCTTGCGGCACTTGAAAGTAAATCTCTCTAGGCTCGCCTGAGCTCTTCGTTTCATCTTGCACTACTATTATATATACACAAACTCTTTGAACTCTTATTATAACTGGAAATCACTGTATATGTGTACTCGCCGATTTCTCTTGCCTTAGATTTCTTTAAATTTATTATAGTTGCTTTTGACCGACGTTCCCGTTCAGCTAATATTTAAACTAAGATATCCTGAACGAATTTAGACAGTGACCAAGTCACATCATCACATATCAACTCGACGAAAATTTAACTCGTGTAATACACACACGACCTCTTGCTAAACGGTCGAAATTCTGACTGGCGCTGATCGATGTACCGGCCATTAAATCGTGTCAGAATTGTAAACATCATCACGAATATGTGTATATAATTACTACAGTCATGGATATTGTATCGGTGAATATACAGCGAGATGGAAATTCGACCGAAATGGAAATTGAGCTCCTGCGGTCCCCAGTCGCAATTGTTCGAGTTTCAAACAGTAGAATTGAACGGTTCTACTGGGAGAAAGCCATCAGGGTACGATATGATACATATGTACGGGGCTTTTCAGAACAAATTGACAAAATCGTAGATCTTGTATTTTTTCCTCTTTTTTTTTAAGGGATCTTTCCAGTGTGAAAAAAAATCGACTTTTTTTCTCGTCTTATCTTTTTATCGTCTTATCTCTTAAATTTTTAAAGCGAAATTCGAAATACCTCCCTGGCATACTTTATGGACCTGGCAACGCCGATTAGTCGTAAGTACACAATTTAGGTATATAAAATTTCTACACTCGAAACTTTAAACGCGTTTTTCTCGAATCGACATTTTTCAAAACGGTGGACATTCTCCAGGGAACAGTTTTCAAGCGATCGCTTTCAAATTTTAGGAGAACATTCTTCACGCTACTCTCTATCGTGCTATGGAAGCTTTTTGTTTAATTTTCCCATTTTTTTAAAAAGAAAAACTGTCGAAAAAACGGCTAAAATCGGTATTTTTTGTTCAAATGCCGCCATTTTGTCAATTTTGATTTAAAAAAAACCTCCATAGCGCGATAGCCAATCGCATACTAATTAATAATAATTTAATAGTGTCGTGACCGATATATATATAATATATGTTATATGTGCTCTCAGTATATCCAAGCAAATATGCATCAGCAATGATGTCATTTGAAATCTTAACCTATACTTATTTTTCCATAGAAATAAGTATGAGGAATGTTGATGCCATTTGTTAAGCTACCCGTTGATAATATAAATAACTTAACAAGTTAAATCCTTAAGGGAGTCGGTTTATTTATAATTGGATTATCCGGTTGATATTATTTATTTGGTGTTGTATGTGTGAATGTCAATGATTTAAAAGTGTGGTTATGTCAATAGTGGTGTGCGTCAAGAACATAAAAGATTTAAGGAGGGTGGATACCCAACTCAAAATGATAAACATGCTCTCAAATTTTTGGAGGATATTCGTAGATAAAAATTACATCTCCATGCCAAATTTCATGTTAATCGTCTAGATGGTTATCGAGAAATTAATTACTGAAATTACACTCTTATGCATGGGCAACATAGCGAAAACTATGCGCACCTTCAACGTTATGCTCGAAAGTATAATAAAAATGATAAAGAATTGTTGATAATAGAACCAAATCATTCCTTGTATTTTCGAAAAGAAATTTTACGAAGACCGAAATGATTCGTCTGCTTGGTTGCCGAGAAAACGTAAAAACAAAACTGCTGGAATAGTACAACAATGTACTCCAGTGAACGCGTGTCACGGACTTCTCTCTCGCACACTACCTCCCCGGCAAACCGCTCACCTCCCCGCCAGAAAGACGGTATCCACCCTCCTTAAAACTAAATTATCACATTTTTGAGAAATTGCAACCGGAGAAGCCGGTTGCCGGTTTGTATGCGTCACTGGTATATAGCGGAAAAAAAAGGAAACTATATATTACTAATTAATAATCTTTTGGGTTTTTTTTTAGGTCAAATTTGCGACCCCTAGGATGTCCATCATGAAAGCTATCTTTTTTATCAACATTATTTTCAACAATTAAAAAAAAAATTTAAACAATAAAAATCGTCTTATAAAAAATTGTTTTCTGTCATTCATGATTACCTTAATATGTCATAAAAATTTCAGATTGATCGGCGTATAGTAACCGTTCGAAAAAAAATCGTGAAAATTTGCTATTTCTCGAATCGTCACACTGGAAAGATCCCTTAATTTGTCCTGTACGGTTGATATGAAAAAAGTACTACATGTTTTGTTATGATGTTATAATTATGAAAGATGTTACATACGAAAATTTATATTATTTATAGTATATTTTTTGTTGGAAAATAAAATATTTGGATTTATTGACAATTTGATGGACGCGAATTTACAATAGTAATTTTGTAGTTTTCGCCCTTTTTTTAATATTAAAAGATTTATTCGATATGACAATATTGATAGACTACTTGGGGGAAGGCTGAAAAATATCAACGGTGGAAATTAATTTTTCAGTCATTTGGTATGATTTTATTTTGAAAATTCTTATCTGAAAAAACCGTTTTCAGTTTGAAATATTTATTTTAATAAAAACTGCATTGCCTGTTAAACCAAAATAAATGGAAATTTCATTATTTCGTGGCCCATGTACGCGGTACAAACGAATAAATACATTTTTAACAACGAAAAATTTTATAAATGGAAACGAAAAAAAAAAAAAAAAAATGAACTGAAAAATTAATTTCCAATCGCTATTATTTCATGCACATTGATGACCGAATAAATATTTTATTTTTCAGCTGCCATCCCGGTTAAACGATAATCTTCGGAGTGGTTCAATAAAATTAGTTTTTTACCATAGAATTTACTGTAAAATTTATTGAAAAAAAGAACACCTTTTTTTTGTTCCAATAATTAACTATTTTTATGATTGTTCCAAATCAATTTTGTAAAAAATAAAAATTATCTAGTATTTCTGTATCGCACTAAAAAATACTTAACGGAAATAAACAATAATAAATGTAACGTTTTTTTATTCCAGTAATTAATCATTTTTATCAATAATTTTACCAAATCAATTTCGCATAAAAATAAAAATTATTTAGTATTTCTGTACCGCACAAAAAAATACTTAACGCAAATAAACAATAATAAATGTAACGTTTTTTAAATTCCAATAATTAACCATTTTTATGATTGTTCCAAATCAATTTCGTAAAAAATAAAAATGATCTAATATTTCTGTATCGCACAAAAAAATACTTAACGCAAATAGACAATAATAAATTTAACGTTTTTGTTAATTTCAGTAATTAACCATTTTTATGACTGATTCTTCCAAATAAATTTTCCATAAAAATAAAAATAATCTAGTACTTCCGACTAAAAAAAACGTAATGGAAATAAATAACGATTTGGCCTGAAATGCCCCATGTGTAGTATACGCGTACAGAGTAACAAAGCGATTCACCGCTTAACCGCCATTTAATTCGATTGAATTTCTGTGCAAACCGAAGGTAAATCGGTGTCACGTACACGAGGTCAGTTTAATTAAACTGGAGGACTGCTCGAAACATGCATCGGGCGACGTATGTGTCGTCGTCGTCGTCGTCGTCGACGATGTTACACCGCAAGTCGAGCGACGTCTGCTTTGCTCTCTATGCCTCTCCTCCTGCTTTGGCCTGGCCCTAAAGTGCTTACCACACATACTGCTTACTTCGTTGCGCCCGTCGAGACTCTAGCAGATTTATCGAGAGTGCCCGGCGGAGCTCGTGCGAAAGATTAATGGCGGGAGAGCATAACGACCCTCTCGTTCCAGAGCACCATTATTCGCTTTCTTAATGATCTCCTTAACGAGTTTCAGGCCCCAGGAATCATCTTTTGCTTACTTCGTATTACGTTTGCACAAGCTTGAAGAAAACCTATGTCGAAATTTCTTATAATAACGATTTTTTTTCATGAGCATATTTTTTGGTGTCACTTTGGCCGAAGGATTTAGCAACTGCCGAGTGGGTAATCGAGTATGAAATCTTGATGGATTACATTCATTTCTTCGCGACTTTGCTGGGCGGTGAGATTTTTTCTATTCTTTGAAGCATTTTTAACGAGTTTTTTTTTTTTTTGTAATGTGAGGTATTCTTTATCAACTGGGCCACTTTTTTCGGTCGACCTTCCGGATATTTTTCTAAATTTGTCAGCTTGTTGTACTATTTGAGATGGGTGTTTGTGATTTTTTTCAGATTTTTAAAGGGCGCCGTTCAGGATTTACGTTTTTTTTAAATATCACTATATCTCAGAAAATATTAGACTCTCAAAAAATTCTTAAGAACATTAACTTTTTCATTTTCCATCTATTTTTGAGTGATGTTAAAATCATAATTTTTCCAACGAAAGAAAGGCAATTTTTCGCAAAAAAAAAAAAAAAAGCAATTAATAATTTTTTTTACGAAAAAAGCATCTATGTATGTAGACCTATTTTTTATGGAGTTTCATAGAAATTTATATTTCGTGCATTTTTTGGAAATTTATATATCTTTTTAGAAAACTGTAGATAATTGTTGAAAAACTATTGTCACGATTAATTATCTACCAAATTTGAAAAGGGATTAAGGTAAACACCCCCGTACCCAACCATGTACCAGTCTCCAACCACTGACACAAATATTGACTAAAATTAAGAAATTATGAATATGAAATAAATAAATAACTAGTACTACCATTTTTGCAATTCTTTATGTCTGCATAGGCCAATAATAAAAATAGTCATTAATTTTTTTGTTGACGTTTTTTGAAGATATTGTGCACTGCAAACGCCGCTCAGAGGATCGGCGCATATCTTTTAGCCAGTTCGTTAAGAATTGGCGTAACGTTGTTAAACTTATGACGCTGTTATTTTCACGATTTCCACAATAATTCGTGGCTTGTGGTATTCGCGAATAAATAGACTTCATAAATCTTCCATTAAAATTTGCGAAAAACCACTGCTAAGTCGTCAATTTCCATGGTTGGCTATTGGAGCGCATCCGCAGTATGCTGTACCGATATCCAACCGCGGCCTATTCCCGGCCAACACAAACTCAGCGAACATAACCTCTATGGCAAGTTGATGCCGGTTGCACGTCACGGTGAACCTTTTTATTAGTTATTATTTATCATAAATTATCCTAAACGTTGCGTGTAATTTAAGAAATAAAATGAAGTTTCAACGAATTGCATAGCCTCGTATCGGTGGGTGGTTGCGTATAGGGGCATGCTTGGTCGGGTATTTAGACATTGCCTGAAATCGGTGGTCGGGTACTAGTACATCGACTTTCTCAATTGTTTCCTAACTTTAACAAAAAACTATACCCCTGACATGAATTAATGGATGCTTTTCGAAAAGTAGAAAAGCTAAGCTTTGCATTAGTTATGGCTACAATTATAGAAAGGTCATTTTAGTATAAGAAATATAACTTTACAGTTTCCTGTTCTCTAAGATGGCCGGCTATTGGGGCGTTTACCTTAAGAGAAAAAGGTGGAGCCATCTATTTTTATTTGAAGCATTTTTAACGAGTTTTTTTTTTAGTCTGAGGTATTTTTTATCAACTGGGCCACTTTTTTCGGTCGACCTCCCGGATATTTTTCTAAATTTGTCAGTTTGTTGTACTATTTGAGATGGGTGTTTGTGATTTTTTTCAGATTTTTAAAGGGTGCCGTTCAGGATTTACGTTTTTTTTTAAATATCACTATATCTCAGAAAATATTAGACGCTCAAAAAATTCTTAAGAACATTAACTTTTTCATTTTCCATCTATTTTCGAGTGATGTTAAAATCATAATTTTTCCAACGGAAGAAAGTCAATCTTTCGCAAAAAAAAAGCAATAAATAATTTTTTTTACGAAAAAAGCATCTTTGATTCCGGTCTTAATTTTACAAGGTGTTTCGCATTGTATGACGATTATGAGAAAAAAATTCCAAAGTGGCACCTCCAATTCTCAGGCAGTAAAAAATTGAAAACTAAAATAAAAAAATTAATACATTTTTTCTTGCCCGTTTTTTCCGAATTATTTGGCGCAGCCCGTCGTCCGAGAAGTTTCATTTTATCTTTTGAAAATGTGATGAAATCCGCTAGGCAGGAAATCCAAAGTGGCACCTCCGATTCTTAGGCAGGAAAAAATTTATTAATTTTTTTATTTTAATTTTCAATTTTTTACTGCCTAAGAATTGGAGGTGCGTCTTTGGAATTTTTTCTCAGAATCTTCATACAATGCGAAACACCTTGTAAAATTAAGACCGGAATAAAAGATGCTTTTTTCGCAATAAAAATTATTTATTGCTTTTTTTTGCGAAAAATTGACTTTCTTCCGCTGGAAAAATTATGATTTTAACGTCACTCGAAAGTAGATGGAAAATAAAAAAGTTAATGTTCTTAAGAATTTTTTGAGAGTCTAATATTTTCTGAGATATAGTGATATTTAAAAAAAAACGTAAATCCTGAACGGCGCCCTTTAAAAATCTGAAAAAAATCACAAACACCCATCTCAAATAGTACAACAAACTGACAAAATTAGAGAAATATCCGCGAGGTCAACCGAAAAAAGTGGTCCAGTTGATAAAGAATGCCCCATATATAACTGCTACAGTGTTTATCACCTGCGTTATAAGTTTGTACCTTATATGATCTTTTTAAATGTTGAAGAATCAATTTTTAATGATTACTTCGTTAATTGAAGTGCAATAGGAATTTTTATTTTTCCTTTTTCAAATAATAAATGGTAACTTTTTATTTTCTGAAAAATACATATTCAGAAAAATATACTTTGAATATTGAAAACCAGCTGCGAAATAAAATTTTTATTCATTAATTCGTTAATAGAAGTGCAGTAGAAATAATGGAAAAAATATTTTATCTTTCGTTATTCAAATAATAAATAATAATATTCTATTTCCAAAAAAAAAAAAAGAATTTTAATTAGAACAAAATTCTCAATCAATTTTTGTTGATTACTTCGTTAATTGAAGTGCAATAGGAATTTTTATTTTTCCTTTTTCAAATAATAAATGGTAACTTTTTATTTTCTGAAAAATACATATTCAAAAAAATATACTTTTAATATTGAAAACCAGCTGCGAAATAAAATTTTTATTCATTAATTCGTTAATAGAAGTGCAGTAGAAATAATGAAAAAAAAATGTTTTATCTTTCGTTATTAAAATAATAAATAATAATATTCTATTTCCAAAAAAAAAAAAATTTAATTAGAACAAAATTCTCAATCAATTTTTGTTGATTACTTCGTTAATTGAAGTGCAATAGGAATTTTTATTTTTCCTTTTTCAAATAATAAATGGTAAATTTTTATTTTCTGAAAAATACATATTCAAAAAAATATACTTTGAATATTGAAAACCAGTTGCAAAATAAAATTTTTATTCATTAATTCGTTAATAGAAGTGCAGTAGAAATAATGGAAAAAAATGTTTTATCTTTCGTTATTCAAATAATAAATAATAATATTCTATTTCCAAAAAAAAAAAAAATTTACTTAGAACAAAATTCTCAATCAATTTTTGTTGATTACTTCGTTAATTGAAGTGCAATAGGAATTTTTATTTTTCCTTTTTCAAATAATAAATGGTAAATTTTTATTTTCTGAAAAATACATATTCAAAAAAATATACTTTGAATATTGAAAACCAGTTCCAAAATAAAAATTTTATTCATTAATTCGTTAATAGAAGTGCAGTAGAAATAATGGAAGAAAATGTTTTATCTTTCGTTATTCAAATAATAAATAATAATATTCTATTTAAAAAAAAAAATTTAATTAGAACAAAATTCTCAATCAATTTTTGTTGATTACTTCGTTAATTGAAGTGCAATAGGAATTTTTATTTTTCCTTTTTCAAATAATAAATGGTAAATTTTTATTTTCTGAAAAATACATATTCAAAAAAATATACTTTGAATATTGAAAACCAGTTGCAAAATAAAAATTTTATTCATCAATTCGTTAATAGAAGTGCAGTAGAAATAATGGAAAAAAATGTTTTATCTTTCGTTATTCAAATAATAAATAATAATATTCTATTTCCAAAAAAAAAAAAAAATTTAATTAGAACAAAATTCTCAATCAATTTTTGTTGATTACTTCGTTAATTGAAGTGCAATAGGAATTTTTATTTTTCCTTTTTCAAACAATAAATGGTAAATTTTTATTTTTTGAAAAATACATATTCAGAAAAATATACTTTGAATATTGAAAACCAGCTGCAAAATAAAATTTTTATTCATTAATTCGTTAATAGAAGTGCAGTAGAAATAATGAAAAAAAAATGTTTTATCTTTCGTTATTAAAATAATAAATACTAATATTCTATTTCCAAAAAAAAAAAAGAATTTTAATTAGAACATAATTCTCAATTAATTTTTGTTGATTACTTCGTTAATTGAAGTGCAATAGGAATTTTTATTTTTCCTTTTTCAAATAATAAATGGTAACTTTTTATTTTCTGAAAAATACATATTCAAAAAAATATACTTTGAATATTGAAAACCAGTTGCAAAATAAAAATTTTATTCATTAATTCGTTAATAGAAGTGCAGTAGAAATAATGGAAAAAAATGTTTTATCTTTCGTTATTCAAATCATAAATAATAATATTTTATTTCCAAAAAAAAAAAAAATTTAATTACAACGAAATTCTCAACCATAAGTCATAATTTTTTAGGCAATTTGTAAAACTTTTTTATTCATGGATCAAAAGGCTTATTTAGAGTCTGTCCTCCATTAATAGATTATTCATTTCTTTTAACTACTCGTTAATAGTTTTAAAAAAAAATTTCTTTCATTATTTAAATAATAAATGGTTAAATTCCATTTCCAAAAAAAAAATGTAATTGAAATAATAATTCTCAATAATAAAGTCATAATTTTTTAGTCAATTTACAAATTTTTTAAATTAAAGGATCAAAAGACTAATTTAGAGTCTGAACTCCAGGCGATATAGTCGGCGATAAGGAAACGAGAAAAAGTGCTGGTGGCGTCAGTGAATCAACTGGAAGTAGACTAGACAACTCGCATCGAGACTCGAGAGACCTTGAGAGTGAGATAGATGCGCGACAACAACAAACGAATGAAGAGAACGCACAAGTCGGTGGAAAACAGCGCAGCGTGAACGACGTCGACTATGATACTTACGGAGCCCGAAGCCGTGTAGAATGTAGCCATGTCCGGATGGAGACAGTTCGGACTCGGTGTCGATCTCCTGGAATCCTCCGGTCGATGATGCCTGGACGTTGAACCGCCGAGGGAACTGTTATTACTGCGAAAGAAAAACACGAAGAAAAAAAACATCAGTACAAGAAGTTAGAAGATACGAAAGAGAGAAAAAGATGGAAAACTAGTTGACGTTTGCTTCGCAAAACGGTAGAGGAACTTACGAGTGAGTATAGAAACACACACAGCGATCGTAGATCATAGTTATGTGTAACTATTAATTTTAGCAACCAAAATGTATAGTCAAATTGTTTTAATAATTATAATTATAAATATAATAGTATATTAATCCTCTTCTAATAAATATTATAAATGTCATTATAATTATAAATATATTGCATTAATGAATATTATTATAATTATATTAATTATATTATTGTATAACTTGCAGTTTGTGAAACGAGGTTTACAATTTTTAACTGTAAAAATGATTTTCAACTCAACTTTTATAAATACTTGCCAGAAAAAAAGAGTACGATTTTTTTTTTAAATTTTAGAAACAAAAATGTATAGTCAAATTGTTTTAATAATTATAATTATAAATATATTACACTAATAAATATTATTATAATTATATTAATTATATTATTGTATAACTTGCAGTTTGTGAAAAGAGGGTTACAATTTTTAACTGTAAAAATGATTTTAACGCAATTTTTATAAAAATTTACCAGAAAAAAAGAAGAGTACGATTTTATTTTTTATTTATTTTAGAAACAAAAATGTATAGTCAAATTGTTTTAATAATTATAATTATAACTATATTACATTAATAAATATTATTATAATTATATTAATTATATTATTGTATAACTTGCAGTTTGTGAAAAGAGGTTTACAATTTTTAACTGTAAAAATGATTTTCAACGCAATTTTTATAAAAACTTGCCAGAAAAAAAGAGAGAGTACGATTTTTTTTTTTAATTTTAGAAACAAAAATGTATAGTCAAATTGTTTTAATAATTATAATTATAAATATATTACACTAATAAATACTATTATAATTATATTAATTATATTATTGTATAACTTGCAGTTTGTGAAAAGAGATTTACAATTTTCACTGTAAAAATGATTTTCAACGCAATTTTTATAAAAACTTGCCAGAAAAAAAGAGAGAGTACGATTTTTTTTTTAAATTTTAGAAACAAAAATGTATAGTCAAATTGTTTTAATAATTATAATTATAAATATATTACACTAATAAATATTATTATAATTATATTAATTATATTATTGTATAACTTGCAGTTTGTGAAAAGAGGTTTACAATTTTTAACTGTAAAAATGATTTTCAACGCAATTTTTATAAAAACTTGCCAGAAAAAAAGAGAGAGTACGATTTTTTTTTTAAATTTTAGAAACAAAAATGTATAGTCAAATTGTTTTAATAATTATAATTATAAATATATTACACTAATAAATACTATTATAATTATATTAATTATATTATTGTATAACTTGCAGTTTGTGAAAAGAGATTTACAATTTTCACTGTAAAAATGATTTTCAACGCAATTTTTATAAAAACTTGCCAGAAAAAAAAGAAGAGTACGATTTTATTTTTTATTTATTTTAGAAACAAAAATGTATAGTCAAATTGTTTTAATAATTATAATTATAAATATATTACACTAATAAATATTATTATAATTATATTAATTATATTATTGTATAACTTGCAGTTTGTGAAAAGAGGTTTACAATTTTTTAACTGTAAAAATGATTTTTGACTCAATTTTTACAAAAACTTGCCAGAAAAATATGAAAGAGTACGATTTTCTTTTTTTTATATTAATTAAATATATGTAGACTTATTTTTTTCTGGAGTTTCATAGAAATTTATATTTTCGTGCATTTTTTGGAAATTTATATATCTTTTTAGAAAACTGTAAATAATTGTTGAAAAACTATCGTCATGATTAATTATGCACCAAATTTGAAAAGGGATTTAGAGAAAACGGTGGAGCCATCTATTTTTAATTCACTAAGCATATTTTCCCATTTTTTATGATTATTTTTTTTATGTCTTATAAATATGTATATTCCTAGCAATTATAATAAAAAAAATTACATCTTTTTGTAGATGCTGGAGATAATTGTTAAAAAATAATAATTGCCAGGTCAATTGTAATTTAGATGGTTATGAAATTACATGATGAAGGTTTACGACCCTGCTGTGGATAAATGAACAAGAAAAGCAGCAGCAGAAGAAGAACGGAAAGACAAACGTCTTCTGAAGGCGTAAATGCTATCTCCGGCGGACATGCACGTCGCGAGAAAGAGGAAAGTGAGAGAGGCTGCAGCTCGTGGGCGACAAAATTAGACTCAAGAATTCGAGCAATAAAATAGCCATGAATTAATTACGAGAGAACGGGAGACGGGCAAGGCTCACAGAGGCGCGTGAACTCTGGTGGCGCTTCATTGCGAGTTAATGGAATGGAAAAGCGGTTCTCACGTCCTTCGCGCAAAGTTTTCCCTGTTTGCCTGCTTCGTTTTTGGACGAGACGATCGTACGACGGCTATTCACACGTTTGCTCGATGAAATATTCAGCTTGAGACCCTCGGAAGGTCGTGGTATGATAAGAACTCGCAAATTACAACGGAAATCGGTGTTGAAGTCTTGTCCCAGAAACAAACATCACTGTTAAAAAAATCCGCGGTAAAATTACTGAACATTTGCAGAAAACACTTTTACAGAAATCGTTTATGAAATTTCAACTGCGACGTTGAATTTTACAACACTGGTATATCAAATTTATCGTTACTGTATTGTAATTTTACAACACTTCTGTGTTGTATAATTCAACGTCACAGTTGGAATTTCATACAGTGTATTGGAATTTTACAACACAGATGTGTTGTAGCGACGTTGAATTTTACAACACTGGTGTATCAAATTTACCGTTACTGTGTTGTAATTTTGGAAACATATCTGTGTTGGAAAATTCAACGTCGCAGTTGGAATTTCATAAACGGTTTTGGTAAAAAAAAAACTTCATACACATGTGTTGTAAATTTACAACAGATTTTTTTAACAGTGTAAGTAAAATTTACACGAGGTCCCATTAGGGATTGCCTCGTGCAAGAGGTGTGTTCACTTCGGTAGGGATAGGAAAGGACCCTGAGAGACGGCTGGCTCGGGTCTAAATAGCCGCCACTGCCGCGCTCCGCTTGCGCGAAACGCGAGCGCATTTTTGGCCACCTAGTGGCCGACTGGCAAAATCTCGCTGGGGGTAAGGACGTCCCGTTACACTACATGTATAAGAATATTCATAAATCGTCTTTGAAAATTCAAAGCTGTGTGTTGTAAATTTACTATACGTACAGTAAAATAAAGGGTTGTTCGGAAATTTACAACACAATGTATATTAATTCTCATTTACTACACAAAGTTTGTGAATTCAATATACACTTGAATAGTAATTTTCAATATTCGTGTTGTAAATTTCCTATGCCTATACTAAAATTATCTCCATGTGTTGTAATTTTATTATACCGATACTATAATTACCGCCGTGTGTTGTAAATTTACTGTACGTATAGTAAAATTACGGGTTATTTGGAGATTTACAACACAATGTGTATTAATTTTCATTTACTGCACAAAGTTTGTGAATTCACTATACACTTGAATAGTAATTTTCAATATTTGTGTTGTAAATTTCCTATGCCTATACTAAAATTATCTCCATGTGTTGTAATTTTATTATACCGATCCTATAATTTCCGCCGTGTGTTGTAAATTTACTGTACGTATAGTAAAATTACAGGTTATTTGGAAATTTACAACACAATGTGTATTAATTTTCATTTACTGCACAAAGTTTGTGAATTCAATATACACTTGAATAGTTATTTTCAATATTCGTGTTGTAAATTTCCTATGGCTATACTAAAATTATCTCCATGTGTTGTAATTTTATTATACCGATCCTATAATTTCCGCCGTGTGTTGTAAATTTACTGTACGTATAGTAAAATTACAGGTTATTTGGAAATTTACAACACAATGTGTATTAATTTTCATTTACTGCACAAAGTTTGTGAATTCAATATACACTTGAATAGTAATTTTCAATATTTGTGTTGTAAATTTCCTATGCCTATACTAAAATTATCTCCATGTGTTGTAATTTTATTATACCGATCCTATAATTTCCGCCGTGTGTTGTAAATTTACTGTACGTATAGTAAAATTACAGGTTATTTGGAAATTTACAACACAATGTGTATTAAGTCTCATTTACTACACAAAGTTTGCGAATTCAATATACACTTGAATAGTAATTTTCAATATTCGTGTTGTAAATTTCCTATGCCTATACTAAAATTATCTCCATGTGTTGTAATTTTATTATACCGATACTATAATTACCGCCGTGTGTTGTAAATTTACTGTACGTATAGTAAAATTACAGGTTATTTGGAAATTTACAACACAATGTGTATTAATTTTCATTTACTGCACAAAGTTTGTGAATTCACTATACACTTGAATAGTATTTTTCAATATTCGTGTTGTAAATTTCCTATGCCTATACTAAAATTATCTCCATGTGTTGTCATTTTATTATACCGATCCTATAATTTCTGCCGTGTGTTGTAAATTTACTGTACGTATAGTAAAATTACAGGTTATTTGGAAATTTACAACACAATGTGTATTAATTTTCATTTACTCCACAAAGTTTGTGAATTTAATATACACTTGAATAGTAATTTTCAATATTCGTGTTGTAAATTTTCTATGCCTATACTAAAATTATCGCCGTGTGTTGCAAATTTACTGTACATATAGTAAAATTACGGGTTATTTGGAAATTTTTAATTTTTAATAAATGCAATAAAAATTAATTTTCAAGAAAATTTGTATCATGTTTTATTTTTCTCAGTCATTATAAAATAAGTTAAACAATATTTCAATAAAAACTATCAAGTCATTTGAACGATAAATAGAAATACAAAATCCTGAAGAAATTTTGAAAAGTAACATTTTTTATATACTCGCCACAAAAAACGTTAAAAAAAAAAGAAATCAAAAGAAAAAATGTGGACTCAACGGGTTACAATAAAAATTCCTCTTTACCTCTAAAAATTTCCAACAAAAGTATATTAATATTCACAATAAAAATATGAACTGCAGTATTTTTATAATTTGCAATCATGTCCTATTATTTTTCAGGACTTTCAATAAAATCTCTGAATTCTCGGTTTGGGTGTGACGAACGGTAAAAAATTGAGTGCATTAACGATCCATCGATCACTGCGTCTGAGTCTTTGATCTCAGCGCCGAAATCGTTATAACTCGTGTATTGTTGTTCGCAGCACGATCATCGTCACAGTCATCGTCGGCTTTGAGTCAATTGTGAACATATGTATATATATATATATATATATTATAATATACAAACGTGAGATAAAGATTTACGAATGAAGAGAGAGAAACCCGCGGAGTTGTTGGCTCGGTAAAACGTTTACACGACTCGCGTCAATAGCATTGGACGTGTTAGCGCATCGAAGGCATTGCAGCTCTTCTATCCGCTTTTCTTTCCACTCGGTATTAACCATCGTATACTATATAGCATCACCAGCAGCGCACCACGACTCTTCCAACAGCGAACGAATCTCTTAAAACCGGTTTACAAAACCGTTCGCAGTTTCTGACGAGGACGACAACGCCGATGGACACGATGATATGGTGGCGATGATTATGGTCTTTCTGTTTTACCGGCAAATCGATAGTACGGAAACACTATTTGGAACAATGATTATTTTAAGGAAACGATTATTTCCAAATTCTACACGGAAATAAATGTTTGGTTGTGGAAATTAAGTTTCCAATTTTCTGTACACAACGTCTCAAAATTTCGTTGCCCCAAACATATCGAATAGTAACTTTAAGGAGGTTGAAGCGCTCCACACTAGTAAAATCAGTGCTGAATTTTTAAAAGTGTTTCTACAATTTCAGATGGTTTAATAATCTGTTCCAAGGTTTTAATCACATAGCAGCATTAGTTCTTGATATTCAAATACATTCACAGCTGTCATATGAACAGTAAAACGATCAATATTTCCAAATTTCCGATGTCATTTTTTTTTCATCCAGTTTCGTAAAAGGGTAAACCGTAATATCAGGCCGATTTTGACGAAACATAGCTCATTTTGATCAGTGGAAGATCCTTAATCGATTGACCGTACGGATTTTCTATAGTATCAGGCGTTCAAAAGTTACAGCCATTTGTATACTTGATGTTAGGTTATGATAGGATAAACAAACGGTTGTATCTTTTGAACTACTAATACGATTTTTAAAAATAGACGGCCAATCGATAGAATATCTTTTAGTAAACAAAATGAGCTATTGGTCGTCATAATCGGACTGATATTATGATTTACCCTTTTAAAAAACTGGATGAAAAAACATAACATCGGAAATTTGCAGATATTTATCGATTTACTGTTGATATCACAGCTGTGAATGTATTTGAATATCAAGAACTAATGTTGCTATGTGATTAACACCTTGGAACAGATTATTAAACCATCTGAAATTGTAGAAACGCTTTTTAAAATTTAGCACTGATTTGACTAGTGTGGGGCGCTCCAACCTCCTTAAATATTCGAGTTGTACGGGAAATAGAATAATCGTTTCCTTGTGCCATTTTTTGTTCTCATTTTTTCGTTATGGCAACTAAGTTTTTCTTTTACTGAACATTTTACTGGAATCCCCGTGAGAGATGCGCTCCGTGACGAAAACAATAATTTCTTCTGTTCTAATTCGACAATAATAATTACTGGAATAACACCGGTTTTTTAAAGAGCAAACACATTAGATTTACGTAGGATAAAAGGACAAGTCTATAAAAGAAATCTATTTTGTCAAAAGATAAAATAAATCCTGGAATACACCGTAATTTTTACTGAAGTGTAACTTTCTTGATATACCGTAAATTTAGCGTTAAAAAAACACCGCAAAAAGAAAATACCCATTTATATTGAGAATAATGCTCGATTTACTGGAATGAACAATTTTTTGTTAGCACGATAGCCGTCGCAATTTTTAAGATATCGGGCTAAAATTTGAACCACGAGTAAACTGTCGTTAAACAAGGTATGGGATTGAATTTGGAGTTAATCCATCAAGGTGTTCAAAATCTATGGCATTTTGAATTTTTTGGAGAATGTAAGCTCGGGCTCTAACTCCCGCAATTTTTATGATATCCGGCTCAAATTTAGACCAGATGTGGACTTTTATCAAATAATGTTTAGGATTAAATTTCGTGTCAATCCGTTAAGGGGTTCACAATTTATGGCATTTTTAAATTTTTTGAAATTTTTTGTTCGTGCTCTAACTTTCGCAATTTTTAAGATATCGGGCTTAAATTTGGTCCAAAAGTGGACTTTTATCAAATAATGTTTGGGATTAAATTTCGTGTCAATCCGTTAAGGGGTTCACAATTTATGGCATTTTTTAATTTTTTGAAATTTTTTGTTCGTGCTCTAACTTTCGCAATTTTTAAGATATCGGGCTTAAATTTGGTCCAAAAGTGGACTTTTATCAAATAATGTTTGGGATTAAATTTCGTGTCAATCCGTTAAGGGGTTCACAATTTATGGCATTTTTTAATTTTTTTGAAATTTTTTGTTCGTGCTCTAACTTTCGCAATTTTTAAGAAATCGGGCTTAAATTTGGTCCACAAGTGGACTGTTATTAAATAAAGTTTGGGAGTGAATTTGACGTCAATCCGTTAAGGGGTTTAAAATTTATGGCATTATGAATTTTTTGTTCGTGCTCTAACTTCCGCAATTTTTAAGATATCGGGCTCAAATTTGGTCCACAAGTAGAGTGTGGGTAAACTAAGCATCAGTTCGAATCTGGCGAGAATCTGTCAAGGGGTTCAAAAATAATGCCATTAAAAATTTTTTTAAACAAGGCTGCAAAGTAGAACTTTGCAAATTGCTTCCTCATTATTGTTGGATTTTTAAAAAGATTTGTAAAAATCCAACAATAATCAGGAGGCAATTTGCAAAGTTCTACTTTGCAGCCTTGTTTTTTTTTTTTTTTTTTTTTTTTTTTTTTTTTGCAGTTTACATTATAGTGTCGTCCATCCATCGACATTTTCAAAATCACTAAGCGCTTGATTAATTTAGCTGACGATATGACATCCTGCTCGTATCGTATTATAAATTAGATAGAAGACGTAGAGTTAGGTACATCAGGTAAGTATATCGCAAATTGTCATTCGATAGCCGTGTAGCCTGAAATCGTCGGGCGTCGAGAGCCGGTAGGGTCACGCATCGCATCGCATCCGTGCTGAAGCGATGCGGCTATATCGGCTTTCACGTCGCCCGGGAACACAGACTCTCCGCTATACTATATCACCGACGATATATCCGTAACGGAATATTATTACTGGCGTGTCATCGTCGAACGCCAGACGAGTCATTAGCCTCAACTAAATATCTATATTAGTAGGTATATCACAGTGCGGTATCGTCGTACCAAGTACAATCATTAATCGGACCTTTGATAAGAGAATTTCCTCACAGCAATACATTAAATACTATTTTTAAAGAAATATATCAACTAGAAAGCCTAACCGAGTTTATAATTTTATTCCTAGAGAAATCGGTCTGATTGATTTATTTAAATTAAATATGTCATTTATTATAAATAAATAAAAATTTGTTTCAAATTAATACGATTCATGGAATAAATTCTGTTTGATCGAAATAAAATCATATAAACTGTTAAAAATATTTTGAAAATTAATATATGTATTGGGAGTTCTTTTCCAGGTACGGTATATTAAATTTCATTTAATATACAGATATATTGTAAAGTTCCAATAATTATATTATAAACACAACTTTTTTGAAGTGTTTAGTATACTGCATATTAATTTTGCAACAATTTTTTTACATATTAATTAATATTTGTATATTAAATTTAATATACGCGTATCCGCAAAAAAACTTCCAATACTTTATATTAATTTTCATACAAAAATTTCTAACAGTGTACATTAAATACATTAAATACTATTTTTAAAGAAATGTATCGACTAGAAAGCCTAACCGAGTTTATAATTTTATTCCCAGAGAAAACGGTCTGATTGATTTATTGAAATTAAATATGGGATTTATTTGAAATTTATAAAAATTTATTTCTAATTAATACGATTCATTTCGATGGCATAAATTCTGTTTGATCGAAATAAAATCAAACTTCATAAAAGAATGTGAATATATTTGGAATTGGTATTGGTATGAAAATGTTTTATACATTTGAAAAAAAAAAAATAAAAAAAAAAAAATAAAAAAAATAAAAATAAAAATAAAAAAAAAAATAAAAAAAAAAAATAAAAATAAAAATGCGGATATACATAAATTTTCCATCTACACAGTTTTTCTATTAGAAAATTACAGATGGCCGAAAAAAATGATTGTTGGGAGAATAATTTGAAGAATAATTTTTAATAGTGACTGTCGCGACTCGTACATAACTGTTTTTGTATTTTTATTTTGTTTGTCTTATCTACATATATAAAAATTCATCTATGCTCAGTCCGAAGACTTGGATTTATAAACACAATATTTCTTTTTTAACTTTCTAATTGTCACGTATTTCTTTTCCTATTCCTGTACAATAATCCTCATCTTCACGATTCGAAAGAAAATGTAGCTGATAAGAGAGACCGAGTGAGAGTTCACAAGTGCAGCAGAATAAATTTCTCGGTCTGCTCTCTAAATAGAGATCAGGATAGACGAGCTCGTAAAAAGGTCAACTAGAATAACAATCAGAGTGCGGAACAAATGAGAGAGAAATTGTCCTAGGAAAATCCACTCATAGCAAACATACCAACCAAATAATCGAGGTCAGCAGGCAATTATTTATAAAAAAAAAAAACATTTTAAATCCATGTTGCGAATTTCACAATATTATAAATTTGATACAAGTAGAATTAAATATATGGCACAAGTAAATTTATCTCAAATTTAATAAATAATAATAAACAAAATAAACAAAATAAATAAAATAAATAAAATAAATAAAATAAATAGAATAAATAAAACAAATAAAATAAATAAAACAAATAAAATAAATAAAATAAATAAAATAAATAAAATAAATAAAATAAACAAAATAAACAAAATAAATAAAATAAATAAAATAAATAAAATAAATAGAATAAATAAAACAAATAAAATAAATAAAACAAATAAAATAAATAAAATAAATAAAATAAATAAAATAAATAAAATAAATAAAATAAATAAAATAAATAAAATAAATAAAATAAATAAAATAAATAAAATAAATAAAATAAATAAAATAAATAAAATAAATAAAATAAATAAAATAAATAAAATAAATAAAATAAATAAAATAAATAAAATAAATAAAATAAATAAAATAAATAAAATAAATAAAATAAATAAAATAAATAAAATAAATAAAATAAATAAATAAAATAAAATAAATAAAATAAATAAAATAAATAAAATAAATAAAATAAATAAAATAAATAAAATAAATAAAATAAATAAAATAAATAAAATAAATAAAATAAATAAAATAAATAAAATAAATAAAATAAATAAAATAAATAAAATAAATAAATAAATAAAATAAATAAAATAAATAAAATAAATAAAATAAATAAAATAAATAAAGTGAATAAAATAAATAAAATAAATAAAATAAATAAACAATTTCTGTAAAAGAGCTTCTTTTACCCAGAAATTAATAAAAATTTACACTAAAAAAAAACAAACAAAAAAAAATTCATGTTGCTCGCTACGAGAATTTTTTTTTTCACCGATATCGTTCGTACATCGATCATCGGAAAATTGCAGAGGCTGGTGTACTCCAATTATTCTGCAGATATGCATCGACGTCGAGTAGTCGTGGAATTTCATCGTTCAGTGAGCTGAAGTAATGTGGCATGAATTCACAGCTTCAAAGCTAAAAATTTTTTTCAGAATTGTGAGCTAATGAATATAGCAATCGTCGATTGAGCGTGTGGCTGTACAAGGCAGTTTCGATGATCGCAACTCTCTTGTAACAGAAGAGCACGATGCTACTGTCGTATCATTGGATACGGAATTCGGAAAAAATTCATTCGGAAAAAAATTAGAGCAAATATTTTTTTTTTATTCCACGCACGAATTTTGTTGATCCTAGGCAAAAGCTTTTATACAAAGTGAATATTGCAGTGCACTCGACGCCCACAGAAAAACTCGTTAAAAATTTATTTGAATGCAACAAAATTTAATTAAAATCAAATAACATTTATTCACATCGAATGAGATGTATTGAATTTTTTTTATTTTGAAATGTTGGACTAACGAAATTTTATTTAAGTCAAACGGAATTTATTTAATTGCAATAAATGGAATTTCAATTAAATAAATTTGATTTCACTAAAATACACACAATAAGATACATTTATGAATTCATTTAAAAATCGCGGTTTCTTTAATTCAATTAAATCCAGTATTTAATTGAAAAAAGTCCATTACATCCATTTTTTTGGGTGAAGTAAATTGTTAGATTTTTATAGTTAACTTTGTTATTGTGGTAGTGCATTTAATTGAAATTAATTACAGTAACGATGGAATAAATTAACAATAAAAATATTTCTATCGAAAACAATGCATTTAATTGAAATTAATTACAGTAACGATGGAACAAATTAACAATAAAAATATTTCTATCGAAAATAATAATTTAGAATTGTTAACAATTTTTTCCAACGGCTCGAAATAAAAAAATGCAAAGCACGTTACGTATTTAAAAAAAAAAAGGAAAAAGTATTGCAAGGTGATTTAAAAGTAGTTATGAATCACCCTGTAAACCTTGGGTAATAGGTATGCATACGTGTAGTTCTTTTCTTTTTTTTTTGCACGGCAACTCGTCGCGACTGCGCCAAAGTTATCGACTTAATAATTTTGTCGGCTCGCAGGCTACGCGCGCGGTAAAATCGAAGCGAGTCGCAGACAGCACGACAATTCTGGTCAAATATATATGCTGGACGTAAAAACTAAAAAATATCGCCACGTACTTTATACTCTGTATTTTTAACTATATAAAATTCGCAACTATGTGGCGAAGATTTTCTTTTTCAAGAAACGAGAACAAAGATTGTGTTTCACAAATACTTGTCGGTCAAACGCTAATGCAAAAGTCGCGGGTATATGTGATGTGTGTTATCATAGCAGAGGCAGAAAGGATTTTGGCAGAGAGCCCGATTTTATTCGAGATATTACACCACACCCATGTTTATTACATGGTTTCTCTATTCATAGTTTCCTACCGACGAGTTGGTGAAACGAAAAGCAAAATATATCCAGGGATGGGCAACATTTATTCAATGAAAATATATTTGAAATACTTTCATGGATAAATCATTAAGGTAGTTCTGTCGCTTCACGCGCACTTCGCATAAGTTTCCGAAAAATGAGAGCGAATTGCAAACACTTCTCGATGATATAAAAATCTGAAAAAAATCATGCATATTTAAGATACTTAAGACATTATTTCGACATAATAATAATTCCAAAATGTTATTAACAAATTGATGAAAAATAAAAATGATCAACAAATCTTCCGACAACCTAATTTTTTTGTTTCGATGAAAATCATTCGTTCATTTTTCTGAATATGTATGAATTTTTTCAAATTTTTTTCTTTGCTTTGAATTTTGTGATTTTTTCCATGTAAAAAATCGAAAAATTCAAAGCAAAGAAAAAAATTTGAAAAAATTCATACGTACTCAGAAAAATGAACAAATCATTTTCACGAATCAAAAAAATTAAGTTGTCGGAAAATTTGTTAAACAATTTTATTTTTCATCAATTTGTTAATAACATTTTGGAATTATTATTATGCCGAATTAATGTCTTCAGCATTTTTAATATGCATGATTTTTTACAGATTTTTATATCATCGAGAAGTGTTTGCAATTCGCTCTCATTTTTCGGAAACTTATGCGAAGTGAGCGTGAAGCGAAAGAACTACCTTAAGGATATTAATGACCTATAATTTTATAATTATAATTATATACGGGGCCAAATCGACCTGGCCGTGACCCTCGACCTCGCGGAATTGGTTCATAATTTTTTATACGATTCTTCTGACTCAAAATAACAGTCATGATTTTTTTTTTCAAAATTTTTAAACAAAATTTGAGTACGTTATAATTTTTTTTTCAAACTTTTTGAGGGCCGTAATTAAAAAATCTGAAAAAATTCTCAAAAATCCGACATAAAACATGACAATTTTTGGCACTAATTTGATGTTGTCCAGGATTTTTCTTCCCTTGAATTCGAATTTTTTCAATATTTTGTTTTTCTTTTTTTTCACTACCGGGTGAAGGGCGACAATAATTGGCGATCTAGAGAGTGAAAAGAGAAAGGAAACAATAGTCCTGGAAAAAATCAATCATTACATGCATAATCACAAAAAGAATTAAAAAATTAAGTGATTTTTTTACTGATTACAATAAAAAAATTGTTAATTTTTCGGCAAACTTTGAGGGAAACTTTCAGGTTAAAGGTTAGAATTGGGAGAAAGTACACATAATAATATTGAATGTTTAGGCAGTTTATTTGTTCCTCTACCATAATCGATTATTGATTGATCATTTTGTGTACTTTCATCGGAGATATTCGGAAAATTGAAAAACAAGTTGTAATATAGTCGATATGTAGGAATAGCAGAATCTCTCAAGGTTTGGCGAAAATTGGTCGATTTGTTTTTTTGCTTAAGATGACTGTAATTTTAACGGACGATCTCAACAAAAAAAAACCATTTAACGTTCTAAAATTCTTTTTGTGAATTTGCGATGGCATCTAATTATTCATTTTTTTCCCTGGAAAAATGTGTGTTTTTTTTAAATCTTTGGACCGCCGATCGTTGTCGAATTTCATCTGGTAGTAAAAAAAATAAAATAAAAATGTAAAAAAGATCCAAGCGAGAGGAAGAAAAATCGCGGCCATCACCAAATTAGCGCCAAAAATTTTCATCTTTGATACCAGATTTTTGAGAATTTTTTCAGATTTTTAAATTACGGCCCTAGAAATTTTTGAAAAAAAGTTATAGCATATTCAAATTTGGTTTGAAAATTTTGTAAAAAAATAATGAATGTTATTTTGAGTTAGAAGAATCATATAAAAAATTATGAAGCATATCCATGAGGTCGAGGACCACAGCCTGGTCGGTTTGGTATGGAATGCCTCATATATTATATAATTATAATTTATTATAATTATATATATTATATAATTATAATTATAATTATAAAATACATATATAACGACATTTCGATATTTACTATTTTTTGTTATTATTGTAAAGTCAAACTATAAAAAACCCATTTCTTTTGAGTAAAAAATGCTGCTTTAAAAAAATAGTTGTAACTTTATAGTTACCGACGACTGAAATTTCTCCAAGTGTAGAATTAATTTCAATAATTATTGCAGAAATTTGAAAAATTTAAGTAATAATGATTCACCACTGTTATTTAAAAAAAAATATATATATATATATTTAAAATAAATTTTCATTAAATGAAATGAAAAATCCTGACCGATGATAATAATACGGAAGAGATTTTCAAGTACGGAAGTTACGAGGTGATTAAATTGCTGAATAACGACACGTGTTAATAACGCAGAGTATGAAATAATTGCGCGACGCTTCTCTCCAACTTCCGCGGCTCGAATCTTCACCAAATCTACCTGAATTTACTAAGTACGTTAATTCTGAGAACTCCATACATCGTCTTTGTTTGCTTAACCCAGATTTATCTTCTAATGGACTCTCTCCACAATATTCCTCCTCTCTAATATTCAAAGCTGCACGAAACACACAGCGAGGGAAACAGGAGATTGGAATACATAGTTGAAGGATTAGATCGTAAGCTTTTGAATGATTGAAATGGTGTTGAATTGCAGACATGGTGGTAAAATACAATTAGCGAATATTCTCGGGCGAAGAAACGCTAATATTTCAATTTAAGGTTGTTGATTAAAAACGTAAAAATGGTGTCAGCTTTTCGAAATTTATACAGTGCATAGGTGAAGGTTTTCTTCATCGACTGCTAAAAAAGTTTAATCCGATTATAACATTCTTTTTCGAGATATTGAACGTTAAAGTTGACACCAAACAGCACGTAGATACATTGGTTATATAGTGTGAGGCATCATCGGCCACATTTATTTACTTATATCTTCCGTGTGGAAATTGCCAGCTTTATGAAAAACGCATATTATACAGTGCAGAGTATGAGGATTATGACAGTGTAACTTTTTTGTGGGGTTATAAGTGTTTTTGAAGAAAAATTACAAAAAATGTTAGACAATACATCGTGAAACTATGCGAAGTGAGCTGACGTCGCTCCGCCTGCCGTGCTTGCCTCACACCCCGCACATCACCTCACCTATCCCCTTCCTAATGCCGTTGATCAACAACCTTAAGATAACATGAATTACCGCAATAGATATTAAAAAATGTCCTGAATGCCGCATTTATATATTAAAGGAACAAGATAATGATTTTTCTCCCGGTTACAATATTCCTCTTTAATATTCAAAGCTGCACGAAAACACAGAGAGTGAAACAGGAGAATTGAATACATAGCTGAAGGATTAGATCCTAAGCTTTTGAATGATTGAAATGGTGTTGGATTGCAAACATGGTGGTAAAATACAACCAGCGAATATCCTCGGGCGAAGAAACGCAAGTATTTATGAAATATCACAATCTGTTTTTTAAAATGTCCTGAACGCCATTTAAATGTTTTTTTTTCCCCTCAGATGTCTGTGTGGTTTCAAATTGAGATTCCCTTCAGGTTCAATAACGATTGGGCAAGGGATGAACATTCTAATTCTATCTTTACCAATCTATATCTACCGATTACAGTTTTTGATATAGTGCCACATGATCTCAACACAGAGTATAATTAATAGGTATATATTTCCCAAAAACGTATAAGGCAGATTAGATTTGCAATCCATCGAGGTTTCTTCCCCCTAATGCAGAAGTTTCTTTGAGGGCTCAAGAAACTGCAGAAAACCTAAGTTCACATTGCAACCAGTGTTTGCATCAGTCTCACAGTTGGCAATTGTGGGTAAACATCAACATTTCCACCACTAAATAGAATTAGAATTTTCATTATCCATTACAGTTTCTGAAGTAGTGCCTAGTTAATAGGTATATGTTTCCAAAAACATAAGATAGATTAGATTTGCCATCCATCTAGGTTTCTTTCCCTCAATGCACAAGTTTCATTGGGGACTCAAGAAACTGCAGAAAACCTATGTTCACATTGGAGCCGGTGTCTGCATCAGTCTCATAGTTGGCAATCGTGGTAAACTTCAACATTTCCACCACTAAATAAAATTAGAGTTTTCATTGTCGATTACAGTTCCTGGAGTAGTGCCACATGATCTTAACACAGAGTATAATTAATAGGTCTATATTTCCAAAAACATATAAGGCAGATTAGATTTGCAATCCATCTAGGTTTCTTCCTATCAATGCACAAGTTTCTTTGAAGGCTCAAGAAACTGCAGAAAATCTATGTTCACATTGCAACCGGTGTCTGCATCAGTCTCACAGTTTGGAATTGTGGGTAAACTTCAACATTTTCACCCCTAAATAGAATTAGAGTTTTCATTGTCGATTACAGTTTCTGGAGTAGTGCCACATGATCTTAACACATAGTCTAATTAATAGGTATATATTTCCAAAAACATATAAGGCAGATTAGATTTGCAATCCATTGACGTTTCTTCCCTCTAATTCACAAATTTCCTTGAAGGCTCAAGAAACTGCAGAAAATCTATGTTCACATTGCAGCCGGTGTCTGCATCAGTCTCATAGTTGGCAATTGTGGTAAACTTCAACATTTCCACCACCTAATAAAATTAGAGTTTTCATTGTCGATTACAGTTTCTGGAGTAATGCCACATGATCTTAACACAGAGTATATTTAATAGGTCTATATTTCCAAAAACATAAGATAGATTAGATTTGCAATCCATCGACGTTTTCTTCCCCCTAATGCACAAGTTTCTTTGAGGGCTCAAGAAACTGCAGAAAACCTATGTTCACATTGGAGCCGGTGTCTGCATCAGTCTCACAGTTTGGAATTGTGGGTAAACTTCAACATTTTCACCCCTAAATAGAATTAGAGTTTTCATTGTCGATTACAGTTTCTGGAGTAGTGCCACATGATCTTAACACATAGTCTAATTAATAGGTATATATTTCCAAAAACATATAAGGCAGATTAGATTTGCAATCCATTGACGTTTCTTCCCTCTAATTCACAAATTTCCTTGAAGGCTCAAGAAACTGCAGAAAATCTATGTTCACATTGCAGCCGGTGTCTGCATCAGTCTCATAGTTGGCAATTGTGGTAAACTTCAACATTTCCACCACCTAATAAAATTAGAGTTTTCATTGTCGATTACAGTTTCTGGAGTAATGCCACATGATCTTAACACAGAGTATAATTAATAGGTCTATATTTCCAAAAACATAAGATAGATTAGATTTGCAATCCATCGACGTTTTCTTCCCCCTAATGCACAAGTTTCTTTGAGGGCTCAAGAAACTGCAGAAAACTTATGTTCACATTGCAGCCGGTGTCTGCATCAATCTCAAAATTGGCAATTGTGGGTAAACTTCAACATTTCCACTACTAAATAGAATTAGAGTTTTCATTATCGATTACAGTTTCTGAAGAAATGCCTAATTAATAGGTATATATTTCCAAAAACATATAAGGCAGATTAGATTTGCAATCCATCGAAGTTTCTTCCCCCTGATGCACAAGTTTCTTTAAGGGGTCTAGAAACTGCAGAAAACCTATGTTCACTAGGGCTGTTCAAAAAAACATAATTTTCTTATAATCGGTTGCTCCTGAAATGCTGTATTGATTATCACAAAAAAAATGTTTTCGCGAAAGCTGGGAGTTGTGCGATGATATTAAGTACTGCCGCATCAAGGCCAAAATTCATTAAAAACGGCGATTTTTACAGATTTTTTTTTTACTTGGTGAAGCGCTCATGGAGATTGTGGTTGCTTTCGATAGACTATGAAATAGTGTAAAGGCAGAAACATGTTCGATAATGTTTAGTACTGCCGCATCGACATTGAAGTTAACAAAATAAAAAATGAAATCCTTTAAAACATTGAAATATTCATCTGCTCATGGACTATTTCGCGCGTTTTCAAATGAAAAAATGACTCATGAAACGGGAGTCCTGTATGATCAAATTTAGTACTGCCGCATCGATATCGCAGTTTCCCAAAATTCGAAAATCGCTTATCATCATCATGATTATGATCATACATGACTCCCGTTTCAAGAGCCATTTTTTCATTTGAAATCGCACGAAATAGTCGATGAGCAGACGAATATTTCAATGTTTTAAAGGATTTCATTTTTTGATTTTGGTAACTTCAATGTCAATGCGGCAGTATTAAACATTATCGAACATGTTTCTGCCTTTACACAATTTCATAGTCTATCAAAAGCAACCACAATCTCCATGAGCGCTTCATCACGTAAAAAAAAAAATTTATAAAAATCGCCGCTTTCCATGAATTTTGGCCTTGATGCGGCAGTACTTAATATCATCGCACAACTGCCAGCTTTCGCGAAAACATTTTTTTTGTGATAATCAATACAGCATTTCAGGAGCAACCGATTAGAAGAAAATTATGTTTTTTTGAACAGCCCTAATGTTCACATTGCAGCCGGTATCTGCATCAATCTCAAAATTGGCAATTGTGGGTAAACTTCAACATTTCCACTACTAAATAGAATTAGAGTTTTCATTATCCATTACAGTTTCTAAAGTAGTGCCTAATTAATAGGTATATATTTCCAAAAACATATTAGGCAGATTAGATTTGCAATCTATTCAGGTTTTCTTCCCCTCAATGCACAAGTTTCTTTGAGGGCTCAAGAAACTGCAGAAAACCTATGTTCACATTGCAGCCGGTGTCTGCATCAGTCTCATAGTTGGCAATTGTCAGTAAACTTCAACATTTCCACCACTAAATAGAATAAGAGTTTTCATTGTCGATTTCAGTTTATATATATTCAGTTTTGTGGAGTAGTGCCACATGATCTTAACACAGAGAATAATTAATAGGTCTATATTTCCAAAAACATAAGATAGATTAGATTTGCCATCCATCTAGGTTTTCTCCCCTCAATGCACAAGTTTCTTTGAGGGCTTAAGAAACTGCAGAAAACCTATGTTCACATTGCAGCCGGTGTCTACATCAGTCTCACAGGTGGCAATGTGGGCAAACTTCAGCATGACTACCAGGTGTGCTTAGGGCAGCACCTCTGCCCAGTGATTTAATGCCCCAGCCAGTGGCTGTGTAGATGGTTGTCATCCAGGGAACAAGAACCGCGTGGGAGAGAATTATGTCGTACGCAAACACTGCCCACTCATTACTGAAATGTCTTGTTGGATTAATTAAACGTAATCGTACCATCGACATCACGTAAAAGTAATTAGTATTAAATTCAATTCTTGTCGATCGAAATCAGCTTCGATACTACTTTGAAACTTAAGCCGATTCATTGATCATCCCGAAAACATTAACGCATTAATTACTAATTTCCGAAAAGCCATGTTAGGGTTGATTTTTCAAAACTATCGTAATATTAACGAAAATTAATGTGAACAATTAATTTTGCTTCCTAAAAGACGCTTTATAATTCAGCGATATTTTATAACTTAATTGTTGAAAAAATTAGACTCTATTATTTACTGAACGAGTAATTTACTTTATAAGCAAATAGGTATTTCTAGGTTTTTAATTTGCAGATCATCTTTTGAGAATAAAAATGAATTCATGTCAAATAAAAATTAGTAACAAAGTGAAGATTGTTTTTTGGAAAAAAAAAATTAACAAAAATATAATTCTGCGGAAATTTCGATCAATTGGATATTATTCTGGTCATTGTAATGAAATAAACGCTTTTCTAGGTTATGGACATATATTGTTGTCCATAATCCAGAATGTCGTCAGTAAATTCTAAAAACTTTCAAACATGATTACAAAAAATGAACTTCTAATTTACTGTTTGTGTGTATGCTTAAATATACCTAAATTAGAATAATAAATATTACAATGGTAATTGTACAATGTCAAATTGGATACTCTGGAACTTATCAGAAGAAATATTTCAAAATGTTTATGTAATCGATTCCATAACCTTTTTCATAAGGATTTAATGATAGACTTAGATAGCGATTCAGCTGATCGTACCTATCAATTGCTATTGCAACGTATTATTTCGACGGTTTCCAAATTCAGTTCGATAATTGGATGACCAGAGGTCCGTACTATATATTTTCAGCTTTAGTTCGCGCCTAACCGTTAATTTGTCTGTTTAGCCAATTATATTGCACACCTCTTGCACAATAATAACACATGCTATTATTTAAGAACGTACATAAATCAAATGGTTATGAATCAATCCAACTGACATAAATACCCGGAGGTGCTTTAGTATATAGTGCAAAATTGCACTGTGAACATTGTGAACCAAAGAAATAGCCATTACCTAATTTTAAATAACAATAATGCCGAAAAATTTATTTTTAGAAAAAATAAAAATAAATATCATAAGAAACCTTAAAAAAAAAAAAACTTATCCACTTAGTTTTCTTAGTTCTCTCAACACAGATAAGTTTTTATTTTCTGGTATAACTGAAATATTAATATTAATTGAATTAAATTAAATATTATAATTGAAATATTAAATTTTAAATAATAATAATGCCGAAAAATGTATATTTACAAAAAATTAAAATAAATATCATAAGAAACCTTAAAAAAAAAAAAACTTATCCACTTAGTTTTCTTAGTTTTCTCAACACAGATAAGTTTTTATTTTCTGGTATGATTGAAATATTACAATTTATTTATATTTTATTTTTAAAAAAATATTGTTACACACGAAAAATTTTCAAGTATTTTGAAAAATTATTAAATAATTATATATACACGGAAAAATATAGCGAATACATTTTATTAAGGAAATCAAGTTTTCTGAAAATTAATTTTTAATATTAATATTATTAAAAATTGGTGTTTGAAAATTAGTTAATTTCTTGAATTTAATATCTTTTTCCTATCGCAAGGTGTTAAAAATTCGAATAAGGTTAAACTTTTGATTAATAATGAATGTGTCATTCATCTTTTTAAAAAAAAAGTGCACTTATAGTATGACACTATAATTAAATAATAATTGAAAAATAATTTAATTGCCTATTTCAATTACAATGCAATTCTGAATCGAAAATTATAATTTCTCCGTTTCTAATAGGCTTCTAATAGGTTTCTGGTATAACTGAAATATTAATATTAATTGAATTAAATTAAATATTATAATTGAAATATTAAATTTTAAATAATAATAATGTCGAAAAATTTATATTTAGAAAAAATTAAAATAAATATCATAAGAAACCTTAAAAAAAAAAAAAACTTATCCACTTAGTTTTCTTAGTTTTCTCAACACAGATAAGTTTTTATTTTCTGCTATGAATAAAATATTGCAATTTATTTATATTTTATTTAAGAAAAAATATTGTTACACGCGAAAAATTTGCAAGTATTTTCAAAAATCATTAAATAATTATATATACACGAAAAAAATGGCAAATTCATTTTATTAAAGAAATCAAGTTTTCTGAAAATTAATTTTTAATATTAATATTATTCAAAATTGATTTTTAAAAATTAGTCAATTTTTTGAATTAAATATTTTTCTCCTATCGCAAGGTGTTAAAAATTCGAATAAGGTTAAACTTTTGATTGATAATGAATGTGTCGTTCGTCCTTTAAAAAAAAGTGCACTTATAGTATGACACTATAATTAAATAATAAATTTAAAAAAATTTAATTGCCTATTTCAATTACAATGCAATTCTGAATCGAAAATTATAATTTCTCCGTTTCTAATAGGCTTCTAATAGGTTTCTGGTATAACTGAAATATTAATATTAATTGAATTAAATTAAATATTATAATTGAAATATTAAATTTTAAATAATAATAATGCCGAAAAATGTATATTTAGAAAAAATTAAAATAAATATCATAAGAAACCTTAAAAAAAAAACTTATCCACTTAGTTTTCTTAGTTTTCTCAACACAGATAAGTTTTTATTTTCTGGTATGATTGAAATATTGCAATTTATTTATATTTTATTTAAGAAAAAATATTGTTACACGCGAAAAATTTGCAAGTATTTTCAAAAATCATTAAATAATTATATATACACGAAAAAAATGGCAAATCCATTTTATTAAGGAAATCAAGTTTTCTGAAAATTAATTTTTAATATTAATATTATTAAAAATTGATGTTTAAAAATTAGTCAATTTTTAAATTTAAATATCTTTCTCCTATGGCAAGGTTTTGAAAATTCGAATAAGATAAAACTTTTGATTGACAATGAATGTGTCATTCATCCTTTTAAAACAAAAGTGCACTTAGAGTATGACACTATAATTAAATAATAAATGAAAAAAAAAAATTTAATTGCCTATTTCAATTACAATGCAATTCTGAATCGAAAATTATAATTTCTCCGTTTCTAATAGGCGAGGATAATTTCTCAGGATCTGGGTATGTAGGTGACGAGGTTCTGTGAGCGCGCACGACATTCAGTGAAGATTTCTTAGCGCGCACGACATCCAAGTGAAGATTTCTTTGCACGTACGATAGAGGTAATGGATTGACTGCTGGAAGTAGCTATGCAAAGTACTGATGATGCTTCGCTCATCACGCACACGCTTTAATATATACTTTTGCGACTGCTCGCACTACTCCGAAGCCAAACGGCCAAGATATAATACAGTGAGTACTTTCAATTGCGAAGAATCCTCGAGGTGAAGGTACAACGCACGAACGCGAAGATCACACGGACTTTGCGGAATAATAACCCCGTTCTATCGTTCTACTCTTGCGCTAACCTCATCGTACAATTTATTTTTCCTTCATTGTTGGTTCTACCGCTTTTTTATAGTAATATGCAGATGGAAAAAGATACATGTGTCATATACACTGTTAAAAATATTTTTAATATTAATATATGTATTGGAAGTTGTTTTGCAGATATAGAATATTAAATTTCATTTAATATACAGACATTTTGTGAAATTTCAATAATTATATTATAAACACAACTTTTATGTTATATAATAATTTTACAACCATTTTTTTGTATATTAATATTTATATATTAAATTTAATACACGCATATCCGTAAAAAAAATTTCCGTAAAATACTCTATATTAATTTCCATACAAAAATTTCTAACTGGGTTTTAATATATGGTGCCACAAAGTTCTGTATGCCGCATATATTTTACATATATGAAGACACTTTTTTCGGTTTACCTTCCGGATATTTTTCTAAATTTGTCAGTTTGTTGTACTATTTGAGATGGGTGTTTGTGATTTTTTTTTCAGATTTTTAAAGGGCGCCATTCAGGATTTACGTTTTTTTTAAATATCACTATATCTCAGAAAATATTAGACTCTCAAAAAATTCTTAAGAACATTAACTTTTTCATTTTCCATCTACTTTCGAGTGATGTTAAAATCATCATTTTTCCAACGGAAGAAAGTCAATTTTTCGCAAAAAAAAAGCAATAAATAATTTTTTTTACGAAAAAAGCATCTTTGATTCCGGTCTTAATTTTACAAGGTGTTTCGCATTGTATGAAGATTCTGCAAAAAAAATTCCAAAGATGCACCTCTAATTCTTAGGCAGTAAAAAATTGAAAATTAAAATAAAAAAATTAATACATTTTTTCCTGTCTAGGAATCGGAGGCGCCACTTTGGATTTCCTCCCTAGCGGATTTCATCACATTTCCAAAAGATAAAATGATACTTCTCGGACGAAGGGCTGCGCCAAATAATTCGGGAAAAAATGGGCAGGAAAAAATGTATTAATTTTTTTATTTTAATTTTCAATTTTTTACTGCATAAGAATTGGAGGTGCCACTTTGGAATTTTTTTCGTAGAATCTTCATACAATGCGAAACACCTTGTAAAATTAAGACCAGAATAAAAGATGCTTTTTTCGCTAAAAAAAATTATTTATTGCTTTTTTTTTGCGAAAAGCTGACTTTCTTCCGTTGGAAAAATTATGATTTTAACATCACTCGAAAGTAGATGAAAAATAAAAAAGTTAATGTTCTTACGAATTTTTTGAGAGTCTAATATTTTCTGAGATATAGTGATATTTAAAAAAAAACGTAAATCCTGAACAGCGCCCTTTAAAAATCTGAAAAAAAATCACAAACACCCATCTCAAATAGTACAACAAACTGACAAATTTAGAAAGTATACGGGAGATCAACCGAAAAAAATTGGTCCAGTTGATAAAGAATGCCTCAAATACGGTATATTAAATTTCATTTCATATACAGATATGTTGTGAAATTTCAACAATTATAGTATAAACACAACTTTTATGAAGTGTTTAGTATATTATATAATAATTTTACAACAATTTGTTTGTATATTAATATTTATATATTAAATTTAATATACGCATATCCGTAAAAAAACATATATGTATGCAAAAATATATGTAAAATATGAGATATATATTTCTATTTCTATGTGGTCAAATTTTATTAGAATCAAATAAATTCGATGAAATACCCATATTTAAAAAAAGATTTTTTAAAATTCCAATAGATTCAGTATTAGATTAAAATAAAACCCATAATAATTCGAAGTTCTTGGATTATTAATAGCCAAACCTTAAATTAAATATAATAAAATGAAAATTAAATAAAAACGTATAATCGTGATATAAAATTAATATAATTTGCCAGTAAAATTTAAGAAAATTGTTAAAACTAAATCGCACTTGTTTATTGAATTCAGTATATAAATTCATGCATAAAAATTGCCAGTAAAAATTTTAAGTAAATCTTTTTTACAGTGTAATAATACAGTGAGCATTTTCAATTGTGAAGAATCGTCGAGGTGAAGGCACGACGCACGAACGTGAAGATCACACGGACTTTGCGGAATAATAACCCTGTTCTATCGTCCTACTCTTGCGCTAACCTCATCGTACACTTCATTCCTTCTTTATTGTCGGTTCTCCCGCTTTCTTGAACCCTGGAGGCGGTGGCAAAAGGCACTGTACTCAGCGTGAATGCAAGCAAAGAATAGTGCGACGGCGCGACGCCTCGACCGTATATACACATACGGAAGAACGAGAAGACGGGATATATACTATCGATCAGAGGAACAATAATAGATATGGCGTTTCTTGAATTCCAACCGAGCGAGCAAACTGTCGAGTCTCGAAGAATAACTTTCGACGTGATACGAATTGCCTAACCTTTCTAGCAATTTTTATCACGGCTATGGAACAAAATTTATGTATTTTTTTACACTTATGCTTTATGAACGAAATATTGATTTTGTTAGCAAAAAATATGCCAAGTTTTTGTAAAAATGTTCTCAGAATCGTTTTTTAAATTGTATTTTGTATTTATTTATATTTTGCCTCACGGGGTAAATTCCCCATGGCAAAAGGGTGAGCCGATTACAGTGTTTTCGTAGTTTTACATGTTACAATTTATTTTCTCTTAATTTTTACCTTATAGAATATGTACATTTCACAATTATAATATTTGTCTAGAATCGTTTTTTAAATTACGAGCAACTTATTATTATTGTTTATACAAATTATTATATTTATTATAATTTATTATAATAAATTATAATTATTATAAATAAATATTATAATTATGATTTATTATAATAAATTATAATAAATATAATAATTTGTATAAATTATAAATTATAATAAAAATTATAATTAGTATAAACAAAAATATTATAATAAATTATAATATTATTGTTTATACAAATTATTATATTTATTATAATTTATTATAATATATATTGTACAAATAATAATAATATTTATTATAATATAATTTGCTTTTGATTTTATAGTCAAAATATGTAAATAAAATTTACAAACGACATTCGAGAAAAAAAAGGCAGAATGTAAATTCCTCGTATTTTGTAACAGTAAATTTGCAAATAAAAACTTTGGTACTGCAATGTTGTAATAATTTTTTTTAACGATGAAGGATATCGTGCTGGTTATATGCTGGACCATTAAACAATGTCGAGACATGAAACTTGACAAATTTCGTGAGTACACGAAAGTGTAGGTAGAGAAAAGTACACAAAAGTAGGAAGCGAAGTTTTTGCTAACATGTCCGGTGTAAAGTTCGGCGCCAAGCGCGTAGCAGCTGTCGATCTTAGTGATGTTGAGGGGGTGGGAGCCAAGTGAGAGCGGAGGGCGCTCGTATCCGGAACACGACCGCAGGTCTGAAAAGGGATGCTTCCTTCGAAGTAAGAAAATAAGTGGCACGCGTACACTCTGTTCGAAGCTGCTGAAGGTGATCAGACCAGTGACTCTCCTTTCGCTCGTTTTAAAAATTCAAGAATTTTTCTTCAAAAATTTAAGAATTGTTCTTCAAAAATTTAAGAAGTTTTCTTCAAAAATTTAAGAATTTTTCGTCAAAAATTTAAGAATTTTTCGTCAAAAGTTTAAGAATTTTTCGTCAAAAATTTAAGAATTTTTCTTCAAAAATTTAAGAATTTTTCTTCAAAAATTTAAGAATTTTTCTTCAAAAATTTAAGAATTTTTCTTTAAAAATTTAAGAATTTTTCTTCACAATTTCAAGAATTTTTCTTCAAAATTTCAAGAGTTTTTATTTAAAAATTAGGGAAAATAATTTTTCTTAAAAAATTCAAGAATTTTTATTTAAAAATTAGGCAAAAAAAAACTTCTTAAAAAATTCAAGAATTTTTATTTAAAAATTAGGCAAAAAAAAACTTCTTAAAAAATTCAAGAATTTTTATTTAAAAATTAGGCAAAAAAAAAATTCTTAAAAAATTCAAGACTTTTTATTTAAAAATTAGGAAAAAAAAATTTTCTTAAAAAATTCAAGAATTTTTGTTTAAAAATTAGGCAAAAAAATTTTTCTTAAAAAATTCAAGAATTTTTATTAAAAAATTAGGTATCTAGCATCAATTGAATATTAATCCATTTACTTACTAAATTAGAGGTCGCGAGTTCATATTTTGCAAAAGTTGATGCAATTAAGTCAATTTTTGGAAATTTACGGAACTTTATAAAATACGTATCGCTTTTCTAAGGTCGGCCAAGTTCGATTCATTAATTAGAGACACATTAATTTATTTGCCAATACATTTTATGACGAAGATTTAATTCCAAAAAATATCTGTACAGCGCACGGAGAAAAATCATTTGCTAGCATAGTGACAGCAAACTTTATTTGTTGTCCTAGCAAATGTATTTGTTGGCCTAGAAAATATATTAGCTGGCCTAGCAAATCTTTTTGTCTGTCTAGCAAATTTTTTGACAAGCCTAGCAATTAATTTCTGTTAGGCTAAGAAATAAGGCTTTGCTGTCACTATATTAGCAACTGATTTGTTGATGCAACAAAAGTTTTCTCTCCGTGCGTCTTGTAAAATCCGAAGAATTATTTCGTCGTAGAAAGTTCAACTGGCCGACTTATGATTCGGTGAGTTTTAATTATGGCAGAAATGTTCTCCTGAGTAGGGTTGAATTATGGTGATGTTATATCAAGGCAGAGGTAAATTAATTCGTTGGCTTTCGGATATTTTCTG
Source organism: Ephialtes manifestator (assembly GCA_963970395.1). Taxonomy (NCBI): domain Eukaryota; kingdom Metazoa; phylum Arthropoda; class Insecta; order Hymenoptera; family Ichneumonidae; genus Ephialtes; species Ephialtes manifestator. Next base: position 51,122,313 of record OZ019968.1, read on the forward strand.
AAATTAAAACGTGGTAGAGAAATAAATGTTGGCGTCATAAATATGTGTTTATTCCTTTTGGCAATGTTTTTTTTTTTAATTTACGGAACGAAACTCATACATAAATTCATGCTTAAGGATGTCAAATAAATATGAGTATCATTAACAGCTTTTAATCACGTTCAATTTGATTATACGGCGTAAATAAATTTGTGAATTTCATTATTGTAAAAAATCAAGTTAATCTTCATGATTTTATTCTCATATCAAAGATTCCAATTTAATACCAATTTCTCAACAACAACAAAAATATATATATGAGGCATTCCAGCGATTATCAACAATATAAAAAAAACACTCAAGATTTTTTTTTAGATTTTTAAAAAAAATTTGTCTTCTTTTAATTACCTGAAAATGGATTTTTTCAAAAAGTACGTCGACGATTCTTTTTCTTTTTTTACAGTAAATTCTGTGTCAAAAAACAAATTTTTTGAGCCTAGACCCAGAGTGGGACGAGGCTTAGATTATCTGCTAAAAATAAAACAAAAGTGGCGATTCTAGTAAATGACGGCGGTTTAAAAAAAAATGTGAAAAATCGAAAATAATTCGTGTCGAGAAAAAGAATAAATTTAATGAGAATCCCTGAACGATAGTTGCTCCCTTCCAGTGCCAAAGATATTCGATCTCAAAGATCTGTCGGTCGTTTCTTAGAGCAGTAGCACAGCTTGGCTATGCACAACCAGTATGTACCATCAGGACACGGGGCCAGCAGCTATATATTCAACGAGGCAGCTGTCGCGTGGCTGCTTCAACATCTGCAGCCGGCGGTACCTGCTCCTCATCATCCTCATCAACCTCGACTCTCGTGCGTGTTCTCTCGCTGCACACAACACAGTCATTTCCTCTCTTATGTGTGTAGCTGTGTAACAACTCTGCATCTCCCTTGTCGTGATTTTTCAGCCGGTTGTTCCTCATAAAATTTACGATTTGTTCACATTACTCGCACATCTATCAGCATTAAATGCATTTTTATTTATTTATTTATTTATATAAATGGATAAATTAAAAAAGAAAAAAAATTCAGCATAAAATGCATTTTTTATTCAAAGATACTATAAACATTGATTTAAAATAATAATCATAATACCTAACAAATTATTTTTCAAGAAAATAAAAAATATATATATTCTTTTTTGTGAAATAAGATTTATTAGTTTTCTTAGTTTTATGAATAGATATCAGATTTATCAGCATAAAATGCATTTTTTATTCGAAGATACTATAAACATTGATTTAAAATATGTGTGTAGCTGTGTAACAACTCTGCATCTCCCTTGTCGTGATTCTTCAGCCGGTTGTTCCTCATAAAATTTACGATTTGTTCACATTACTCGCATATCTATCAGCATTAAATGCATTTTTATTTATTTATTTATTTATATAAATGGATAAATTAAAAAAGAAAAAAAATTCAGCATAAAATGCATTTTTTATTCAAAGATACTATAAACATTCATTTTAAATAATAATCATAATACCTAACAAATTATATTTCAAGAAAATAAAAAATATATATATTCTTTTTTGTGAAATAAGGTTTATTAGTTTTCTTAGTTTTATGAATAGATATCAGATTTATCAGCATAAAATGCATTTTTTATTCGAAGATACTATAAACATTGATTTAAAATATGTGTGTAGCTGTGTAACAACTCTGCATCTCCCTTGTCGTGATTCTTCAGCCGGTTGTTCCTCATAAAATTTACCATTTATTCACATTACTCGCATATCTATCAGCATTAAATGCATTTTTATTTATTTATTTATTTATATAAATGGATAAATTAAAAAAGAAAAAAAATTCAGCATAAAATGCATTTTTTATTCGAAGATACTATAAACATTGATTTTAAATAATAATCATAATACCTAACAAATTATTTTTTAAGAAAATAAAAAATGTATATATTCTTTTTTGTGAAATAAAGTTTATTAGTTTTCTTAGTTTTCTCAATGGATATCAGATTTATCAGCATAAAATGTATTTTTTATTCAAAGATACTATAAACATTGATTTTAAATAATAATCATAATACCGAACAAATTATTTTTTAAGAAAATAAAAAATATATATATTCTTTTTTGTGAAATAAGGTTTATTAGTTTTCTTAGTTTTCTGAATGGATATCAGATTTATCAGCATAAAATGTATTTTTTATTCAAAGATACTATAAACATTGATTTTAAATAATAATCATAATACCTAACAAATAATTTTTAAAGAAAATAAAAAATATATATATTCTTTTTTGTGAAATAAGGTTTATTAGCATTCATTTTAAATAATAATCATAATACCTAACAAATTATTTTTTAAGAAAATTAAAAAAATATATATAATTTTTTTGTGAAATAAGGTTTATTAGTTTTCTTAGTTTTCTGAATAGAAATTAGTTTTTATTGTTGTGGATAAAAAATTGCGAAAATTATATATTTTTTTAAAATGTATTAATTATCATATGTATACGTAAATCAACTAATTTATTTTATTATTTAGTTTAACCATTTATTCTTGTCATTTATCAATAAATTTTTGGCATTAATATTATTCAAAACCAATGTTGTAAAATTATCTAATTTCTTTAATATTTTTTCTCCTCATCAACGTTTCCTCTCTTTTATGTTTTTATGTTGTAGCAACGCTGTGACTTGCTTGTCGTGATTCTCCAGCCGGTTCTTCTTCGCGAGCAGAAAATGCTGCAGTCTGGACGTCAAAATTCATGGAGTGCCTTCGAATCATCGTCGCACCTGCCTCTACAAAACGTGTTTCTTTCGCAACATCGATCAGATTTTCGATAATAATACTATTAACATTTTTTAAAAATTTATTATATAATTTTTTTTCATTCCACCAAATTGTATGCGAAGAAAAATTTCGGGAACGTTAAAGGCAATTGATATGCATTTTTGACGAGTGTTAATTAAAAAATACTATCGTAACATCATACGATAAAAAATATATATATATATTATTCTAGAAACATTCTTTTCGAAAATTTTCGTCGTTATTTGACTAAAAATCTTGAAAGTTGTGGAGTGGAAAATTTTTAACTTATTACGAATGGCTTCCAGAATTATGACATGATCACAATCGACAAATTTTATTGAATTTTATTAACCTATTTTCAAGTTATTTTACGTTACAATTCTAAGGTTACGATTTAAAGTAACCCCAGATGTTACAGCTATTGGGCACAGTAATATTCTTTTCGAAAATTATTATCGTTATTAGACTAAAAATCTTGAAAGTTGTGGAGTGAAAATTTTAAGGATGTTCGACAGTTTCACACAAGTCAAAAGGGTGCTAAATTTTTGGAATTGTTTAATTAAAGTTTAATACATTAAATAACTGTAGTGGACGGTTGATTTGTATTGAAGCATGTAAACTTAATCGCGAAAAATTAATAGCGACGGCTTTGCATAAAAATTAACTGATTAACGTTACTTTCCGATGGGATACATTTTCGTTCAGTTTTTTCCAAGAATAATGTATAATTTTTTGCCAATTTTGATGAGTGATGGTTCATTCTCTTTTTTAAAAGATGCTCGACAAATTGACCGGCTGGATATTTGATATTATTGATCGTCTAATAATTTTAGCTATTTGTTTATGGAATTATTTTGATTTTTGTTAAACAACAGGCTATAATTATTAAACGATCAATAATATCAAATATTTAGCCGGTCAATTTGTAGAGCATCTTTCAAGAAAGAGAATGACCCATCACTCATCGATATTAGTAAAAAATTATAGATTATTCTTGGAAAAAAACTGAACGAAAATGTATCCCATTGCAAAGTAACATTAATTAGTTACTCTGTATGCAAATCCAGCACTATTAATCTTTCTCTGAAAGATAGAATCCTCTATCCGATTCTCTCTCGGATCTCTATTTCGATTCTTTCTTGAATTGAAGTATACATGCTTCAATTCAAATTACTCTCTATTATTTTTATGTAATGCAATAAACTTTAATGAAACAATTACAAAAATGTAGCACTGATTTGACTAGTGTGAAACAGTCGAACATCCTTAAACGTATTACGAATGGCTTCCAGAATTATGACAAGACCACAATCGACAAATTTCATTGAATTTTGTTAAGGGGAGGGAGTTAGGTCAAAAAAATTGATTTTGGTAATTCAATATCACCCAAATCCTGTTGTATATAAAAATGCCCAACGCACTATATTGTTGGTACTCGATGAAAGGATTTTTCACTGTCGTCTGACTTGCATATGCTTTTTCAATATTATCTTAAGCTGCAGTTCTTAGGTTTTCCATTCTGCGCATGATTCAGATCAAACTACTAGGCAGATTGGAATGGTTGACGTCTCATTTTCTTCTTCATCAAAAGATACACCGGCTAAATGGAGCAAATGTCAATAAAAAGTAATGTTTTTTAAGTGACATTATTATTAATAAATAAATTTTATGCTATTTTCTAAATCAGTGATTAACTTTGCTTTCAGAATGAAAAAAAATAGTTTGCTCCATTTAGCCTGTGTATCTTTTCATGATGAAGAAAATGAGACTTCAACCATTCCAATCTGCCTTGTAGTTTGATCTGAATCATGCGTAGAATGGAAAACCTAAGAACTTTGCTTAAGATCATATTGAAAAGCATACGCAAGTCAGACGACAGTAAAAAATCCTAACATCGAGTACCAACAATATAGTGCGTTGGGCATTTTTATATGCAATAGGATTTTAATGATATTGAATTTTCAAAATCTATTTTTTTGACCTGACTCCCTCCCCTTAACCTATTTTCAAGTTATTTTACGTTACAGTTCTGAGGTTACAATGTAAAGTAACCCCAGATGTTACAGCTAAGTTCTTATGGAATTTCACGTAATGAAAATCGGGCAGGGATATAATTTTAAGGCTATTGAACAGAAACGTGTTTTGTTATTAAGGATATTCTTTAAAACCTGATTTTTACAATGTACAATTTTGCCTATTTTGTTGAGATGCAAGGTTGCTGACCCTGTTCGACCTCCTTTGCCATGGATTCGGTGTCCGCTTATCGATTCTTCCACACTGGCCTTTCGATGCCACTTGAATTATGCAAGTTAATAGAACTCAACCGAAGATAGAAGTGCGACGTTGCTCGAGACTCGAGATCGTTACACACAGACGAGCTGTTACCAGCCTCTTCCTATCTACGTGTTTGATGCAGCGGGAAGAGTAGCTGTACATGTGTACAGAATTGTATCTACGGTGTATCTCACGTGAAGCTATATTCTTTGCGTTGCAGCACCTGGCTCGCCGGTTCGTTGGAACGTATCCAGGTGCATTGCAGAAGCGTTCGATTGCCGCTACTCCGGTTGCAAAGAGGATTCGCGACTCTATTCATTCTCCGCATGGAATCTCATCGGCTTTCGCCGCAAGGACGATACGGATTTATTTTTCACAATTTTGTTTTTTTTTTTTTTTTCGTTTTTCCAATTTGTTCCAATTCTCTGTAATTGCCGGATAAACTCTTAACGCGATTTTGTACACTGATAACGACAAGATTTCTTCGCAAAATCGAATAAAAAAAAATAGAATGATTCAAAGTGGAAGCAAAGTTTTTATTTTTTTTTAAACCTGCCGACTTGAACAAATATGATTATCAATTTTGGCTTAAGCATAGAGAGAAATGTTTGTAAAAAGATTGAAATAATCAGGGAGAAATATGCAAGTTTGAATAAATTTGAAATAACTAATTGTAGTTTTAATCTAAAAACAAAAAAATCGTGCGAAATGGAAAACATTTTTGTTACGGAATCTGACATTTCGATTAAGCAAAATGATTTTGTACATACAAGTTGAAGGTTTTGTAATTTAAACACGAACATATCGTGGGCGATCTAATAAACTTCTGCACGAGAAGCATTCACAAAGGACGTGCGAAAGTAAAACTAATATCGAGGGTATTGAGATGCCAATAGCATTTTGTATGGACGTGAATATGACGATAAACGGTAAAATGTTGTCAAAGTTTCGAAGGCAAACTGTGATTGCAATGTTAAGCACTTCTTTTATCCGTAATGGAAAATTATAATAAATATTTAATATCGCGAGAAGAACTATATGGCCAAAACACAAAGTAGAAAAAAAGAGAATAAGAGACATTATAAAAAATATGGAGGATGAATTTTTTTTACTAGTATAGATAAAGTGTAATATCATATTGTATGAATTTAGCTGATTTCAGTAAAACGTAATGTTAGTTATTAGTTTTTAAGTTCAAAATAAAAAAATCATGGTAAAAAGGCTTGTAACCGGTAATTTATGGGGTACACTGTTAAAAAAAAAAGTAAATTTACAACACAAATATTGAAAATTACTATTCAAGTGCATATTAAATTCACAAACTTTGTGCAGTAAATGAAAATTAATGCACATTGTGTTGTAAATTTCCAAATAACCCTAATTTTACTATACGTACAGTAAATTTACAACACACGGCGGTAATTATAGTATCGGTATAATAAAATTACAACACATGGAGATAATTTTAGTATAGGCATAGGAAATTTACAACACGAATATTGAAAATTACTATTCAAGTGTATATTGAATTCACAAACTTTGTGTAGTAAATGAGAATTAATACACATTGTGTTGTAAATTTCCAAATAACCTGTAATTTTACTATACGTACAGTAAATTTACAACACACGGCGATAATTATAGTATCGGTATAATAAAATTACAACACATGGAGATAATTTTAGTATAGGCATAGAAAATTTGCAACACGAATATTGAAAATTACTATTCAAGTGTATATTGAATTCACAAACTTTGTGTAGTAAATGAGAATTAATACACATTGTGTTGTAAATTTCCAAATAACCTGTAATTTTACTATACGTACAGTAAATTTACAACACACGGCGGTAATTATAGTATCGGTATAATAAAATTACAACACATGGAGATAATTTTAGTATAGGCATAGGAAATTTACAACACGAATATTGAAAATTACTATTCAAGTGTATATTGAATTCACAAACTTTGTGCAGTAAATGAAAATTAATACACATTGTGTTGTAAATTTCCAAACAACCTGTAATTTTACTATACGTACAGTAAATTTACAACACACGGCGGTAATTATAGTATCGGTATAATAAAATTACAACACATGGAGATAATTTTAGTATAGGCATAGGAAATTTACAACACGAATATTGAAAATTACTATTCAAGTGTATAGTGAATTCACAAACTTTGTGTAGTAAATGAGAATTAATATACATTGTGTTGTAAATCTCCAAATAACCCGTAATTTTACTATACGTACAGTAAATTTACAACACACAGCGGTAATTATAGTATCGGTATAATAAAATTACAACACATGAAGATAATTTTAGTATAGGCATAGGAAATTTACAACACGAATATTGAAAATTACTTTTCAAGTGTATATTGAATTCACAAACTTTGTGTAGTAAATGAGAATTAATACACATTGTGGTGTAAATTTCCAAATAACCTGTAATTTTACTATACGTACAGTAAATTTACAACACACGGCGGTAATTATAGTATCGGTATAATAAAATTACAACACATGGAGATAATTTTAGTATAGGCATAGGAAATTTACAACACGAATATTGAAAATTACTATTCAAGTGTATATTGAATTCACAAACTTTGTGTAGTAAATGAGAATTAATACACATTGTGTTGTAAATCTCCAAATAACCTGTAATTTTACTATACGTACAGTAAATTTACAACACACGGCGGTAATTATAGTATCGGTATAATAAAATTACAACACATGGAGATAATTTTAGTATAGGCATAGGAAATTTACAACACGAATATTGAAAATTACTATTCAAGTGTATATTGAATTCACAAACTTTGTGTAGTAAATGAGAATTAATACACATTGTGTTGTAAATCTAAAAATAACCCGTAATTTTACTATACGTACAGTAAATTTACAACACACAGCGGTAATTATAGTATCGGTATAATAAAATTACAACACATGGAGATAATTTTAGTATAGGCATAGAAAATTTGCAACACGAATATTGAAAATTACTATTCAAGTGTATATTGAATTCACAAACTTTGTGTAGTAAATGAGAATTAATGCACATTGTGTTGTAAATTTTCAAATAACCTGTAATTTTACTATACGTACAGTAAATTTACAATACACGGCGGTAATTATAGTATCGGTATAATAAAATTACAACACATGGAGATAATTTTAGTATAGGCATAGGAAATTTACAACACGAATATTGAAAATTACTATTCAAGTGTATATTGAATTCACAAACTTTGTGTAGTAAATGAAAATGAATACACATTGTGTTGTAAATTTCCAAATAACCCGTAATTTTACTATACGTACAGTAAATTCACAACACACGGCGGTAATTATAGTATCGGTATAATAAAATTACAACACATGGAGATAATTTTAGTACAGGGATAGTAAATTTACAACACGAATATTGAAAATTACTATTCAAGTGTATATTGAATTCACAAACTTTGTGTAGTAAATGAGAATTAATACACATTGTGTTGTAAATTTCCAAATAACCTGTAATTTTACTATACGTACAGTAAATTTACAACACACGGCGGTAATTATAGTATCGGTATAATAAAATTACAACACATGGAGATAATTTTAGTATAGGCATAGGAAATTTATAACACGAATATTGAAAATTACTATTCAAGTGTATAGTGAATTCATAAACTTTGTGCAGTAAATGAGAATTAATACACATTGTGTTGTAAATTTCCAAATAACCCGTAATTTTACTAGACGTACAGTAAATTTACAACACACGGCGGTAATTATAGTATCGGTATAATAAAATTACAACACATGGAGATAATTTTAGTATAGGCATAGGAAATTTACAACACAAATATTGAAAATTACTATTCAAGTGTATATTGAATTCACAAACTTTGTCTAGTAAATGAAAAATAATATACATTGTGTTGTAAATTTCCAAATAACCCGTAATTTTACTATACGTACAGTAAATTTACAACACACGGCGGTAATTATAGTATCGGTATAATAAAATTACAACACATGGAGATAATTTTAGTATAGGCATAGGAAATTTACAACACGAATATTGAAAATTACTATTCAAGTGTATATTGAATTCACAAACTTTGTGCAGTAAATGAGAATTAATACACATTGTGTTGTAAATTTCCGAATAACCCTTTATTTTACTGTACGTATAGTAAATTTACAACACACAGCTTTGAATTTTCAAAGACGATTTATGAATATTCTTATACATGTAGTGTAACGGGACGTCCTTACGCCTAGCGAGATTTTGCCAGTTGGCCGCTAGGTGGCCAAAAATGCGCTCGCGTTTCGCGCAAACGGAGCGCGGCAGTGGTGGTTATTTAGACCCGAGCCAGCCGTCTCTCAGGGTCCTTTCCTATCCCTACCAAAGTAACCACATCTCTTACACGATGCAATCCCTAATGGGACCTCGTGTAAATTTTACTTACACTGTTAAAAAAATCTGTTGTAAATTTACAACACATGTGTATGAAGTTTTTTTTTACCAAAACCGTTTATGAAATTCCAACTGCGACGTTGAATTTTCCAACACAGATATGTTTCCAAAATTACAACACAGTAACGGTAAATTTGATATACCAGTGTTGTAAAATTCAACGTCGCTACAACACATCTGTGTTGTAAAATTCCAATACATTGTATGAAATTCCAACTGTGACGTTGAATTATACAACACAGAAGTGTTGTAAAATTACAATACAGTAACGATAAATTTTATATACCAGTGTTGTAAAATTCAACGTCACAGTTGAAATGTCATAAACGGTTTCTGTAAAAGTGCTTCCTGCACATGTTTAGTAATTTTACCACGGATTTTTTAACAGTGTAGAATATGCAACTTGACGATGATAGTGAAGGGCAAAATTCGATATCTTGAAGAAAAAAAAATTCGGTTGGATTTTTCGACCGGAAGTCGGATCTGTGAATTCTGGGATCAGAAACGGAAGTCACTTTTTTTTTTAAATCACGGTAAAAAGGGATGTAACCGTATTTTCTGGGGTAGAATATGCGACTTGAGAACGATAGTGAAGGCCAAAATTCGATATCTTGAAGAAAAAAAATTTAGCTTGGATTTTCCGACCGAAAGTCGGAACTTTGTGGTTGTCAGGACTAGCACATTTTCTCTGAGTGTGTGATTGCTATATCCCACGTGCTTCAATTCCAATATCAATTCCTTGAAGCCAAGGTACAGTTGTCGGTATATGTAAATACATAATGTAAGCTACGGGCACTGGCTTCATACATACATATAAACGGACGATATATTGACGTACTGTAATATAGAAAACCCATGGCAGTGGCAGTGGCGTCGATACAGGGCCGCACTGGCCAGAAACAGATCATGAATAATTGGCGAGTGTATACCGCAAGGGACGTAAGCCGTGCCGCGGACCACCGTAACGATAAAACTGCAATTGGCTCGTTGCTCGATGTGCTTGCCTGCAGCAGGCGCTGCTCTTGACAAGTATCGTTCACCGACAAGCGTTATCCTCTCCGTGTTGTCCATATATACGGAAGAGCGGGGCAAAATGGCAACACGGGGCACAATGGCACACCTCATCAAAATGTCACCAGCTTAAAAGAAAATTCAAACTTACGTATCTCAAACACCGCTTTAACAATCGGATTGAAATTTTGAAAATACGTGAAGCAGGTCGACGCCTTTGTGATCATTTTCAAAAAAATTCAAAAATACGTTCAAATTTTATTTGACTCTGCAATTTTCGAAAAATGTCTGTACGCTCTCTAGTATCCGCAAATTTTGAGCTATTGAGCTAAATAATTTTGTATGAATAAAACAATGTTAAAGGAAGATCGGTATTGAATTTGGAATGAATTTGTAAGAAAGTTTGGTTTTCAAGGGATTTTCAATTTTTCACAAATTATTAATTTTGCTCTAACTCACGTCAAATCTCACCAAATCAACTGAAATTTTCTACAGATAAAAAATAACATTCACCGCTGCTACCTACTAAATTTTGTCGTGATCGGTAAAGCAATTTGGATTTTGCGTGATTTTAAATTTATTTAGAACTATATAGATCACGAAAAAAGTTGCAAAGTGAAACTTTGTACATTGTTTCCTCATTCATTTTCATTTTTTACAAAGCTTCCTAAATGAAGAATCCAAAATTAATAAATAAGCTTGCACAGAAGTGGCTTTGTAAAGAATGAAAATAAATGAGGAAGCAAATTCCATAATTCTACTTGGTAATTTTTTTATTTTGAAAAATATTTCTGCAAATTAATAAGACTGCGGGATGTCGCTTATTCATGTACGAATTTTTGTTTTCATGTGTCCCATTTAGCTCCGGTTCTACCACAAACCGTCCCGTTAATTCTATACCGTTCCATTTTGCCCCGCGTTGCAATTGTGCTCCTGTTCCATTTTGCCCCGTTCTCCTTTACCTGTATTAACGATCGACAAGCCTATGACAAGCTTGACGCGTGAAAGCACGTGCCGTAAAGTGCTATACTGGTAATATAAAATTTTTCAAATATCATAAAAGCGAATTAAGAGGTTTAAACTCCAATGCAGTTAGACACATGACATGTGTGTGTCCATATATGTATATATATATTATAATAAAAAGGCCGCAAAGCGCGTATTACGAGTAAGCGTTTAAAATCTCATTTGCCATTTTATTTTATAACATCCTGCATAAATTGTTTTGCCTCTTAGAATTTATCTCTTCTTCTTTTAGTTCTTCTCGTTATCGGGGCCGGATTAATGACCGACTGCGCGGAAACCGGTGACCGTGAGCAGCTTCTTTCATGGGAGAGAAAAGGTCTATAAACGTGGCTAACAGGCACAAGATATAGATGCACATTGTGTGTGTGTCTATATATATATATATACATAAATGTGTGTGTAAATGGGAAGGTATTGCGGGTGGAGAATATCGCGTGAAGCGTCATGTGTTCTAACAGCGGCGAATATTTTGCCACGTACATATATGTATGTATAAAAATATATGTACAGTTCTGTGAGATAGTAAGTGTGATTATGTGCAACGGTGGGAAGTTTTGTTGGCGCAGGAATTCGCGAGCATAAGACATTCTGGTCGCGTCGAATTAATTTGGGAACGTTTGGGGTACGAGGTATAGGTAAGCATTTTTTTTTCGCATTCAACACCTTCTATGTCGATGTCCAACTACATTTGAATTAATCGACTTCTGATTATTGTCACTGTTAAAAATATTTTGAAAATTAATATATGTATTGGAAGTTCTTTTGCAGATACGGTGTATTAAATTTCATTTAATATACAGATATGTTGTAAAATTCCAATAGATAGATTATAAACACAAGTTTTATGAAGTGTTTAGTACACTGTATATTAATTTTACAACAATTTTTTTTATATATCAATTAATATTAGTGTATTAAATTTAATATACGTGTATCCGTAAAAAAACTTCCAATACTTTATATTAATTTTGCAACAATTTTTTTATATATTAATTAATATTTGTATATTAAATTTAATATACGTGTATCCGCAAAAAAACTTCCAGTACTTTATATTAATTTTCATACAAAAATTTCTAACAGTGGTTATTATTCACTGCTAGAAATTTTTGTATGAAAATTAATATAAAGCTTTGGAAGTTTTTTTTCGGATACGCGTATATTAAATTTAATATACAAATATCAATTAATATACAAAAAATTGTTGTAAAATTAATATACAGTATATTAAACACTTCATAACAATTTTGTTTATAATATAGTTATTGTAATTTCACAACATGTCTGTACACTGTTAGAAATATTTTGAAAATTAATATATGTATTGGAAGTTCTTTTCCAGATATGGTATATTAAATTTCATTTAATATATAGATATGTTGTAAAATTCCAATAGATATATTATAAACACAAGTTTTATGAAGTGTTTAGTACACTGTATATTAATTTTACAACAATTTTTTTTATATATCAATTAATATTAGTGTATTAAATTTAATATACGTATATCCGTAAAAAAACTTCCAATACTTTATATTAATTTTGCAACAATTTTTTTATATATTAATTAATATTAGTGTATTAAATTTAATATACGTGTATCCCCAAAAAAAACTTCCAATACTTTATATTAATTTTCATACAAAAATTTCTAACAGTGGTTATTATTCACTGCTAGAAATTTTTGTATGAAAATCAATATAAAGCTTTGGAAGTTTTTTTGCGGATACACGTATATTAAATTTAATATACAAATATTAATTAATATACAAAAAATTGCTGTAAAATTAATATACAGTATATTAAACACTTCATAACAATTTTGTTTATAATATAGTTATTGTAATTTCACAACATGTCTGTACACTGTTAAAAATATTTTGAAAATTAATATATGTATTGGAAGTTCTTTTCCAGATACGGTATATTAAATTTCATTTAATATACAGATATGTTGTAAAATTCCAATAGATATATTATAAACACAAGTTTTATGAAGTGTTTAGTACACTGTATATTAATTTTACAACAATTTTTTTATATATCAATTAATATTAGTGTATTAAATTTAATATACGCGTATCCGCAAAAAAACTTCCAGTACTTTATATTAATTTTCATACAATAATTTCTAACAGTGGTTATTATTCACTGCTAGAAATTTTTGTATGAAAATTAATATAAAGCTTTGGAAGTTTTTTTTCGGATACGCGTATATTAAATTTAATATACAAATGTTAATTAATATACAAAAAATTGTTGTAAAATTAATATACAGTATATTAAACACTTCATAACAATTTTGTTTATAATATAGTTATTGTAATTTCACAACATGTCTGTACACTGTTAGAAATATTTTGAAAATTAATATATGTATTGGAAGTTCTTTTCCAGATACGGTATTTTACAACATATCTGTATATTAAATGAAATTTAATATACAGATATGTTGTAAAATTCCAATAGATATATTATAAACACAAGTTTTATGAAGTGTTTAGTACACTGTATATTAATTTTACAACAATTTTTTTATATATCAATTAATATTAGTGTATTAAATTTAATATACGTGTATCCCCAAAAAAAACTTCCAATACTTTATATTAATTTTCATACAAAAATTTCTAACAGTGGTTATTATTCACTGCTAGAAATTTTTGTATGAAAATTAATATAAAGCTTTCGAAGTTTTTTTTCGGATACGCGTATATTAAATTTAATATACAAATATCAATTAATATACAAAAAATTGTTGTAAAATTAATATACAGTATATTAAACACTTCATAACAATTTTGTTTATAATATAGTTATTGTAATTTCACAACATGTCTGTACACTGTTAAAAATATTTTGAAAATTGATATATGTATTGGAAGTTCTTTTCCAGATACGGCATATTAAATTTCATTTAATATAGAGATATATTGTAAAATTCCAATAATTATATTATAAACACAACTTTTACGAAGTGTTTAGTATACTGTATATTAATTTTGCAACAATTTTTTTATATATTAATTAATATTTGTATATTAAATTTAATATACGTGTATCCGCAAAAAAACTTCCAATACTTTATATTAATTTTCATACAAAAATTTCCATCAGTGGTTATTATTCACTACTAGAAATTTTTGTATGAAAATTAATATAAAGCTTTGGACGTTTTTTTGCGGATACACGTATATTAAATTTAATATACAAATATTAATTAATATACAAAAAATGTTGTAAAATTAATATACAGTATATTAAACAATTCATAAAATGGTGATTATAATATAGTTGTTGTAATTTTACAACATGTCTGTATATTAAATATATTAAATATTAAATAAATAGTATCTGCAAAAGAACTTCCAATACATATATTTATTTTCAAAATATTTTTAACAGTGTTGTTGTCGTTACACTGTAAGAACTTTTTGTTTGAAAGTTAATATACAGTATATAAAGCTCGGATGCATATGCCGTTATATTAATTTTCAGATGCATTGACAAATACTAATTTTTAGTAATTTTCAAATACCAGTATTGGAGAATTCTTATACTATTCATAAATTTACTTTAAAAGTATATTAACATGGAATTAATATACCCGTTTCGTAAATCTCATATCGTTTGGTATATTAAATTCACCTGCATTTTCAACAGTGTAAAACATTTGTTTTTGAAAATTAATATTAATTTTCAGATGCATTCGTCATTGACAAATAAAATAATTGTATATTAAAATGAAGATTACAATACTCACGTACTGTAATTTTCAAATACTTGTATCGGAGAATTCTCATACTATTCTAAAAATGTACAATAAAAGCATATTAATATGAAATTCTTATAGTCGTTTCGTAAATCTCATATCGTTTGGTATATTAAATTCTCTTGCATTTTTAACAGTGTACGTGGTAATACTTGGGGAACGTTTGGAGTGCCAAGTATAGGTAAGCATCGTTTTTTTTTTTTTTTCAATTCTCTTCACCTTTTATGTCGATGTCCAACTAAATTTGAATTAATCGACTTGTGATTATTGCTATTGTTTTTGTTCTTCGAGAACAAAAAGTGGGTTGAGTGGAGTGAATATATAATCTAATTCGATTTATGATTTTGCCGGAAAAATATATTTTAAAGTATGAGTAATCTTTGAAGTAAAAAAGTGTATTTTTCTTTTACGTTTTTATATAGGCCATTTTTTATTCCACATCAATCACTTTAGTTTTTAGATAATGTTTTTCTAATTTCAAAATCGAACTAAATTTATTGATTTGAAGTTGTAGTTCTCCTGAAACAGTGAATGGAAATTAAAAATCAAAATATAAAATTTTGTAAAGCTTTGAATAAAGAGAAGTGGGACTCAAGAGAAATGTCCTACGCTTTTGCAAAATTCATTGAAAATAAAATAATAATAATAATAAACAAATATCTCGCAGCTGTTTGATCAAAGAATGAATAGCTGTCCGGCGAAGCGAATTCTCTATTTCTGAAATGTTTTTCATTCATGAAAGAGCACGAATTTTTGTTTTATCGAGCTCTGCAGTATATTTAGCTGAGTGAAGCGATCAAACATGCTCAAAGAGAATTGGTATAGTGCATTAAAAAAAAAGTCACGGTATATAGAACTTCAAGACCGAATAGGCACACTGAGAAAAATGAATGTCATAGATTGCTAAAAATATAGTGAATTCTACTATAAAAATAATGACTCGTGCCGTTATTTAGTAGTTGGTTACATTATTCATTATCACAGCGACTTATTTTAATTAAATTAATTATAACAACATTGTAGTCCTCTCAGGAAAACATTTTTCTGGGTGCAGCACTAAATATTTCAGAATAATGCAGATAGTTTAAATAATAATAATCTATCAATATTTTTCAATGAAAAAATTCAAACTTGACAGGATTATGTATTAATTAAACATAATTAATTAATACGAGAATTAGCGTCCCAATTTTTTTAAACCTTAAAAATGCTATTTAAGTAATTTTTTAATAATCTTTGAAGCATTACTAAATATTATCCCATTCCACAACAGTTATAATAATTTTGGAATTTCACAAAAATCGCTTAACGCATTTCATTTTTATAAGAATTTTGAAATTTTGAAAAAAAATACGTGAATGCTCTAGCTCGAACGAATTTTTAGCTATCGGGCTGAAACTTCGTATTAAAATTGAACAAAGTGATGCGACCTTTGGTATTGAGTTTGGGCCAAATCGGTAAAGCGGTTCGGTTTTTATGAGATTTTGAATTTTTCGAAAAAATTTCGTTTTGCTGTAATTCAGATAAAATTTCAACTAATCGACTGAAATTTTCTACACAGAAATAATAATATTCAGCCCTGCTCCGTACCAAATTTGGTGATGATCGGTAAAGCGGTTCGGATTTTACGTGATTTTGAATTTTTGTCAAAATTTATTGGTGTCGTCCTGGATTTTGTAAAACGTCAGAAATCATCAACATCGTCAGTAATTTTCATCTTTTTCAAACCTTTCTCTATCAAAAAAATAATTCCCCCGTTTTTCGAAACTTCCACACGAATAATTTTTTTTAATACCGTAAGCTCGAACCGTACCACTCTGATGATTTTTTTGCAATATCTACAGTCATGCAAGAATACTCTGTAATTTTATTAGCCAAAAAAAGGTAACCTTTTTTTTATCAAAAAAATAATAATGCCCCCGTTTTTCGGAACTTTCACACAAATGCATTTTTTAATACCAGAAGATCGATCGGTGCCACTCTGGCGATTTTTTTGTGATATCAACAGTCATGTATCAATACTCTGTAATTTTTTCAGTAAAAAAAAAATATCCTTTTTTTAATTAAAAAATAATTCCTCCATTTTTCGGAAAAAAATCATACTCACAGGAACGTGACAATTATTTGGAATATTCCGCTCGAAAGCTAACAATAAACGACAACTTTTATGTGCAGACATTTTTTTTTTCAGTAACTTCAAAATTCTGAGATATTTGCACTTGAATAAAAAAAGCCATTTTCTGAAAAATTATTATTAAAAATCTGAAAAAAATTCACATAGAGTGTCTTTTAGTGGTACATTCATATAATCAATTACAGGGCAAATCGGAGAGGGTCGAAAAAAAAGTTGCTGAATTGACAGAGAATGCTTCTATGATAATAGTTGCATGGACTTAAAATTCATAGTTGTCATTTAATAGTTTTTTTTTTTAATAGATGTTTATTGATTAGCCAGGTACAATGTTGTTAGTTATTAGCCTCAAATAACAACAGAAAAAAGGCTATCTTGAATTAACATATCTTATCTGTTTGGAAGCTCGCAGGCCACGCTCACAGATATTATTTATACGAAGCAAAGTACTTCTTTTAGAAATAGTATCACAGTGTTAAGGGGAGGGAGTCAGGTCAAAAAAATTGATTTTGGCAATTCAATATCATCCAAATCCTATTGCATATAAAAATGCCCAACGCACTATATTGTTGGTACTCGATTAAAGGATTTTTTACTGTCGTCTGACTTGCATATGCTTTTAAATATTATCTTAAGCAAAGATCTTAGGTTTTCCATTCTGCGCATGATTCAGATCAAACTGCTAGGCAGATTGCAATGGTTGACGTCTCATTTTATTCTTCATGAACAGATACACCGGCTAAATGGAGCAAATGTTAATAAAATGTAATATTTTTTAAGTAACATAATTATTAATAAATAAATTTTATGCCATTTTCTAAATCAGTGAGTAACTTTGCTTTCAGAATGAAAAAAAATAGTTTGCTCCATTTAGCCGGTGTATCTTTTCATGAAGAAGAAAATGAGACGTCAATGATTCCAATCTGCCTAGTAGTTTGATCTGAATCATGCGCAGAATGGAAAACCTAAGAACTTTGCTTAAGATAATATTGAAAAGCATATGCAATTCAGACGACAGTAAAAAATTCTTTCATCGAGCCCCAACAATGTAGTGCATTAGGCATTTTTATATGCAATAGGATTTGGATGATATTGAATTTCCAAAATCAATTTTTTTTACCTGACTCTCTCCCCTTAAACATCTATAGTTCAGTACAGTTTTTGAGCCGCAGACTCGCTCATAATAAGGTAGGGGAAAAAGTGTAAGGCATATTTCCGAAAAAAACCCCTATCGTGTCATTTAATAGTTGACTGTACTACTACGATTTCTCTGCGCCCATGAATCCATGACTCGAATTTCATTCGTATCTTGCAAATACTCGAAAATCCTCGGAAGAAGTTTTCTTTCTGGAAGCGTTGACGATGTCTGCATTGTAGCTCGTTGGCTGACTGCAGAGTTTTAGTTGGTTACTGAGCGTAGCGAAAGGAACACACCACACACAACCTTCGGAGTGGTGAAGACGGTTCTATCGTTGGCTGAGTGTTTCCGAGCGTCCAACCAGTTTTCAAGTGCAGCGTAACCTCGACGATGAAGAAGAAGAAGAAGAGCTCGCTGGTCGTACCGCACGAAAAGAAACGAACGGAAGATCCTATATAGCATGAACGGCTCTTCGTTCCACGTTCCAACGAGACTTTGGAACATCGGACAATGAAGATACGCCACTAAATAAAAGAAAAACCGGAGGGCGACCCAACGACCCAAAGACCAGACTCCAATTTCATTGATATAACTCGCCATAGTGAATTGGAATATTAGAATACCAGTTCCTAAAGCTCCTTTTTCCCCTTTCCTTTCATTTTTACATAGACCAAATACAATATAGTACTAGTATATATCCAGAATTGTAAATGCCTTATACTTATAGAAATAATGATGATGATACGATCAGCTCTATAATTATAATTTTATAATAATAACATGTAGCGATTGTAATACGATGATTAAACTTTGGAATGGCTGCAAAAATTATTATTTTTCAATAAAAATTCACGGCAATCCTATTGAAAAAATGAAAAAAAATAAGTAATGCATTACTTATTTCTCCCATTTTTTCCACTATTTCTTGCAATATTAAAGCGAAAATTAGTATTTTTTTCAGCTATTCAAATGTTTACACTCTATTTTATAATCACTACATACCCACATGGAAATAGAAATATATACACGATATATTCGACATATAGAACTTTTTGACGCTAAACGTATATGAAATATATTTTACATATTGTCCATATATATATTTCATATATTTTGCATATATTTTTGCACACATACATGCAGAATATATGCAGCATATAGAACTCTTTGGCGCCATATATTTAATATGTATGTTACATATATATTTTTCTATGTGGGTATTATTATTATGAAATCATAATTACAAAACAAATTGTACTGTAAATTATATCTTATGAATTAATGGGAATTTACAACTGTGGTCTATTTAGATGCATTCACACGTTTCAGGGTGAAACTATATATGGGGGATTCCACGGGACTTTCGCCACCCCGAAAAAAAAAAATCTCAAATTTTTTCTAAAAATCAGATTCAATGGTGTCTATTGATGGACCAAATTTCAAAATTCTAAAAAAATATTTGACCGGATATGCAAATTTTTCCGTTTTTTATCATTTTTCATTTAATCTGTAATATCTAAGAAACTATTGATCGTATCGAAATCATTAAAAGACGAAAATGTGCATTTTTTTATTGCGAACAAGAAAAAAAATATATTCAAAATTAATTGTTTAATTTCAGGTCACATTTTATGGAAAAAACAACAAAATTATTTGAATGTTAAACATTCAAATTGCTGTAACCTCACAGCATTGGGCCATCCCATGAAAAAAAAAATACTCAAAATTCGGCGATCACTTAAAGATTCCGAGACAATTTGTCCGATGAAAAAATCTGAAGTCCAACCATAAAAAAAAATAATTTTGTCGTTTCTTCCATAAAATGTGACCTGAAATTAAGCAATTAATTTTGAATATATTTTTTTCTTGTTGGCCATAAAAAAAATGCACATTTTCGTCTTTTAATGATTTCGATACGATCAATAGTTTCTGAGATATTACAGATTAAATGAAAAACGATAAAAAACAAAAAAATTTGCATATTCCGGTCAACTATTTTTTTAGAATTTTGAAATTTGGTCCATCAATAGACACCGCTGAACCTGATTTTTAGATGAAATTTGAGATTTTTTTTTTTGGGGGGTGGCGAAAGTCCCGTGGAATCCCCCATATAAACTTTTCAATGGTCTATTATTCTTTCGTGAATCAATATACCTGACGTTTTTTAGTACACATCGCTTTTGGAGGCTTAAAGAAGTGATAACTGACATGTAATATCCATGAAATAAAATTTTATGGCTTTACTTCATACGTTAGAATTTTATAGACGTTTGCCTACTTTCCTTCCGGTTTGTAGATGTGATAACTGACGTCTAATGACCAGTAAATATAGATTTATTACCTTATTGGTATTCGATATTAGTGGCTTTTTATTACGTCTGCGGTAAGAGGATCAATCCGATGGGATAATCGTGGGATCATGTTGAAAGCATATATTTTATGTGGAGCTGAGAATTATTTGGAAATTTATACACTGTGAGACATTTTTGTATGCAAAATTAATATAAAGTATTGGAAGTTTTTTTTTGCGGATATGCGTATATTAAATTTAATATACAAATATTAATTAATATACAAACAAATTGCAGTAAAATTAATATACAGTGTACTAAACACTTCATGAAACTTGTGTTTATAATATAATTATTAGAATTTTACAACATATCTGTATATTAAATTTAATTTAAATTTAATTTAATATACTATTATACTTATTTAATTTAGTATATTAAATTAAATTTAGATTTAATTTAATATACCGTATCTGCAAAAGAACTTCCAATACATATGTTTTTTTTCTATAATTGTATTTAATTAAATTAATTAACACAAAATACAAAATTATATATGTACTAATTAATTATTATTATATATTAATTTTTAATTAATATATAATAATAATTTTTTATTAATTTTTAATTAATATATTAATAAATTAATATATATTAATTTTCAAAATATTTTTAACAGTGTAGCCTTCTGTTTTTTTTTAAATATGAACAAAAATATGAATGTCTGGAAAAATTATTGACATACTTTGCATTAGAATTCCCGTTGCATTACGTACAATTTTCATGTACAAAGTCAAACGTTTAGATGGCAGATAAATGTAATAATTTCTTGCTCTCGGTGCAAACCAATCAGTTGGTTTTGTTCCAACTAACCAGTTGTGTCAACCAATCAATCGATTATTGATATAACTAATTGACTCGGCCAAGAGAACAAATTGCTTTACTCGCTCTGAAGCGTTATCAAACAATTATTTAATTTGTTCTGTAAAACAATAATTATTCTCAGTTTCTCGTGCATTCATAATTTCTCACTGGATCCGTTGCACTTGCTTCTCGGAGCTGCATAAATACGATACCAACATTATCCGTCCCTAATCGCTTCGAGCAAGTATCGTGTTGGCCCTGGCTTATCTTATCATGTAAATTCACAGGATCCAATAGTCGTAATACTTGGACTTGTCCACTGTCTCCCCTCCTTAACTCCTCCCTATTAGTTTATCGATGATCTCTTTCATAATTTATCACTCATTAAATTGCCAACCAGGACAAAATGTGATAATAGATAATGACAGATAATGTGTTGGGTTTTTTACAATTTTATTAAAAATTCAATCGATTCCTGGAAATATGTCATTGAAAAAATAATACGGGTTCGTAATAAAGTAAATAATAAATAACAATAAAAAATAAATTGAATTGTATTTAAAGAGATATTTTTGGATGAAGTAACGACAAATTATTTTTCATTATACTCGAGGATGAGAGACGATATTTTATTCTATTACGTTCAAACAACTTTTTCGACTTCATGATTTATCACCGCTGCTTACTAAATTGCCTCCCAAGAGAAAATTACTGTTGATGGATAAGATGTTGAGGTTTACACTATTTTTTTTTTAATTCAATCATTTCCTGGGAATATATCGTTGGAAAAATAACAAGGGGTCGTAATAAAGTTAATAATAAATAACAATAAAAAATAACTTGAACTGGATTTTAAGACATATTTTTGGGTGAAGTAATGAAAAATTATATTTAATTATACTCTAGGATGATGTAACAAATAATGTGTTGAGTATTTGAAAATTTATTTAAGATTTAAAAAATTATTTCGTAAAATAAAAAGAAATTAATGTTTCTCAACCTCAAGTGTGCAATTTTAAAAAAATGTACTGACTAGTTAGCAAAAAAAAAAATTGAATTGAAGAATTTAATTTTTTTTTTTAAATTTTTAAGCGACAAAGTGTTTTAATTCATTTTTGAAAAATTAGTGAAATATTCCGATAAAGGTTTAAATTAACGTCTTAACATTGTCTCGTCTGTGTTACCTCGGAATTTTAGCTAACGACAAATTATATTTAATTATACTTGAGGACGATTTAATGAATAACGCGTTGAGTGTTTGAAAATTTGTTTAAGATTTAAAAAATAATTTCGTAAAATAAACAAATTAATGTTTCTCAATCTTAAGTGTAATTGAAAAAAATGTGCCGACTAGTTAGCAAAAAAAAACTATATAGATCACAATAATTATGCGGGTGAAATGTGAAATAAACTGAATTGAAAATTTTTTTTTTTTTTGCTTTCTCATAGATTTGTTTTCATGAAATTTTTTTTTTTCGAGATTTTGATGTCAGAACGTTTAAAATGGTCTGAAACGTCGAGAAAAGTGGTTCAGAAAAATTGTCCGGATGTATGTATGTATGTGTGTGTGATAAAAGGCCAAAAATTCATGTAACTTATAAAGTATTCGATCGAATCAGCTAAAATTTAAACAACATGTACAGTACTGGCTGATATTTAATTGGTATAAATTTAACAAAAATCGCTAAACGCATTTCATTTTTATAAGAATTTTGAAATTTTGAAAAAAGTACGTATATGCTCTAAGCTCGAACGAATTTTTAGCTATCGGGCTGAAACTTCGTATTAAAATTGAACAATTCGTTCGTATTAATATGAACAAAGTTCAATTTTAATACGACCTTTGGTATTGAATTTGAGCCAAATGAGTAAAGCGGTTCGGTTTTTATGAGATTTCGAATTTTTCGAAAAATTTTCGTTTTGCTCTAATTGAGGTAAATTTTCAACTAATCGACTGAACTTTTCTACACAGGAAAAATAACATTAAGCCCTGTTACGTACCGAATTTGGTGATGATCGGTAAAGCGGTTAGGATTTTACGTGATTTTGAATTTTGCTTCCTCATAGAGGAAGCTTTGTTTTCATGAAAATTTTTTTTTTTCGAGATTTTCATGTCAGTACACTCAGAATGGGCCAAAACGTCGAGAAAAGTGATTTAGAAAAAATGTCTGGATGTGTGTGTGTGTGTATGTTACACGATCGAAAAATGTAAACCTTTATAACTCGGGAATGCCTTGAGATATCAAGCTGAAATTTGGACCATAGATAGAGGGATCAAGCCTCATCGTTCATACAGATTTTTGTTAAAATCCACTTCATCGTTAAATTATTACGCGTTTTTTAATTTTTTGAAAAATGTCTGTTTACGCGATAACTCTTTCAATTTTCGAGATATTGATCTTAAAATTGGTATGAATTTGAGCTTTCATACGCCGGTGATCGCTACTGAATTTGGTTAAAATCGGTTGAACCGTTAAAATTATATGATGTTTTGAATTTTTCAAAAAATTGACTTTATCGCTCCTATTGTAACTTTTGCAAAGCTTAAGATAGCGAGCTCAAATTTTGTATATAAATGAAACAATATTCAGCCATTATATATGTATAATTTAGTGACGATCGATATGAAATTTTGGATTTTATGGAATGTTGAATTATTTTTAAAAATATACATTATCACATTCACTTTCGGAAACGCTCTAATAATCACGAAATAACGTAATAACGAAATAGAAAAAGCGAATCCACAACATGTATATTTATCTAATTAAAACAAGGATGCAAAGTAGAACCTTGCACATTGCTTTCTCATTATTTTTCGCGTTTTACGAAGCTTCCTCTATGAGGAAGCCAAAAATTCAATAACATACTTCCTCATAGAGGTAGCTTTGTAAGCGAAAAATAATGAGGAAGCAATGTGCAAGGTTCTACTTTGCATCCTTGTTTTAAAAATTTATTGGTGTCGCTCTGGATTTCGTAAAACGTCAGAAATCATCAACTTCGGAAATAATTTTCATCTTTCGCAAAGCTTCCTCTATGAGGAAGCCAAAAATAAAATAAAAAAAATTCCTCATAGAGGTGACTTTGTAAAAAGCGAAAAAGAATTAGCAATGTGCGAGATCCTGCATCCTTTTTGCTTCCTCATAGAGGAAGCTTTGTTTTCGTGAAATTTTTTTTTTCGAGATTTTCATGTCAGTACACTCAGAATGGTCCAAAACATCGAGAAAAGTGATTTAGAAAAAATGTCTGTATGTGTGTGTGTGTGTGTGTGTGTATGTTACACGATCGAAAAATGTAAACCTTTATAACTCGGGAATGCCTTGAGATATCAAGCTGAAATTTGGACCATAGATAGAGGGATCAAGCCTCATCGTTCATACAGATTTTTGTTAAAATCTACTTCATCGTTAAATTATTACGCGTTTTTGAATTTTTTGAAAAATGTCTGTTTACGCGATAACTCTTTCAATTTTCGAGATATTGATCTAAAAATTGGTATGAATTTGAGCTTTCATACGCCGGTGATCGCTATTGAATTTGGTTAAGATCGGTTGAACCGTTAAAATTATATGACATTTTGAATTTTTCAAAAAATTGACATTATCGCTCCTATTGTAACTTTTGCAAAGCTTAAGATAGCGAGCTCAAATTTTGTATATAAATGAAACAATATTCAGCCATTATATATGTATAATTTAGTGACGAACGGTATGAAAATTTTGATTTTATGGAATGTTGAATTATTTTAAAAAATATACATTATCACATTCACTTTCGGAAACGCTCTAATAATTACGAAATAACGTAATAACGAAATAGAGAAAGCGTATCCACAACATGTATATTTATCTAATTAAAACAAGGATGCAAAGTAGAACCTTGCACATTGCTTCCTCATTATTTTTCGCGTTTTACGAAGCTTCCTCTATGAGGAAGCCAAAAATTGAATAACATACTTCCTCATAGAGGTAGCTTTGTAAGCGAAAAATAATGAGGAAGCAATGTGCAAGGTTCTACTCTGCATCCTTGTTTTAAAAATTTATTGGTGTCGCTCTGGATTTCGTAAAACGTAAGAAATCATCAACTTCGTAAATAATTTTCATCTTTCGCAAAGCTTCCTCTATGAGGAAGCCAAAAATAAAATAAAGAAACTTCCTCATAGAAAAGAATCAGCAATATGCGAGATCCTGCATCCTTTTTTTTTTTTAAATTTTAAAGCGACGAAGTGTCGTAATTGCTTTTCGAAAAATTAGTAAAACATTCCGATAAAGCTTTGAATTAACCTCATAACATTGTCTCGTCTGTGTTACCTCGTAATTTTAGAGCCTAGTAACACGCTCTCCCAGCTGTAGCCACTCGGGCCGGTGAATCTAACCGGGGGAAATGCTTCCGGGGGATCATCAGGCAGGTGGGCGCAGGTGCAGTGCCAACTGTGACGCATGA
The DNA here is from genome assembly GCA_963970395.1 of Ephialtes manifestator. NCBI lineage: Eukaryota > Metazoa > Arthropoda > Insecta > Hymenoptera > Ichneumonidae > Ephialtes > Ephialtes manifestator. The sequence goes on from OZ019968.1 coordinate 51,148,559, forward strand.
ACGTGCGACTCCTCGAATTAACCGGTCGCCCACGTTTCATCCTCGCCGACAATATTTCCCGTAGCCTATCGTCCATTTCACTGAATTCGTACATCCGAAAATTCCCTTTTCACAGCACACTTCACAATATAATCCAACCAAAAAACCAAAAGAAAAAATCAAAAAAAAACCAAACCAAAAATCTACGCTTTTTCCACTTTTTTATTTAAAAAACCCAACAAAAAAACAAAACACACCTCGAGTACATAATTCAACGCGAAAATCCACGCACAATCACGCGCGTATTATCCAAAACAAAACATTCACCTTTCCGAGAAACGTATTATTTTTTGTCTCTCAATTATTATGTCAGATATTTTAATCAACTAGACAAATTAACGTGGCAAATGCACGCGCGATTCTCGTAAATCAATGTTAATACGTATTTGCACGCGTTTGCCTCGTTGTTTTTCGATTATCGTGAGGATAAAATGTAAACAAGAGAGTGAGAGGCGCTTTAGTATGAGCCCGCCGTCCGATCGTGCTGTCGTTTCGACGGCGCCCGACGGACTGCACTCGGAATTTTGTGCACAGCGCGACCGCGCAAGTCTCTTGGCGCTGAGCGTCGTCTTTCGGTCTGTTTGCCGGCTCGTCGTTGGTTGGTATATACGAACGAAGAAGCAAACGTTGTGTGGCGACTGTGCGCCTCTCTGCGTGTGTATATTACACTGTAGCAGTGCAACAGAGCCGCGGCACAACACGATGGCGACTCGATGCCGATGATGCCGGTGCATCCTGTTCACGAACGCGCGCAGTATTTTTTTTTTTTCTTACCTGCGCTCACGTGTCGGTCCGACCTGTATTCATGAGCTTTCAGATCGGTTCGTACGACGGACACGCGAGTAATTGCATTACTATGTTGTCAATTTCACCGAGTGAAATAATAATCGGATTAAGTTTTATATGGAGAATAAGTGAAGGAGAGAGAGATTGGATGGAAATTAAATAAAAATGAAAAACCTTGCACATTGCGTCACTGACATTTTTTTTTATTGCCGGTTGCCAAAATGAAGTATTTTTTTAATTAACTCTTGTTCTTATTCGTTAAATCGCATTTAACACTGAAATAATAAAATATGATTTTTATTATTTTAGTTTTATTTTTTATTTTTTTAAATTCATTTTATTTATTGTCGCATGAACGAAAATTTGTAATTCGATTACATTTAATTAATCGAATACATCTACATATAAAATTATGAAAAAAATCACATAAGCTCCTTTTAATATTACCAATTACATAAAAAAAATACGCAGAAGATTGGAAGAAAATTAAAAAAATCAATTACCCGAAATATTTTTTTAAAAATGGGTAAAATGCGTTCTCCATCTTGGGCTTGTGGTTAAAATGTTTGGGACTCCATGTAGTATATTCGTGATTTTTTGTATTGAAATCGGAGGGGGCCAAATTAGCGAAATGGTACCTTTTCTTGGTAGAAGACATAAATAAAATAGAAGTTATGTTTATTTTTTATTTTGATTATTTTTACCGTAAACTGTGTTGAATTACGAAAATTTTGACCTAGTTATTTTTGTCGATATCATTATTCCACTTGACGTCAGATTTTTTTTTCATTTTTTTCACTTTTTATTTTATGCCTCGTCGAAATATAAGAATAAAATTCTCAAAAAATTCACAGATGCTCCGTTTGACATAGTCAACAATATAAAAAAATTAGGCGAAAATTGAAGTCGGTCGGGTTTTTTTTTGTGCGAAATCCCGTGGAATGACCCATATATTTTTTAAATAATTCAACATTCCATAAAATACAAAATTTCACACCGTTTGTCACTAAATTATACATATATAATAGCTGAATATTATTTCATTTATATACAAAATTTCAGCTCGCTATTTCAAGTTTTGCAAAAGTTACAATAGAGCAATAATGTAAATTTTTTGAAAAATTCAAAATTCCATAAAATCTGAACCACTTTACCGATTCGAGCCAAATTCAATACCAAACAACATTGAGTGCATCTGCTCTTATAACCAACTATTTAGCAAAATAGACTAAATTTTACGAAAGTTAGAGCGACCACCTCCTTTTTTAAAAAAATTAAAAACGGCATAAAATCGAAATTTTCGCACAGATTTTGTCGAAAATTGCTATAGTTGAAGAGGGTCTGCTGCTACACTAGTGTGCCAAATTTGAACGCGATATACAAAACCGTTCTTGAGTTATCGGCGTTCGAATTTTCGGAGTTGTATATATACACACACATACATATGAACATTTTTTCTCGATAACTTTTCTGGACGTTTTGGACTATTCTAAGTATCCTGACATAAAAATCTCGAAACAATTTTTTTTATGAAAACGAAGCTTCCTTTATGAGGAAGCAATAAATGAAAAAAATGTTGTGTATTCTGCGGTAGTTGAAAATAGTATATTTTTATGTACTTGAAAAGTTTACTATATATTCTTTAAATTTATGAGAGACCCATTTCAATAATAATAACATTTATTTTTATCAAAAAGATTCAAAGTTTTATGTACTCATATTATGTACTATTTTTTAAATTTTATTATATTATTATTAAGAAACACTTTGTATTCATCATCTTGTTTTATAAAAGTGATCTTCTCGTTGAAATAAATATATAGTTGAATTAAATCTGTAAGAATTTTGCTCCGGCCTATGGATTTTTTTTAAAAACCATTACGCCTAATAATTTCATGTGCCCCATTAAAATATAAAACGAAAAATATAAATGGTCCATTCTACAATAAATATTCTATATTTTACGTTCAATTTTCGTTACATTTGCAAATATTCCCACACTGAGAGAAAATTATGGTGTTTGTAACTATAAAGTGACAACTATTCATTTTTTAGTTCATACAAGCAATTTTTTAATAATTATAGCAACTATCAAATAGTTGCTATAACTACCAAATAGTTACGATAACTATTTTCACAGCTATCGTAACTATGAAAATAGTTGTCACTTTATAGTGGACTGTACTACTACGATTTCTCTGAGTGCAATCGTTATGGTAATTTTCAGATCCTTTCTCTCCGTTTGGGCGATAGAATTTCCAACATTGGTGGAGGGTTGTTCGTTTTATGGAATTGAAATGCCGTTTGTACACCTAGGTCAGGTGATCTTGGATATTTATAGATGAGAACACGAGGATCGATCGGTCACGCTTGCGCTTCATAAAGTCACGAGTCTTCCTTTTCAATACGGTATATATATATATATAAGTAAATCGTATTCTATACAGTCTGTCGATCTGATATGTTTCTATGCAGGTCACTGGGGTGAATATGCTCTACACTGTTAAAAATGCAAGAAAATTTAATATACAAAACGATATGAAATTTACGAAATAGGTATATGAATTCCATATTAATATATTTTTATTGTTAATTTTTAGAATACTATGAGAATTCTTCGATACAAGTATTTGAAAAATACAGTACTTGAGTATTGTAATCTTCATTTTAATATAGAAATATTGTATTTGCCTCGACTTGCCTGTTAAAAATGCAAGGGAATTTAATATACAAAACGATATGAGATTTACGAAACGGGTATATAAATTCCATATTAATATATTTTTATGGTAAATTTAAGAATAGTATAAGAATTCTCCGATACTGGTATTTGAAAATTACAGTACGTGATTATTTTAATATACAAATATCGTACTTGTCAATAAAGAATGCATCTTAAAATTAATATAACGGTATATACGTCCGAGCTTTATATACTGTATATTAATTTTCAAACAAATTTTTTTTATATTTTGCACTGTGAGCATTTTTAGGTAGTCATCTTATTCTGGCAGGTATTAGATGAACACTTAACTTTGAGATACAGTTTTAATACTCTTGTGACTCTGTATTGAGTAAATAATATAATTTATCAATAATTTCAGCAAAAATTTGCAAACTTTTACTTTACCGTATTTTTTCAATTTGTATCTTTACCATTTTACCAATTCGTAATACGTTATCCTGTGCAT